>JAYRCH010000067.1:0-1229505 GCA_037179445.1 Phengaris alcon alcon
CTATTTATCCGGTCAAGTGGGCCCATTCGTCCCGAAGCGTATTCGTACCACTTTTCAATTTATGAGATTTGTTATATAAATAACGATTACAAAGTTATCAATGAACTTGTATCATACATTTTGTTCCTGTGAATTCGCAAAATTAAAAATACTAAAATCTTTTTTTTTTTTTCAGAATTTTTACTTTTTCTATATTTTCCCATTATATGTAGCTAATAACATAGCCTGATAGCAAATTTTAAATTTCTAAGTCTGCCAGATATGCTTTGAATTATGCTTATTCGCCCTACCTCCATCTATCCATATCTTTCAAAATCGCGTTATTTGCTGCTTAATATCTCCTAAACTGTGCACTCGATCTTTATAAAATTTAAAACATTCGTTTGTGCCACTAACGTCTTCCTTGCGACAAAATTCAGAGCGCTAGCTTTATTACAAACGAAAATATGGGAGCACGATAAAGCCGCGAAATGCTTCAAGAAAAGATAGTTACGGCCGCTTAAAACTTGGCGATAGCGCTGCCGCACTAACAGATATTTTGCGAGTTTCATACGCCGCGTAGCTGGTTCATCTAGCCAGCTTAGTTTCCAAGCCGGTGGTAGGCATCACGTAGGGACAATTCCTTAAGTGTATTACTAACCTAAGTATATGGAAATAAAACTTTTTGAATTTGAATTGAATTTGTGATGTCATTAATGTTTGTCTGGTCACGAATCATAGAAAACATTAGAAATATTATTTGCAAAGTTATTAAGAGTTACTTGTATACCTACATATAATTTACTCTGCAGCATAGGTACCTACTATAAAGATATTTATACTTACACCATATTTAAAAAATATTTTCGATTAACATAGTAACAGAACCAAACACAATAATAGCACACTTACAACAATATGGTTAAAGTCATAAGACATATCAGAAACACAAAGAAAATTGGCCGTCAAAACTTCAAAGATCAAGTAAAGACCCCAAAAAGAATCGGAATATCCCATTTCTACTCCAAATACGTTTCATTCAATAACAGGGAGTCGAAAAAAATATTTACATCGATACCCAAAGAGCTTGCGAACTAGAATGTGTTGCCCGCATACGAAGTCGCGTAATAGGAAATCCCGCGAGAACGGTATATTTCGCCGCAATTAAAGTAGCATGTGTCATTCCAGGAGGTCTGATTTATATCTGTGCCCAATGTCATCAAAATCGGTCCAGTAATTTCGGAGAGTATACAATGCAAAGAAACAAATCTTTCCTTTTTATTTCTAAACTAGCTTTTGTAAAGACAGTATCCCACAGGGAAGCGTATATTTCCGCGCGGTGAAAAGCCTTTAGCCTTTTTCCTTCCCCGTAGTCTACTCTATATATGTGGCAAATTTCATGATGATCGGTTAAGTAGTTTTTACGTGAAAGCGTCAATAAAGTATTTCATGAGAACCGTACATTTTCCCGAGATATAAGTATTTTACGTCAAAGCGTACCAGACAAACAAACAAACTCATATTCCTATCTAACTACTGTTATAAACGTAAAAGTTTGTGAGCATGGATGGATGGATGGATAGGTTTGACTGTTTGTGACTCTTTGACGTAAAAACTACTGATCGGATTTTAATTAAGTTTGGTATGGTAGTAGTTTAGGCTCTGGAATAAAACAGAATACATTTAATCCAGAAAAAATTCAGTGTTCCTGTACGATACTTTATTTACGCGGGTGGAGCCGCGGGAAAAAGCTAGCTTATAATATTAGTAAGGATAAGGGATAAATAGTAAAATATTTTATACAAGCATAAGTATAAAATAAAATATAAAATACTTACATCAATACGCATACGCGAACTTGCGAACTTGCGAACTATGTAGTCGCTCGCTTCGATTTATTTTCAATTTACTGGCATGCAATGGTAATAGCCAGACAACCTCACTTTTTCCTTTTTCAATGTTACACAACGACCGCCGAATGACAGTCTTATTTGTAAGTTATTGTAGTGAAAATCGTTTACTTTTACATTCGATGTGTTTCTGTAATGTTTGTTGATTTGAAATTGCATCTTGCAATGTTACTATTAAACATTCAAGAGTCCATAAGTACATAAATGTAAATATGCATAATATGATGTCTGTATTATGTAACTAGCTTATGGCCCACGGCACCGCCCGCGTAAATACAGTATCCCACGGGAACACTACGTTTTCGGGATGAAAGTAGCCTATTATACAGAAATTAAACTACTACAGCATCAAATTTCATTAATATTCGTTCAGTAGTTTTTGCGTGAAAGAGCAACAAACATCCATCCATCCATACATCCATCCTTAATAACTTTCACATTTATAATAGTAGTAGGATAATCAAATGGTTGGTTCTAAGTAAGTGAGTACACATCTTTTATGGTTCCGTAATACATAAGGAACCCTTATAGTTTCGCTCTGTTTCCATCTGTTCGCCATTGCGTCTGTCTGTCTGTCTTTCCGCGCTTCTAGCTTCTGTAATTATGAATATAAATTCATGAAATTTGGTATATTTATAGATTGTTTATAGATCTCATATTTAGTATCACAAAATAATAATAATTTTATATTTTAGGGGTGGCTTACATATAAAAAATATTTTTTTCATCCTACCCCATCGTGTGGGGTATCGTTGAATAGGTATTTTAAAATAAAGGCAAGGTTTCATACATAGTTTTTTACGAAGTCAACCATTTACGAGTAATCGGCCTCCAAAGTGGTTTATAAGTTGGCTAATATTTCTAAACTATGAGACTTAGTAACTTGTAATTTTCCATACTATACATTTTTTTTTCATGCTAAAAACTCTTTAGGAAAATTATTTAGAACGAAATCAGACAGTAACTTTTGAAGTAATTAAAACAAAAAACCTTTTACGTGGTTATAGTTACGGAACCCTCCTTATACATGTCCTGATATGGTCTTGGTTAGGTTAGGTTATTTACTTTATCACGAAGATACACCATTTTGATGTACGAGCTAAGTGAATTTACCAAAAGAATCACATTACACATATCACCGCACCGGAAAACTGTAATTTTATATTTTCCCAAACTGAAGAATGAACGAAGTCTTACAAAACAGATGTTAAAAGTAAACACAGAAACAAAATACAAAATAAGCTTCTTACGATTTCAATTGAACACGAGAAAAACAAAAATGTTCGACAGCTCAAGTTACTGATCTTAATATCTTCGTTGTTAAACATAATGTTTTATTGCTTACTAGCTTGTTACATATGTACCCCCTATGTTATATGGACTTAGCACCGAATTGCCGAATACCATTATATGGGAATCATCATCAGTCAGTTGCAGTCGAACATGCTCTTGGACTATAATTAACATCTATCATATAATAACTGAAGCCACCTCCTGGACTATACAGAAACATGTCGTGCAGTTTCTTCATAAATTACGAAAGAAATCGTCATATACCGTAAATGCTGACGACGCATCATCGCGGTGGTCCCAGCTGCGTGGGACCGTGAATTTGGTGTTAAATTAGACACTTCACATCTTACATCGGTCAGAGTCGGTAGTCTTGATTTAGCTATAATTCTTGAGTTTAGATCCAACATAGATGTGTATAATTTAGTTAAGTTTAAATGTAAAATAGTTTGTAATTTTTAATTTCAATAAATCTTTTAAATAAAATCGTTTTTTTTTAATTCCCGTTCGAGAACACTAAAAGTAGCTGGTTCCCGCAACTTCATTTGCATAGAACTAACGGAAACGGAACCCTAGTTTTTAAGCTGAACCCTAAGACAAACTAGCCTATGTTAGACCTTATTACTTCAGCTATCTGCCAGTGAAAGTGCCGTGAAAATCGGTCCAGTGCAGACGTTTCAAAGATTATCCGGAACAAACAGCCAGACAGACGGACAGACGAACAGAAAAAAATGTTAAAAATTGTTTTTCTATTGTAAGTACCGTATATACTTTCATATCCATTGATTGAAAAGCTCTTAATTTTAAATTACAAACAGACAATTTAATTTTATAGGTAGGTATATTGTATAGATTATTTTTTTTATTTTATATTATTTGTATGATGATGATTGATGAAATTACACTGAGCACCGTAGGCATAACATTACTATATTAATACTGGCTGTACCCAACAGACGTTGTTCTTATTCTAGCCGAACCAGACTCTGATGCGTCTAGTATGCTGGTAGCCTTCGATGTTAGTGGATAGTTTTATACTAGTTTTAATACGTACTTAATTAGTATTATTATGTAAGTTCGTTCTTTTTTATAATTTTTTTGTGTTAAGTTAAGAGTACAATAGGATTGGCGTAGTCATTTCATGTACTAAAATCCTTAAAATAAAGAATTAAATAAAAAAACTACATCTACTCGTACCACTACCTACCCGTATTACTTAGGAGTATGAAAAATAGCTAACAACCTATAATCATACCTAGCGTACTTAGAAATTCTGTAACAAAACTGTGACTTGAGGATTCTATTATCTACACTATTATGTTGACCAAAATGTTTCTTAGTTACCTTAGTTAGTACTAATTTACTTAGTTTACGTGACAAAATAATGCTACTAAACTTGTTTACATAAAAAATAATTTATAAAATGGTTGAGAACGAATCAATGCCTAATATTACTTTGTTGTATGTAGGTAGTGTCTTAACGAACTTTTTATAAAATATTGTTGATTTTTCGTATTTATATCTTTTAACATAAAAGCTTATAATTAAAAAGAAATCTTTGGGAAACCTTTATCTCTTTATTCACTCTATCTGGCTGTGGAAATTAAGGCTATATTGGATGGACCTTTGTTGACACTCGTAACGTATTCTGGTCAGCGGCGGGCTATTCAATATCGTTCTAAAGGAATCGTTTGCGTGGAAAAAGACCACGATTACCCTGTTTACGCACAAAATAAAGTTTTCTTCTCAATGACTCGAAGATAGGAACAGATTAGGCTCGGTGCATATGCGCTATAACATTTGCTACAGCTACAATAGGCATGTTGTCTAAAAAGTTTTTTTTCTTCTATTCGATGTTAGACTACATGTTAGTAAATAATCTATAACGCATTTTGCTATATCTTAAAAAATAACGAAGATACAAACAATTTAAATTTACAATATGAAGAAGCGATATATCGGGCCTGTGACGTCACTAGTTGCACCCGCCATACATTTGTCATTACAAAATGTATGGCGGTAGCAGCTTGTAACGTAACAAATCGTTTTGCGAGAAAGAGATGGGCAATATTTTTATATGCTTATAATTTTTAATCGCGTCAATCTAAATACCTATTTCTTTAAGATTTATGGATCTTTAATCAACAATTTTAAAATTTATTTTTAAAAATTATGACATATATAACAATTTTAGGTGGTAGGCGATCGCTATTGGTTATTAGTGGTGACAACTTTTTAGCCGCTAAGTGTAAAATTTCAAAGTCACGTCCCGTCATGACACGATTTAGGATATAACGCCATCTATTGAAAGTTACTTATAATTATTACATAACAACTTAACTTTCTAAAATACGACTCAATACACAGATAGCGATTTTCTATTATTTTTTAAGGTGATGTTCTTTTAGCACGATGAGATTATTTCTGACTTTAAATGATAAATAAAGTTTCACTTCTGGCACGTGTACTCTGTACACGTCATGTTTTTTACTGTGTAGGTCTTTGAACAATAAAACCTAGATTTTCGGTCGACTCTAATACCTAGACACGTCTCGTAATCTCGGTGTATTATTAATCGAAGGCGCGAAGTGGGTGTTGGCGTCTTGGATCGCCTGACGCGACGACAAGTTGCAAATTGCAGATTAATAACAAGTCAACATGCAATCGCTTGCCATCGGTAGTATGCGCCGAGCCTTAAAGTTTTCTTCTCACTGACTCGAAGATAAGGGACAGATTAAAGGCAATGTTTGCAGACCCGACCTGTAAATGATCTTACGGACCAAATATTATTTCGGATGCCGTAATGGCTTCGTAAACTTCCTTTCATTTTGGGGGCTTGTAATGAGTTTTGTATTCGCAACATTGCTTTGGAGTCAACACGCTATTTTCTATACCTGTTTTACTAAATCATCGTCAGTACGATGCAAAACAACATGTTGTTTCTGCAAACACATTAAAGAACTTCTGAATTTAAAAAACTTTAATTTATACTTCAATTTTGTGAGTTATATGATGTAGATACTAGTTTATGAGTATTTTGAAGATCAAAATGGGTCATTAGTCGTTTTGCACCGCGAGGTATCGAACCGCGGTGTGAATCGCCCCAGCACTGGTTTTGAATAGGTCAATTAGCACCGCGATTTGAATCGCCCAAAACGGTTTTAGTATGGGTCGATTCGAACCACAGTAGAAAACATTTTTGACGTGATAACGTCTTATAAATCGATGGAGCCGGCTGCACGCACGAAAAAACATGACTCATGCGTTACCTGTTACCAAGTACCAAGTACCAGCGTTAGGTCGCATTGCCTTTACCTCATTATTATTATTATTGTTGTTGTTGTTGTTGTTGTTGTTGACGTTGTCACGTTCAACTATCGTCAGTAAACCGACTTTACAGACAACCGGTATGTTTTTTTTGGATGAATAAGTTTAGACGGTAAAATATACATAGTCATAGTGGGAGAGGAGAACATATACTCAGACGTGGTTAACAGCCACGAACTTATAATATATACGGACGGGAGCAAGATTGAGGGCCGGGTCGGAGACGCGCTTTCCGTTTGAAAGGCGAGACCGAGACTAAGGCCGTCAAGCTTCTATTGCTGACATATTGCACAGTCTACCAGGCAGAACTCTTAGCGTTAAACAGAGCCGTGAAAGTAGGCTGGAAGAGTGAAATGATGAAGGTTTGTATCCTCACTGACTCCAGATCGGCCCTTTACGCTGTCACTCTTGATCTCCCTCATTCTCTGGCAGTGCAAACAAGGGGGCCCTCCGGAAAGCTACGTTACAGGGTCGGGAGGTTTCCCTGTTTTTAATTATGGCGCACATAGGGCTTAGGGGAATGAAAGAGTCGACCAACTAGCCAAGGAGGCCACTCTGAGGTTAAAGAGGAAACTTGATACGACCAGTGTCCTGTGTCATTCGTTAAGCGTATCTTAATACAATATATGATTGAGGAATGGGACAGGAGATATGTGTCGGGCGGGAAGTCCGGAGTCACGAAACTCTTTTTCCCCAGCGCCACCACTGCGCACAGAATAGTAGGTAAAATAGACATTACACATCATACAACACAAGTACTGACTGGACACGGCGGATTCGCCTTCTACTTGAATTGGTTCAAGTTGAAGGAGGTCCCGTCGTGCCTATGTCAGCCCGGAGTTCCTCACCTGTTACTCGAGTGCCCGATTTTTGCTAGCAATAGATACGACATTGAGCAGAAATTGGGCACCGCGATGATGGGTGAGAATTTTCTCAGCATATTGGAGATAAAACACAGGGATACCTCCCTAAAATATTGTGTGAGTATAAGAGTGAAAGTTGCGAATAAAAGAAACACCAGTAAACTGTGATAATAAAATATAATTAAAGGGAGAAACTGTGATATTAGGTTTAAGAGTTTCTGTGTACTTTTTTTGAATTATTTGCTTTTGCATTATTCGTGTAGATATTTTATTTTACATTTTATTGAATATTTTATTATTATTATTTAGTTGTAAGTTTGAACTGTATACAAGGCATAAGAAAAGATAAATGTAAACAACAAGCCCTGCTAATAAATAGGGGTCAAGAACTAAATAAATAAAAATATAAAAATATACATAGTACAACAATGCACAAAATAACAGAAAAGCACAGAGTAATTTATAAGTTACTCCATTGGGAAAAACTGTGATTTCGGTAACGATTGACTCCCAATGCAACGATCATGCCGTGGTTCAGTACATGGTTTCCTTTAGAAACCAGAGGTTTGTTTGATGGAACCGGTCTTTTGGCATCGCTACCAGGACTGTTGAAATGTTAGAATACTCATTTTAGGACTTTAAGCGACAAAACATTGGCAGCAACCTTCTGTGAGTAAATTTTCCAACGTTCAAAAAAAACGTTCAAAAATCACACGCTGATATGCCAAGACTAAGTTAGGCTGTAATTTAATTAAGAGTGGGTATCGCTCTACCCCAAGTATTAATTACTGGCTTAAGTTTGAAACGAGGAAAAATAAAAAGTATACCTTTCATTTCTACTTAGCGCACCGGTAAAATTCAAGCCTTTTGAACTGTACCATTATCAATAATAATTTACTCAAAATATTATGATGATATGGACTTCAGCTATTCCATATAATCAATTTACAAAGTTTAGAAGGTCAAATAACCCATAAATATCAGAAAAATAAAGGCAAGGTGAAAATTGGTAATTTGCTTTGTCGCCCGTTTTTTTTAACCACCAAAGTAATAAGTAAATTATAGTGTACATCACTACATCATAACCTGTGATTATCAATCTCCTACAAAAAAAGTTATACAAAGGTTGAACAAAACCTATGCTAAAACACAATCTTGTTTTAACACTTAACTAAAACATAATTTACACTAATAATACTTATCTAACACATAACAGTAAAAGTGTATATTTTTGCTATGGATAGTAGATATTTAATCTGTATTTTTTTAATATAATTATTATTTGGATTTTATTCAGATTTTCTACTCATCTGTATAAAAAAATTGTCCTAAATATTGTGACACGAATATTTCAATCTGTGGTCCGAATTGACCTTCCCAAAAAAAAAAGAAAAACATGGGGTGATTCACACCAAAATTGTTAAGCGGTGCAAATCGACCCATTCAGAAACAGTACAGAAGCGATTCCCACTGCGGTTCGAATCCTCGTGGTGCGAAACGCCCAAAGACCCTCAAAATACAAACAAACATGATGTTATATTATGTAAATTGAAAAATAATACACAAATATATCGCATTGGAGGGTCTTACAAAAAATTGTGCACGCAGCTGGCTACTTATCCCCACACCTTTCGGGCCCTTGTGGTGATCTTGTCACTTCGAGTTTGGCAAAATACCAAAATCCCCGCCTGCAATACCATGTATTGCCTATTTTACGACGCACGACTAAACCGAAGAAAGCCTTTCCTACAGGGCTCTATTTGTGTATATCACATAAAGAAAAGAATTTATGTGTGGGAAAATTCTTAACAATCCAACAATGTTTTTGTTAGTACCAAGATTTTACCTTTTTTCATATTCTATTTTGTATTGTTCAATGTATGTTTGAATGTCATGAAAAGTTTAGCAAAGATCTTCGTCGAGGAGTGTTTGTGAAAAGGATTTTTTAATATGTAAATTGTAATGACATATCTTGATTTTATTATTTACTAGGTTTTGCCCGCGGCTGAAAATGTTTTTAGGGTTTCATACCCAATGGGTAAAAATGGGACCCTATCACCTCGACGCGACGTGTGAGACCGCATGATATATGTATGTATATATTTTTCGCGCTTGAATATAAATTTTACGATATCTTCTAAATATAAGATATTAATTTAAATTGTACGGTTTAAAGGGCTACTATAATCTGTACAAAATGCTTAAAATCATAAACGTATTTAGTTTGATAAGGATCATACTGTATCCGTCTAAATAGCTTCTGAAAATACCATACATAATAATAAGTATGAACTGGGCACGCGCAGCTAGTTTTATTAAGTAAACCACTATGTCCCTGCATTTTAAATCTGTAATATCTTCGAAAATATTTATTTAAATTACATACTGTAAAGGGCCGTCTTAATCTATATTATATGCACAATGTATTTAAGGTACTTAATTGGATAAAGATTAATGCTGTATTGCTTAAAATCGCTTCGTAAATAAGCCTTGTAAAAAGTTAAAGATAAAAAATGGTTATTGTGGGTTATCCCTAAGAGATAGACATGTTCCATCGCGGACTTTACTTTGTAGACTATTTTAAGGTGATTATTGTAGACTTTTTTAAGGTGTACAATACTGTAGTACATTATTTTGATATATCTCGTAGGGTTCAGCTAGCGTTTACAATTTAAGCGCCAAAAAGTGTGTTTATTTAGGACATTAGAAACCTCTAAATTATCAGTTTTCCCCTACTATATTATTCATGTTATATACATACTCGTAAAAGCCTTCCACTTGAATCACTCTATCTATTAAAAAACCCGCATCAAAATCCGTCGCGTAGTTTTAAAGATCTAAGCATACATAGGGACAGACAAAAAGCGACTTTGTTTTATACTATGTAGTGATTCTGGTAATATTTAAACATGTTAAAAAATTGTATGAATGTAAAATAAAGATTTCATTAATGAATTTATGGTTAGTTTTATTGTATTTTAAATAAGGACAAGAAAATCTGATTCCATTAAATTTTCAATTAAAATGTCTTTCTTATTTACAGGTAAGTAATTGCTACTGTATATTGAAGAAAGACATGTAGAAAGGTAAGTATGATAATATTGCTAAATATTATGACTAAAATGACCAGAAATACTTAGTTTGTACTGATTTGTTACTTTGTACTGATTTGTATTTTGTTGAACCAGATATGTTTACTACAACTTAGTGTTACAAAAGAGCTCCGTGGCCTAGTGGGTAGACCGTTTGATTCGCACTCGAGAGAGTGCAGGTTCGATTCCCAGGTTGTGGCGTGTACCAATGAGACTTTTTCAGATCTATCTCAAGTACTGTAGTGTAGTACGTAGTGTAGGAAGTTTCGTGAGGAAACCCGCACATGGTTGGCCCCATACGTATTGACCAGTCATTCCTCTGGACTAGGCTGACTGTGTTGTGAGAATGCCGTGTGTGCTTGGGCAACCCTACGACATTTCAAAAAACCAACTGTCCCAGGCACTACACTATTTCAAGAGTGGTTACTTCGCTCGGAGAATACTGTATAAATCATCCAATAACGGATGAAAAGGCCTAAGTTTTAGTGTTACATAGTGTTTACTGGTTTGACTAAGTTTTCGACTAAGGACTTCATACTTTGTATTTTTATAACAGATTGAGTTCACTGTTGGTTCTTGGAGGAAATTCATGTTCATAATAATAATACACAACTTCTTTTTACACTTTTCCACTTTATTTAGGCGGTGGTGGTTATTTACCTATTGATGAGTTAATCGAAAACAGTCGTGTTATTTATTTAAAGATATTGTAAAAATTTCAATAAAGTGGAAAAGTGTATAAGAAAGTTGTGTGTTATTACTTACATTAAAAAATAAGTTTAAAAAACTATAACCCGACTACGTAAAAAAGGGGGTCTAAAAAGGCCGAAACAAGAAAATAATTCAAATAGAAATCCAGAAATGCATAGTTACAAAAATGGTCAAGGTAGAGCCGTGGTCGCAACTACTGTTCGGAACAGACGATGTCAAAACGCAGCCGTCTGTAACTATCTTGGGGTATGCATGTGTACATGACAATATGCGCAGTTTCAGTTTATACCTAGACGTCATGCATCTCGGTGTGAACTGACGTTTAGATGACGCCATTAGTGTGTGCGACCACGGCTCTACCTTGACCATTTTTGTAACTTTGCATTTCTGGATTTCTATTTGAATTATTTTCTTCTTTCGGCCTTTTTAGACCCCTTTTTTACGTAGTCGAGTTATAGTTTCTTAAATTTATTTTTATATTTAATATTTTTCCGTTTTAACTTTAATCTAATACAAAACTATACGTATATTATTTACAATTTAAATCAAGTAATTACCGTATCACGAGGAAGCAATAATTAATATTGTTTATGAAAGGACCTTAAAGGTAATAAAGTAACTGAAAAACTGAAATTAAGATGAACTAACCATAGCATACACAGTAAATGACGACTTGATTCGAACTCGAAGAACGGGTTATAAAATATATACGCAATAGAGATCATTCAACATTCATTCATTTCACCAATGCAATTATATCACTCATTCACTTTTAATCGTATTTTATCTTGTGCAGTAGTTGTAGTGGAATATATTATCATAAACTTCTAAACACAACGATACCGCGATTCAGAAAAATGTAATACTCGTATAGTGACATCTATCGAACGAGTGAGTAATAAAAGTGCTAGTAATTGATTTCATCTTCATTTTCTTATTAAAATCGGATGAACCAAATAACCGATTTTGATCTAGTTTTTTTTTTAATTGAAAGCTGACATAATTAAGAGTGGTATTAGCTATAATTCATCATCATCAGATCTTTCACTGCTTGACAATATAGGTGTTATTTTTTTTTTTTTTTTAATTTGTTATGTATTGCCTGTAAAAATTATATTTATTAAATAAAATATAATGTTATGAAGGAACATAATATATAAATTATATATTTATAGTCTTATTATAGGTTATGTTATAAAATTGGACAAATATTGTGCGAATTGTATTTTAAACGTATATTTTGACTTAAACAATATGATATAATATAATATATACAAATTATGTAAATATTTGTAGTGTGCCTGCCAAGACCTTTCTTTTGATACCAAACATGTGATATCTCGATTTCATTTTTTTATATGTTAGAATCTGAGGTTTAATTTTCGAAATACATAATTTTTAAAAAAGTTATATAACCTATGTTACCCGCGGCATCATTACGAATCTATGGACGTCTCATTTATAAAAATCGGACCAGTAGTTTAGACGCTACGAGGGAACAACCATAGATACATACATACATACATAGACTGCCAAAATCATTACCCTTCCTTTTGGCTTCGCCGTAGTCGGGTAAAAACAAAGGCGCAAAAAGTTTGATTGATAAAAAAATGGTCCAACACTAACATGATGCTACGTGAATATAATACGTGGTCAGGCCCGAGATGTGATCCCGCGTCCCTCGGGACCTCTGTAATTGGACGTGGTCTGCCTCCACAATCGCCTTTAACGTCTTTAAACATAATATTACAAACATAATATAAAATAATTGTATTTCTTTGTGTGAACGGTTCAGACTAGGACTGCATAAAAATATTCAGTGTGTTTGCCTTTCTTTACAGAGTGTAAGTTACGAGTACGTTAACAATTATCATACAACCGAATACTATACGCTTCTTAAGTTAAGAAGCTCTCAAGTATGTGACTGTCTTTGTCATTTTGCAAGCAGACACAGTGACATTTTGTGATTTAAGTGGGCCCTGACTTTAAGTAAAGTTTCAGATATCAGTTTCAGACGACCTCTGCGGCTCATTGGGTTAGCGCGTTGGCGCTCAAGCAAACTCAAGAACACGAAAAAAGTTTTCTGTATTCTTGAGTCACGGATGTGTATTACCTAAATATGTGTATAATATAATAAAAATGTAAATATGTTTGTTACCGTTGACTGGTACATGTAACACATGTTCTTCGGCTATTTAGCATGGGATCAGCTTGACGTGGTGTGAAGAATCCATATTATTATTACAAATTTGCCGATCCTAGGTAACTCGCAACGCTACTCTAATTCGCAGTTACATCTTACTACTATTATAAATGTGAAAGTTTGTGAGGACGGATGGATGGATGTCGTTAATCTTTCACGCGAAAACTACTGAACGGATTTCGAAGAAATTTGGTATGGTAGGAGCTTAAGCTCTGGATTAAAACATAGGATACTTTTTTATCCCGAAAAAGTACAGTGTTCCCGTGGGATACTGTATTTACGCGGGCGGAGCCGTGGGCAAAAGCTAGTCCATAATATACCTGCGAGCTGCTTACCTCAAAACAATTATTTGTCAAATCCACAATCCTTAAACATAAACAGCGAGCTCACAATGAATAATCAATTCCGAGACAATTGTTCTAGTACATTCAACTTCAAGTCAATTGTGGCTTAGGATTAACTACTCAGCTCACCCACGAAACTTCAGCGAAGAGATCATTTCGCTCTAATATTCAATTTAACTTTGACACTTCGCCCATCGGACGAAACCTCTAGCTTTTTAACTTTAGGAATTATAAATGATAAAATTTCGTAACAGACCTTGGTTTTTATCCCCTGCAGTTTGAGGGCTCTGCCGTGTTTAGATTTATTGTTGCCATATTTCGTATTATTTGTATTTGAGGATTATAAAAAATTATAACGGGAATAATATCATATAATATTTTAATTTTAACTGCTGTTTATATATTTTATATGTTTAAAATGTTGATAATTAGAGTACATAGGCACGCTGCTTGTTACTATAGTACGTTCAATGTTCATGTATGTAGCAATATTTAATTTTTTACTTGTAGCAAAGATGCTAATAAAATATACTACAGCCAATAGCACAAGTGCCCTAAACGTATTTTACGAGTATTCATCGTCTGGAAGGCTCGTAACAGAGTCAATAATGTGATTATTTAGTAATGAAATAAGATCAACACTAAACCAGTTGGCAGCTTTCCAGCTGGCAAACGCGCGGCCTTATTGAAAAGATCCATGTCAAACACCAAACAATCATTCGATTTAAGTGATTTTGTATTTAATTCATTGAAGAACTGTTTGATGGAACATGATCGCTACTATTTATTTAAAAGTAGATGTTGCCCGCGACTTAGTGCGCGCAGAAGTAAATCCCTCGGGAATCGTACTTTTTGCCGTGATAAGGACATTCCTTAAGCCATAAGCTTATGTCTATGGCTTATGGCCTTTTCCGTGATCTACTCTTTGACTGTGCCAAATTTCATCAAAATCGGTTCAATAGTTTCGAAGCTTAGTCAATACAAACAAATAAACATATTGCGAACAAATAAACAAATCCTTCCTCTTTATAATTATTCGTATAAATAGTATAGATAATCAAGTAGAAAATGAAACCAATTAAATATTGTTTATTATAATTAATAATATTAAATCTAGTTTACAGAAAGTAGAAATAAGTTTAGAGTAGTAGTAGTAGTTAGTAGTTTTTTTTTTTTTTTTAAGTTTTTTTTTTAGTTTTTTTTTTCTAGTTTTTAGTAGAAAATGAATTACATAGCTAAGTAACTATTAAATATAACTTACGCGTCTAAAACTAGATATTATAAGTGAACTTAGAAATTTTAGTCTTACACCAAACCTTAGTCTATAAGGTTAGTTTGAACAATAGGCACGTATTTTTTCATAACAACCGATAGGTTACTGCGTAAGCAAATTTTTGTAACTTTTATTTTAACTTTAATTTTTGTAATAAATTTAACTTTAATTTTTGTAATAAATTCCCATTTAAAAAACGTTTTCGACTTTTTTAAATATGTGTATATTATTGTATATTACGGGTAAGTTTTCTTTATAACATTTGCAATGTTTATAAACCAATTCAGCTGTCGTGGTTTATAATTTCGAAAAATCTAAATACACAATCTTTTAAACTTACATGAGTGGTTCGTGACCTAGATTCTGCTGAAAAAAGTAGTAGGATTTGCACCGCTTTTCAATGGCCAAAAAACGTACGTAATTCTGAGTAAAACGAGAAACAGGATTCATCGAATGGTGTAATTATAATTACTCGTAACTTCTTTAAAATACCAAGATTTTTTCATACGTATTTAACATAAATTACCTAAGGTAAAAATATTTTTTATGAAAATAAATATTTAAAAAATAAGTATATAAATCGACGTCTAAAGTAAAAACATTCTTAAAAATCACTAAAAAGTATGGAATAATTCTTATTTTCGAATGTATAAGGACGTTTTTTTTATTAAAGGATTTATACAATTATAAAATAAGGTTGAGTAGATAAATAGTTAAATTTTAGCAGAATTTAAAATGGGAACTATTTCGACAATAAGAATTATTTCATTATGTTTAATGATTTTTAGGAATCTTATTTGCTTTTACTTTGGAAGTCGGTTTGTATATTTTTTGAATATTTATTTATTTATTTTATTTTTAGTAATATTATAATATTATTAAAGTTCAGTGATCTATTGGGACAGTAAATTTTTTAAATAAAATAAAAATATAAGAGAAATGAAACAAAAAGAATCACAAAAATCTGACCGGGATTCGAACCCGTGACCAATTCGTAAACAACTCACAAATTACCATTCTACAATCCAGCTGAGGCTACTTTTTATCGCGGCGAAATGTACGGTTCCGCGAGATTTCCATTTGCGTGCACGAAGTCGCGAGCAACATCTAGAATATCATGAATATGTGTTTTCAAAATACCTCCATGAAGTTAGTTGGAGCAAAAGGTCCCACACACACGATTTTAAAAATGAAATCTTTAGTCAAAAGTGGCTAATGTTAAATCGGCCGGCCCCGTGTCTCAGATTAGTTCGTAGTTAGAGATTACCTTCTATAATTAAACTAGCTTTTGCCCGCAGTTTCGCTCGCGTGGGAGAGTGTTCATGGTAAATAACTTCTTTAGCCTAAATATACCTGCAATATAGTAATAGCACAGAGTAAAAATATATATTTATAATAAATTTTCACACACACTTCTTAATTTTAAGATATTTCCTACATAGATTATATCTAGGAGATCTTTTAATCCTAGATAGGTATACCTTGACATACTGTCACTTTTTGGTAACATAATATGCTTAGGTTATTTAAAAAAATGAAGTTGTCGGCGGAAATGATGTAACAGTTGACACACAATATATAATAATGTTCAAAGGTACCGATATTGGTGTAAAAGACTAAGAGAAGTACCTACCAATTTCATCATATGATTATTTATGGTGTGATGATGGTGGTAGTGATGATGATTATTCAATAGTGACATATGCTTGCAGTTCTTTAAACAATGCTGAATTTTCCAAACGCCTATCTTTAAGGACCGAGGAGTTATGTTTAGACCTTTTGGATCCAAGTATACCTTGGCACAATATTTCACTTTTTGGTAGCTGTGAATGTTTAAAGAAATCGATATCGGTGTAAAAGACTATGAGAAATACCTATATCAACAATATATCATGATGTGTGATGTGATGATGGACCACCATCATAACCACCATCAGGTGATGTTGATTATTTAATAGTGACATATGCTTGCAGATATTTAAACAATGCTGAAATTTCCAAACGTGTATATTTAAAGACTGAGGAGTTATGTTCAGTCCTTTTGGATCCAGTTTATACCTTGACACAACATTTCACTATTTGGTAGCTTTCAAAGAAATCGATATTGGTGTAAAAGACTATAAGAAATACATAGATCAACATAGTATCATGATGTAAAGTGTGATGATGGTGGTGGTAGTGGTGATGATGATTATTTATTAGTAACATAATATGCTTGCATTTTTATAAACAATGCTGAAATTTCGTGTATCTTTAAAGACTGAGGAGTTATGTTTAGTCCTTTTGGAACCAAGTATACCTTGGCACAATATTTCACTTTTTGGTAGCTGTGAATGTTTAAAGAAATCGATATCGGTGTAAAAGACTACGAGAAATAGCTATATCAACAATATATCATGATTTTTGGTGTCATGATGGACCACCATCATCACCATCAGGTGATGTTGATTATTTAAAAGTGACATATACTTGCAGATATTTAAACAATGCTAAAATTTCCAAACGTGTATATTTAAAGACTAAGGAGTTCTGTTCAGTCCTTTTGGATCCAGTTTATACCTTGGTACATTTCACTATTTGTATTTGGTAGCTTTCAAAGAAATCGATATCGGTGTAATAGACTATGAGAAATACCTATATCAACATAGTATCATGATGTAAAGTGTGGTGATGGTGGTAGTGGTGGTGATGATGATCATTTATTAGTGACATAATATGCTTGCATTTTTATAAACAATTCTGAAATTTCGTGTATCTTCAGAGACTGTGAATGTTCAAATAAATCGATATCAGTGTAAAAGTCTATGAGAAATACCTTTATTATGATGTATGGTGTGATGATAGTGGTGGTGATGAGGATTATTTTATAGTGACATATTATGCTTGCAGTTTTATAAACAATGCTGAAATTTCCAAACGTGTATCTTCAAAGACTGAGGAGTGCCGTTCAATGATTTTGGATCCATGGTTTACCTTGGCACAAGTCACTTTTTGTAGCATATGCTCGAGTTACTTCAATAAAAGTCAAATTCACTATAAGTATCCCTATAAATTTTGAAGACTTCTCTCGATTCCTCATAGATTCCATCACTAGGTCTACCATTTGGTGACAATGGGACTAACTTCGGAGTCAATCCGTTATATTAAAAACAAGAATTTCGAAAATCGGTCCACAAACGGCGCAGTAATCGCGTAATATAACATACAAAAAAACATATACACAAATTAATGACCTCCTCCTATGTTTTGGAAGTCGGTTGATAAAAATACATTTTATTGCCTATCAGTAGATATGTTTAAGACGAAAACATTCAATATCTCTAAGTTCCAGCGCTCCTAGGTTTGACTTGTCAATGTTCAGGTGTGACTTTAAATCTTCGTCAAAGCCCAATATATTATATAATCGACGTATTTCGATATTCGGCCTTCGACTCGAGTCCGCCAGTCGCTTCTAAGATCGATTAGGCAAAGCCCGAAACAGATATATTTACATTCGACGTTTGGCTGAAAAGGAACTTCTAGGTTTGACTAAAAATACTTTAAACAAAGGCCGAAATTTGGATTTATTTCTAAATGATTTGGATAAAGTAGTCATTCCGAGAAGAGTCATGCATCTCGACCATTGCCTCTAACAAATATATAATACTTTAAGCTAACTTATTTTAAGTTTATGATATTTTAGGTTTATGATATTTTGTCCTTTTGGTTATTGGTTATTTGATTAAAGGTTTATGATATAAACACAAAGTTTCATTAAATAAATATTTCTTATCAGGTTCCAGCCATCTAAATACATATCGCTGCATGAATGGTATTTCACTCCGAATACATAGTACATGTACGATTTCCGACAAGCCGGTGTGACTTTATGATTATGGTGATAAGGTTCAAAAGTGGTACATCGTTGTTGTCGACGACCGTACTTTGTGCGGTGTATATATTCGGTTGTTAAGTGAAAGCAGAGAATTCATGGAAATATTTTAAATCTGACAACGTGGAAATTGAATTTTGACATTATGGAAATAGTCTGCTGGTTTTTACACTTTATCTACATTTTACTCTGAATTTAGATTCGCATTTTGACCAAATCAAGATACAACATAATATGTTATTTGATGATTCATCGTGAAATGTAAAATATTTATGTGACTCGTAATTTGCTATAGCTATAAATCATAAGTGATTCTAAAATAATAAAACATTATGTCATAAAGATACTTTAAGCAGTGTGGTTGATAGACATACACCATACAGTAATAATAATAATAATAATAATTTTGATGACCATAACTACAGTCTGTATGGCGAATGTCACATAAGACAATCTAAATCTACAAAATATAATTCAAAAGCTAATAACAAAAGAAAACGATAGCAAAATCTGAAAATCTCAACAAAAGTGTACAACTGTTAATAAAAGTGCTAAAATTCGTTTATTAGCAACGGTAATCCTACTTTGGTTTAATTGTAACAATTTAATTAATAAAGCCATAGAACAGTTTTCAAATTAGTACAAACTACATCAGATACAACGGCTTGGGGCAATATTAACAGAGAACCGTAGTTTTATATATTTTATAACGAGAGAGACCTTTGAGGCGCCTTGTATCTGACAGGCAAATTATAAGATATAATTCTTAATAATTTCTTAAAAGAAAAGGATTCGTTTTGTGTTACTTAGAAGTTTATTTCTTATACAATATTAATTTGTAATACTTAAAGTTTGTACGTGGGTTGTAGTTACTTAAAAGTCTCGTTTTGGTATTGTAAGCATAGGTAGGTACATAAGTTATCTGTCACTAAAATAGTCTAGTAAAAGCAGATGAGTAAAATAAGAGCTAAAAGTATTGTACTAAAATGCTAACAAACATAGACAACATATTTTGTTCAATGTAACAAAATAAAAAGTATTTATTAAAAGTATTTATATAATACGGTATTTTCCTGTATTTTTTTATTACATAAATGAATAGTGCTCTGAAAAATAAGACAGCTTACAAAAGGAATTTTCAAAGATATTGCGGATTGTTTGAAGCACCTTTGTGAGTCTCGTGAAAACACCCCATATAAAAGTCGTACTAGTAGGTGACGTCACACGCTAGTAATGTTGCTACGAAAATTTGAAACTTGAAACGCATCGTTTGGAAATTTGAAATTTATTTACATTTTATAAATGCTAAAACAAATCTAAATATGATTTTTTATCCTTCTAGGATGACTCAGTCGGACGGGTTGCAATCATGCAACCCGTGCCGACTGAGTCACAAAATTTACAAAAAATCACGTTCTGTACTGATATTTTGTTCTGCTACAAAACCAATAAAAGTTCAAAAATTAGGTAAATTAGGATCAAGATAAAACAACGCTGACACACACTACTTATTTACACTCATAAAATAATAACAACCAGTTTGGATAACTTATATTTAGGTCAGTTTTTACTGGCCTGATGACGGATCTATGTTGACAGATGAGCGCAACAAGAACCTTCTTTATTTTATTTTTTAGCCGTGACTTACGTACTTTTTATGAAGGCTCCTGTCAAAGAGTGCAGTTTAGATGTCTTTAACGATGTTTCTCGATAAGCTCCCTGGTTTTTTAAGTCCAAGAAGCTGTTCTCTATCGTCAAATGTAACAATAATTGACAAATTTTCTTCTTTTCAACTTCGTTTATACATATGATTATTTGACAGTTTCCCACCATAATAGACTAAGATTACGTTAGGTATGTTGTTCTAAAGGTAAACGAATATTTTGATTACTTCTGCCCTGAATGCTTCTACGTACGAAACGTAGACGAGAAAATCTCGTCTGGCATGCTGCGTCCAGTGTGCGGAGTTTTTACGTTTCTTTAACTGGCAGTCAGGTTGGCTTCATAAATAATGTAAAGTACACGTAAAATAGGACTGCCAAAACTTGACGATTATGTATTGATCTTGCACTATTTATTTGGTGGCTAGGCACTATTTTTTACCACTCTTGAATTTTACAGACATCTTTAGGTACGCAATAAACAATTGCGCACAAGAAATTTCAAAAAAACACGTATGAAACGACAAATGAAAAATTTAATTGCAGGACATAGGGTTGTCCCCTTGTAACTTGTATGGGAAAATTAAAATCGCAAGTCGGGTTATCGTTTATGAATTACGCTAAAATTTTTTCTAGGCTATATTGGGTTAATACATACATTTTAAGAGGGTATGCGTAATAAAATATTGAACTTGAAACATAAGGGAATCCCAATGGCTATATGCACAAAATTTCTGATAATTCGTAATTTTTCGCGTTTATGTTGATACATACCATAGTAAATCTTCTTGTAGGTTACTAATTATGTAGGTTTATACACTAACGTTTTAAAAAAATATTTCAACTTTTTTGTGACTTCGAAATGTCAAATCGATATATAAAATCCTAATTATTTTTACTTTTATCAAGTTGTAATGCCTAATTATTTCCTTAATTTATTTGAAACAAACAAAATTTTTACATGTAGGAAAATACCGAATTGTCGCCATGATAACGTTTTACTCTACGTTTATTTATTTTGAACACTGCCACGAAATAATATTGTAATTCCTAATAATCCTGGGCACTCAAACAAGGATTATCCGAAATACTTGGCCATTTTCGATATGAATAATAATGGGGAAAATATGAAAGTTTTTATAGCACTTACATTTAATGAATATTGTTTTAATAGCAATAAACTGTTCTGAAACAAAGGAAAGTAATTTCGTGGATTTCACGTTTCCGACCATAATATAAAACTCCTAAAAACGTTTTCCTTTTTAAATATTTACAAACCCTCTTTTACTGACGTTTAAAACTTGATTATGTTTAAAGTTTATAATTAGCATAGTATCTAATCGGGGCGCGTAAAAGGATTAGTAGAATCTTGGCCGATTCCTCTTAATTGCAGTTTAATGTCATTAACTACTTTACGAGCTGAAATTTAAGGCTTTACGAGATAAATGCTTTAAAAAAAGGTAGAGAAATTGTAAAGAAATGAGTATACATTTTGTCCTTACCCATAGGTATTTTTAAATTCATTTTAAACATTAGATTAAGAAATTCATGAGCCCTAATATTTTTGTTAAACATAAAACAAATCAGTTTTGTCGTCAGCACAAGATACGAATAACCATTTATTTTGTAGATTACACGCCTTAATACTTTCTCACGCATGTTTTAATAAATAAATAATATATAAAAAAAATCATAGCACACATATCTAGGAAAGTGGTTGAGACTTTAGACTGCACAGGATAAACACAATTGTATCTTCTGATTGATGTCTCAAGCGGGGCCATGTCGAGCGGAACTCCGACTATAGTTTTGGTTTCGTGATTTCATTGCTATTAGACGCCCGGCCCGAGCTACGTTTATTGCCGAAGATACGAGTGGATTTCGTGGAAGCAATTTCCTTTATACATTTTGTTTTGTCCTTTTACAACAGTTTGATGTCGGGTTCGATTACGGATACGCATCGAAAAGAAAAATAATTATGAAGTCGGCTCACGCAGTGAAAACTAATTTAGAGGGCGCTTACATTCCGTTTTGAAGGGTCAAACGTTTAACACAGAATTCCTTTGTGTAGGAAAGGGTTTACTTTGTTAGGTCCAAATAGGATTGATTTTTTTGAAATTTTGTTAGTTATTTTTTATATAGGATCTATTTTGTAAGCATTTGACCACGGATTTTCGACAATCTTATGCGAAAAAGTAAGAGTGACTTTCGAAGCTATTTTTTTTTTGGCACGATTTTACGGTTTAGTAGAATATATGAAATATGCACGTGTAAAGTGAAACGTAGCAAGGTATCGCTGCTGACTCCAACATCAAAATAGCTAACCAAATTATACTTGAGAATTTATGAGTTCCAATCAACTTTATGCCCCGCGCAGCAGACACTGATGAAAAAACATAAATTTTACATAATTCGCCCTTATTTTTTAATCAGCCGTAATTTAGGTGATTTTAATTTCATTGCATTTACCTCTACATCTTTTTTAAGTGTACAACCTGTACTTTACCATGGAAAAATAATAATTAGAATTCTTTATCGATTCTAATTATTATTTTTATTATGTTTCGTAAAATCATATTATCATATCATATCTCTTCTTTCTTGTGAAAAAGTCTTGGTGGTTCTTATTCACAATAAAAGATGATGATGATGCTACTGGAATAATAACTATCTATTAAAAAAGATGTCAATGAAACGAAAATAAAAAAGGAAATTCTCTCTTCTTATAAATTCGGTGTTGTCATTCAATTTAAATACATGATCGAAGATTACACGTTCAAAGATTCATGGTACGGCTCCTCTTCAAAGTACATTTCAGGAAAAAAATGTAGGAATAGTCTCCTTCGAGTCAAATAAACAGGCGTCATTCAGCCTCAACCTCGGGCCTCGAGACTCGACCTCTTCTTTATTCAACTTTGCGTCACTTTAACCCTCGCTCTTTGAAAGCACCTTACGAGTTTTGTTAGGACAAATACCACAGTTTATATCCCGGAGTCGAACGAGTCAATCCTAATACTGTTAAACTAATAAAGCTAAAGGATATTTGTCGCGATCGGCGTAAAGTGAGCGAACAGTTTGAGAAATCAATCAAGGCCCGATCGCACAATCGGTACGAGCTAATCAAACTAATGGTCACTGGAGGGCTTGGACCGAGGGCGGAGGGCCCACGCCGCAACAAATCACAATAATATGGCCCTGATTGATTACACCTTCGGATTCCGTAGCACTGATATACTGTCCATAACTTTTTATTGTATTATCTATGTTAATATTATAAATTTATTACCTAACCATCTGGCTTACCTTATGGAATTTTCCAGGTAATAAAGGTTGAAAATATATTTTTTTTACATAATTTAATGCACGAATTTTGGTGTACATAATATTACAAAGTATGTAGCTTCAGGCTTTATTCACCCCACCTGTGATTTTAAGCACGGCTTTGTTACACTTGGCTAAATTCTACCCCAATGACTGAAGACTTAAACCTATTAGTTTCACGTAAAAAATCTAATTAATATTGTTTAAACGATTACAAATATAAACACAATGTCTATCAATGCTTTGAATTATCATTTCGTGTTAATTTAAATTATTTTTATAAACTATAAACTGTTTGTAAAAAGAAATATTATTTCCCATTTTCAATAAAATAGGGATTATACTATCGTCCCACAATGTAGTGCAAATGTTAACTTACAAAAGTTACATTCGTTTTTGCACGACCCACCGCCCGCGCCAAGTCAACGTCAAGTTAGCGTCTGACCTCAACCATGTCGGCTATCAGTTTGGACGTTTATAAAGTACGAGAAAAGCAACTTCTAGTTCGATACTCAAAAGATTTCTCGTTCAAACCCAATATGATTTACTTGTGCTGACTACAAAAGAATACCTATACAGTAATAAGTCACTTATTCAAAAGGAAAATCCAACTCTATAATTGGAATACGCTAAGAACCTATTAGGCATCGTAAACAAAACTAAAACTCTACACAATGACTCCAATTAGCGAGGCGAAATTCAGTGTCATTAAAAGCTAAGTATTATGCTCCTCGTCCGTATCCACCAAAATTCTGTAGCAAACGTTGACGTGACAGCCAGACTCTATACAAAAGTTTTTGTCGTTTTGTTCTGGCGTGAAATCTAAATCAATGGTTAGCTCGACCACTTTTGTCATCGCCACTATTATACACTGGCCTTTCGTAGCAGGCGCAGTGCGACCGCATTGAAGCCGGCCGATCGCTCGCGGCAGCGCATAAAAATTCATAGAAGTACGTGAATAATGTGATAGTACTATCCGCTGCCGGCCGGGAGCAGTGACTTATATTTTGCTCGATTTTCTGCAGTCTAAATTCATGGACGTTTTACTATAGCTATAAAATGCGACGCGCTCGAAATTTCTATTTCGAAATGAAGTTTGTACTCTGAATAACTTAAATAATCAATTTAGTTGCTAATTGAATTTGATTCTGAAAATGAAATTATAGTTTAGGTGAGATTGGTGATTGAATTGTAACAAAAAAAAAATTACCCCATTATCAATTGATAAATTAATAATAATGAAAAGGTGACAGCCAAAAGGTAACAAATAATTGGCCAATAAAAATAAAATAAGATAAAATAGCCTTCATTTGCCTTAAATTAAATAATTAACAAAAATTAATAAATAAAAATTAAGTCTCTTGAATAAGGCACCCAAAAATTAGTGAAGGCCTCGTCAACATAGACTGCGTTCGCGTGCTGTCCGTGTCCAGGCGGCGCGGCGCCCGCCACCTCTGCGATGTCGTCGCTCCACCTGGTGCGAGGCCATACCATCTCGGGGGTGCCAGTGGAGGTTGCGCTCACTCCACCGGCCATCTGTAGCTATAGCGATGTGGCCTACCCATTTCCATTTGAGTCCGCAGAGCATTGTTACTGCATCTAAGACTTTCGTCTTTTGTTTGATATCGACGTTTTTTATTTTATCTATTAGTCTTAGACAGAACGCTCTGCGGCTCTCTGAAAGGAAGTAATTTTATTTATTATATTTTTCGTAAGCGCCCATGTCTGGCAACCATAAAGATGTGATGGGAGAATGGTATTGTCCATAAATTTTTTCTTTAGGTGTACTGGGATCTGACTTTTAAATACATCTTTGTTTGCCCAGTATTTCTTCCACGCAGTAGCGATTCTCCTGTCTACCTCTTTGTAGAATATCCGAAGGTTATCTGCTGGCCTAGGTAGATGTATTCGCTGACATATTCGATGATTGTGACTTCTAATGCAATAGGTCTGTGTTCGCCATTAGTCATTAATTAAGTTTTATTAAGAATCATATGCAGACCTATTTTTTGGCTTTTAGCATTTTGAGAGTCTAGCATGTATTTTAGGTTTGTGTTTCAACTATGATCACAATATCGTCAGCAAAACGTAGGTGTATTAGCGGTTCTCCGTTGATGTTAAGCGCACGTGACGACCAGTCTAGTCTACAAAACATTGACTCTAGAATGGCTGTAAACATTTTTGGGGATATGGGATTTCCTTGTTTTACACATCGCTTTACCTGAAATGCTGGCCTAATTATTTCAGTCTTGATTTTAGTTTATCAATTTTTGTAAATCCCTTTTAGAATGGCTATGCACTTATCCTGAATTCCTTGCTCTTTTAAACTCTTCTATAGGTATTCATGAGAAATAGAGTCAAAGGCTTTTGTATAGTCTACATAAGCCAAGTAGATGGTTTTAATGTACTCTTTGCACTTTTCTATACACTGAATTAACGTAAAAATGTGATCTATCGTAGAGAAACCCTTTCTGAATCCCGCTTGTTCTCTTGGTTGTTGTTCGTCTAAATCGTTTTTAATTCTATACAGAATAACTGATGAAAAAAGCTTGTAGAGCGTTTTTGGTCAATACATTGATTTAATTAATTTATTGATGAACATTGAAAAGTGAAAACTTTATTTTATAGAATTATTTTCGTTGCGCATGAAACAATATGCTACTAATAATATTATGCAAAAATAAATTCAATACCTGAACATAAATTAAGCCGCACAATAGACCTTATCATACCCAACCATCTCATTACCGCAAAATAATATAAAACCTGATACAGATTTACCGATATTTTTGCCTCCAATTTATTCGGGAGGTTTTTATCGCGGGTTTTGAGCGCGGCGATCGAATCAAGAAATTCCGTAACGATAATAAACCTAGCACCCCCCACCCCGGCCGGCACAGCGGTGCGGCGTTGAAAGTCGTGCATCGTCTAACGTCGTTTAAGTTCGGCAGACTTCGGCACGGTGTTTGTGTGCGTGCGACTAGACGTATGCATGTAGACTAGCTGCTAACTGCTCATAACTGATTCAATCTCTTTTAGACACAATGCTAGGTGAGACAGCGTGCTTTATGGGCGCGTCCACGAGTGAGTTCGAGCCCGCGACTAGTTGAACCTTAACGTGTATGTATATGGTACGACTGTACGAAGCTCGCACGGATCGCCATTCGGATCGTCCTGCCTTCCGTAGTGCGCGCGCGTAACAGTGTCCCGTATCGACTACGTCGTAGCCCTGCTCCGTAGCATACGTCGTAGCCCTGCTACGTGCCGTAACGTGCCGATCCCGCTTTAAAAGTGCAGTGCTCATATACTCTGAACAGCGTTCCTCAATTACACACCTTATTCTTACAGAATAAGGTGTTAATTGTCGACAGGCTGAGGAGTTGCCCTGCCTTTGGCCTCCCGCTGTAACTTGTTACAGTGTTGGGTCACGGGGAGCCAGCCCTCAAAGTTTTATCCAAACAGTGCAAGTACGTACACTCTTTAGTGACTGCTTAGACGCTTAATTCGTGTTTCGTGTTACGTGTCTAGTGATATCGTGTTGTGTGTGAGTACCTTGTATTAACTTAGTTCATGTCCCACGTGTGTAACATTGTGACGTTATTGTGCGTCATGTCCACGTACGTGTAGTACGTTAGTACGATAGTACTCCGACCATGGCCGATCGTGGTTCGCGGCCGCACAGCCGCGACCGCCCCAGCCATTCCCGCGCCAGCTCCGTTGCGTCGCGTAGCAGACCTTCATCAAGGTCCAGCTCACGCACGTCAGAGCGCGCCTACCTGTCCGCCACCGAGCCCAGCTTGAGCGGCACGGATACCGCTCGCCCCGGGCCGTCCTCGGCATTTTCGCGGGGTGTACTGACACCCCCCCGCCCCAATGTCCTCCGACGGCGACCCGCCGCGAGTCTGGGCCGCCGCCCCGCTCAGCCGAACAGGGTTCGGCCTCACCGCCGCGCCCCGCGCGCCTTCCGACAGAGGTGAGCACCCCCCGCCAACCTCCAGCAGCCGCCTCAGTGAGCACCAAGCTCACTTTCACCGCCTCGCCGGCCTCACCGCCGCAAGAGGAGCGCAGTGCGGTAAGTGCCCCTACTCCTAGGGCCCCCGTACCAGCCCCCGCGTCGAGTATCATGCCTCCGCCTCCTGCCCCACCTGTGCAGGTTGCTAAGCGGCAGCGCCAACAGGTACCGTCTGAGGTGTCTCCGCCTGCCAAACGTGCCGACCGTCCGGCTTCGTACGCCGCAGCCACCTCTACCGCCCCGACCGGATCTCCATCGGCCTCGACCTCGAGGGCCTCATCGCCGATGGATACAACCTCGGCACCCACATCCGCGCCGGCGACGAATACAACCTCGCCGCTGCCCCCGCCCCCTCCCCGTTGCCCACCTCTCATAGTAGAGAATCTGGACAATTGGACCACGCATTTTAGGAACCTAAAGGACCTCCTAGGCCACGCCCCAAACGCAAAGCCTTACGCCCTTGGCGTTAAATTCAACCCAAAGGGCGAACAGGAGTACCGGATTGTCCAGAGGTACCTGGTTGACCTGAGCCAGTCCACACCGGTCAGCTGGTACTCCTACGCCCTTCCACAGGAACGAGGACTGAAGGTCGGTATCCGCGGCCTCCCTGTAAACACTTCCACCGAGGAAATTGCCGCCGACCTTAATAATCTGGGATTCGATGTGGACCACGTATCCCGGATTATTGCAAGGAAAGACCGCCCAGGATGCAGTTATTTCGTACTGCTCAAACGCACCCCAAATCTGGTACCCGGGATCTACCAGATAACTGAGCTGCTCAACATGCCGGGCATTAAGATCGAGGCCTGGCGTGGAAAGAGCGGCCCCGCCCAGTGCCACAGATGCCAGCAGTTCCGACACTCGAGCAGGAACTGCCACCGCCAAATGGCGTGTGTGCGGTGCGGCGAGGAACACGCCGCCAGAGACTGCCCCCGCCCAATTACCGAAGAGCCCACCTGCGTAAACTGCAAGGGGGCCCATCCCGCAAATAGCAGGAACTGCCCGGTCTTCCGCAGGGAGGCCCGGAACCGTCAGGCGGGCCCAGTTGCTCGCTCCACTCGAGCCCCCCGAGCCCCCCGGGCAAGCCGTGACCCCCCCATCCCGGAGACAGAGGTCCCCCCACCTCCGCCGACTGCCACTTCCTTAATGGCAGAGGCGAACGACCCTATCCCCCGCCCCACCCCCTCGGCCGCCCCCCCCTCCTCATCCAGGAAGCATAGGAGGAGGAGGTCCACTAAAAAGAGGTCCAAATCAGGTGCCACCTCTACTGCCGCTACAGACTCGGAGTACGAGCCTCTCGCACTCCCCCTTCCTTCCACAGTCGCGGTTCCGCCGCACCCCCCCCTTCCTCAGCGCCCCCCGCGCTTGACCCGTGCCCCGCGCACGGCCCCTCCGTCCACTGCTACTGAAGTGGCCGAGGTGACCACCATACCGGCAAACCCAGCGGCAGTTGCCACCACTCTGCCAGCTATTGTCCCCCCGCCCCCCCCAACGTCGATCCAGGAGGGATCCCCCCAAATCGACCGCCGATCTCCTGCAAGCCCTCTTCTCCCTAGGCATGGCTATCTACTCTAAGATCCATGCCGGAGAGGACATTTTCAAGACCCTCCTCTCGGCCCTCCCTGAAGGAGCCACCCTCATCAGTCAACTTATTTCCCAATGGCTCCCAACGCCCCAACATCAATAAAACTTATCCATTGGAACATCCGGGGGGCTCGCGACAAGGTGGCCCCCCTGCGCCACCTCCTTCGGGAATACCAAGCGGACGTCGCTCTGTTAAGCGAGACCCTTTTGAGCCCGCAGGACCGCTTCCACCTCCCGGGCTTTGTGGCGTATCGCCAGGACTTCCTGGGGGGAAACCGTGTGTGTCGAGGCCTCGCCGTCCTGGTCGGCAGAAGGTTACTCCACCAAGTCCTCCCAGCCCCCCCGGTTACCTCCCTTTACGCACTGGGCATTGAGCTGGCGCTCGGCTCCCATCGCACCCGTTTGTACGCGTGCTATAAACCCCCGGGATCGCATTTAGATATCTCCGACATCCACAGGCTCATATCAGATGAGCCGACTGTGATTGCCGGAGATCTAAATTGCAAGCATCCCGGGTGGGGTTCCCACACTACCAACGCGGATGGTCGTCGCCTGCACGCGGACTCCGTACAGTCCGGGTACTCGGTAGTGGGTACCTATACCCCCACCCACTACCCCGAATGCCCCCAGCACTCGCCAGACGTCCTGGACGTGGCCATTATCTCTCGGCTACCAGGAGCCTTCGCACAAGAAGCTCTTGACGAGGCCCACGGCTCGGACCACCTCCCCGTCCTAGCCTGCATCCACGCATCACCCGCGAGTGTCCCCCCCCTCCCCCCTCACCCAGTTCGTGATTGGGAGTTGTTCACCGCGAAGCTGCATGAGAGCACGCTCAATTTCCCGGTCGATTCTGCAGAGGCCGTCGAATCGATGACTCTGCAAATCACCGGGGCAATCTCCGCTGCAATGGAAGCGGCCACCGAACCGCCAACCCTACGGCAGCAGTACAAAAGGCCTCCACTACCCCGCCACATCGCCGACCTAGTGGCACAAAAGAAAAAACTGCGCCACCAATGGCAGCGTACTCGCTGCCCGGTGATGAAGAGCCAGCTCAACCGCCTCACTGCCAAGGTAAAGTCTCTACTTGTAGAACAATACGCTGCAGACTGGACCTCGCGCATCCAGGAGGCGGGCGAGGACTGACCTTCCCTCCACCGGTTCTGCCGTAGGTTAACCGGCACAGCTGCTCACGTGAGCCCTCTACTCCACCCGGACGGCAACTTGCGCTACCGAGCTGAGGATAGAGCAGAGATCCATGCCAGACACCTGGAACGCCAATTCCAACCGCTGCCCACGACCGCAACGGATCACGTCCGGACGGTCTCCGAGGAGGTAAAGGTCTTTCTCCTTTCCCCCCCCTCGCCCCCTACCTTCTCCTTCTCCCCGAGAGAGGTCCAAAGGACTCTCTCTCGTGTCAAACCTAAAAAGGCACCTGGCGCGGATGGTATCCCCAACGCAGCCCTCCGTCACCTTCCCTTTAGAATGGTGGCCGCCCTCACCCGCCTGTTTAACGGCATTGTGAGGACCGGCCACTTCCCCACCCCCTGGAAACTAGGGTTAATTATCAATATTCCCAAGCCCCACAAAAATTTGAGACGGGCCGAGGGCTATCGGCCCATAACACTGCTCTCAACCCTCTCAAAATCCTTCGAAATCCTCCTTCTTAAATACCTTTCCCCGTACCTCCCTCCTCGAGAGGAACAGTTCGGTTTTAGGTCCCAGCTGAGCACCACCCTCCAGCTGGTACGCGTGATTCACCACCTTTCCGTTGCGGCCAACAAAAAGAACTCGTCAGTCGCGGTCTTTTTAGACATGGAGAAGGCGTTCGATTGTGTCTGGCACGAAGGTCTCCTCTATAAGCTGATCCGCGCCGACGTTCCCCCCTCCCTGATAAGGCTCATAGCCTCATTCCTCACCGGCCGGACTTTCCAGGTACGTGTTGATGGAGTCCTTTCAGGTGAGTTCCCCATTGCAGCGGGAGTCCCCCAAGGCAGTGTGCTCTCTCCGGGGCTATACAGCTTCTTCGCCAGCGACGTGCCCAAAGACCCCGGCACCATCGCAGCGCTGTACGCGGACGATACAGCTTTTATCGCCAGCTCGCTGAATCCCGACCATGCCGCCATCAAGCTTCAGAGGACGCTGGACCTCCTCCCTGACTGGCTGAGCAAATGGAGACTCTCTGTAAACGCAGGTAAGTCCCAGGCGCTCGCCGTCACCACGAGAGCAAGTTTTCCAGCGCCTCTGAAGATTGGAGACGCCGTGATCCCATGGGGAAGAACGGCGAAATACCTCGGGGTAACTATTGACCGCCGACTCTCCATGCGCGCCCAGTGTCAGTCTGCGGTGGCCAAGACTGGAGCAGCCATAGCCCAGCTGAGACCAGCCTACGCGTCCCCCCAGATTCCTCTAAATATGCGGTTAGCCCTCTTTAAGACTTATGTCAGATCCCGCCTCACGTACGCGGCACCTGCGTGGCACCACCTGCTCTCTGCGCCCCAGAGAGCGTCGCTGCAGAGAGCCCAGAACCGCGTGCTTCGCCGAGTCGTAGGTGCCCCCTGGTACGTGAGGAACGACACCATATCTAGAGACCTGAGGGTGGAGAGCGTCGAGGCGTTCGTTGCCCAGCTCTCCTCCAGACTTTTCGCGCGTGCGGATGCCTCGCGCCTGGTCGAACTAACCGACCTGGCGCCCTGGCACGCTCGCCCGCCCGACCGCCACCGCCTGCCCAGGGACGCCGTCCCACCTGGGGACCCAGCGGAGCCACGCAGCCCGCCCCGCCGCCCTGAAGAGGAGGAGCTCAGGCGCACTGGAGCGCCACACCCGGCGCACTGACGCGCCTTGGCGCATATGCGCCACCACCATCGTGGGATTGTATCCCCCCTTACCTTCCCCCTACATCGGCAAACCTAATGCCGGTGCAACCATTTCGCAATCTCGTCCGAGGTCCGGCGAGTGGCAGCCCTATTGCCACCCTGCCGACCCCGTGGCGTATCTTCCCCCCCGATATCAAAAGTCGGGGCCCGGAAACCTTTAAAATTCCTTACCCTTTTTCCCCCAGGTCGCTTGTTTCCGCGGTCCGGTAAACGCGGCGCGTGTGGGAGTGGACCCAAACACGTTTCCCGGCCCCCGGGTCGGGACCCCCACGCGCCGTCTGGAGCCGTCCGCTGGTCCTGGTTGTGCCTGGATTGGCAATACTTCATCCTTTTGGTTTTTGTGTTGCCCTCCCTTGGGTTTCCCCAGCGTTCTGCCGCGGGGGGTCTTCCCCTAAAACAGACTATATGCGCCCAGTATTAGTACTGGGTGCGTCTTCCCACCCCAAGTAGAGGGGCTTTAGCCCCTGGTTTTGGTTCCCCGCCCAAGGCCCTTTTCAGGGGCCCGGCGCGCGAGAAGAGTCTCCCTTCTCGGAATTCGCACGGATCGAGACGAGCTGCTCCGAAATTGGACGAATACGTAAGCAGCTGTTTGTGAGAAAGTATAAAAAATGGTATGCAATAGCTTTACCGCGGCAGTCCCCGAGTACCACACGTATTTTTATTATTGAAGCAATAAAGTAACTGGTGTCCTGCAATTTCGTTTGCGCAGAACTATTAATGGAAACGGAACACGTTTATTCTAACGGAACCCTAAGATAAAAGTAGCCTAAGTTATTTCTTATAATATAAGCTATCTGCCATTGAAAGTCCATACAAAATCAGTCCGGCTGTTTTAGAGATTATCCGGAACAAAGAGACAGATAGACAGACTGACAGACATACAGAAAGACGGACAGACAGACAGACAAAATTATAAAAAAATGTTTTTTGGTGTAGGTGCCGTATGTATAATGCATTAAGTGCAAAGCTGTTAATTTGAAATTACAAAGAGACACTTAAATTTTATTTATTTGCACAATTTAGCATGTAAAAACAGTTTCTCCAAAGGCGTTGCACCTCAGAAATATTTGCGTTGATTCTTATCACTTTTAAAAACTTTGTCTAAATATTAAAAAAAAAAACCTCAAAAATGTTGATATCATAAAATATTTTTAAAGATTTAATATTGTGTTATGTCACTTTGAAAAAAGTGCAATGGAGGTAGTATTGGACAGGTACGCCATACATATTAGTCTGAAGAACAGCTGCGCATTGTATCCGTGTGCCGTTGTACGGCAAAGCTGTGTATTGTGAAGCTTCTTAGAACATAATAGCGACTTACTACTGAATGTCACAATGTCATTATACCTGCACAGCGGACATTCTATTCAGTCAATTTCCCCGAGTTTACGACTTATCTAAACATTTTTATCACCGTTGATGCTTGAGCATTATTAACTTTACCGGTAATATTATTTACAACTACCTGGAGCCCCCAACTTCGTTTACGTAGAACTGACAGAAACGGAACCCTATTTTTTAAAAGGAACCCTAAGATATAAGTAGCCTAAGTTACACCTTATAACATCAGCTATCTGCCAGTGAAAGTCCCGTGAAAACTGCTCCAGCCGTTTCAGAGATTATACGGAACGAACTGACAGAACAAACAGACAGACCAACGGACAGACAAATTAAAAAAAAAATGTTGTTTTATAGTAAGTACCATATATACTTTGATATGTATTTAGTGAAAAGCTATTTTAATTTATAATTACAAACAGACACTTCAATTTTATTAATTTGTATAGATTTCCGAGTTATGTTGTTGTATGATGTCGTGATAATGGTGTTAAGTAGGTAAAAAAATTGTTGTTTACAATGCACTTGAAAAGCAAAATTTATACATAAACAACAAAAAAATTAACCAATACGAATAGCTATTTATTTAGTTAGTTCCAAGTATTTGTAGTCGTTTTGAGCTTTTGCTTCCAAGTTTTTATATTTCTAACTCAAGCAATTCAGACACCTTGAAATATGATATCCGTTATATAAGTTGTTAGAAGTTTAAAAACTTTATTGCGTATGTCTAGAGAGTTCGTTGGCTAATGAAGTGTACGGACACTTTACCCGTGTCAAACTGTCAGGAACACGTCATATTTCATGTGTATTTTTGTGTTTTTATCGCCACGTCGCCCCCTATATTTATCCGTACGAAATTCCCGTGAATCCTAATATTAAGCCGTCACTTCTCGCATGAAAAAGATATAAGGAGGTGTAAAGTTATACTAATTTGTGGGTATGTTACGGAGAAACAAAAGTGTTGTGATACGTTGTCTGGCTGAGTTAACATCAGACCACCAGCCGGGTCGGATTTCGCAGAAGTGTTTTCCTTAAGCTCTGGCACCTATGGTTTTTATACGCATACTAGTTTTCGGGTTTTTTTTTTCATACCAAGCTAATTCTAAACTTGATCTTGTCTATTACTGTCACATGCCATTATCATCACTTCAATACCTCCTACGCGTGCTGGTCTTTCATCCCATTTTTAACCGACTTCCAAAAAAGGAGGCGGTTATACCTTCAGCTCTATATTTGTTTTACCTAATATAATCTAACTACAATATACTTGCTGAAATATAAATTATATTTATTTATTTCTAAGCTTAAATCTATCTTTACAGGACCTTATCCTAATATTACAGACAAGTAACTAATAATAAACAATAAACATCAAAAACATAATAACTAATAAAGTAAATTTCTTAGATATCTAGATAACAATTTTATACAACTACTGTGACTAATGTGTACTTACTTCAGACATCTTATGAATTAAAACATACTATAAAATATGCAGCCTTAGTAAAGTATAATGTATATTATGTTTAATAAATCACTTATGCACTTGTATATTATAGTATAGTATGTAGGTATAATTAGTTTGATATGTATTATGTTTATTTTAGTAACATTTATCTAGTTTGCTACGAATATTATTGTATCTATTTTTATCATTAGTTTTAAACGACCTTTCGTATAGTTAAATTTTTGTATTTTTCTAGATGGAAAGCACCTTGGTATTTTGACTCTGTCACCACCCTATGGTTGACTGGTAGAAAATGCCCTATGGCATTCAGTCCGCCATTGTACATTGTGCAGAAAGTGTATAAATAAATAAATAAATAAAGTCATTCAATGAACAATCAAATATATCAGTTTTCTTGTCTACCGTGTTGAGCGTGCGCAGCGCGCGCGTCTGAGGCGCCTGCTGTAAGAGGTTGGTGCGTGCTGCCCGAACCGCTAACAGCTGCGGTCGCCTCTGCCGTTTCATGTACCTATCTTTTTTATATGTAATATTTTTTGTTAATTTTACCACTTGTTTCCTCGACTAATTTTACAAAACTTTGAGGCTGGCTAGTAATACAATCATGATCATCATCGCCCTATGCTTTTTTATTTACTGAATCTATTCGTAGCATTTCTAATAGAGCACATTTCATCAAGGGTTTGTTCACTTCAACGTGTTAAAGTGAGGATATTTCAGGAAATATTCACTGCGATAGCGTTAGAAAGCCCAGTCAAATGACAATAGATAGTTTATCATTGGTAGCGGGACGTCTATCACGCTAAGTGAAATAAAATGTCAACAAGTTGCAATGTCTATAATAAATCTATTTAAGCTCCCATTTGCAGGAAATAAGCACCTGACAGAAACTATGAAACAAATCATTAATCAGAATATACTCTCATTCAAGTAAGTATTTTCAAAGAAAAACAAAGACAAAAAACATGACGTCTACAGAGTACACGTGGCAGAAGTGATACTTCATTAATCATTTAAAATCCAAAAATACTCTCACCGTGCCTTAATAACACTACTCAAAAAAAATTGTACACCTAGCACCATCTGTGTATTGGGCGGTACTTTAGAAAGTTAAGTTGTTATTTTAGAAGTATGAGTAGCTTCCGACAAATGGCATTCTGTCCAAAATGATCTCGTAATGCGTATCCTGACGTGCCGTGACCTTGAAATGTCACTCTTAACGCCGATAAAGCAGTTTCAATTTCATAATTATCATAATTGTTATTAATAATTATAAAAACAATAATAAATAAAAAAGGATTGGATATTCTTTTCTAATATCTTGTTACACAATATCTTAGGTCCTTTACATTTTAAATTTGAGTGATATTTTGCTCTAATTAATAGCTATATTGCTATTGCTCTAATTATAAGAACAAAAAATATTAAAAATATATAATTATTTCCAAGATATTAAATAAGTATATGAAAGAAAGAAGTCTTAAGTCGATAGTAACATTAAATGTGTCACAAAGAAAAGGAAAAGAAAATTAGCATTTGAAAAGGAACTTTAACTAGAGCAGACATATTCATAGCATGTAAAGCACTCCTCCTAAAGCAGTCCCGGCGCGGCGCGGGCGTCTTGAGGCTAATGTAAAAAGCCGCGACCGAAATTTGCAACATGTTAGACTTTGCACTACCTGCTACTTTGTGACATCTTGATGCAGGGCTGTCTCTACATTTCTTTCCATATCTTAATCTCAATATTTTTAATTCTTCTCCGCTTAATTTATCTTAATCAGTCTCTTTGTTTTTCTTGTATTTTAACTTCTCTTGGACGATAAATAATTCCTATGGTTAGATACATATAGGTAATTAAAACCATGATGAAACTATAATAATATTATGATAAAGTGTAGCTATAATTTAATTATTATAGAGAGTATTCAAATAAGAAAAACAAAAAATGTGTAATTACGTCTTATTCATGAAAAAAATTATGACTTTAGTTAGAGTCTGTTACCATGTTAAAAAGCATTTGTGAAACCCGTCTTATAACCTAAAATATGTATTTTTTTTTCATTAATAAATAAAGAAAATAAACACAAAAGTTATTAAAAAAAAGAAAGAAAGCTTCAATAGTTAATTCTTAATTAAAGTCCAGTAACTAAATGAATACCATTTACTAAAAAATTGCAAACTTATTTAATAAAAACTACTTCTACTCCTTGGAAGAATATTTTTAAAGGATTAAGCAAAGTCAATGTTCATAAAATTTATTATATTTTTATAATATAACACATTCATCCTTATAATAAACTAGGTACAACATAAATAGAATTAAATAATGTACAAAAACAATGCCTATATACTGATGCTAATACATATTTTATTTTTTAATTTTAGCAAGCACCAACACCAGGCACTTGTATTTTCTTAATGTAGGTACACTACTTGGTTTCTAATAAAGTCTTTGAATCTTTTAGAAATATTTTGTATTTCAAGATATTATTACACAGTGTATTCCTATTTGTTTATATTATCTTTAGATAACCTTATTAGTCAATATCAAACAGGTGACAGCCCTAAAAGCTTCATCTGCCACTTGAACGATCGAAAGGTACGACGGCGCACCGGTATCAGGAAGGAATGTATAGTGGGTGACTTGGACAGTTCCCGTCCCTTTCGCTCTCGACCGGCATCACTTAAGCTAAATTACGTGCCATCTCACTCGCACACGCCAACATTTTCAATACTTACCTGCGTGAAATGATATACATCTGTTTTGTAACGTTTTCTCTTTCGCTCCCGAAAGCTCAAATGCATTGTTGATACTGCCGTCCCGTTCCAGTCCCATGAGCAGGGGGTAGACAGTGTACGATTTCGTGTGTGTTGGTGTTCGTTTATTTAGTGAACTTGGAAGCTCTACGCGTGTTGTGTACAGGGTGTGTGCGGTGCTGTGTGCGTGAGTTGTAGAGGCGCGACATAGCTTTGCCGTCTCCATGACTTAAAAGTTTTGTATGGAATGAAAGCTCAGGCTAGTTCTCGGCCGGCCGGCATGCTTGACGGACGTTCCTCTGTCCGCGCTGAACTTATTCGGAACTATACGATACTAATAGGTATATTAAATATTATAATAAACTATGTTCAAAATATTGAAGTGATATTATGTTGTAAATAAAGTGACTCGAGAGAACGAATTTGAGTGATGTTTATTTTTTTGTGAATCTGCAACGTGTTTGGTTCAACGCACTAAGAGGTTGGTCGGCTCTGCATTCCCGAGCCGAGACTGTTATGATTGTATCAACCAAAACTCCGGCAAAAATAACACAAACCTTCGGTATAAATTTATTTTGGGCTAAAACTTTAACAACACAAAAAAAATTGAAGACAAAAATTCAATATAGATACTTAAGTGCCGAAAATAAGCCGAATTCATTTATATTTCACACTTTTATAACAATTTAAAAATGTTGCAATAACGTTTAAGAAATCTTAATGTTATAGCACGCTCTACAGTTTAAATTGTTTTCGAATTATAGTAATTTACTTCTTTTCTATTCGGTTAAACCTAAAGGTTTAATATTTCATCTTGGATATTAATGGTATACTTAAAGAATATAAAATAACAAATCAATTTATTCAAATTATATTTTACTAATTAAACCTTATCTAACATAAAAGGTTATTATTGATATGAGTAGATTTTAATGTTCTACAAAAGTAGATTATAAGCAAGAAAGTAAATAAACCAAATACAATATAATAAAACCAAATATTAACACAATATCAACTTTTAAACTTATAAACATTGTTGATAATTACAAAAATTTCATGATAGTAACACAACCACAACACAACTGCCCAAAACTCTATCTCACAATGAGACGTAGAGTTCGATAACCTCAGACGCAAATAGATGGGAAATATCAACAGAAATGCATTTAAAATTATTTATTTAGGGAGATATTTGTGAATTGTATAACTCTGTATGTGTATAATTGTGAATTGTGTCTTCAAAACTTTAGAAAAAATATTTGAGAGCTAAATACAATATATTTGCTGTTATTTATGTAGATTTCATAATATTTTATAGTTTAGTGCACTTTGTATTGGCAATCTAATAATTATTTATAATAGTAAAATAGATACCAAATATTATCATAACACAATGTAGGTATGAATGTTATTTTCTTAAACATAATAGCCAAAATCTTCGCTTTAAATAATAAATTACATAATATTATAAGGGTTATAACGTAATTGCATGTAGGCTTTGAAACCTTAATATCCCTACAATAAATTATTTTTATCAGTCAGGTACTGGATGTTAACAATACGTACAAAATAAAGATAACGCATAGAAATAGTTCTAAGAAAAAAGTTCATTCACAGTTAATTGGCATTTCCGGTGGTCAATTCTATTTCAAATTGCCTATAACTCAATAAAAAATTACTGAGCAGGTAACAGACATATAGAATGGAGCACTACTGTAACAGAAGGTGAAGAATATTAGAACTGTGCCTTAATATATAATGCGAAAGAAAGAAGCGTCAGTAGGACACCGAGAGCCGGAATAGTGATAATAATAATATATTATTTCAAGTATTTACCCCTAAATTTCCTAATGAAAACATCTAAACTCTTAGAACATTGAAATGTAATAAGAGTTTTTCTCCCTAGCTGGATGATGGTGATGATGATCAAAACGATAATGATGATGATTAAATATTTTTTTTAAACTACGTAAAATAATGATGACTATGATGATGTATTGATGATGATGACTAAAATGAGAATGATGATAAGTTCTCTAACGTCACTTTTGAAGCGGTTGCACCGAACCATGACTATGTTTTGTTTGTATATAATTTCAAGTCATTAGACGAATTTCAAAACGTGCCATAAATATTTTCTTTTCTCATAATTAACTGATCAAATGAACGATGATTAATGATGCATAACACCCCAACTGATATATTTCAACGTCAGTGAAGTAAATGCTTAGAAACTATTCAAACGTTTACATTTCATTTAACCATTTTTGAAGAAGCAATGGCTGTAATATTTAAATTTCTTAAAACAGCATAGAGCATAGAGATTATTGCTTTTGTTTAAATAATAACTGACACTGCAATGTTAGTTAAATATTTTTAAGTAGGCAGATGATGGGCACAATGGAAACGATAAATGCCATTTAAACAAACAATTTTGATGTTTTACTATTTAAGTAGTACCTCTATACAAATTCGTTTATAGTTACAAAAAATAATATTTTTTATTGTAAGTAACAGCAACAAAAACGTTAATGTAACAGACGCAACTTGTTATCAGATTTATAAACTCCTATTTACGATAAAAATTGTAAAAAAAGCACCCCAGGGCTCTCTAATGGCCAGTCCGAATTATTTTCATCGCCACGTCGTGTGTGCTTGTCCGAAACAATTGATATCTCTATTTGTATCAATAATGCGGGAGGCAGACGTTTACGTGTATTCCGTACGTGGGCTGAATCCAGTGGCAGGAAACTATTCAATGTAGCATTTATTGCAAAAATATTTTTCTATTAAGCATTTTGTTAGGGACGAAAACTACCTATGTTAGCCGGATAAAAAATAAGACTTTTACTTAAAAATAAAGCTCTAGAATTTAAAATGTCGATGAATATTAAACAAGTTACGACAGTCAAGTGACAGAAGTGAAAAAATACTAATCATTGATAATATATTTGATACTAAACGACATAAGTAAGCAATAAAACTTATGTTTAACATCTGAACATAAAAGTAATATATCATTAACAACTGAAACACGAAACTATGGAATATCATTTACCTAATTGTGATTACACTATTAGGAATATGATATTAATGTGCGATTGTATTGAAGAACGATTGAATTTCCGATTCTACAACCCCTTGAGCATTAATTTCACAGAATCTTTGTCATATGAGTCCCAATATGCTAAGATGTTACTTACGATAATTAAATAATTAATATTATGATTCCCTATTTATTAAATCCTTTGTCCTGAGGTTGCGGTCGACAGCCTAAGTCTGAATAGCGTCGTTAGTAAGATTTAATTGATTTTGTACTCCAGAAACTTATTGTTCTTGGCGCTTATGTAACGTTATTGAATTAATATTATAAACTTAGTCTGACACCATCTCTACTGTGTAAGCTGAAATTAACCAAGAATAAATTCAAGCAGACGTTCCAAGCTTCTGAAAGAGCTCCGTTAAAATACAGAATATTTTTACGACATCATCAGGTGCTATTAGTTTAAGTGTGTTGTCATAAAAACTTAAGTAGAAAGAATCTTAAAAAAATTAAGTATAAGACTTACGAATCTTGCATTTAAATTTAACTTGTTTTCAAGAGAAGTATTTACAAATCAAACGACACTTTATAAAAAGTCGTAAAGTTAAATTCTAAAGAAATTACTCACATATGTTGATTTTTTTTATCAAAAGTTTCATTTGGATTTTATATACTATAGTTGATCAAAACATAACATGTGTGATACATTTTGGGTCTGTTATTTTATTTAAGTACACTATCGGTAGTCAGATATTTATTCAGCACCCTTTAAGCAGCTTACAATTTTGCCGTCACAGAATTGTATTAATAATTCAAAACGAAAATCCTCTCTCAAACCGTATCTTTATAGGGCAGCCAATAAGTTTGTGTACATTTTAGCTATAACCAAACTAAAAATAGTTGAAATTTTCAATTTGTTCGACTCGAAGCACGTACTATCTAGACTTAACTAAAAATTTAACGTTGGCAATTATTTTTCTACGATGAAAAACCAAGCAGGTATCTTAGTATACACCCATTTAACCAGTATAATATGAAGCTACAAAAGGAATTCCTAAAATTCAATTTAATTTCGAGCCGAAAATGACATGTACATTAATTAATTGAAAAAGGTCGTTAATTACAACACGAGTATAATTTACTAACCCAAGATCTGCCGGCAGATATTTTTATTCGTTTTAATGGCCTGATATGGATACGCGGTGTGGAGGAAACACGGAGTATTGTGTTACGGCCTCGGTGGTTTTATCGCGAAATTTTATTATACTCGTACCCTTTTCACCTACCATTCATTAGGAACACCTTCGCACAATTGGACGGCTGTTTGAATGGGGTCTCAGATGAAATTTCTTAAGGTTCTCCCATAATGAGCAAGGCCTGGGTAACGGTGAAGCTAAACGAGATTGACAGATATGGTGTCGAAATCTGTTCAACTGATTCTGACAGAACTTTGAATTGCATTGATATGATGGATTCTTTGTAGAGAGAAATTTAATATGGAGAAGATGGAAATAAATATTGAAACTAAAAAACTATTTAGTTTTGGCTTAAAATAATATATATATATATATGACATATATTAAACTGAATCTAAAATGATACAGAGACAATATTTGGTTTTAAATTTCAATAATCATTATACTAGAACATTCTTAGAAAAGACAAAAAAAAACACCAGTTTTCTTAAATCCGATCAGCCGTGAAGAATTAATGTGACTATCAAAAGGTATGTATCAAAACACTTTCGTCAGATAGAAGCTATCTCAATTTGTAGACTATTACGAGATGACCAAAAAAATAATCGGCGTTTAGTGTATTACCATACGAATATGGCTCGCCCTGTAGGGAATGTATAATGAAGACATCAAGAACCGGTTCCATCAGTAAATGACTGGACAGCGTCGTGTGTTTTTTGTGGCGGCCGTTTCCGAGAACATTGTGCTCGTGATATGAAATGATACGATTGAATACGCTTTTAGTTGATTCTAGAGTTTTTACGGTTATATGGTTTACCACTTTTCGACCTTAATACTTGGAAATAAGGTTCATAAGTGGTACACTAGATCTGTTGGAAACTGTACGTTCATCAATAATGATGAAGATGACGATAACGTCATCGTGTTCTTAATCAGTTTCCTCATTATTAACGTCTTCAACAGTTCTCACAAACTAGCTTTCAGTATTATAATGTGAACAATATTTTTTTCATGATTTTAAGTCGAGTAGGCCAGAACCAATTGGTGACTCTTTACAATAAAAAAAAGAAAATATTATTTAAATCGATTTTATTTTAATCCAATATAAATCTCAACAACTACTGAACGGATTTTCATGCAATTCCCATCTATCGACAGAGTGATTCCTTAGAAAGGTTTAGGTGTATTATTTGTTAAGGTTTTGTGGAACTTGGTTCAAATATGACAATAATTGTACAGGACTGTATAAATTCACAGGGGTTCAACCGCCGGCTCAGATTAGACTCGAAGATAGCAAGGTTACACCGATTTGGGCAGAGCCGGGGCGATAATAAAACACTTATTTGAGGAGAACGTTTTTTCACTTTTTCGATTTGCTTACCTGGCTCATGGCAATGCCGTATAGAGAGCCCCGCCCGTACGCCTCTTTCGGGCCGATCTTCCATTTCATTTTTACCTCTCTATACGGCTATTTTCCATAATTTTCCCCATTTTCCATGAGCCAGGTGAAGCAAAACGCGTTGTGTGAAATACTTTATTATCATAACCAGACATATAAACCCTTATATACTAAACATCTTATTCTATAGAAAAGTTATTTACATTTTAAGGTTCAAATTATATGAAATGTTGTACATTTTTACCACTGTTTTCGTAATAATTTCTTAACCATTTATTATATAACCTTAAGCGCTATACTACACGTTATGTACTACGTTTATTTATATAAATCAAAGAAGCTACGTTAAAATTAGCTTTAGTTAAAAATATATAATCAAAATAACCCGCACTTGATAAAACACCATTTTAACACTATTTTTCCACACTGATGCCATATAAATCTATACATATAGTCACTGAGTGTTCACTATTCTAGTTTTACGTACCGTTTTAATTACACGTTTATTGTTCACATTAAAATTCACTCATGTTTTTCGTTACGAGGCCGCTGTCCTTAACATCCTCCCCCCGGCGCAGTAGCCAGGGTCTACGCAGCCTCCTCAGGTGACTGCGGGCTCGCCGATCCCGCCGTGGACTGCTCCGGTGACTGCGAGCTGCTCGAGCTCGCTATAGGCTGCTCCGGCGGCGACTGCGGGCCGTCCGCGCCCGCCGCAGACTGCTCCGGCGAATGCGAGCTGTGTGGACTCGCTGCGGGCCGCTCCGGCGACTGCGAGCTGTCCGTGCTCGCTGTAGGCTGCTCCGACGCTCGTTCCGCGCCCGGCGCCGTCCCCGGCGTCTTCCGCTCCGCTCCCGGCTCCGTCTGCTCCGCCAGCGGTCGCAACTGCGACTACGGCGCCTCCTCCAGCACCGCCAGCTTCGACGTCGGCCTCCGGAACACGCCACTGCGTGTGCGAACGTCCGCACAGCGCACTTGTCCGTCCTGGCCTGGGTAGACCCGGTGCACGACCCCCCGCGGCCACGTATTACGCGGCAGCGTCGGGTCGACCACGACAACCAGGTCCCCTGGGACAAGGACTCGGTTGCTCAGCGGGGCCCCGTAGCGTGGTGTGAGCGTGGGAAGGTATTCCTTCACCCAGCGCCTCCAGAACTCGTCGGCAAGGGCTTGCGCGACCCTCCATGTTTTTTTTGTCCGCCGGCACACACGGTCCGACGTACGGCAGTCCGGTGGACGACCCGAGGAGGAAATGATTCGGTGTAATCGCCTCCGGGTCGTTGGGGTCCACCGATACGTGCACAAGCGGTCGAGCGTTCACTGAGTACTCCGCCTCGGCCATCAGTGTCTGGAGTACCTCTTCCCTGGGCGACTTCTCGTTCAGCGTGGCTAGCAGGGCGGTTTTCACCGACCTCACCAGTCTTTCCCAGGCACCTCCTTGACTCGGCGCCCCGGGCGGTGTAAACTTCCACTGCATCCGATGAGTGAGGCCCAGCTGAGCCATAGCCGGCGCCCACTCGGCGTACGCCTGCCGCAGCTCGACGTCCGCGCCTCTAAAATTTGTCCCATTGTCGCTGTACATGACTGCCGGCCATCCTCGCCGCGCAGCCATTCTTCTCATTGCCATCAGTGCAGAGTCCGTCGACAGCGAAGCCACCAGCTCCAGGTGGACTGCCCGCGTCGTCAGACATGTGAAGAGAGCTCCCCACCTCTTCTCGTGACGTCGGCCGATGGTGACCGTCATCGGGCCGAAACAGTCGAGACCACAGTACAAAAATGGTCTCTGGAACGCCCCCAGGCGCTCGGCTGGCAGGTCTCCAGTTGGCGGGGTCCTCGGGTGTGCCCGTCGTAACCGACAGAATGCACATCGGCTCATGATAGTACGCACCGTCGGCCGCAGCTTCAATATCCAGAATTTCTGCCTGAGGTCGTTCACGACTCTCTCGCGGCTCCCGTGTCCCGCTCTGGCGTGCTCCCTTGCCACCAGTAACCTTGTGAAGCGATGTCTTCCATCCAGGATGATAGGGTTTTTCATTTCGGCCGGCACCTGCGCTGCTTTGATCCTTCCGTCCAGTACGAGCAGCCCGTCCTTGTACACCGGGTTGAGCCGGTACAAGGAGCTCCATCTAGGCACCGTCTTGCCACTTGCCATCTTCTCGATTTCTTGTGCGAAGCTGTCTCGTTGTGATTTTTGATACCACAACCTCTCGGCCCTCTCCAGGTGTCGTACGTCGAGGTGGGCCCGACGATCTCGGCACTTCTCGACGAACAGCAAGACCATCGCCGTGCATCTTACGAGGCGCTCGTAGTTTGAAAAGCGCGTCACATCTGGTAGACAGCTCAGCTCGCTCGCCTCCGTGGTGTGGAAGGCGACGTATTCTTCTTGATTTTCGATTCTAGCGGGACTCTCCGCGGGCCACTCGTTCATCGGCCTGCGCAGGAAGTCCGGCCCCCGGAACCAAGGGTCCTCGTCGCTCTTCGGAACGTAGCCCGTTCTGGTGGCTAAGTCGGCGACGTTGCTCTTCGTGCTCAGCCATCTCCACTGGTGAACGGACGTCAGCTCGGCAATCTCCCCTAGCCGATGCGTGACGTACGGTGTGTATTTGCGGCTGCCGTTCTGTATCCACTTGTGCGTCGATCCAGTAGAAAACCGTGTCCGTTTTCCACCTGTGTTCTGCTGCGACTGCGTTTCCCAGCCTCGCTCCGACCAGGGCAGCCTGTAGCTCCATCCTTGGTATTGTCTGTGCCTTCAGCGGCGCCACCTTGGCCTTGGCGGCGGCCAACACGACTCGTACTTCCCCATTTTCTTGTTCCAATCTCCAATAGACGGCTGCGGCGTATGCGTCCTTACTCGCGTCGCAGAACACGTGCAGCTGTCGGCCTCTCGTCGGACTCCCCCCGTTGTAACTCCGGGGTAGCTCGAGCTGACTGATGTACTCCATGTCGGTCAGCCAACGGGCGAAATCTTGGGCTGACTCAGCGGGTAGCGACTCGTCCCAATCCAGCTTCTGACGCCACAAGCCTTGTAGGATGACTTTGGCGGTGATCGTGTAGCAGCTCAGCAGTCCCAGCGGGTCGTAGATGCTCATCACCGTGCTGAGGGCCTCTCTCTTTGTCGGTGCGCGCTGTAGCTCGCGAACCTCCTTATGGACTCTGGAGAGCGACGTGTTGAATCTTAGTTTGTCGCCTCGGGAGTCCCATAGCATGCCCAAGGTCTTCTGCTCGTCTTTGGTGACACGCTGTGTAGTGTCCTCGGCCAGGCGGTCTTCAGGCAGTCCCTCTAGCACCCTCCGGTCGTTGCTCGTCCAGCCTCGTAAGTGGAAGCCACCTTTCCTATGTATTTGGTCCACTTGTTCCACGGTCTGCATGGCCTTCTGGTGGTCTGGATAGCTGTCTACGTAGTCATCCATGTAGTGGGCTTCGGTGATAGCGCGATGAGCTTCGGGATGCGATTCGGCAAACTCTTCCGCGTTCCGATTCCGGGCTGAGTGTGCCAGGAACGGTGAACACGATGCTCCGAAGATCATTACCACCATCTTGTATGTGGACGGCGGTTCGCCTTCGTCTTCTCTCCACAGGAACAGCTGGGCCGGTTGGTCTTCTTTCCTGACCTTGACACGAAGAAACATCTCCTCTATATCGGCCTTCACAGCGACGGCTTCCTCTCTGAACCGGAACAATATCTTCGGCAGTGAGGTCAGAAGGTCAGGCCCCTCTAACAAGTGATCGTTGAGGCTCACGCCGTTTGTTCTCGCTGCTGCGTCGAAAACCAGTCGCAACTTGCCCGGCTTGTTTGGGTTTTTAACCGGGAAGTGCGGCAGGTACCATGTGATGTCACTTCCGGCCTCTGTCCCGTCGCATTTTTCCGCATATCCCTTGCTTATGAGATTCTTCATCTGTCCATGATACTGCGCCTCGTCCATGGGGTTCTTCTTGAGCTTGTGTTCCAAGTTCTTGAGCCTCTTTAGCGCAGTATTGTAGCTAAGAGGTAGCTTGACGCCGTTCGTGCGCCACAGAAGTCCCACTTCGAATCGACCGTCTTCCGTTCGTTTGGCCGTTCTGCCAAAGAGGTCGATGGCTCGCTGCTCCTCGTCGCTCAGCTTAGCCTTGGACGCTATTCCCAGTGCGTCTATTTCGAAGTGTTTCTTCACCATTTCCTGCAGTCGTTCGCCTCGGGTCTCGATCGTAGACACGTGCAGGATGTTCTCGTGTTCTTCCTGCTTTATGAGGCGTCTGGGGATGCTTCCATGGATTACCCAGCCAAGCTTCGTCTTCGAGGCTGCAGGCTGGTTTCTCTTGCCGATCCTCAGCTCCCTGGATACAATGAGCTGCCAGTTGTCCGTGCCGATGAGAAGTTGGGGTTTCTTGTCTTCATAGCATATCTCTTCGTTCTTGAGATCGTGCAGGTGAGCAAGTCGAAACAGTGATTCCGGGACGGACTGAGTAAGTAGGTTCAATCCGGCCACGGTTCTCGCAGTGACGTCATATCTGGTACCGTCGTGACCTCGTACGCCAAGTTGTACGAGTCGGCTTTTTTCTTCCCTTCTCTCGGCATTGATCCCATGCATTCTCAGCACCTTCGGTGGGCCGTCTGCGCCGATAGCCTTCGCGACGTCTTCATCCAGTAGTGTCACTGTCGAGCCCTCGTCGAACAGCGCGAAGATATCCGCTTCGCCCCGTGGACCGACAACTTGAATTCTTCTCATCTTAAGTTTCACCGCACGGTCAGAGGTGACCGATGCGGTAATCACGGCGTCCTCTGTCTGTGGGGCGCCGCCGGACCTGTCTTCGTGCAGCAGCGCATGATGAGGCAAGTTGCAGCCCTTCACGCCGCACGGCTTCGCCCTGCAGTTGTATCTTCTGTGCCTGCTTCGTATGCACCGGAAACACAGCCCTTCCTTTTTGACCGTGTCCCATCTCTTTTGCATGCTCAGTTTCTTGAAAGCAGCGCAGCGAAATAGAGCGTGATCTTCGGCACATATCGGGCACTTCGTTGACTCCTCGCGTATTCTCTTTGGCTGGCTGCGACTCGGCGAATCCCTGCCCTCGTCTGCTATCGCGAAGACTGGCTTCCTCGTTCGGGCTTCGTTCTTGTTAGGAGGTGGACGCGGTGTTTCCTTCTTCAGTGCCGTGCTGAACCCGTAGCGCAGCGCCCTGTCCGCTTCTCTCATTAAGAATTCAGAGAGAAGGACGACATCGGGCTCGTTCCTGAAGCGCGACGTCTCTTCTGCGTAGTCGTACCACTTGCTCTTCTCGTATGGGCTGAGCTTCTCGAGGATGTCTCTCGTGAGCAATGGGTTAAAGAGATACCCGTGCCTCAGCTTCCTCAGGATGGTTACCATGTTCTGAATCTTCACTGCAAATTGGTTGAGTTCTGCCGCCGAACCTCCGAGCCTCGGTATCTTCTTCAGATCTTCCATCATGCGAACGACCATAACCTCGGGTCGACCGAAGCATTGTTCCAAGGTCTTCATAATTTGTTCAGGCGGCGTCGCGACGCTCAGCAGTGGTGCCACGGCTTCTCTTGCTTCTCCCCGTAGGCAGCTTCTCAGACGAGCTAAGTTCTCGATCGGCTTGAGCTTGTAGAACGCAGTGGTGTCTTCCATGGCTGCTTTGAATGGCAACCATTCAGTGGGAGCGCCCGAGAATATGGGCAACTCCGTAGTGTGGCGCGACTGGCGTTGGTTTAGCAGTTTATCCAATGTTTCGGCAAGTTGTTCCACTCCATTAGCCCTAGACGTGGGCGGTGTGGGTGAGCGTGGGCGGCGTTGCTGCGGCCACTCGAACCTCGTCTTCTGGGCTCCCTTCGGTGGCATGTCTTCTGGCTTCGGCGTCTCTCTTTCTTCCATTGATGTCGGCTCTTGTCTAGCCTCTTCGGGTTCGGGACCCTGTTCGCTTAGCCAGGCTCGGACACGTTGCTCCACCTGTTCTGATGGCTCGTCGTCGTCGGGGCTGCTACCATCTTCTGCAGCGGCGACGTCAGCGGCGAGCTTCTTCTTTATAAGTTCTGCTTCGATCTGCAGTTCCTTCTTACGAAGAGCGGCGAGTTTCTCCTCCGCCTCGTAATGCATACGCGCGACGACACTTGCTGTCGATCGACGCGATCTAATTGAAATAGCCTTCTTTCTGGCTAGGGTTCGTACTTCCGAGGATGCAGGCGCCTTGCTGGTACCTGGTCTCGGTTTCAAAATAGTTTGAAGCAGATCCGCTCTTCCCTCGGTCGGCGGCGGCTGGCTTGTAGCGGCAGCGGACGGCGATCGTGGCGGATCCGGAAATCGATGTGGTTGCTGCTGGTTCTCCTCGGCCCCACTCTGACTTCTTGTTATAACCATCTTCAAATGTTAATCTTCAAATGTTAATCTCAAATGTTAATCTTCAATGTTAATCTTCAATGTTAATCTTCCATAATAATCTTCCTTTTCAAGAATCTTCGGGAGGTTTTTCCGATGAAAAATCTGCGAATCCTTGCTTCCGTTCGCAGCGGTGTATCCTTGTATCCTCGAGTCCGATCTTCTGAGTCCAATCTAATCCCTGGCGTTGATTCCCGTTGATAAATCTTGATAAAGTTTCCAATGTTCTGACTTAAATCTTCAAAAAATTTCTATGTTCAGAACAGCTGACGAAAATTTTCAAGTCCAGTCTTCAGTAAAAATTTCTATCTTGATTCTTCGGAAATTTTTCTATGTTCAGAACAGCTGACGAAAATTTTCTAAGTCCAGTCTTCAGTAAAAATTTCTATCTTGATTCTTCGGAAATTTTTCTATGTCCACAACAGCTGTTCAAATTTTTCTAAGTGCCGTCTTCGTTATTTTCAACTTGATATGGACTTCGAATTTTTCTTCGATCTTGAAATTCGGCTCGCCAAAGGACCGCGCACTACTGTACAGGACTGTATAAATTCACAGGGGTTCAACCGCCGGCTCAGATTAGACTCGAAGATAGCAAGGTTACACCGATTTGGGCAGAGCCGGGGCGATAATAAAACACTTATTTGAGGAGAACGTTTTTTCACTTTTTCGATTTGCTTACCTGGCTCATGGCAATGCCGTATAGAGAGCCCCGCCCGTACGCCTCTTTCGGGCCGATCTTCCATTTCATTTTTACCTCTCTATACGGCTATTTTCCATAATTTTCCCCATTTTCCATGAGCCAGGTGAAGCAAAACGCGTTGTGTGAAATACTTTATTATCATAACCAGACATATAAACCCTTATATACTAAACATCTTATTCTATAGAAAAGTTATTTACATTTTAAGGTTCAAATTATATGAAATGTTGTACATTTTTACCACTGTTTTCGTAATAATTTCTTAACCATTTATTATATAACCTTAAGCGCTATACTACACGTTATGTACTACGTTTATTTATATAAATCAAAGAAGCTACGTTAAAATTAGCTTTAGTTAAAAATATATAATCAAAATAACCCGCACTTGATAAAACACCATTTTAACACTATTTTTCCACACTGATGCCATATAAATCTATACATATAGTCACTGAGTGTTCACTATTCTAGTTTTACGTACCGTTTTAATTACACGTTTATTGTTCACATTAAAATTCACTCATGTTTTTCGTTACGAGGCCGCTGTCCTTAACAATAATATTTGTTGAAGGTGACGAAAAAAATAAAGCCGTCTAGGAGCTTTTACCGGAAACGCTGCCTAATGCATTGGAGATATAACAACCAAATAAGTCTACGACGGCATATATATTTTAAGGAAAGCTTCCTATACCGATTCTAAGTAAAAAAATGTTCACCAATAATGTGGAATTTTCAGAAGCTATGTACATGGATACAACTTTAATCCTTATCAAATTAAATACGTTAGTCACTATAAGAATTTCATACACATCATTATCATCAACACTCCATACAGTTTAAATTAATATTTTAGGAGATATCGTAAAACTAAAAGTACGCAAGTACACGCGAAAAAATTATTCAAGCGGAATACCAAAGGAATAGCCCGCTCTTATCATATTGCAGTAGGTTATTTGCTAAAGAAGTTTTTTCCACGAACACTATTCCACGCGGGCGAAGCCGCGGGCAAAGGCTAGTTTTAAGTAAAATTATAACATAAATACAACAGCATCATTTTTACCAATCGTCAGAAACAAGCCTATGTCCACAATTTGAGGTTACCATAAAAAATATTACTGCGTAATATAATGTTAGAATTGCGATCTATCTCTATTAAATTGTTTGAATCCTCAATGGCAACATAAATAAGAGGGGAGTTTAAATTTAAGTTTCAAGCGTCATGTGTCAATAGAATATATTGAAATGATAAACCACCATCATTTATCATTTTTCCAATTATTGGCCCTTGCTGTATGAATGCCACAATAACGCATTATTAAAATAACAATAGTATTGCCAGTGTAAAAAGATGTTCTTTATATTTCAAGAAATTTCTAATTACATTCCGATTGATTTGCATTTGATTCCTGGATTATTTAATTGAAATGAAATTATTCTGAGAAACAGATAACTCTAGTTATTATTATGAATTCTTAGAAAATGTAAATGTCATTTAATTCTTACAATTCTATAAGATTTTTTACCATTATCAGAGCCGTTTTACAGTAATAATTATAGGAAGTTGTAAGGCAAATAGATAATATTATCATCTTAACGTTATGCTCAAAGTCGCAAACGTAGTAAAAAAGCAAAAAAAATAATAAACGCCTATTATAAAAGTGACCTTGAATTCAGGGTGCTGGTGATGATTATGATAGTGTCAGAATGTTTTACATAATAGTCCTCATTAACCAAATCATAATACCGGATTATGTTTATTACTTTGCACCTAAAAGCGTGTATAGATAACTAGTCGACCCTTTCATCCCTTTTTTGAGGCTTATCTATTTAATTCATCTTGGACTCTTTCAGTGGCCGCCCTGACCGCATTCAGAAGATATCGGTCACATGACGAAGGGCCAGAGACGGGTTAAATTTACCAGAAGACATTTATTTAGCCATCCGCGATAAGCATCTCTTTCAAATTAAGTTGTGCTAAATGATTTGTGATTTATGGTTACTTGATGAGTGATAATGAGACTTGGAAATATCATGATTGTTTTCAAAAAGTTAAAACACGTTAAATGCCTTACAAGAATGCTCAATCTACAGTCCAAGCAAAAAAAATTTAGCACCATAGACGTAGATATTATAGACGAGGCATGTCGAGGTAAAAACTGTCCCCACCTAAATGGTCCCAATTTTGACATTTGAGGTATGGCGAAATCAAGATGGCTGACATTTTAGGAATTGTGAAATCAAGATGGCGTAAATTTTTCTTGTGTGAGATTGTTCTGTCAAATGTAATAGCCTATCTTCAGTTTTGAAATCAATCACGAATTGCGCCTATGGATAATAATGATTGGACGTTTAACGGAACGTAACTTATTAAGTGTTCGGTTGCGTAAGGGTTGCCCCGTGGTTTCCATTACACGAGGTGCGTTAATGTCATCAGCCATCGTAATGGCGACCGTTAGCCCCTACAACATTACTTTTTAATGTAAACGCAACCGAATTGTCTCCGCATTGCATGGACTTTTTTATTTAGCGGATACGCCGTTAAAATGGCAATGCGCGTTAGGGGGTTAACCGTCAAAGATTAATGTTCAATGATTTATCAAATATCCTAACTGTAAAGTTTTATTAAATTTAAAGGCACTAAACAAAATGGACTTAAATAATAATTTAAACAATAAATAAGTATGTAATAAAGTACCTTAATGTATGTAGTAGAGGCTTATAATTTTACTTCGCTTAAAAGCTCAAAGTTAGTTATGGGTTAGTGCTTTCCCGCCGCTAGGTTCACGCCCTAAGTTATTTAGGCCTACAATTTTAAGGCAGCTTAATGTTACTGCAATTTTAATCCCGTATTTTTTTTTTTCACTATTTCAAACAGGGTCAGATAAATTTAAACAAAGGTCGGAGTTGGTTGATACAATAATTTAATAATATTCCGAAGGAATTCTGAAATTCATCATATTTTTCTCTTGCAGGCGAAAATTAATTAGACTTGCTGACTTAGTGTATGTGTTGTGTATGAGACAATGTTTCGGACTATGTCAGTGGCGGCGGTGTTCCGTTGTTTGGTCGTTCTGGTCGGGCTCGAGTGGCAGGTGAACTCGCAGCTCGTACAAAAGACTTCCGAAGTGGACAGTTCGTACAACTTCTATTACGAGCAGCCCTGCTGCAATGGACCGGTCACAAAGAACAAGTACCACATGAGGCATAAAAGGGGTAAGTTTTAAGGTTAAATATTTAGGAATTGGCTGCATTGGGCAGCCGTCATCATGGTTGCACTAAAGTAGCCGAAGCGTGTGATCGGGAAAGTAATCGTTGAAAAATATAACGGACAATTTTACATTTGCACGTTAAATAACATTGTCAGTTTCTAACCAAAGGAACACAAATTATAATTTTCATATAAATTATTCACGATGATCGCTATATCGTAATTCTTTGTAGGTACTTTAACAGACAATATCTATCAAGTCAGTTATGTTTATAAAGCATAGTGATTTCAAATATTGAATATTTTATATTTTTTCCTCGAAGTCTCATGAATCACGTTCATGATAATGCAGAAAATATCCACAGACGTTCCTTGTGTGCGTATGTTTCCTATGCATACACAAACACACACGTACTTCGTTTTCAAGGGTACATGGAGCGAGATGGATATACATTTTTGGAATAGACAAAGCGAGACAAAACAATTCTTTTGTTTCATTGCCCTCCCTGATGATGTCGGGAGATTTTAATACAGTTGTTAGTTAATGTTGCATTCATAGTGCAGATTTCAGTGTAGGCTGCGCTTAGATGAATCTTGTTTTAAATGAACTGGAAAACAATTTTCGTACGGATTTTGCCCGAAAAATATTCTATATTCTTGATAGGAATTGTTTGTAATGTTAATACATTTCGTTACTAACTAAAACGTATTAGATGCTCTTACTAATCCACTATAGGTTACGCTAATATAAGATTAACCACGAATAGATAATGAAGTAGAAAGAAGAACCGAGAGTGTTATATCTAATATTATTTTTTGATATATAGTATAAAATAGCATAATTTGGTAGAAAATGTTTAAATTATTTTGGCCAAAATTGTAAAAATTTAATGATGCTGATAACCATAATTTCATTTGCACAATGTTTACGAATTATTTATAATATTCAATCTACACAAACCCGATGATGACATTGTCGAAACCGGCCGTGTAATATATTAAAATTAATATAAAATACCTCATAAAGTAGAAAAAGTGCAAGGAGTTCTGTGTTTTACGTGTATTTACTGTGAAGAACCGACAGTTCAAAGTTTCATAAAATGATCTCGCCTATTTTTTCTAGTCAAAATAATTAAAAACTATACTACAAAGTTCGCCTATCCTTACACTTTTGTAGGCAAATGGTATACGTGATTGAGCCCTAAGCTTACCCTTCAAAATAACGGCAAGAATGTACATTGTACATTAGGTATAGAATCACTAATGATCTATCTAACCGCGTCCCTCGATATATTCAAATATCTTCAAAGGCTTTTTAATAGGGTACAACTTTCCCTACAAAGTGAAAGTTTTCTTTAGGGATAAAGTATGCGATATGTTTACGTATTTTTGCATACCTAGTGAGCGTTTGGGCCCGAAGTTTTCATCATCTGTTTTGAAAACTTTAGGGTTCAGTGGTGCAACTGTGATGTTTTAAACTTTGACAATCCTCTACATTGCTCTTAGAATTAAAGAGCATTTGGTTTCTCTGGATAGAAAATATCCCCCCCCCCCTTGAAAAATCCCCTTGTGAAACCGTGTCACTTATGACATGCTCAATTTAGAAAAATAGTCCATAGTCCATTCTTTTGTCATTTAGATCCTCCTCGTCAGTAGCTCGTCTTCGCCAGATCTGCGTCAGTGTCAGTTAATCTGACCAAAAATTACTCACTAACGATCATCTAAGCCCATAATTTATGCATCTACGTAGTCCATTAACCGACCGCATAAACAGTTCGGAGGGCTTAAATAATGTGGAAACTTGCGTCATTACTACAGCTCCAGTCCAGCTAAGGTTACTTTGGGGTCACCAGTTTCTAACGAATTAATTATGCCAAGTCTATTAATACCTCCTGTTTAGGTACAATATTTTGTGGATATAATTAATTTGTCGTCTCTGAATGTCTGCAGGAGTAAGGTACTTCATGTTTTTGGGCTTTGTTACTAGTACATCAGCAAAAGTAAATAAAATGACTTCAAATTAGTAAAAGTAAATTTTAATTGTTGTTATATTATATTTAAGTACGTTTATTATTGGTCACAATTTTTACTTAATTAAGGCGGTACATTATGTAAAACAGAAATATTATTCTTTTGTCGCATTTTGTTCACTTATTTTAATATTATTTGTAATGTTATTAAGCACTTACAGTTGTATTATTATATTAAATTATACATAATATAGTCGTGATGGCATATTATATACACTTTTATATATGTCGCCAGCATGAATGATGTTATATAACTATAGTGTAAATCATTTTGCATTCATGGGACTTATAATGGCGGGGGATGGTTCGTTCCAATTACACTGAATTACCCTCGAAAACATATTTCGGTGTACAAATTCCAAATATATAAACACGTTTTCTGATTCACCGCGTTAAAAATATTTCCCTTCACTTGAAATATAATAGAAAAAGGTTTGATGTGCGATCTGAATCGTCAGTTGTCATCGAAAGTGTCAATCACCGGGTCACGGAATAGCAAAACCGATTATCGGGCATATTAAGTCCGTTATTGTTATGCCCGACCCACCCTAGAGGAGATTAGGGACATCATATTATGCCCATATTTTTGGCGCCAGCTGCACGTTGCATGCACTCTAATAGGTTCATTTTTAAAGAATTTCTTATGAAATTCCAGTTTTAAAAGCACTTACGAACCGGTACGGGTTTTATTACTGCGCTCATTTCACGCAATCCTTTTTATAAATTCAACTAGAGGGAACTAAGGCTATACAGCTAATTACTGCTCTAACGACAGTCGCAGTTGCGTTGAAACGTTAAAACTTTAGATTCTTTGAGCCATAGAGACGAGATATCTCAACTAATAATGTGAAGATTTTCATAATGAGTTTTTCTGTTATGCTACGAATGAGTCATAAAAACTTGAAGATTCTAGACCCGAAGTGGTTCCGCAAACAGCTGCGTTGAAGTTTAGTATATTTTCATATCATCTCTACCTTTAATTGCTTTTGTGCGATTATGATACTATGTTTCTTTTAAGTCGTTAACACTGAACTTTATTGTTTAACAATGCAAATATTTTAAAATAATATTATTACACATTCTCTAATTGACTTAATGCAAATTAAACAAGCCCTATTTGAAATCTAAGAGCAGCAAAATCAGAAACGAATGTCCATAGAGGAGACTCAACAAAAAGTGCACAAAGATTTGAAAGAAAGAACGCACTCAGCTGAGTAAGAGTGGAAGGAAAAAAACGTTATAAATGAAGGAACCGGCGCAGCGTCCGGCGTAGTCAAAACTTAAAGCACAACTTCTTTTGACCGCTGACCACACTTGAACTCCAAACTACATATTGTTCGAGACTTTTCTATAGAATGTCCCAGATGAAGAATGTAAATTGTAACAATGGCAATAGAAACTTTAGGACATAATAAAGTAAAAGCTCTCAATTATAAAATTATTATAAACTTATTTTGCTCAGTATTATAGCCATCGGTAATAATTGAATACTCCTACCACAATCCTTCCTACTTATATTATAAATGTAAAAGTTTGTGAGGGTGGATGGATGGATGGATGTATGTATGGATGTTTTCTTTCTCTTTCATGCAAAAATCACCGAACGGATTGCGATGAAATTTGTTATGGTAGTAGTTTGGGCTTTGGTTTAACACATAGACTACTTGTTATCCAGAAAAAGTACAGTTTTCCCGTGGCGCGCGAAAAAACTAGCTATAAATATAAAAGTTTGTGAGGATGGATGGAAGTTTGTTTCTTTTTTACGTAAAAACTACCGAACGGATTTGGTATGGTAGTAATTTAAGTTCTAGATTGACCCATAAGCTACTTTTTGTCCCGTAGAAGTACAGCATTCTTAATCTTTATTTACGCGAGCGGCGCTACGTGCAGAGCTAGTATTAAATAAAACCATTAGCTGATAGATTTTTCTCACCGTTATCTGCCCTACTGTGACAGTCAGATATTTTGATATCAATAACGCACACATCCGAACAATTCGATCTTGCTGTAATTATTGCTCTCTCCCTGGGGGAGATGACATAACTTATTTTAGACATTCCTACCACAAAGCATTTTGTACGAAATTTGGTCACGTATTCGCAAGAAGGGCGTCCCATATCGTATCTTGGTATTGTCCATTGTGTTCCCACGAGACAAAGGGTTAAGGACATAGGAAGCTTACCTTCGTCAAACTGCTCTGGAACTCGAGCGCTCAGGTATTTGCAACTGATCGGACCATTTTATCTCAGCCAGTTCACGCATCGATGGGTTTTGCAAATCGCTGCATGCGAGAGTGTATTATGACCAGCCAAACTTGCCAAAAATGTTAACATCGAAAAACTCAGCTACTGTGGAATAAAAATGTAAAGACGATAAAGGAAAATAAAGTATTGATAATAAAGTTATGGTTAATATTTCTAGAATAAAAAAAGTGCAAAGCGGGTGACGTAACTTAATATTAGATTTTTTAAATATAACTTCTTTTAATATTGCAGTAAGCACTAAAATATTTACTTAATATAATAAAAGATGCCAAGTGCGAGTTGGACTCGCGCACGAATGGTTCCGTATCTATAGAATTATAAGTAATAATATCGAGCAAAAAACAGCGAAAAAATAAAGTTTTTTGTATGGCATATTTATTTATTTTATTGGATTAAATATTTATTTCCTTTCAATTTATTTGTAAAACGAATATAATATTATAACTCAATTTTCAGTAAATGTTTTTAAGCGTTATTAATATCGAGCGAAAAGCGACACAAAAATGTTGTTTTTTTTTATGTAATTTATGTTAAATATTTATTTCATTCTGTTTTGAGTATTTGTTGTTATAGCGGCAACATAAATTTCAACTATCTAGCTTTCACAGTTCACGATATACAGCCTGGTGACAGACAGACAGCGAAGTCTCAGAAATAGGGTCCTGTTTTACCGTTTACGGTACCCTAAAAATAGTTTCTTGTAAAAACACCAGCTGATATAAATAATAATTGGTGAAGCATTTAATATGAATGAATTGCACATAATTTTATCCGCAATTGACCGTCGATGTTTTTTTGTACAAAAATTGTGTTCAATATTTTTACTAAAATGTTATTGAATAAAATAATTATTGGACTTGTACGTTAAGCCGTTGATTGGTAACACAATTAAAATTATTGCACTATTCGACAGGCAGACGCCTCCAGCACTTTTGAAACAAATTCGGATTATGTTAATCGGTATTGGAGAATTAATTAATAAAATTGATTTTTGTCAAATTTTGAAAATATACTTTGTATTTATTGCAAATATAATTTGAGTTAAATAATTTTTGACTTTGACTTGTTTTCATCACTTTGTGATTATTTCAGCTGTACTTAAAATTGGTATTGGTATAAAGCGTCATACTCACGGTCCAGCCTGCAAATCTAAGGCTTGACTTGTAGGCAGAAATTATAAATTACTAGATATTTTCCGCGACTTCGTGCACGCAAAAGGAACCGCGAAAACCGTACATTTTGCCGCAGTAAAAAGTATAATATCGATGCCAAATTTCATCAAAATTGAACCTGTAGTTTCGAAGCCTATTGAATGCAAACAAATAAACAAATATTTTCTCGTTATTATAATATTAGTATAGATTGACACTTTTGACACTAATGACGGCCTTTAGTAGGTACCGGTGCTGAATTTGTAGGCTGGACCGTGAGTATCGCGCTTATATTTTAAGTATAAGGAGTATTATGTTTGATGTTTGTTGTTAAGGTTCCGTAATACTCAAGGAACCCTTATAGTTTCGCTCTGTCTTTTTTTTAATCATATACCATCCTGTGGGGTATCGTTGAATAGGTCTTTTAAAATCAAGTCAAGGTTTCATAGACAACTTTTTATAAAGTCAACCATTTACGAGCAATCGGCCTCCAAAGTGATTTATAAGTTTTAGAAATCCTCTGGCATTTCTAAACTATGACCAAAGCATGAGAATTAGAAACTTGCAACTTTCTATGCTGATAGATCATGCCAAATTATCTTTAGAAAAATTATTTTGAACTAATTCGGACAGTAACTTTGAAGCAATTTGAAAAAAACCTATTACGCGTTTATAGTTACGAAACCCTCCTTAGACATAATATCCTGACATGCTCTTGGTTGGGTTTTTTTAATATCGATAGATTTTTATTACTTTGAAATAATCATGTAAAAACATAATTTCAAATGTAACTAATTTTAATTTACAATTCAAGAAATCTTAATCCGCAACATTAACTTAATAGCGTATTGTTCACTGACAATCGCTCACAAATTCTGCTCGTAAACCGCTCATCTGAGCATTGTTGAGCATTCTTTCCATCTGTAAAATTTGTGCCTTTGTGTCCGCCCGGGGAAGCCAAAACAAGTTACTTAATCTCGCCTCTATGTAGAGTTCGTCAGTACTACCTTACGCCAAACTGCTCTTTGTTTTATATTGGTAGTTGCAACTTGAGCTACATGATATTTGATGTTTACATTTGGGTATAATTACTCTACTATAAATAATATCAACATAGGTGATGTAATAAAGGAAGTTGTCAACTTTTCGTCAATTTAAAAGCCACAGAAAAAGATGGGTCTCCTGTCTTATCAATTTTTAACCACCGAATAAAACAGACTGGTGTCATAAATTTGACGTCTCGTCTGTCTGTGTGTGTCCGCGGCATCGGTGCTCCTACAAGGATGGATTTTGATCTAGATTTTTTTTTTATCTTACATGATCTAGAGATGACAGATACTATAATTCACTATCATCAGCTTCCACGATGCTTGTCAATTCGGGGGTTAATTAAAAAAAATGTTTTATTTTAAGCTTTTAGCTCATACAAATAGAATAATTTCAAGTATCATTACTACCTTAACGACAAGGTAGAAAAAGAATGATAGAGATATCAAATAATACTCACAAAAGATGTTAAAATGAACAACGTACTTTCAGTTCGCACGTCTGACTAGCATTTGCAATGTTAATTTTATTCCTTTTTAGCTGAAACCGCACCGGCTCTTTTATAAAGTAAAAAATGCATTTGTGAACTTTATTTTGATATTCAGATTGCAATGGATGTCACCGGCTTTGTACATTTTAACGTCGTTTCCACTATGAAGCTTACTTAGCTTTGCGAATACACGTGTTAATTAGATTATTTTTAATGGCAAAATATATTTTAGTAAAAATGTAGATTGTAGATTATAGCTTGCGCAAGAACATGTCCTGGTTATTGTGTCTACTTAAAACTCAGCAGGTATGTGAATCAGTAGCGAGGCGTGTATACAACTCGACATCATATCGGCTTGATATGATGTCAAGTTAGCGCCATGTATATTACTTAATAGATTGCACATAGCAATAAAAGTAAAGTATGATTGTTCTGTATTACAATAGATATTAGCTTACCATTCAGATCTCACGCTTCGCCATTACATTTTATTTTATCTAATGTCTCATTATATTATACGCAATAATAGAAATAGTTACAATCTCCTTTCAAATGAACGTATATAAAACAGTGAAATAAATTTAATTCGGGTACTATTCGGGTATATTTGCTGGGACTATTATTTGTTTAACGACACCGTAAACTTAGTTACTCTTACCCATGCTAGAACCGTCACAATAAGATTTACTATTAAAGTATATAATGCTGTATTTAATGAGCTTCAAGCAATTAAGATATAGTTTTGCAATAATTCTGTAATCCATCAATAGTTTTAAAAAGCCAGTATGCTAGTCAGTGTCAGTACGCGACGTGTCGCGCCGCTGCATTTTTAAGATAGCGATTCAAAAATGAACTTTAATCACTACATAGTTAGATACACGTATAATTGCAAGTACAGTTAGAATTTTAAGCTGCTGCTGTAGTGCGGCGCCGCTTAATTTTGAATCGTTATAAAAAATGCAGCGCCGCGTCATGTCATGTACTGACAAAACTAGCATACTGGCTTTTAAAACTATTGATGGATTTTATATTTACTTTCTAGATGTAGGTGTAGCTTGTAGGTGTAGTTATTAATGTATTCCATTTCATAGATATTAAGACAAAACAACGTGTATGGGGACAGCAAGTAAAGTTAGGTTTTAAATATTATGTTACTAAATATCAATAAGATTGGGATACAATTTTTATGTTTTTTTACCCACGACGCAAAAAGAGGTTTAGTTGAATGCATCTGTGTATCTCTGTATCAGTGGACGGGACAGATTCTGGTGCGGTTTCATTTAATTCTGTCCGTCGCTTAGACTTTTTTTTTAATGTATCGGATTCCGGTGAATGCATTCCATGTTTTCAATTCATAACTTTGAATTCGTATAAAATACCACGAAAACACAAATCAATAAGTACGTTTTTTACATTCGCGCGCGAAATTCGATCCCGCGTCCCGCCGTTCGGCGTACTTTTGTTAGCACTTATACGCCTTTAGTTCGTTTTTGTTTTCTGTAATCCGAGCCGCGCGACGTTCGTGTTACTATTGACACTTTATACCAAAACACGAGAGAGATTAAAAGGAATTGGAACGCCTCATAAAGGATTCTTAGATTTAATTTAAGTTTGATTTCAAAGAAACGCTATCGATCCCAACGATATTCAGGCTCGCTTTGAAGTGGTGACACGTTTGAAAAACAGCCGCTATCTTTTAGAATTCACAAACATATTTTGAAAAGTATTATATTATAATCATTCCTTTAATGTAGTATGTGCCTTATTGTTTGGTTTTTTCCTATCGAATATTGAAATCTTCATAATGTGTAGAGTTTTGCTAAAAACAAAATGTATCTTGTTAAGGTATTGTACCTATCCAGGTAACCGGAGCTTTGCTCGGATTTCTGATATTTTTTTTAAAGAACCACATTAATATTTAGCTAACCGGGATTCGAACCCACCACATTCCGAATTTTTGAACAAAGCAAAAATTACACATACGCAGATCAAACTGCCAATCGGACTAACATAATAGTCGAAATTATTGATATATTGTTGCACGACGAAATAAAAAATATATGTAGCTATAGCTTAAAAATTCGCAGTTTCGCAGGGATAAGACCTAGCCACATAAACTTTTCTCTCCAAAACTAACTGCGCACTTAATTTCATGGTAAAACTTGCGGCCTTTTTCGAGAAATCTTTTATGTATAGTTATTAGTTGATTGTCTAGTATAAAGTATAAGATTAAACAATTACGATTTTACTTATGTTAATCAGTAATCACAGTGAGGTATAGGTAGGCAAGGTAGGAAACGAGTTAAATTATATACTGTTATAATCAGTCTCGTCTCGGTATTTAAATAGCCGAAATAAAATCGATAGATAATATTTAATGAGGTTTTCGATAATCGATATAAATCGTGTGGTATCGCCACTATAAAACAAACCGCGGATTACGTTAAGCCCGCCGATACCGAAGCAGTTAAAGGCGGCCTTTGTAAATTAACGACGCCAATTTCCCTAATGACATTGTAAAAGGAAATTTTACGATTAATACCCTATACTGTATTGTTGTTACCACATTAAATGGGGGCAAGAACCTACATTCAAAGATAATTGCCAAAGTTTATGGGCTACATATAATTTTAGTTTCTAAAATGTGTTGAATTAAGATGCAGAATCTACGCGTACATAAAAAAAATGGTAAATAATGTATCTGAAAAACTTGTTAACACGTTGAACATAAATATAAGTACCCGGGAGACACAGCTTTACTCGAAGATTTAATTCAAGACACCAGTTTGTCAAAAACGCAAAAAGCCCAACTGTAACCAAGCCGCCAACCGGATTCGACATGTAGACATCGAAATCACTCTCATCACAATCAATATCCTATTACGCGACAAAACAAAAAACATAACATATAACATAAAAATGTGCAGTTTTCCAGGGATATGAACTAGCTAGATCAATTTTTCTCCCACAAAACTTCCTGCATACTAAATTTTATCAATATACTTCCGTAAATAGTCATTTTCCAGATTCCGATTATATATATACAAGATGTGCTATTTTAAAGTAAAAGATATTGACATAGCGACATGTAATATTACGATACGAAATCTCATCTATTGACATTTGAAGAAAACGAAATTGCAAATACCATTATATACAATATATTTTTCAGATTAACCTTTACTCGATATATAGGCCTAAATCGAGTCAAGGTTATTTTAAAAACATTCGGCGTCCAACCATTTAAACGCTTGTTGATATTGCGATTATAAAGGCAAAAAAACACTATTATTTTCATATCTAGTTTTGTCTACAAAACACATCGAATTTCGAGAAACATTTTTTCTTTTCGAGAAACAAACAAAAAAGTCGTCAAAGTTCCGAAAAGATTTCTTATGATAAAATTTTGGAAGGTAAACTATGTCCAATTTTATTATTATTCCTTGTCTACTACTCCTCTTTCTAAAACTTCCTGATATCTTCGAAAAATCTATCCGTAAAAAAATTTCACGGTCTAAAAATTTCCATACCTGGCAAGTCCCGTAACGTAACAAATATTTCTAAGGCGCTTACTATTGTAAATACTAAAAAGCCCCAGCGGCGTGAGTGTAGCTTGCCAGGTAATAGAATCTGCAATCCGGTTATCACAGCACTGGCGTATCAAAATTAATTATGCGCCGCTTGTATCAGCGCCCCGGGCTATGTAAACGCCAATCTTTATTCTTTTATACCTTTTATCTTACAGCCTGTCAAAGGGAGTTTTCAGTTAGAATATAAACTAATTGTCTGTACTATCAAGTGTTAAAGTAAAATTATCTTGTTATTATTGCCTGCGACTTCGTGGTCTTCAAATTGAATCATCTATTAGGTAGGACGATATTAACACTTATGAACCGACTTTCAATCATTCAATTCAAAAATTCAATTCAGTCATCAATTACACCTTAACTATATGTTGACTGCGACTTCGTGTATAATTTCCACGATAAAAAGTAGCTTATGTCCTTTCTCCAGGTTATTGTATATCTGTGCCAAATTTCATAAAAATTGCTCCAGTAGTTTAGAAGCCACTTCAATGCAAACAAACAAAAATACAAACAATCAAATATTTCTTCTCTTTTTTATTTATAGTATAGAAAATACTAAAATGGTTTATTTCTAACAGATTTTGGGGTAAAACTAAAAACATCGCGTCGGGGGTTTACTAAATACTTTTAAAATCTTTCTTTTACCAGCTCCACCTATCTTCAATTCTCTAGCGGCGTAGCCACAAACTATATTTTGGGAGTACAGCGGGCTTTATTTTATTACAACCTTTGTATCGGGTAATGATGGGAATGAATCCCAATCCTTCATTAAATTAGGACCCTGGCACAAACTCCACCCACTGTACTTCTAAATTATATTACTTTATTGTTATTTTCCCCCAACTAATATAATTGGTTTGGGATCACGCTAGTATAACTATAAACTTATTGGCTTTCTTTTTGTTTGGGGTCTACAAAAAGGTGCCACGACATATGGCTGTGCAATTTACTTGCTTTTTTGATAAATGTTCGAATTGGGTTTTGAATGGCAGCTTTTTTATTGATAATAGTATTAATGAAACTGTGAAAAAAACCCGCGCTAGGATTGCAACAAAAACATTTATTGTGTATGGTTCACTCGCAGTTTTGAAAACTTATACAACTATTCTACAATAGGCATCGATAATTATCTATTTCAAATTCTTATTCTATTCTCTTCTTTCATCCGTTTGCATTTCTTCAAAATGTACACAACTACAACAATACTAGGTAACAAAGTTACCCCTGTCAGAGTAAAACAAGAATTAGAGCGGCCATATTGGATTTACATATATCATCGTTTGTTTTGCCTGTCCACGATGTCCGCGCTGGACGTGCGAATACGCTCTCGAAACCACTCGAACCACTCCATATCTGAATCCGAATCACGATATCGGTTATCGAGAATCGCAGAAACAATAAGCCCTTTATCACGTCAGGTATTGATGCCCTGATTAGGGTTCAACTTCAGCTTTCCATTGGTATAACCAGAAAATAATATGCAATGAAGATGCAACAAAAAGGGGTAACTGACTACTTTTAGGATATAATAGCTAACTGCTTATGTTTATTATTATAAATATAAAAATTGGAGAAAACTATTTATTGCATCGCAATTGTTTTTAAATAATAATTACTCGGATATTATGAAAATTTAAAATAGTAGATGACATAAAGCAGTTACATTCATAAAATATTATATTGTTATACTATTAGAAGTTTAGTACAACGTTAATTTATTATTATTATCTCAATCTTATTATTATCAATTATCAACTCTGCGAGTTGCTCTGAGTTATTCTTTTCATACACTTTATTAAAATTCCCGTTTTATGTTCCAATGTACAAAGGTAAATATAATTTCTTAATCTCGACGAGTTTGTAAAGGGAAAAAAAGATATTGCTCAAAAACGGTAGTCAATTATGAGGCTAAAAAGTATCGTTTCATTCGCTGAATTCGAAATGAAAGACTTACAATCCTTTAAACCACTAGAAACAACTCAAGATTTCTCGGTATTAAATCTGCACAATCCGTATTTTTTTCAAATGGATTGCCACTCGACTAATCCTGCATATTTTAGATTTTGTTTATTCTTTTTTAACTTCGGACTTAGGAAGTTGGCGTTCTACGCTAACAGTTTCATGATTAATGACTGAACACTCTTTGATGGCTTTTTAATTAGAGCCAAAGCAGGGGTGTAATACTGCGGATTCCGTCGGAAGGTCGCGGCGGCCACAGCCATATTTCATAGAGGGGACTGGGGAGTCCCGGCTGCGAATTTGCAAGGCTAATAAATTGCGGAATACCTAGGCCTTATTGGCGCAGCATTAAATCGTCCCGGCAGCACTGGATTATTTTCTCCAGGAGTAGCCGAGAAACTCCGTGTTTACGGCACGTTGTAAAGCTTTAATTTTACTACGTTGCTCCCTTTTCGTAAATTACTAGACTAAACTTTTCCTTCATCTGGCCGTAAATATTACAACATGATCCCATGTTGCGAAATTACTTTTTGTTCACTAGTAACAAATTTAAAAGTATCGCAATCAAGTGTATATACTGTCATTGGAAAGTAAAATGCTAAGCGTGCTCTTGCTTTTGTGAACTGGCCGTAAGAACGTTTACTTATCAGTTACATGGGAATGACATTTCTAACTTTGCATTACAAATTTTCCTCAGGCTCTTTCCTTTTATATCCCCATTCTTCGGAAACACCGATTAATATTCAATATGGACAGCTTATTTGAGTTTCTGTGAGTGTAGAATTGAAAACGTCTTTGTTTTCACTTTTCAGTTGAAGAAATTCCAATTTGAATTTCGTATTGATCTTTGCCTTTTGATTGATATTACCGCTTTTAGTTTAATTTGCCTTATTGAGGTAAATACAGTTGCCCTTCCATCGTTCAATGAAATCGGAAATGGTTATTCAACTACGTTTAATTCAATTTTAAGTTATTCATTATTTTTTTATATATTATGATTAACCCCAGTCAACTAATTTAAAAATTAATAAATTGTAACTTCTTATATATTGATCATATTTTTTTTTTTTTTTTTTACTTTGCAAATTATACACGTGTGTGTATATACGTTTATTAAACTCACTAATACTACAATATGATATACATTTTATCAGTTATGATAACAAAATCAATTGTACCATAAAAGTAGGTAAGTACTAAAAAAATAAAATAATAACTACTCCAAAACTTAAAATGCTACAAAAAAAAGAAATCTCCCAGGTCGTCCCCACCTGGCAGAGTACCTAGAAGGCTCAAAGAGTTAAGTTAAGTTTAGTTTGATCATATTATGATAAACTTATATTTTCTATATTTTGCCGCATAAGCAGTTATAATAATTGTATTTTAAAAGTATCTTTAGGTTAGATTATAAGTTAGAGTACTAGGTTGACGCCATGAATGCTTGTAAAATATTTTGACAAGATATGAATAAATCTGCAAATTAATAAACAATTCGAAGCAGAAGTATGTAAACAAAATTACTTTGTAACTGTTGCAAACGATCCAACTTTTTGAGAGTCACGAGTATTTCGCGACGATGCTCAAAATATTCTTATTACCTCTAACGTGCCGCGTCAAAAACAATGAGTCGGCAAAAACTGTAAGCAGCCACTCGGAGCAATTAGGAAAAACAAAATATTTTTACACAGCCCCCGTTAATGTGCGGTCACACTGAGCGACATAGCATAAAATGGATGAATGGAGATCTTTACCAGTTAGTGTCTCGCTATATTTGGCGGCTCATAATACTTCAATAGTTACACAGCAACATGTGCTACAGCTTTGCAATTACTCATTTTACCCTAAGGGTCAGTTCACACCACGACGATAAGCGGCGCACCATTTTTAAGATAGCTGTTGAAAATTGAACTTTATTCACTACACAAAAATATACATGTTTCATATGACATCTGTCTGTCTGACTGCACATCTGACTGCACATGCGCTGCAGCGCAGTGCAACAAAACATTCGAACTCTTACAACGAAACTTGTATGTTCTTGTGTAATGAAAAAAGTTTAATTTTGAATAGCTATCTTAAAAATGCGGCTCCATTTTGCGTATTGCTTTCTTTCGGTGTGATTGACCCTAAGGCAGAAAAAAGAAACGACCATGAACTATCTGTGTAGATATAATTATTGAATCTACTTATTGCATTATTGCAATAGCGCATTAATCCACAATCGTGCAGTGGGTTCGGCCTTTTAGAATTTTATAATAGCTCCCCACACCGATTTCGGAGATGGTGGCCGGTTTCGTTGAAACCAGGCCAGCTACGCAACAGTTACTTTATAGTGCCCAAGTGTGTGGGCAGTACACAAGAGAACTCTCTCCTCCTTTTTACTCTCGTAACCCAGTGGGACGGATAACCGCCACGACTGGCGAGAGATCAGGCGCAGGTCCGACTTTTTACCAGCCCATCCGACGCATGGATCATCTTTCTTGGCAGACGATCAGGTGATCAGCTTGCATTGTCCTAACCAAACAACATTTTTTGTTGTTCAAATGTTGGGAATCGAACCCACGACCTCCGAGTCGAGAGCCAAGCTCTAAGCCACTGGACCGCGGAGGCTCTTAAAGAAGAAAATTTTATACTAGTTGACCATGTCGCTTCCATGTTTGTCGCTAAGTGCGAACACGTTCTTATGTTGAATAGAATTTTCTTGCCCAATGTAGCTTAGTCATCCCTCATTTCCATAAGCGAAACAACTTGTTGGCTTTGGTTCGTAATGCTCTTTTTGGAATCTGATAATCGTTAAATGCCTAAAAACATTTACCACTTTATTTTTCTTCGGTCCATAGTCTGTTGTTGTTTAAAAAAATATTCTCTTCAACGCTTTTTATCCCTCTCTAACATTACGTACAACATTACATAAAACTAAGTAAGTTTTTCATAATCCCTTGCAATTTATTTATGCGTAGTATACCTAATTCTATTATTTTTATAAATTATGTTCTGCTACTAAAGAAACATAACCTAACCAAGAGCATGTCAGGACTATCAACTCGCAATTTTTTTTCAAATATTTTCAAAGGATATTGTCCGATTTCGCTCAAAATAATTTATCTACAAGAGTATTTAGCAAGACCTAACAGCAAGGCAAGATTTTTAAACTACAAGAGGTAGACTTTTGGAGGCCTAAAATGGTTTACATTCTAAATAATCTAACCAAGAGCATGTCAGGACATGTCTAAGGAGGGTTCCGTAACTATAAACGCATAACAGGATTTTTTCAAATTACTTCAAAGTTACTGTCCGATTTCGTTCAAAATAATTTTCCTAAAGAGTATTTAGCACGATCGATTATGTACACGCACGATTATATTATCATATTCCATGCTGATAGCATGGAATATGATAATATAATAATAAATGCTAGGAAATGGCATGACTAACTTACAAACCACTTTGGAGGTCGATTACTCGAAAATAGTTGAGTTTGTAAAAAAGTAATGTATTAAACCCTGTCTTTATTTTAAAATACCTTATAATTTAATGATATCCCACACGATGGGGTAGATTGAAAAAATATTTTTCATCCCACTTCACATCACATAGCCACCCCTAAAATTTAAAATTATTATTATTTTATGATGCCAAAACCAAGATATATTCTATATATAATTCTATATAATCTATTATATCAAGATCTACACAATCCAAACCTATAACTATACCAAATTTCATAAATTTATATTCATAATTACAGCACTTTACATGTATGGGGAGCCACTCCTAAAATATATATATTTTTTATTTTCTATGCTACTAGAAAATCCTTGTTGTTACTACGGAACCTTAAAAACGTAGTAGATGCTAAGAAATTTACTTAACAAGTAAACATTCCTTAATTTTCACGTGACAAAAAACCTATAGATTTTCAAAGTATACATAATTTGGCATTAACGAAATCAACAACAAACAATGGGAACGATGTAAAAAGTTGTAATCGCCGCGGTTGGGCTCAGATGGTTTGCCGGGCGGCCCGTAATATATGGTTGTTATTAGAAACAAACTTATAATTCAACACTAATCCCTCCGTAATACATGTGTTTCGAGAAACTTCTATGTAAAAACGTCTTCAACGATGGCGGGTTTAGTTTAAGCTATTGTTTATGTGATAATTTGGGAGAACAGAACACACAAGTATAAAAAAGTCTGTTAATCTTTGCTGCAATATTTTCCTTCAATTTGAATGAGAAAATTTGTGTGACAAAAAGTGGTATTTCTTCGATAACTTTGTTGGAAAAGTATACATTATATGCACCAAATGGTATTCAAGTTTGTTAAAAAAAATAAAGCAGTTACAAAGTTCTGTACTTGACACTATACTTTTGCTTGAAGACTTCAGAATACTAGAAAGTTCGAACTAAAATCAGTACACGGATATAAGTAGTGAATGTAATAGAATATTCTATAAGCATTCATCGATTTATTCAATAATAACTTAATGGCAGAATGTCAGTGAATTACAATAGCACTTGGTTCCGATGTTACCCATCATTTATGAACACCGGCAATATTTGTTTGTTTGTCTTTGAATATAACATAATATTATACAAACATGATCAGTGACCACAATGTATTTTAGTTCTGATATTAAGTACTTGTTAGTAATTTTCTACACCTGGGTTGAAGTGCTTATTTTGGGTGTTTGTTACTTATGTTATATAAAAAATATTGAAATAAAAAAATAGGTTCACAAACTGGCTGTATCACAGTAAGATAAAAAAATTAAGCAATACTAATTAGTCGAAGTGTACAAATCTTGTATCATGTGACCTCATAACAGTGAACATAGCATTCACTATAAGTAGTACGCTCTTACAATGGCTCAGCATTTTTATATCTAGGTACGTTTAAGAGGTCAGTCAAAATACTATTAAGACTAAATACTATAACTCTCGTGTTTATTTTATTTAATATTATGTTATTTAGGCAAAGTTAATTTAATCATCAAAATTTAATCCACCTCATTCATCCTGCGTTATTAAAACATCTTGTACCAAATAAAACTGTTCCACCCCGATGCCCAGGTACTTAACGCTAAACAGCTTAGTGCAAAGAACAACAGGAGTAGCAATTAAACTCACATTACCTCATAAAATATGAATCTAACACAAGCGAATTCGCCAGAGCTGTGTTTTCCTTTAAGGAACTTAAACAAAACAATTTCCCAGTCAGCAGTGTCCGCTCGGAATCCGGTAAGTTTTCCTACAAACAATGGTTAGGGCAAAGAAAGTTGGGAACTTCCCAACGTGTGGACTCGGACCCGGGAATACGTGCGATTTATTACATGTACAGTAGTTAGTAGTCATTACAGAGGGTCGGTTTTAATCAAAGGATTGTTTGTATTTGATTAATTTGGCTTTCGGCTTAGCGTGTTTTTCCGACCTCCATGTTGGTTTTATATGACCATGTGGTTTTGAGACAATTAGGAAAGAGTTTAACGAGTGTTGTTGATTATTTTGATATATTATAAAGATATTTTTTATTGTTTTTATTGAAAAGTTTTGACAGAAAATTTAAATTACGTCGATTACGTCGAATATACTGCTTTCGACGATTTACAGTCAATTCTGTTTATGAATAACTCCAAAGATAAGCCAAAATGGCCACTTGGCCGGCAATTCATGATTTGATTAGGATACAATTTTAAGTAGAAATACATCCATTTGACAACTTTATGAGAATATGTAAAATGGTCCGCATAAGAAGAATAATTGATCCAATGTCAAATAGCAAATTCGTAAAAAGTTACTCGCGAGGAACATCTCGCAATAAATATTTTGTATTTTATTTATACAATGAATTTAGAACTGTATGAATACTTTTGAAAGTATTTGTAGTGTTCGTGTGAGCCGTGTTAGTGAAAAATATAATTGAACAAGTGCGTATTTTCAAAAAATGATTAATGGACATTGATTCCGAAATACAGAAGTCTGAATTTGTAGATTATTTCGCCTCAATAAAGGCTTGTGTCGTTCATACCATGTTGGAACCTGGAAAGTATTGCCTCCAAAGTAAGTAAACGTTTAATAAATGAGTAAACTATCATAAGATATGTTTCTACTTATTACGATTATTTCAATTATATATTTATAACTATCGCAGTTTTCATTTCTATGACATTTTTATAATATTATAGTAGGATGGTAACCAATTAGTAATTAGTTCTTTATTTTTGTTTGAGGTATTCTACGCATTTGACCATAAAAGCGACTTTGTTTCGAGGGCCCCATTGTTTATAAGCAAGCGTGAAACGTCAAACAAAACTCGGCGTGACGACGAACTTTTTATACTTCATTGATTACCTTAAATATTAATATTTTAATGTACTTATTGGTAACTTTTATTTATAAATAGCAAGTACTAAAATAGTTCTTCAATATTAACCTCTAATACTAGAATTTTTACACAAATACAGAATTTGCGGTTATTCGGTTGGTTACGGTTATATAACTTTTTCATGTGGCAACATAACTGCTGAATTGCTGTAATGTTGCTATGAAACGTGACAATATTACGAACTTTTAGCAGAATTGCAAGGAGTGCTGCAAGTGATTTAGTTTTAGCAATATTGCAGATTTACTGTTGAACCTTAAAAGAAACTGGTGGCAAAAGAAACTGTATTAAATCATCATATCATTCATTATGGCATCTGACGCTGATGATGATGATGCAAACCAAAGTCATCTGGAAACTAGTTAGCGCAAGTACCTGTACGAGCCACAGAGTATTTCTTCGGCGTGATGTATTTGTGGGTGTGAGGCGTGAAGCAAATGAACTGCTGGAGCCGGGAGATATACGACAAGGGGCAAAAACGTGGTGGGGATTGTAAAGTGTTTATAAAACGTGTTTCCGAATTGCATTCTAATGTATTAGAATGTTTAAAAAAATTAGCTTAAGATTCGAATTAAAATACATAAAATTCGTGACAGAAGTATTCGAATGTTCATATCAGCGGCTTATTTCTCTGTCTTGAACATAAACATTAAAAAAAATATGGTTATTTATACAATTTGCGAAATATATAATAAAGTGAAAAACTTGTACCTATACTTACCTCTTACCTATACTTTAATCCAGCAATTCTTGTATATATATAATCAGAATCACGGAAACGGCTTCAATTCGGTTTTTAAGCAGAAAAATATGTCTAGCTATCCCTGCGAAACAAAGCGTTGTTAAGTTTTTTCTTTCGTTGTGCCACAACATGTCACCTATAGATAATAGGTATATTCCGAGTTTTTGAAAAATATGTCAAATTGTTCATAATAACATAACACATTTGCAATCTTGACCATTCCTTATGAATTTCTTTCTCTTCCTTGCAAATCAGCATAAAAGTTTAAATTATTAATAAATCCGCCAAAACGCTAAAATGTGTTGCCAAATCCCAGAATGCTTGGTGTTAACTTTGGTAACTTAACTATTTCAAAAATGTCTTTTATATGGTACTATAATATAATACATCTATGAAGCTATATTATTATTATTGAAAAGAAGAATAGAAGTTCAAGAAGATGACATCACGTTCGACGACTGCGTGTTTTTATCACGTGGTCAAACGTGAAAAAAATAGTTATTTTACAAGAATATACTCGTACATCCAGATTTTCAAATGAAATAAGTTATTGTTAATTACTTTTTGCATGTTACGGAGTTTAAATGTTGTGGCAAATTCCCGATACCGAGCTGTCATTGCCGGCCAGCCATTATTCAAGGAGCCAAGTGAGCTAAGTGCTACTTTCCCGTTTTTCTCTTTACCGCCGTCGGTAACAGTAATTTATGCGTCTTTACAGTTTCACTTGGAATTTGCGATCGGGAATACCCCGCCAAAACCGAAGGTTTATTTATGGAGATGAACTTTGCTAAAACTGAAATCGGGCAAATTGTAACCGAGGGTCTGTTTATTTATAGTCGTGATAAGAAAAAAGGGTTTTTGAGAATGATAGAAATAAGGGTTTTAAAATAGGTGCAATCTTTTTATTATTGTAGCACGTTTTTCAATTAATACATTTATGTAGGTACACAATTAGGACAATATATATTTTTTTTTGACTTTAGACTGTCAAATTATATTAAAAGTAATTTACATAGCAAAAATATTTCAAACAAACATAATAAGTTTGCGTAAGTTTTTAAGAAAATTCAAATCCAAAAGCTAGAGAGATTCAAAACAAAAATCACACTATAAAAGTTGGAAAGCTGCTTAGCAACTTACGTAACTTGCGAGTTGTGTACACGTAGCTCCGTGCCCGCGGGAGACAACTGTCGCCACAACTTTTACTCTCTTTCGACGCGACTTCATAAGGACGACAAATCAAATAATATAGATTAACTCTTTATAAAATCTATGGAACTGTATGAGATAGAAATAGTCGCGGCTTTTTTGTCATCTTTATCAAGTCTACAAAGAGGTATGAAGGAGAACAAAGTCGCGGCGACATGACGTGTCTTCGGGGCCTTAAGCAAGGTTCGCACTTCCAAACAAGTCGACATCTGTATTGTAGTTCAAGAGCTCTACAAGAAAAGCTAACGGTCTAGTGTGCCTGTTCCTTGTTTCCGTTTGTTTCGTATATTGACAAACAATCTATTTCTAAAAGAACCGAGTAAATAAGGATTGGGTGACTCGTGATTGTTCTGCTGATTGTTTGGTTTTCTACTTTCACTCTTTGATTAGGCTCTCACCTTAATTTTTGTAGCGAATTTAATTTTCCACTGGATTTATTTATCTTACATAATTTGATTTGACCGGTAACGAACGTCGGCGTAAAGAAAATAAATCATTATATTACTGATTTCATCAAATCGACCCCGCGCCCTAGTTTTTTGGAACATATTTCTCATTTATTTTAAGTGAATATGTTAAACTAAAAGGAGCACGATATTTAATTCTAGTAATATACCTATTTTTAGTAAATCGCAATGTTATAGGATTCTTGAAGGAATTGTAGTGGGGAAATTTGCGGTGGGCCATAATCATGATGCCATTTTTTTTCTATTCATACGCCAATTTCGCTTTACAATAATTGATTTTATATGTATTTTGGCTTTAAGTCTCCTTACGTAGTATAACATGAAATTTCGATCAATTTGGTCAAAGTTCCTTAAAAATATAGTATTTAAATTGATCCAATGCTAATTACCAACTATAACGACTACTTACATACTCTTTTATTTATAATAATTTATAATAATAATAATGTTATATTTGAAATATTAAAACACACCTTTGAAATATTTCAGGCACAATACAGACAAAATATTCCCAAATCCCCGAAGAGCTTCAGTAAGAGCGAGGTCGTCAGTGCACTTTCCTTTGATTTATCACCTTTGCACTACAGTTCTCAAATATTGAAACTTCAGCCGTCGATAACTTTAGTGCTAGACAAGTCTTCTGAAGCATTTTATATATGAATAGTTTTACTAGCCAACTTTGACAAAGTTGTTTTAAATATACATTTTGACTATAGTATCGGTCGCTAAGAAATAGATCCGAAAGTTGTGAACTAAATGTTTCAATGAATAGAAAGAGATTGAAATGTAGTTTCGATAATAATTGAAAGTTAACTTGAAAATATAAACTCAAATTAGTACTTCAAGATGTGTCGGGACCAAATGCTGACTTAAAGTCAGCAGTCAAACGTAAGTTTGAGTAAGTCAAACGCTTAATTATAATTAGACAAAGTTAATAGCTTTTTAATTTGGAATGATGTAACTTTATGTTGATTAAATTTAGGATTCTTTTCTGTGCTACCTGTTTCGGAAGAAGTTATTTTGTTCAAAATATTATTTTGTAGTGGAAACTTTAGAATACACCTATTTATTTTCTTTAATTTGCATGACTCCTCAACCTTAGTAACCTTGAATGTCTCCAGAACATTCTTTCGATTATTTTTATTAAACTACAAAGATGTTTAAAATCTCCGCCTCACCCGGCCATGTTTGATTGTTTTCACGAGTGCCCTCTTGTTTTCCCGCCCTTAGGCTCTCTCTGTACGTCATCAACATCGTGACGTCACCACTGTAATTACTTCCAATACATACAGAGGGTGCACGTTACAAGGCTACAAAAATAGAGGGTACTTTAATATATTCTGTTTGTATTGGTATTTTAATTTTCATAGCTTTTATTAGGTAGATAAATTTATTTTGAAACAAGTCAATAGCTTATAATAAAATACCAAATTTCATTCAATTATGTTCTCATTTGCATAAGGACAGACGAAAGGGTAAAACAAAATATTTAATACTACTACACACAATACAAACCTAAATTGAGTCTAGATTTAAAAAATTAATGTGTTAATTGTCAGTATCAAAGTGAAAGGTACAATCTCCAATTTACAATCATATTCCTTTCGATACAGCCTTGACGCTACATAGAATTTTAAACAACTATATACCGCTTTGAAGTCGACTACATAAGGATTTCGGATGCTTTAATCCTCCCACCACTTACAGGCAACAATTAAGCCCACAAGTAGCGAGGGAAGTATGAACGTAACTACTAAGTGGGGCAAATGTTACCCCTTGCAGACTTTTCCTTTAGGAAAGGTATACAAAGCCTTTTTTTCTAGTTAAGCTAATTTTGATACATACACTGTGTTAAGTTTCTTTTTGTAAAGTAAATTCTACTCTTAAACCATTAGTGCTCAGTGTTTTAATGACTATAAAATGCTATGTTTTAAAAGTACAAATACTTTAATTTAATTTATTATAATAAAAAGGAGCTTCAACAACTTATATATTTTAAATTGTTACATCCCGCAGAACTTTGTAAATTGAATATTAAATTCCTTTGTATTTAGCAGTATAATGAGGAGAAAAATTTGTATTCATTAACAAGTCTTTTAGATGTGTGTAACAGTACCCACCCTCATTAGTTAGATCGTTAGTCACTGATACTATCATTAAGGGCCAAGTAGTTAGGAAGTTTTCCTAAACGATAGTTAGCTCTGTTTATTCTGTCTTTCACACAAGTTATACAATAAATGCATCTGCTGTTTCGAGTTAGCGAACGTATTCAAGGTTGACACAACTTCGGGACTCCCTTGCAGTGCAGCCACTTATAGTCGATCCTCCACCGGACGCCCGGCCCGTCAAACAACAAAAGTTTCTCGTATGTACGCTCGCTCCTTAAAACAATGAATGCAATGTATGTAAAACGAAGGGGGTGTCGCCGCACGATAGTTCTCGTGACGGTTACCGATGCGGAAGGAAGCCGCTCTTGAGTTTTTCAAAATGGCTGCCTGTCACACGTCAAATTGACGTTCGGACGTGTAAACAAGATGGCGATGATTTGCGAGGACTAAAGTAGGGTAGTGTACGAGTACCCTTATCGTGATTGATGTATCGATGATTACACGTTAAAAACTAACAATATTCTTAATTGTATTTATTGATACCAATTTCAATCATAATAATTCTGAGTTTATTTACAGAAATATTTTTTTATATTGTGACATCATACTTACCTACTATTTGTACGAATTATCAAATACATATCAACATGAAAAACAAGAAATACAAAAGTCCTTCCATATTTATAGCATTTCGAATATTTTGTAAAAAGCTTTCGAAAGTGTAGCATCAAAACGACCTGTGTTAAATCAAAGTCAAGGAGCTCTCGGCGGGCAATACGAAACAGGCATGAAAGAGGCCGGTACGAAGCCGGCATGAAAGACGCACTCCAGCGTCTCGGATGTCAGGAGAGGCGGAGACCACACCCCCACTTCACGCACATAAGCGCGTATTATGTACGGCTATTAGCGCCACGCCATCATGGCGGATTTTTTAATTTCCCGCCATACTAATTGTTGTATCATTGTTACCCGCATTGACACCTGAAACGAATATGGGTATTTAAGCTCGGGTAAGATATGTGACAGAATTTTTTTAGAAGTTTTTGAGTTTTCATAAAGAGTTCAAAGTATGTCATGAGTTTTTACCTTATGATATTTAAAATTAAACTTGTTTTTAATATAAAAAAGTGGTCTTCGTTTCCATCTGCCTTTTGATCTCCACCTACTTTAACTGAGAGATAATGTTGTTGAGATAAATAAAATTTCTATAGAAGTAATTCTAGTATTGGTCTTTCTACTGGTGAACCAAACAAACAGGGTATGTTTTTGCCAAATCATCGTAATAACTGTTGTCTTATATAATTTCCTATCAGTCACGATTTGTCACACAACTTTTAGGGATTCGTCTCATCCACCCCTCAAAGTTTCCAAACGTAGGGCTTCTATGGACAAGATGGCCGACTTTTAATTTTGGTATTTAATTTAATTAGCCATTACCGGGCGACGGGAAACTTACGCTTTTATGTTTTAAATACATAGGTAAACTTCAGTTTCGCAGAATAAAAAAATTGGATTGGGGTTTTGAAGGGAGCACTAACACATTTAGGTATAAAATTTCTGTCTTGGATTTATAAAATGAACACATAAAAAATTGGTATGTAAGAAAGCAAATAAAAAAATTATAATTAGGTATAAATAAGGCCAAAGAAACTAAGATAATATCCTATTAATCGAATTTGAATGACAGGGAAACATCTAATAGGTCTTATTCTCATTCATTTTACAATTAATGTAAATTACATCATTTTCTGTACATTAAATAAATTATTTATAAAACATATTAATAGAAAAATAAGAAGGTACTTCTTAAACGAGCATTGGCCCCAACTGCTGTAACCCAACAAAAGATGTAGTCTGTAGATACGAATTACAATTTCAAGAAATATTGTTTTAGAACCCTTATAATTTTCTCGACCACTAACAAATATTATTATCTCCGACTACCGAAAACTAGCCAGCGATAATGCGTTAAGTAAATTTCGTCAAGAATTTCAACTGTCAAAGCCTATTACCGTGAGCGGCTAATGCAATTCGGCCCGGACCGCCGCGGTCTCCTGGACTAGTGATTCGCCGAATTTGTTTCATTAAATTTAATTCTAAACTCGAAGGGCCAAGAGAGAATTTGGTCAGAAACGAGTTAAAGTTCAGGAGGTTCAGGAGGACTTCCAAATTAATCTTAAGGGAGTTTCGATGTTATCCCGGCCTTCGAGGAGTTTGGCGTTATAAATTATCAAAACCCCCCTATAATCAAGTAACAGATATATTTTATATTCTTACAATTTAATTAAACCAAGATTTTAAGATTATTAAAGCACTTTGTTGCTACAAAGTAGCACTCTATGGTTACAACTGTCAGTCCAACTGGTCAACTCATAATCTCATTAAATATTAATAAACAATATTTTATATTTACATATTCGGGAAAATATGTTAAATATTATCTGTTTTTACAGTCTATGTAACTTTTATTTTCGTAAAGATAAAGTAAGAGAAAGATTTTCGACATTATACACATTATATTAATACGCGAAGTAAATACTTTCAGTACAGTTTTAGGATAATTTTGGAACGGACGGAGGAGTATGATATTTATCTAAGAGGCAAAAGAACCCTTTCAAACTTAAAAATTATAATATGAATTGTTATGGACGAATTTCGACCACAGGGCGACCTCGTTACACATTATTATATTAATCGGAAATATTACAGTTAACGTACAGTGAAAGAATATTTGAAAATATTCACTTCACAAAAGTCACAGGACAAGCCTCGGTGTTTGTTAGAAAACATACTAAAACGACTCTATATAGAGTATGAGCAGTGATTCGTTAAAATGCTGGTCTCCGAGCGCATACGGCGTCTCGCCGCGAAATCTGTTTAAACATACAGCCAGACCCGAACCAAATCGCGTCGACTCAAACTTTATAATTAACACAGTTAAATATCCATTAAAATTCGTCAAATGAGTCTGCTTCATTTGCATATTTCGGACTTCGAGCTCGGTTAAGTCCCCGGACGCTCGTACGTGGAACTACTAGTCAAATATGGAATTAAATGTTGATTAATTTGGTACATTTAAGGGTCATGTTGCCGGGATAGTCAGGTGTTCAATTTAGCTACTTTGTAACTACAAACTAGTTAATAGTTTGCTGTAGGGTTCCCGTATATAAACAATATGAAAATTAATTTATATTGCATGCGATTGTACCTCTTCAGCTGTTCAACTGCCGTTTCGTTTATGGGTAAAGTAATTTGAATATTCCCTTATAACTTTATTCATTGAATTATAATTATATTATAAGTAAAAATATTGAAGAATTAGGTGCACCTACAGAGAGGGATTCTTTGTTATAAAAAATTTCGTAGGTACCTCATTAGGTGACAAAAGCCTTCATTCCCAATCCTTATTTTTAAAAATGGATTGCAATTTCAATGTCTCGCGAACGGCAGGGCCGATTTTGCTAATTTTGGTCTTAAAACAATTGCAGAAGTTCTGAGATGGTTTAAACGGTGAGAATTATTGGAAAAGGTATAGGTTACAGTTGGGTGTACCTGTTACAAAGTGTTACCTGTTACAACTCCTACACCTGTACACAGGTACAGGTAGGTTATAGTACAAGAGTAGGTTAGGTACTTGTATGTTTAGATGTAGTTGAAGGTGTAAATGTAGATATAGGTTGTAGGTGTAGGAGTAGGTGTAGGTACTTGTATGTTTAGATGTAGTTGAAGGTGTAAATGTAGATATAGGTTGTAGGTGTAGGAGTAGGTGTAGGTACTTGTATGTTTAGATGTAGTTGAAGGTGTAAATGTAGATATAGGTTGTAGGTGTAGGAGTAGTTGTAGGTACTTGTATGTTTAGATTTAGTTGAAGGTGTAAATGTAGATGTAGGTTGTAGGTGTAGGAGTAGGTGTAGGTACTTGTATATTTAGATGTAGTTGAAGGTGTAAATGTAGATGTAGGTTGTAGTTGTAGGTGTAGCTATTTATTCCAGTTCATAGTTAAGACAGAACAACGTGTGTCGGGACAGCTAGTAGTTGATAAATTACGTTCAAAAAGATAACCGCAGATTAACCATCCATGACAAGAGCAAAAACGAATCAGTAACAATTACGAGTACATTAAAAATACATCGATGTGCTAAAATAGACGCACATGGCGTATTTTGCACTCCTCTGGGGAGCTTTTGGGTTGTCAATCACTTGCGGATCGCATTAAATATTTACGTAGGTACTTGGTGCACTCCATTATATGGCCATTAACCAACCTTTTACAAATCATATTACCTAGGGCGGATTGAATAAGACTCGTTACTTATTGATAACGCGGTCTAGACGAGGACTTGCCAGTACTTTCTGTCACGAACCTTTAAATTTATAAGCCGATGGAAAGGACATTGTACTTTGTATCGCTGACAAATATTGGTTTTTATGTTTATTTATATTTTGTTAACTAGCTAGTGCCCACAACTTCGTTTGCTTAGAACTAACGAAAACGGAACCCTATATTTTTCAACGGAACCCTCAGATAAAGTAGCCTATGTTACACCTTATAACATCAGCTATCTGCCAGTGATAGTCCCGTGAAAATCGGTCCAGCCGTTTCAGAGATTAGCCGGAACAAACAGACAGATAGATAGACAAAAATAAAATAATATTTTTTTTATTGTAAGTATCGTATGTATACTCGTATATACATATCGTATGTTGTCACAGACAGCCAAAACATTGATGTGATCAAAACTTAAGAACTACATTAACAAACTGTAATGTAAGCACTGTACTGTATGTAGCAACCCGTAGAGAAGCACAGTCAATAATAATTACCACAGACAGAGGACTCAGAGATTTGCCCCCAGCTTCGTCGTTGATCATTGTCAAAATATAATTGATGTTTGACAAAGTGATGTCACCGCTTGCTGAAACTTGAGAAGCTTTTAAGAATAATTAATGCGAACAGAATCGGTTTTAGTACAAATCCTGAACCTATCAAAACCGTGATCAAAACTTTTATCACGCTAGTCACATTTCATTATTTAGTCGATTGTTTTGAAAGTCATAAAAATATTGGAACTAATTAAACATTCTTCATGGAAAAAAAATGTATACTAATATTTATGTCTATTTTATTCTGACGAACGAACATGATGTAAATATTGGTGCCTCTAACTTTGATTTATGACAGTCCCATCAATAGAAAGTCTGGATTCGGAATTGATATCTTGGTCAAATATTAGTCACAATCAATTATTTCAATGAAGGGCATTGGATTGCAATGCAGTGCAATTGTTGGAAATAGGCTCAAAGGATGTGACGAGACATCTTGGGTCTCTCACAATATTCACAATATTAATATCCGGTTTTAGACAATAGTGTCAAGTCCTACATGATATGGGATCTTCAGGCTTTGGATTTCTCGCCTATTATTATCCACGTACAAGTATCGATCGGAACCTTTCCGATTCTGAGCTACTAGCGATCGCTCCATTCGTAGTTTTTCAAGCGAATCATGGAGCTATTTTGAATATCTTTTGAAAGGCTTTCGAAATCCAAGAGCATCGGATTTAGAACTGTATCAGTTTTTGTTCGACGAGAAAATTCAATCTAATCTTGCTAAGCTAAAAGCGACTCATTTGATTAGTAACATATCGACGACGACCTCTCTGGCTGTGGTTAGCGCGTTGGCGCTCAAGCCGGAGGTCGCGGGTTCGAATCCCACAAGGGAACAAAAAAGTTTTCTGTGTTCCTAGGTGAGGTCCCATTATATAATAAAGTTCTTAAATATATGTATAGTATAAAAGTATTGAATATATTTCCATTATCTACCCGTGACATAAGTTCTTCGAGAACTTAGTATGGAACCAGATGTACGTGGTGTGAAAGCGTGCATAGATTTTAATTTTTTATTATAATATCATTTATAAGATACAGTACTTGTTCTCGTCTTTAACACTTAGGAGATAAGACATAGATAAGACACAGAATATGAACATCTGACAGAAATAAAGCATATTACAGGTAAAGGTATACCGGAAAAATATACCTACTTTCCTATTAATATTGTAGATATCACCCACAAAGTACCCAATGAAAATTGAAATTAAACTGTAGAATCGATTCAAAATATTGTATCACTGAGGAAGGGTACAGATACATCGCCGGCGGCCGCACTTCAATAGGAATCCCTACATGCCCCACAGCTAGAGCTGAATTAAGAAATGAAAAGAGCCAATACGAAATATAATAAAGTTGCTACGGAACATCAAATTTAGAAACTACATTCTCTACGATGAAACGTAGATTTATAGAAATAAAGAGTTGTACATTGTCTGTTGTTTAAGTTTAGCAAAACAGAAATGTTTTAATTTGAGCTTCGACTTTTTACTTTATGGATTACTTTTATTGAAGGTTAAAGGAAAAATATATTTGCGTGATTTATCGAAATTTTGACTAAAATTATTAGAACTGAAATTTCAACTTATAGCTGCATTTACTCCAAGGTACACACAACTACAAATAATAATAAAAATTTATGGACGCTTCACACCACGACAATCTGGCACCATGCTAATTACCCGAAGAACTTGTGTTATGAGTACCAGACAACGGGAAGTTTTTTTAAATACTTTTATACTACGCATATATTTAAGATTTTTAATAAATTATACACATACTTAATACACATCAATGTCCCAGGAACACAGAACACTTTTTTGTTCCTTCGGTGGGCTTCGAGCCCGACCTCCGGCTAGAGTGCCAACGCGCTATCCACTGAGCGACAGAGGTCAAAACTACTTATATATTTTACTACTTATATATTGATCACTAAAAATAATTGAAATGTCTAACCAAAATTCTATGCAATCTAAGGATCTTCCAAAATAAAACAAAAATAAAAAATACGGAGACGCGAATTAAGTGACAGTGGGGAGGAAATCCCGAGTCCCCTGTGGTAGCTTTATGCCGTGTAATTTAATTAACTCTGAAATAATTAGGTCAATTTAGTACGTAGAATTTACGTTTTAAGATTTTCGGGATATATTTTACGAGGCTATTCATTAGAGAGATAAGCATCATCAGCAATATAGGCTTAAAAACAAAAAATATTTCTTAGTTTGTGAAACTCTTAAACATTGTTCATTGAACGAATGTAACATACGACCTTAATAGCTATCGTTTTTTGTGTCATCTAACCTTTTTTAACGCGTGGCAAAAATCCTACTGATAAGGATAACTACAGAACTTAACCTGCGCTTGAGTAAATTGTGATTTTTTTCAATCCTTTTGTCCAAATGTCAGAAAAAAAGACTACGAATTACATTAAGGCCGGTGCCTATTTCGGAGTAAAGGTTTTATTACTTCGATTGAGTATATTATGTCTGAAAATTTGATTAGTATAAATGTGCCTTAATCTATTCAGCCATTATCAACTCAGTTGATACTCTACAAGTGAAGCAAAACTCATTGTTAGCTCTATAATTAATCTCGTATTGACTTTAACTTCAAAGCCTTATCCGAGGATAACATTATCTAGAGATAGATGTTATCCGTTATTTAAAGTGAATTAAATAGTGTTATTGATTAATCAAGCGAACTTAGTGATTGAATCACGTAAGGTTTTCAAATCATGAATTGTGCTTAAAGGTCAAAACATATTTATTTTAACCAACGTAGGTAACGTAGGTGCATAAAGGTCAAAATATATTTAACTAATATAGGTAAACAAGTAATAGTAACAGCTGGTGCAGACATCACAGTACACTTTGAGGTTTCAAATTTGAAAATGAACATTGAATAACAGATGACCTAGGGGTTTTTTTGTAGCCATTTATGTTTCTTGTGTTTTAGTTTTCAATTTTTAGTTTGTAAACTATATCGTCGGCGCCTACGTACATTATTGTAACGGCAATTTTATTTAATTACTGTTTTGGAGTCTATATTTAGGTAAGTATCTTTAGTATCACGTTCTCAAAAAATTTAAAAACCCATTGCAAGTGCGTTTTTTTGAGTCGTACTTTATCGTAACATATGAATATGTACGACCAATACCAACGTATGTTACTCGAGTTAACGTTGCGTGCCTGAGTGTGCGACAAGGACGGCCTTGTCACTAACTTGAGTGTTCGCCGCAATATACGCGCGTCATTTATTTTTTATTTTGAAGTGTTAGTTACCTAAATATGTTGTACCAATTAGCATTCATGTTGTTTTTCTTGAATTGAAAATGTTACTGACAATACTTTATGTATTGAATCGGGCAGAACCAATTGCCTTTGATGGATTTTCTAAACTTAATTACGATACTTTTCGTGGTACCTATTTGAAATTCTGATATTTATCGAAAGTCCTCCACTCCACTCCACTTCACATAAAAACTGTTAAAAAAATATCCTCCAAAACGATTGTTTTTATACAGATTCGATATAAGTAGTTATGTAAAAATGAAGTTTTATATTTAATTATAGGGACGAAATTGATTTTCTGTATAAAACAACATTAAATTACATATTTATTTAATTTGCATGCTTATTGGAATGATTTGAAGGAGTTGGTGGATGATGAACTCTTCTTGGATAGATGTTTAGTACAAGAGGAGGCACACAGTTTTAAAATTCCATCAGTAAGATTTAAAGTTTTAGGCAGCAAGCTCGATCACATGTTCTATATAAGCCCGAGCCCCGTTTCTTTTTAATATTTAAACGACAAATTAGTTAATCAATCTTTGTCAGATATTTTTCAAAGATCACTTGACTGAAAATGACTAAGTCAGGTGACAGTAAAAGTATTTTATGAATGACGTTATTGGAAACTTATGCATTGGCATAAGTTTCCAATAACGTGTATTATTTATTTTTTTATTTTTTATTTTTTACATTATGCAAGTAATTTTAAAAATAGTTATATCGAAGATTACAGAAGAATAGTATCATTAATATTATTACAGAACCCAAGTATACACCATACTACCCATTATCCGATCGACTTAATGTTATCGATGGGATCAGTTCCATATTGAAATAAAACAGTGTCAACTGTCATGGTAATCTACGCCTACACATGGTCAGTTCTAACTGCTCCAATCGGTAGCGCTGATTAGACGATACACGATAGGCAGTATTGTGTATGGCTTCACATAAAAGTTTTGCCGTGAAATACGAGGTGTAATTTGTATTAATTCCAAGTTTTCATGGTGTTAATGAAAACTCACCTGTCAGATACGCTCTTTCAGCTCAGTTCAAAAGTAGTAAAAAAGTTATTTCTTGAAGACTTTTGAAAATAATGGAAGTAGACTAATAATAATTATCATAGCTGTTTTAAATGACTCCTACACAAGGCTTTCCTAAGTTAGAAATCATATTATAATTATTGATATTTTTCACCCATTCAAATAGGTTTATATCATGATTTTGAATTTTTCGAGGTTATTTCAGAATTTCTAAGCTTCTGACAGAATTTCTCTTTCAGAAGCTTAGAAATTCTAGCTAAGTTACTACTTAGCTGTGAAGTTTAAATTTCAGCATATTTCCTTTTATTTCTTCAAGTGTAAGTGATCTTACGTTAAGAAGATTAAGGTTTGAATAATGAAATAAAATAAATAGAAGTAAAGCAATCCTAATTTGGTTTCAATTAACGATTTGTTGATTTCCTCTTCCGAATTTGAAATCTTTTTATAGCAATATGTTGGCCTTTACAGAGATTTACAGATCTTGCGTTTTGTGCAGTAAAAAGTTATAAAGTTTGTCACACTAGGTATAAATTTAACTGATATTTATTGCCAATTTCTGCTATGAAAACAGTCGTGGGTGTCTAGGTCTGTCGTGCGTGGGTATCTTGTTAAGCTCTTCCATCTGACAACGATAATGAAATATCGATAATGAAAGAAAACATAAATCTTACATTAAATCTATTTAATCAGATCAAAAAACTATGATTAAGTTCTTTTAAAAATTAAATCAAAAACTAACATTATTTTTTTATTGATTTTAAAATTTTTCGCTTCACAATCTATTTGTATTAATATTTGTGTTAATCCATACTATTAATATTATCAATGCAAAAGTAAGTCAGTCTGTAACGCAATCAGGAAAACTATTGAACTGATTTGACAAAATTTGGAGTAAGGCAGAACTTAGAGAAGGACATAGGTTACTTTTATCACAACACGTGCCACAAACGAAGATTCTTAAATTTGTTTGTTATCCCAGTACCAAATTATACACAAAATACGTATTTCCTGAATAATTTAAGTTTTTTTCTGTTACTGTAATACAGTGATTTATGAATGAAGAACAACAAATAAGTGCGCCGAGCAAAGTACTGTGAGTAACCTCGATAGTAAAGATATTTTATGCGATTTTTGTTCTTATTATTACATTATAATTAATCGTAAGAACAAGCAATCTACGAAGTACATAATCAAATGTGACACTTACAGGAAAATATTCCTGATAAATACAAACGTAGATTATCGGAATCGGCAATCCCGATACATTTTTGTTCATGCAGTTCCTAGTACACATTTATGTGGTATAGTATCGTAACTTAATTTTCGCGAAAACTATTCAACATTTTGGATTTTTGATACAATGTACTAATTTGTTATCCTTACAATACTGTTTGTGCGAATTTCATAAGGATCTTACCATTAAGGACAAAGTTATACGAAAAATAAACTTTAAATCGCTCTCCTGAAAAGTAGCATTGGTCAGATACAATAATGTACATAGGCGCCGTCGATGTTATTGTTTTTATTGCTAAATTATTTTCATGCTTGTGAAAATAAATATTTATTTGTTTAGTAATCAACAAATAAAAAGAATAACGGAATCTATTTCAATGCCAAAAAATCAAATCATCAACTTTCAATTCCCCCGTAAGCCTTTAAAACCATCTTTATCCCAAAAATCCCCCCTCTCGGCCCAAATGTCCCGCTATCAGGCGAGTAAATAACGAGTTGAAAAATGACTGCAATGGCTATAGCGAGTAATGGGTGGGGTGTTAATGCCCTGAGGAATACACGGGGTATACCAAGTGCTGTACCAAAACAGACCTGCCCAAGGGTCAATTCACACCGAAACGAAACGATGCGCGACATAGCGCTGCGATTTCAAAATAGCTACTCGAAATTGAAACTAATACATTACACAAGAAGTTCTTTTCATTGTATGAGTTCGAATGTTAAGTTGCACCGCGCTGCACAGAGCATGTGCCGTGTATGACTGATGTCATATGAAACGTGTATCTTTTTGTTTAGTGAATAAAATTCAAGTCGCGGTGTGAACTGATCCTTAGCTACATAATCGCATAAAGTTTGTGAAAAATATGTCAAATTGTTCATAATAACATAATACATTTGCAATTTTGACCATCCCTTGTGAATTTTTTTCCTTTCCTTGCAAATCAACATAAAAGTTTGTGGGAATAAGTGAAAGCCCCAAAGGGAGATCTCCGACCGAGCGAGATGGTATGCTCGGTCGGGCCGAAGCTCACTTGTATGCATTTCAGATGGTGTACATTCGTGGCGCTAATTGGTCCGCCACAAGTTTAAATAATTTATATAGCGCCAAAACACTAAAATGTGTTATTGTATTGTCATGACGTCACATTCTTGTAACAAACTATGAAATCAAACTAAACATGTCAAATCCTAGAATGCAAGGCAATTTTACTATTTTAAAATGCTTTTTATATGGTGCTATACTATTATTATCGAAGAGAAACGCTGATACTCCGCACAAAACTTGCACTAAACTTCGACTGACAACTAACAAGTAACATATAATTTTTTAAATGATGTTTACTGACGGTAATTATGGTATTAGGGAGACAATTTTTTTAAAACAGAAGAAGAAGTAAAAGAATCTGACGTCACGTTTGACGACTGTGTGTTTTTAATCGCGTGGTCAAACGTGAAAAATTCGTTATTTATTTTTATAAAAATCATACATATTTTATAGTAAAGTGTTGGTTAAATTGATTTTAAATAATGTTTAGTGATATAACATCAACAGCTTAATGTATATTATCATCATAGGAATTATCCTACTATCCACAGCGACCAAAGATAACATTAGGTTAGATGTAAACGTAAATACACCTGGATTTCAACGGCATAGGTCGCATATCTGCAGGGGGTGGGGTAAATACAAAATAGGATAAACAATTTATTGATTATCTCCGCTACTTTATAGACTTTAATTAAATAATAACGGGAAATGAAATGTGAATGAAAATTTTACAATTATAGTATTTTGATTTGTAGTCATCACTTTTTTAAAATGTGTCTAAAAAACGCGTAATTTTATTGCAACATTTTCGTCATTATCAAATCTGGAAAAACACATAAGTAGTCACATACTTTTACATACAAATATGACAATATTCCTGTAATATCATTACTTTCTTGTGATTCTTTTGTTGTGTATGTAACGTGTGCCTCATTTGCTGCAAATCGCGGGTACATCAGTGTGTTCTATTAGCCGCGTTCAGATTACTTCACCACCTCGTGAATAATGACGCCATACAGTTGACAGATGAAACAGCATCTGGGCCCGTCGCCATGACAACACTCGCTATAATGAGATTTCCAAATTATCTGTATTGTTAAACACGTATTTACTCTACATCTAAGCCTGAAAGCTGTTTAAGGAGTAACACAATTAGGTGTGACGTGTCTTTAAATTTTTTATCATTTAGCTAGCTCAAGCAATATGTAGTTGATTTTTTTTGTACAGGAAAAATTGCTTTTTATTTTATTGATTCACCAACAGAACAAAATTTGGTACAGTTGTACATATAAAAATGAAATGTGCCCTTAATAGTAGGTGAAATACGACATGCTTAGGCGACAATGAAAATGAAGTAATGTACTTATCCCCGTTAAAAGCGTTAAAAGCAAACATTTTCTATAATGAAAATAAGAATATTCGGATTTCACAAATGTAATAAACATCTATTTGCAAACTAAATAGGCTAAACAAGATCTGTTAAGGATACTCTTGACTACTTATTAAGAACTCGATTTAAAATTACAAAATTTATTTTCATCTTACGGCACAAGTTTACGGGGACACGAAAAACCCAATTAAAATTTGTTTGCGACTGGCTGTGCAAACGAAGCAAAAATTGCTTCAACGCAAATAAAGACCTAGGTGAGTCCTCTCATTTCAGGTTCTTAATAAGATAGTCAAGATGCACAGAATAGTCACTGCGGTGCAACACTGCACTGAGCCTCATTTGTACATAAAGGTTGAAGCTGGCTGAAATCTTATAATAACTATGTTTGAAGTTGAAATTTGATAGTGACTTGTAACTACGTTACTAGGATTACTAGGTCATTATCAAATTTCAACTTCATTAGGCTAATGATATTATGTTATATTCTTTTTATCTCAGTAGATGGTGTGAAGAGCGTATGATATAGATATAGTATGTAACATATTTAGTGGCTTAATATTGCCTTTAATGCAGTCGATTTAAATACTTTTTTACCCGACTACCGCGAAGCTAAAAGGAAGGGCAGTAGGTATGTATATATGTTTGTTTCAATGTACCACCTAAACTATTGATCCGAAAATAATGGCCCGTGTAACATAGGCTATATAATTTGCGTAGTCGGCTTATAGTTTTTAACTTTTGATTATTAGCCATTTTCTTTCGTCACAGTAACGTGAAATAGCTAGTTTGTTTCAACTTCCAAACTTGACTAAGTAATTTGGCATTGGTGTGTATTTATAAGGACAGAAACAATATCGATTGCTGTCCTAATATTAATCGATCTGCATCATTTAAGGCCCCCGCCATGGCAACCAGGCCCCAATCTAACAACATGGAAACTCGCTCATTTGTCTCCTCTCCCCTCAAATCTGGCTGTCCTCGGGTATAGATCAAATGTCACGTGGAATTAATAACGTCCTATATGAACAGACGATTGACTGGGACATTTCTTTCAGATTCAAACTAATATATTCTGTGGGGTACGTCGCATTGTTTTGATGTTTACAGAAGGAGTCGTCGAAATTGGATTATAATATTTATACTTAAAACGACACAATCTTCTATATTTATAATCAGTTTCTCGAAAACGGCTGCAAGTATTACCATGAACTTTAGTATGCAGGGAGTTTTAGGGGATAAAAATAAATCTAGCTAGGTCTTATCACTGGGAAACAATTTTAATCTATAATACAATTTTTGCTCTGTTCGAAAATTCAGAATGTGGTGGGTTCGAATCCCGGTTAGATATAATATTTTTTTGTGTTTTATTTATAAACCACTGGTCCGATTTTAATAAAATATAATGTGTCAATTTATTCGACGTAACAATAGCCCGGGTAACATAGGCTATGTAATTTACGTTGGCGGGTTATAGTTTTTTATATAAAAAACTAGCTTTTTTGTCCGCAGCTTTTTTTTGTTCGTGGCAAGAAACTTCTTTAGCAAATATACCTGCAATATAATAGCACATAGTAAAAATATAAACTTTATAATAAATTTTCACACGTACATTTTAATTTTAAGATATCTCCTAGATATAATCTCCTAGATAAGGATAATTAAATTATATCCGTCTAAATAGCTTCTGAAAATACCACATTATTTCTGATCATTTTTTTAAACTTAGAATGGGTAAAGTAACCTATCCTTAAAAGACAGACATCTCTATGCCATCGCGGACTTTTTTGTAGACCTATAAAAGAGAAACAATCCCACCATACATTGTTTTGTTATTTATCTCAGTTGTTAGATTTGGCAGCGTTTACGATACAAGATCCCAGACGGCCTGATTTTTTCCGACACCTTCAACAATTATCGTCATAAATCAAACAATTTCCACAAAACTTTAACTAATTATTATCGACCTAACCCTCCTTAAGGAACCACTCTGTCAGTAAATATAAACGGCATAAAAATCCTTTGAGTAGTTTTTGAGATTATCGCGAACATACAAACAGACAAGACTCCGCGGGGCACTTCAGTATCCTATGTCCGTCTCCTGCTTCCAAGCTACCCCACCAATTTTCAGTCCAATCGGTTCAGCCGTTCTTGAGTTATAAATAGTGTAACTTACACGACTTTCTTTTATATATATAGATGTAGTTATTTTTATGTATGATCGTGGCTTGAAAATTTTGGAAATCATACATTAGTAATAACTAACAGGTATAGAACAATCCTTTGTTCTTTGTTCAAGCAAAATGCTCAAAATGGAAGAAATAAAGTACTAAATACAAATGGCTTTAAAATGCATAACCTCAGATACCGTGGTCTCTACATTTGCTACTCTGTGTTTTTATTTCATGGTAGATAGACAGTACTCTGTGCATTCTCATATAAGCGGATTAAAAAGGAGTTTTAGTTAAATTGCAACCGAAAGCTGCTTAGTCTGGGAACCAATAGGACAGTTTTTAAAAGAATTACCTCTAGGAATTACATTTAAGAACATATTCCCTATAGAGTTTATATTTTGAATTTAATTTGTCACCATCGTGGCAGATACCTACCCTACAATACAACACATAGGCACCTACTAAAATGTTATTTTTTGACCTGTTTCAAAAATTAATAGCTCCAGAGAAAAAATGATCTAATCGAAAACTTACAAGTCTTATAACTATAATAAGGGTTTATAATATAATAACTGTTTAAAAATGTATTCCGATGTGTTATCGCTGCTTACTTTATATCGAGCGATACAGACAAAACATGCAAATAAGCTATCTAACACTTATCAGTAAATAATGAAACAGGCCCTTAATGTTATAATTAATACCTTCACAGTGTTAGGATTCTTCCACCTCTCCGCTGTTATATTGCTTCACAGATTATACACCGATCCTGATATTAATATAATCGCAGCTTTATACTCCGCTCAGGAAGATGTATGACAGTTATAAGTCAGGAATTAATCCCCATTCCTCGACAATAAAACGGGAGTAGCATCTCAAGAAGTTAATAGAAATTTGTTATTGTTAAGGGGATTCCTGATGGATTTTCACGTTGGATTCGTCATTCATTCTTATTCATAGGGTTCAAAACTTGATGCAACCGATTTTGATACATGTTGGCTATTGGGTACAAGATACGTAATTGGAAGTAGGCTTTTCTGTTCTTCGGGTCTTAAATGGCTTAAATGTTGATAAATGAGTATTTACTCTCAATCATTTGTTTATTTATTTTTCTTAAATTTGATTATTAAATAATTTATTAGGTAGATAGTAATTTAAATACTAAATTATTATTGATCTTTGTTTTAAATTTTGCAATAAATTTATTTATACACTTTCAATAAAGTCAAAACACAATTATACTGAAAAAGAGATATCTTATCTCATTTAATTCCAAAACTTCATCAATCGCAAGTTCAATCAAATAATTTTCCGCTATCCCACCTCGGTGCAGCGCGGACCACATTTCAAACAAATTGAAAATCAATTTAACCAAGGGTTCTGCGACAAGACCTGCGGGGTAAAAATGGGAAAACGGGGGTAGGAATGGGAAAATACATCACCTTAAAGCGAGCGCGGAAGATTGGTATCTGACAGGAAATTCGTGTCGCGTCCCGCCGCCTCCGCCTTGCTGGATTTTTTTAAGGAAACGAACTCACTTACTCTCTCTTTCACATACGGTACTGATTCATGAGTTTTATCTCCCATGAAATGTGAGCTCGAGGATTTATTATATGTACCGGGAGTGATTAATTATAATGAACATCGATTCATATTTATGTTCACAATTTAATAGCAGTTTGTTTTACATTTTGACAATATCTTAATATAAGGTTTTTAAGTTATTTGTTATGTATTTTTGTAGATGATTTACAGAACATTATCATAAAAGACTTTCATCAAAACCAAAAATTCTCGAATCACACTCCCTAATACAAAATTGATGAGAAAAAAAGCATACAAATGATACACTTGGGGTATAACTTAATTTCGCGCATAAAAATTGGCATTCTTATGTAACAGTTGTTCATTCACGCACCCCACAATAAAGATGAATATTATTTCGAAAACCCATCAGAAGTTACAATTGAAAAGTTAAAGTATTCCGCCTGGGAGTGCGCCTCCCCCGGCGAGTACAAATGAGATTGGCTATACCTTTTATACTGCACTTAATCACTATTGTGATTCTTTTTTATTCATCAAATATTATTTAAACTAAAATGATTTTAGACAGAAAAAAAAATTGGAATTCCTGTAAGCACATTCGTCATATTAGCAAAATAATTTGCAAACGTAATCTACAAAGTTATTGAGTAGGAAATAAATATATATATTTTTTTAATTTAAGACTTAAATTTAAATTTTTAAATACATTTTAAAAGTTTTTAAGCAAGTAATAAGTCATTATTTAAATAGAAAATGAATCTTACTCAATTTTTTTGTTTTAAATTAAACAATTGTCCATTGTGTACAAATCATGATTCCATCAAGTTTCGATTTGTAATCGGAGAAAAATATAAGTGCAACCTCAAAACAAATATTAGTGCAACCTCAAAACAAATATTAGTGCAACCTCAAAATAAATATTAGTGCAACCTCAAAACAAATATTAGTGCAACCTCAAAACAAATATTAGTGCAACCTCAAAACAAATCAAGCTCATGAATTATTTATTTTTGGCCCCTCTTCTTTCATTTATCGAAAATAATAAATCTATTATCGACATTATTTGTGGTTTATTATATTAAATTTGGCATATTTTCCCCTTACAAACCAAGAGCTATAAATTGAATAGTGAAACTAGATAAGTGGATTTTTTGGTCTGATTTTTTTATTTCTACACACGCCTGTACTAATTTATCGTTGTGTCGTACGTTACAGAGACAAATAGATAACTGGTATGCTTATTTGATTACCTCATTTTCTTTTTAAAAAGATTCAAATCCTTTTCAAAATTTAAATCTCAAAGCTATATATACTATCTTGTCGACAACGTTAAAGACACAAAATGCATAGATAAGTGGGTAAGATATGTGTTTAAGTGGGTTTTGCATACTGCCACACACAATCGCTATATCGGCAGAGTGAGGAATTTCTCTACATTCGCGAATTTACTTCTACTTACATATATTCTAATTGTGTGACATTTTGCAATAGAACCCTTAGTTCAGAATCAATGCAAACTCTTAGACACCTTTAGCTACCTATATAAAATCAGCAAAATATTAAATCATACTATTTATAATACAGTATTCATAACAATAAATGTTGTTCAAAATCACAACATTTATTGATAATATGATCAGTAAAAATGTTAACCGTTGAGAAGATACCAAAGATTTATATCGACACAATGACGACAAAATAAATTCCAGAGCACTTTGTAGAAGTGATTCAAGTTTGAAAAACCCTTAAAATCGATACAATGCTCCACTATAAACTTTTCTCGTTCAACGCCGCATTCTTAAACAATTTTATTAAACTTTCCTCCCGCCTCGGCTATTCGGGAGAGATTTGATGCACCTCCCCTTGGAAATTCTTTTAAAAATTTCTACCAAAAACAAATTACCCTCCGACGCACCTTAACACGAAAGCTCTTGAATAATTAATACAATGGAAGGTTGAATTCGTCTAAAGTGTCAACTCCCCTAACTTTTTAAAACACGACACCGAGTCTATGCCTCGTCTAGACCTTCATCCCGGGGGTTGTTTATTTAATTTCGCTTATTTTATTGGAATTGACAATGATTTGGGAAAACTTTTGTGCCGAAGCCTCGGTGCTGTTTTCATGTTTGAAGTTTAGGGGGCGTTTGATCCTGATTGACAAATTTATCCCGTCGAAGTAAATAAAATTCGGAACGATGTTTACGCAAACATTCTTCAACATCCAAACAAATTTAAGCGACGTAGGGCAAAACGATTACGCTGAGACGACAGTAAGTAAACACAAAATGTTTAAAATTATTATAAATACACGATATTTTTTATTTACTTTATTTTTTTATTTATGGTACAGACTTGTATGTTTTGAAAAATCATGTTGGAAAATCCACCACCCAGTATTATTATTTTATAGAGACTTAGGTATAATGCACATTTTGTATTTAAGAATACCAGAGCCCTAGTCTAGTCAGCCAAGAAACATAGCGAAGAGTATAATATGAAGTTGTTGTATAATATTTATTTTCATGAGGAACATCACAATAATTTAATATCCAATAGCAATTTATTAACACGTTAAATGTTTCATTAACATATTTACTAGCACATTAAAACTCTCCGAAGCATCAATTCAATATTCCTGGAAAGCGTTTGACGTTTTCAATTTAACGTTTATCATATTTCAAGACTCCCCTTAAACATTTCAATATGGCCGCCGATTTTCTTATTGTAGTCACGTGATCTATGTTCGATTATAAACATAGTATTTTTTGGCGAAAGCAGTGCCCTTTAAAACCCAACAATAATTTCCCTGGGGAGTTCGCTTGGCCTTTGACAGGGGGCGATCTTGGACAAGGGCGTTTTGGGGTTAAAACTAAGCAAAATGTAGTTAGGGTCATTTCTATCCTTTATTATGCCCTGTCGTTTATGGTCACCAAAAGGGCGGGTCTAAAGGTCAGAGCTAGACCCGGGACAGGTAATTTTCTTACAATTAATACTGCGAAAAGGTCCTCGTTTGGTATTTAAAATTAACTGACCTTATCCGCGTCTATTGTACTAAGAAAACTATTTTTTTTAAATAAGTACTTGATAATCTAGTATCATATCAGTTTGAAGAAGAAGCTCCGTTCGGATTTACAAAAGGTCAATCTTTCAAAAGTAAAAAGAACTGTGCACCTAGTCCTTCAAATCCCGCTATCTACTATAACTATTATTTCAAAACTATAAGCCCCGAGCCCGTATAAAATACCGCAAATATGTTTAGCACTTCCAAAAAAAGCAGTACTGTAACTAAAGAATAGTCTAGACGCAAGCCAATATTTCTAGCGTATGCAATGCAAATACAATTTAAAAGTTTGCATATATTGCCGGAGACTAAGAACTCGCGCCTACGAGCCGGGCTCGCTTTGTGCACATAAACTTATGCCATTTTACCATAATTTAAATGGATATAAGTTTAGTATTAAATTAAAGTACCCCGTGTGTAACTAGAGTTTATACTTGAAAGGCGCAATTTACAGCGCTACTGAATTGCAAAGGTTTCTCAATAGAAAATAAAGCTTTTGTATATACTACATAACTTACGTGAACTAAATACACAAAGTAATCATGCTACCAGTTTAAGCGGTGACAATATTTTGTAGTTCCTATAAAACAAAAATGAACTTTGTGCATCAATAAGTATCATTTTGAATCTAACCTTTTTTTTAAAGTGTTAGTAATGAGATTTTTGTAATAATATATAAATAATGAAGATACTTACCTCTTTTTTTGAGATTCTACACAAATCGCCAAACTATATATCACTTTGATAGATGATATATGATAGATGATAGATGATATTTAACTATTTTAGGTAAATATTGAAAATTCACAAAAATCTAAAAAATACTTTAACAATTTATGAATATAACGTGAACATTGTTCGCCACGTCTGAGACGGATGGTTTTAATTTCGTAGAATACAGCAATCTTAAGACAACTTCGACAATAGTAATATGTATTACGACAAAAGTTTTTTATTATCAATTACCAGAATCACGAACAAACTAGTGTAATTAAAACTACGAGCATTAAGAAGGCCCTGTAGTTAATCACTACGGAGAATATATCTAATTTAACTTGCTTTATTACCTACTTCTTGGGTATTATTATTCGAGCAAAGGTGTTCACTCCTTTTTATTGTGTTCTATTTTTTTTCACCGCTACGAAACATAAAGCAGTTCAAGTAGTATTTTCAAATTTAGATTCTCTTTATCTAGTTCTTTAATCGGACAATCTGAAAATGAAGGCAGCAACGGCAGTAGTCGAGGTTATTTTCAGTGTATAAACCTCAAAACTCATCTATTTACCGACCCCAGATACTACAGGTTTAATATTGTACAAAAAATAAGGGCTAATGTAACAAAGTTCTCTAAGACGAAGCGTAAAATAAGGATTCATAATTCAAATCGAAAAAAGTTTGTCGGGCTCGGTAATTTCTCCCATCCTACGGCAAGTTTCGCCGGAGGGGTCGTAAGTCTCGGGAATCTAAGAAGGTTTACATTTTTAGCCTTGTCCTCTCGGTTTATATCGTCTTTTGATTACACTCTCAACAGGTTATGCATATTGTAGGAGACTTTGGCATCTCCGGTTAGAGGAATTCCGACATCTTTTATTCGCGCTCATTTTGGCGTTGATGTCTCATTTTTTACCCGTTTTATATCAGCATTCTCTTTATTATGTATGAATTTTTTACGTCTATTACTGAATTGTTTGGCTTTATATTGAGTTCTTGTCTCGTGCGAAATAAGATTTATTATATTCGTAACCTGCAGGTCTTCTTAGAAATGTTTTCTTAATCGAACATAGTATTTTTCCTGAAACTCTTAGCCTTGAATTATCTGAAGATATACACAAAATGAAATGCGTATCGCATATATTTCATTTGATAAATGTATTGCTTATGCGATGAAAATATTTCATTACATTACTCGTAACACTAACAAGGTTAACTGTAACGCCAGTCACAAAATAATAACTGAATTAGCTTTGCTCCCATGACTATGAAATTCATTACCTTAAATATATTATTTGTGACGTAATTAATTGAACATTCAATAATAACAAATTAACAACAGTAGGTATCTATCACTAAAACGAAGTGACAGGAATATTACCTCATTTTCACGAACTTATCTAAAGAGAAAAGTATAAATATGTCGCGCCATATATTTTAATAAAAGATAAACACTTTTCCAAATACCCATAATATTAGCATAGCTTACATACTTTTCCCATAATATTGGTACCCCTTTTCCTATAAATTATTTAAATTACATCTATAACTTTTAAAACGTATGTCGGACCGCATATTTTGCATTTTCCTCTAAACCAACCTTACGCTGCTAATCTCCTAAACCCGAGACCACCCTAATTGTTATCGGCGCATGACCTTAACGGCTTTTCTAATGCGCCTAATGTATTTTTGGGGACATTTCGCAGCTTTGGGGACATTTTGCCCCACGACATTTTTCGGACGGTGCATCGCCCCACGGTAACCGTATTATCTTCGAATATGTTCCCAATTTCCATTGTCCACTCGTAATGTATGTGAGTGGAACCAATGTAATGAACATAAATAAGAAGATATTGGGAGCTTCTGGAAATGGGAATTGATTTTTGATGTTTATGTCTTCCTTATAGAGTAAGAGTGAAAGTCAAAATATGGGTTATAACTTATCAGTCTTACTATTTTTATTACATGTGAAGAGTATTGACCACAAAACGTTGTTTTAATTTTATATTTTCCAAGATATTTCAACTAATATTTGTTTATTGGATTTCAGGTACGTTGCTTGTTGGAAAAGGTCAAAAACTGTCAGTAAGTAGGTAGTAAAAAGTAGATGCAGATTGCAATTAAGTACTTATATAATATATTTTGTAAATTCAGGCTATTTATTATAAGCATTACACGGATTTCCAAACTTTTTATTAAAATTAGACGGACCTACAATACAATTGAATGACCTTAAATTGTATCATTTTTGATTACCTTTAAAAATACAATTGGTCCGCATGTTAAAATTGTTTATAAAAGTAATTCGCCAGAATCCATATAAAATAACATACAAAGTAAACCAATTTTACATTTCAATGCGGAAAATTAGATTGTTTTTACCTCTTAAACAATTCGCGGTACAGACAAAGCGTGCGGTCAGCCGATGGTCCATGCGGGTGTGTTTATAACCGTACGGTTGTTGGAATGCTTATCGATAAATCCAGAGCAGAACAGTAATTTTACATTGTTAATTCGCGCATGAAACTCGTGCTCGTTTATTAAATATCTCATGTAAAGCATACTAATCTCAAAGGTACAAGAAATAGTTGTATGCTAAAAATACCTACTGATGATATCAGAAGCACACTCGCTTTAAAACGAACAATGATTTAGTGTCCTTTGTTCACTGTACCTATGTGCAATCTAGAAGCAGCTTATATTACTTGACTAATTATAAAGTGTAGCACAAGGCGATTACATTTTTTTTAACCTGCTTAAGTCCCAATTTCACCAACGCCTGTTAGTGTTAACCTTTCTCTAAATATCATGCCTCCTATTTCATTAATACGAAGAACGAGAGAGATAACATGATATTTGTTCATTATATGTTAAAGTTAATCGTTGTTAATCAACGAGGCGTTGGTGAAATTGGCAAGTGCCAATATCTATATAGTATATCTTTCTACAGTAGCTTAAGTAAGCTTCTATAGAGATATATAATCTAGTGTGATGTAAAGGTTATATCGATACTAGAAAAGAATATCTCAAGTCAATATCGACTGGAGATATAGTGGTTTTAACGGTTATATCGATATTTAATAGAATTTGTCGATATTGGTCAGTAGTTACATCCCTACTGGGGTCCGTCACAATGACCACGGGCATTGTCCATGTTCTTGTTCACATTACAGCGCAGTTGAGCGTTCTTTATTGTTTCCGATGTCCGCCACAGGGGACTTACAATTACATAAACTTTTTTTGTGCCAAATTTTTAAATCGCATTTCCATTCCAATGTATTGGTTTTTGAAAATTAATAGCACAATAGTTGTAAGACGGTGGTATTTTTATTTTATTGTAAACGTGCCTAAAAATCCTTGATTACAAACTGTTCGTTATAATCTTACAAAATGTACGGAGATATTGTTCCGCGAATCGTCGCGGCACAGGTACAAAAATGAATCTTCACTTTTTGCGCATACATAACATATCTGCATCTTTAATCGACGCTAAAATATATTAAGTCACAATTATAACCACCGCCTTTTGAATATCGGTTAAATCCGCCGTAGTCCAGTAGCTTAGAACTTGGCTCTCGACTCCGGAGATCGGATCACCTGATTGTCTGACAAGAAAGGTGATCCATGCGTCGGATGGGCATTTAAAAAGTAGGCGCTGCACCTGATCTCGGGGTTACGAGAGTAAAGGAAGAGAGAGTGCTCTTGTGTATTACGCACACACTTGGGCACTATGAAATAACCCCTGCAAAGCTGGTTTGGTTTCAATGAAACCGACCAACGTCCCTAAACCAGTCGCCATTAATAATATCGGTTTAAAAGACCTCTTATATGGGTAATTGCAACTACGCAAGAACCACTCTAATACTTAATAGCTATCGAAACTTTATTCCCGCAACATAATATTTCAATCGAATATTACTATAGCCTTTAAAGTTTTAAGTGTAAAACAATATGTATGTTAAATAAATAGATAATCCGTTCCCCTCCTCATAGCTGATTGAACCAAATCCCGTTATCCTCCCCCTCTGGGCCTGAGTGCTTCGAGCATTTACAGTTTTCAAGTTCAGATCAGGGGGTTCCTTTGTAGCGAGCTCATGAGAGGTGCACTTAAGACACGAGATTATGTATGTGTCACTACTAAGTTATAATGTGGGTCGCTTCCTCATTGGTGGTTATGTTACTTGAATGTAAGCGATGAAACGAGCGATGGAACATACCTTGTTCTTGCAATTAAACTAATAAGCCATTGATTATAGATAACTACTACTACTTTGCCTGTCTGAAGACTACAATAACCAAATACTTTTCTGAACAATTCAATAGAAAATAATAAAATCATCCTGTCGTCTCTGCTGTAATCAATCTTAATGAATTAGATCGAAACGGTAAATATATTACTCACATCTAATTTATAAAAACTGAACCTAACAGATGCATAAAGTCATACATATCGGTTGATGAACAAAGGATTACGACCGTAGAGCCATTAGGGCGTCTCTATGCGATGAAATATTCAGCAGCCAAACCGGAGCGAAGACAAGAAATCAAATTCTCTGAAAATCACACGAGCGACACAACGCGGCCCACGCATTTATAATTCAGTACCAGGAATCGCCAAAATCGGGAAACGGGAAATATTTTCATGACCTGCGAACTCTATGAACACTCCTATAAATAAATAATATATAATAATAATACTTCTATAGTAACTCCTCGCCGGCTAACGACCTCTTGATTTATGAGAAGGTACAAGAATCTTCAAGTTTGTACCTAATTACTGTACTCATACAATACTCATCTAAACAAAATAATAATATTATTGTCAGTTCAAGTCAGGTAAACTATGGGTAAGCATTGAAAGTGCGAAACAAAAAGATCCTCTTGACCCGGAAAGTAAAATAAAGTATTTTGATGTGAATAGTACTTAGTTTAATGGATTTTTAAACAGTATAATTTTGAAGTCATTTCATTTCACATTACACAAGTAATACTTAGTTAACTAAAAACTACATGTAAAAAATTGATTTTTTTTTACATTCAGAAATAATTAGGCATAACAACTTGATAAAAGTAAAAAGGATTAAGATTTTATGTGTAGTTTTGTATTTAGGTGCATTTCAAAGTGACAAAAAGTTGGAATATGTTTGACAACATTAGTGTAAAAAACCTACATAGTTAGTTTACTTATAGCACATACAATAAGATGGTAATCGGTACTTACTTATTTTGTTCATACCAATTATGCTCATACTTATGAACATAAATGCGCAAACTTCGAAGATATTATCAGAAATAGTGCAATGTATGGTCAATGTGCGACTTTTGTGATGGGCGTTTTCACAATATTCACAAAAGTGCTTCAAACAATCCGCAGCTTCTTTAAAAATATTGATTAGTTCCTTTTGTAAACTTTATTTTCTTCAGATTACTATTATTCATATATGTAATAAAAAAAAATCAGGCAAATACCCTCGCTAAATTGTGCTTGGAAGGTAAGCAATTATTTGCTGCCAGGTTTTCAACTCCTGATTAAGGCGCTAAATTAATGTTTCAAACCATCAACCGCCTTAGTAGGCCGATACTCTGTCAGTTGTCACGTCATAATCTACCAAAACTGTAAAGTACTTATATTTAAGTTTTGGGTAATGCGGCTGTATAAAAAAGATGTTGGTTCGAAATCGTGTACTTAATTAAGTGCCTACAATGAAACATTTTAACTGTGTACAATTTATATTTAAAAATAATTCTCGTTTATACCGTGAAGTAGTTCAATTTAAACTAAGACATCCCTAACTAATTTATCATAAGACATAAAGGAAACCTGCAACGAATGGTTCATGCCCTATGGAAGAAAACAGAAGTTTTGCTAATTAATTGTAAGATTTTAATCATGCCCCTGGAATTAAATTAAGGGCCGCTTAATTTCCTTGCCCTTCGCCCTACGGCTGCCATCTTATATGTAATAGAGAAATTTTAATCAGGGGCGTATGAAATTATGCAAGCTGTCGTATGCACTCCTACATAAATCTTATGACTTAATTTACTTGGCCATAACTTTACATAAATTAATAAATTACATTTTATCTACTGAAGTATAGTTGATTACAGTATTAGGTACTTAGGGTAATTACCAACAAGCTAGTAGAAAACCTAGCGACAGCTAATATAATTAAAAAATACAGATTTTTATTTATATTAAGGGTTTATTAGTTTGTGCTTACTGAGCATTACTTTGTAACTGGCTGTATAATGTTCATTGCAAATATTTAACCTACCCCATACACCAAATAAGCAAATTCCTACTTGATTTTCAATTTTGAAAACATTGTAATTTTAACTTTGTGGCCAATGTCCGGATAGATCTAATATCGGCCAAGGCAAATAATTTTCGCGAATGAACCCCGGCTTATTTAATCAACTCTCCCCCGAACAAAATGTACAAGAATTCCCTTGTTAAACAATATTTGCATTCGTCAGGAATTTGAACGGGCGAATGTATCGTTTATTTACACTTTTTCGACTTTAATTCCTGCACTCAAATGCTTTTCATTCTTGGAAAGGGAAACAAACTTCAATTTAACAGATATCCGGCCTTTTTTTGGTGGAAGCAAAACGAAAAAGAGTCAGGGATGAGCGAAAACTCCAAACTGTCTTACCTACTGCTGATCTATAATGGTATTTGAACAGCTCGATTTTGCAGCAACAGCAGACGCAAGTTATAGAAAAATCAATACTTTGGTCTATTTAAATTTAACAAAGTGTGATCAGAAATAATTTATTAGTCTCAAAATAGTTTTTCATAGTTATTTTATTTTAACTACAAATTTTAGTTTAACTCACGCGGAAACGCACGCACGTATTGATAAACAATTTCAAAGAAGTCTAGTAAAGAACTCTTGAAATCTGCTACTTATTTCGAAAAAACTGTAACAAAACAAATTATTTTTCCGCTTCTTATGTTACGTCATCAATGTCAAACCAGTTTTAATATTGTCAAGGGATAAGGACTAGAAAATAAAACGGAATAAGGATATAACGAGGCTGACATTGAAGACTACGAGTACAATAAATGGAATGTCTTCCTAACATGAGACCATCCCGTACTTTAATTTAGAGGCATAAAAAAGCGCTTATTCTGAAAATTGCATAGTTTAACAATAATTGTGCTCAGTACACATTATCCCTTGTATTTTGATGGCTATCGAGATGAACGATAATATTATAAGCTTTGAAATTTCCTACGGAAAAATATATGTATTAGGGCGAGGACACAACACTGCGTTACGAAGACGGGACGCATTGCAGAATCGAGGTCAATTTACATTGCGATGGATGACCGACGACCTCTGTGCCTCAGTGGTTGAGCGTGTGGGTGCTCAATCCGGGGGTCGCGGGTTCGAAACCCGCCGAAGGAACAAAAAGTTTTTCTGTGTTCCTGGGTCATGGATGTGTATTAAATATGTGTATTATATAATAAAAATCTTAAATATACGTATAGTAGGTATGAAAAGTACTACAATATATATAATATATTTCCGTTATCTGGTACCCGTAAAACAAGTTGTTCGAGAACTTACCACGGGACCAGATTGACGTGGTGTGAAGCGTCCATAGATATTATTATATTGTTATTATTACTATTGTGATACAATTTACAATTCTTGTATTGCAACGTGGCGTCGTTTTTGGCGATACGTCGTCGCAACGCAGTGTTGAGGCCACGTCCTTACATGGTCATTTTTGCGTTTGTAGTAAAAAATATATAAAAGGTGTATTTAACTATTAACGATATAGGTAGAGTACAGAAAACAAATAATATATAGCAAATAGAGTCTGAATATTGTTTTATATTGGTACGTACACACAGTGGTTCTACAAATTATTTATTCTGCGCAGTGATGTTGCCTCAGTCTTTATTCAGTACACACGTTAGTATTCAGTATTTAATTTGCTGCGGTAACTAAATATAGAGGTAGACGTGATCGAACTAACGATAACAGATCGTCGAAGAAATTAAGGGCTCCGAATCTGAACTCATCAAACATTAAGCCCTTACCTGGATCCCACTAAATAAATAACACGGGCAAATGAAAAACACCCTCGGCACACGAAACGAACGGTGAGAATTCGGAGGAGGCGATCATAAATATGCATAGCGCGTGACGCCACATCCTCTGTGATTAGTGCGGAGCTCACGGTGATGCCGAGTGATAGGGGAGGGGGGGACCGCCGGCTAATAACGGGACGTGTCTCTATTGTATCGGCGGAATTTCTTGGATATTGCCAATATATGGGCGTGTGTGCGTACTTTTGTTTCTACCTGCGATAACGTTATGCGAGGTGTAAATGAGTTTTGTATTAGAGTTATATCGTCGACCCTTGCGACCCTGTTCGATAGTATCCTTGAATAAATTTCGTCAATATCCATACTGGATAAATTTGCCGAGACCTAGTTAAAGATGATAAAACGCGATCAGATAGGAGTGTACCTTATTCCTACAAAATTTCCATTTATTTTATATATCTTCGGGCAAAAAATTGTTATTAGCGTACTCCATATTATGTTGTTTATAAATACTTACTACACCATAAAATCGTGCTCATAGTTGGCTATAAACAGGCTAGCCAAACAAGTATCGACCGATGTGTAAGACCGCGAGACAGAGGAATGGTTCCCCAGGCTACACCCTACATCCGAATAACTAACCTGTGAATTCCATTAGCAATAAACTTGCCTTAAACATATTTTAACCGTACACTATATTTTGTAGATAAAAATTTGAATTGAGTGTGTTTTAAATTTTTTAATTTTCTAGCTGCGTCAATTTACACTTTGTTTACAATTTACCTTCGGTCATTCGTTACCGGTACACATTGGTTTATTTTCAAAACATTGTTTTGGTAATCACCTGTTGATATTCAAAAATTGTATGCGTAAAAAGACAAGAATTACTATTTAACTTGATGTTCAGAGTATTATAATGAGGAAAAGTCAAATTTTATCACTTCGATCGTTCTCTTTGTTTGTATAATAATATTAATTATAATGACGTCCGCGTCGTCGCAAGTTTGTTATCGATGAAATACTAACATAAGACTTATATATAAGGTCTAGAAAAATCAATTGCGGATATTTCAGGCACATGATTTACTGCTTATGTAGAAATATGTTTAGGTAGAAAAATTATTGTCCTACTCGAAAATAAGCAATATGACCAATTTCAAAAGTACCTACTACCTATGTCAAACTTCTTAACCTTCAATGTCCCCGAAAACACATAAAAATTAATAACAACCCAGACGCATAAGTCTGTCATATTTTTCAGCAAATTTGTTGATACAAAGATAAGGGTGTGATTACATTTACATACTGGCCGCGGTCATATTTATCGCTGGTGGGCTGATTGCAGCCGCTTATCAAATTACTTCGACACAGTCCTAAACAAATCCCGATTTCAATTAAACCTCGTACTGCCTCGGACCCGAGAGGACCATGACTTATTACGACAACTTAGTATGAATAATTATTACGGAGAGAAAGCGTGATTGGATTGGTTCTCCAGGGTACTATTTTGTTATATTTATGTGTCAATGAATAATTAAAACGAGGATGGTGCCATTTGTGTAAGGGCTAAATGCACATGTACAAAACAAAAATATTGTTGTTGATAAAAATATATGAGTGCACGTACCAAAGAGAATTTTACCGAACATATTTAAATAGTAGTAGAAAATAATACAAGTGTATAATGTATATATTAATTGTACAACTGTACGTTCGATTATAAAAGCAAGAATATCCTTCTTATATTACGATCTAATAAGGCAGGTAATACATATAACAAAGGTAAAACTTACCCAAAGTTTACCTTTGGCCTCATAGATTGTAAGCGACAATAAAAGAAGTCGCACTGACCTCTCCCTATACTTTTGTCGCTCCGCTGAACATAAATTGAATAGGATTTCGGCCCAAGTTTTTATATATAATATCCCAATTGCCATTGTAGTAAAAACATTTATTGTGTTCAAATATTTTTTACTGTTAGAATCTTATCGTTCGTAGCCAAAACTTTCCGTTGTGCTAAAACCATATAAAACGAAAATATTCGGTTTGAGTCGCTATGATAATCTCCTTGAAAACTTATTTTGTTGAACTTACTTAACTGCAGATAGCTGCAAGTCAAAGAAGATGCTGCAAATCAAAGGACGTAACAAACGGTTTGAGTCTATAATAACCTGATTTGGTTCACATAATTTTTTTTATCAAATTCCCATTATCAGGTCGTTGCACAACTCAACTCCGCAAGATATATACATCATTCACATCAAGATTACTGATGAACTGAAGTACATATTTTTTTCAATAGTTACTGTATATCGGTGAATTATTCTATACAGCCTTAAGCAGGGTTCGTGTCCACTAGACTGGAAGACGCTCTGTGATTGAAGTTTACTCAACTCGTTGCGTTTGCTTAAGATTTTATGTAAATTATTTTGAAACACTTTGAAGAAGACGCGAGGACGTAAAATGTAGACAAATTACTGTTAATTTTCAATTGATTTCGTATTTAAAATTGTGCTCTACATTTATTAGTTAACAACTTTTAATATTTAACATTAAATATGTTGTCGGTAGGGAGGTTTAATTTTAAGAGAGAATTACTAAATTACTTTTAATTTTCTAAACAAACCCGTAACTGTAAAGACTAATACAATAACGTGTTTTAATAATATAATTTTTCAATGTTTTTTTACTTTATTAAAGTTACGTATACGTTTATTTAATTTACATAATTTAAGTGACAAATTATATTATTTCTTAGCATTGTGTACAAAACATTCGACGACCTCTGTGGATATTGATCTGAGGATATTCTGTAATAGAATATCTAATCACGGAAAAAGTTAAAACTAAACCAATACAGAAAATTAACGGACACAAATTAAAACTTGAATGAGTAAGTGGAACAAGTAAATAATATTATGTTTCAGTGTATTTGATTTGCTCGATACTCTGGACTGAACACATCAATAAGTAAACATTTCATTTCATTCATAATTCAATTGATTTCTTCATTTATGGAAATGATGAAACATTTGCGCAAATATTGGAACGTGATTTCAATGTGAATATTATGCTTAAAAATAAAACGGCTTAGAACCTTTTAAAACTTAATTGATTCGTTGTACTTAGTAGCTTTCGCGTCGCGACTTCTGTTTCACTTTTCCCGATGTGGCATTGGTGTCTGATATATCGGATTGGATTTTTTAAAAGCGCTCTTAGACCCTCTTGCGCAGATCTGGGTTAAACTTAACCATCGTTTAAAATATCACGCCTTCCCTTTCATAAATACGAAGAACTAGAGAGAGAACATATAACCCAGAATATATAACCCAGATCTGTGCAAAGTAGGACTTAGATTTAAAACAATATTTAAAACTATAAGTATTCCCTTTAAGCTGTGACAATTGACATGACAAAGTGAAATTGTGAAGCGAGCCAATGATGGTGGATTATAGCTAAAACACTCGATCACATTAACTTTCAAAACAAAAAAAAACACGCGCTTAGGAGCTACGATGCCGCGAACAGACATTCAGTCAGGCACATCAAACTTATAAAGCCCTGTTTTTTGCGTCGGGGATTAAAAAGAAACATACATGACCTACGACACAGAGAAGATACAGTGAGTGCTGAATATCCGACTAAACAACTCACAATTAATTAATTAAGTCCAACGAGATTTATTTCTAAAGCTCATGTTAATCCAAAATATAAAGATGCCTATATTGACAAACCATTACCAAAACGAGTCTCAGGAGATCGAAAAGCAAACAATACAAAAACCTTACAGTACCTTATTAAGGAGAAAATGTGGCATTTAATAGAAAACGAGGGAAAGTGGAGGAGCTCGAGCTTCGGGGAGCACAAAATATTTTTTATACGGAGAACAAAGTAAGGGGTAATACCCGTAATAAAATTTTATATGCCTCGATATTTCGTCGTTAGATGAGTCGAAGCGCTGTGAAATTATGTACTTAGCTTCGTGTCAAAATTTATAACTTCTTTCGAGAAGTTAACAGTAAGTTTATATACATCCAGTAAATCTCGGTTGAGTGCCCTACGTAGGTTGCTAAGGTTCCTGAAATAACTTATAAGCCCAATTAGCCTCGTCCTGAAGTAGGTCGGTCGTTAAATCGAATATATGAAGTTATAGGACATAAAACTTGACGATTTAGTGAGTTGATTAAGATTATGTAAGCTGTAAATTTTAAAGCGTCCGGACCTCATATCTTTGCTAACTTTGTCTTTATTATCTGTGGGTTATACTATAGATTTTTCTTGTTAATAAAAAAGTAGTTCTACTTAAAGTTTTAAAAGAACGTCTAATTTTATTATTTTAAGGCTTTTAAATAAAAGGTTGTTCGTATAACTGTTTGTTTATTCCGTAAAACTTTGAATCTATAAATGCATACCTGTAATTAATTTAACATTTTAAAAGGCGGCTCTTCGGCAGTCCCGAAGGCGGCTTTTTCCTTTGAAATAATTTTATGCAAATGAAATCCACATACCCTGTTCCCATTCGAGGTCGGGCTTGTTCGAGATCGAGGCCCGACATGTTTTCATACTGTTTTTGACATTATACCTTTATAATATTTTTAAAGCATGTCCCATACTTTGATAAAAACGTTCAGTATTCGGTTAGAACGTTTTTAATGTTTGTTTTTGTTATGTATGGAGATGAAAAATATAGCAAAAGTTACACCTAGACCTATAAGATCTAATTGTGCAGATAGTTTTTTATTATCATTGATAATGAACATAAGTTTTAGCTTATTTCTATACGAGTTTTTTTAAGAGAAAAATATTTCCATTAATCTAAAATCATAACAAAATTTTAGATTGAAAGAAAATATTACGTGGTATAAAAACAAGCGGAATCCACATGAATAAGAAATACCAATAGTAAAGTTATATCAATATCGGGAACATTCGAAGAAAACCAAAGATTTTCCGAACTATTACCGTGGCCTTAATAAAGGTTCTCAAGTTTTAAGAGCGCGTTTGGTAAAAATACGGTGTCGCAAAAGTTTACCTTATTAGTTACCCCCTTTAATCCGGGCAGGCGTGTCTCAATGTCTTTATGGCGAATTTTCAATCTGAGTCTGGGTGGAAGCCAATAAGAAATCAACTATTTGTCCCCCGACCGTCCCCCGATCCCTGTGCATTCGGGGGGAGTTTCGCTTCTTTACGACTTCTTTTACGATTGGAGGTGCATTCGGAATTAGTCCGCGTATTCGGGAAAGCCTTTTCGTGTCTGTGAAGATGAATGGTAAAAGGATTACAATGAATAACTGACGGAATTTCATTTTGGTTCAATGAAGTTTACATGCGCCGTAACACTCTTACTTGAGCTGAGCTTTTTCTAATATTTAAGTGACACGTTTTAAATAACTTTTCATTTTTCTCTTCTGAGATGACATCCAATATTATTTTAAGAGAGTCTATTATTTGTGTGCGAGAATTGTTCGCGAGAATTGAAATGTTGTGATCATTAAAGTCATAACGATTTCATTATTTTTTTTAATTGTAAGCACTTATTTAATTGTTTGCGAGTCGAGCTACAGAAAGTTTTTGGTCCCTAGTCTGCAGGCTTGGCAGGTACAATTAAAGTTTCTAGACTTTTTAGCCCCAGGTTAATCGTTAGCTTGAATTAAATTGGGATTAACGTGCAAGGAATGTAATTAGGTTTTCAAAGCATTTGAAGAATATTTCAACTGTTATTTACATCATTAGAATGCATGAAAGAAAGTTATGTATTTAGGATGAGGGCACACCAAGCCTACAAGTTTGTTATCTATTCCGAAAACATATTACACAATTAATGTCTCATGTGTACTTAACAATGAAACAACGACTATAATCCTACAACTATTATAAATGTGAAAATTTGTGAGGATGGGTGGATGGATGTTTTTTACTCTTTCACGCAAACACTACTGAACGGATTTTGATAAAATTTGGTATGGTAGTAATTTAAGCTCTAGATTAACACGCTACTTTTCATGTATTTTTCTTTTCCAAAATAGTACAGGGTTCCTGTGGGATACTGCGTTTACGCGGCCGGAGCCACGGGCAATAGCTAGTATTTAAATAAACGCCTAAATATATTTAATACTCGCAGGATTTCGGGGTAATTGTTTTATCGCATGGGCACAGTGACATTGGGTGAGGGGCCGCGGGTCAGTTCACAGTTGGAGACCTACCACGAACCGCCTATAGATAACATCGACTGACGTGTCAACTTACACAAACAATTTTCATAATTGGACTGTGGAAAACGGCGTATTATGGGGTCAGTTGGGGCCAATATACGGGTATTAGAATTTTTTGGCCAGAGAAGGCTTAAAAACTCGATGTTAGGGTACCTAAACATACCTAAAATTCTATAATATGTTTAGTGGCCGATGATGGTGGTGATTTTGATTTTTTAAAAATGGTGATTGATTAAAAATCGCGGAAACATTGGGCCCTACACCGGTACTACCTATAACATAATTTAATAAATAGTTCCACTCATTCCCACTTTACCGCGAATACATTTAAATTTACCTCCGAATGATTGAATCATTCATCAATCCAAAAATGAACATTAAATTTAACAATAAATCATTTCAATAAGTAACCGAAGCTTAATTTACACGCGAATCGTTCGACATCGTTTGTATGATGGATTACGTTACGTACAGGAAATCCGCGTATTTTTCATTTGGCAATTGCGGTATCAAAACGTATGGCGATTAGATTAGGCCAATTGGTTTACATGAAACTTTGGGTCATTAGTGTTGTATCGTGGATTGGCTTAATTCGGCCCAGCGTTTCGTGATCGCAGGTAACAATAACGCGCCAAATTCTAAATGAAACGGGCCTCGTTGAACACGGTGAACTATTAGTTTTGTATATCAAATTGAATTATTGGCGTGTAGTTGTTATTTACGTTTGTCGGGAAAACTATAAAAGCTTTGGCTGAAATTGTCAAAACTCTATATTCAATTTTGATTGAAAACTAGCTAGCTAGTTCAAGCTTAATCCTGTGTTTGCGTTTATTTTTTTGATTGAAAAAGGGCGCTTACTGCAAATCCGGAGTTTTTTTAGTCGGATCGCGCCCGTCAATTATTTTTGTTAACTCGCGCTTAAATTATTAATAATCTAAACTCTAACCCCCAGCCCCCTTATTAATAAAAATATTTACACCACGGATACGCCAATCCATGTTTCTGTCTTTGTCTGTCAAGTGGCTTTCCCAACGTAGCATAACTCAAATCAAATGGCCAACATATAATGTAACAATAGTATGGTCTTGGCAAAAGCACCATCTCTTGAATTATTTTTGAAACACAGGTAATAGGACATTATTCGCCATTAAAATGAACTCTACTCATTTACACTTTTACAAACGTTTAGTAATATCTATGTATGAAATTACTTAATAATACATTTGGTCTGTTAACATGTAAACTTGTACAGCCGTTAACATAAAATCAATGTTCAAACATAAATGCAGCGACGTTACATCATCACGTGGTACGATTAACTCGCTAACTCTGTCTGCGTCGGTGTATTCAGGGATCGTGACTGAAATCTCGTATTATAAGCAACTTAACTCGTACAGTCAAGTCCCGCGCACAACTAACCCCCTATTTATACAAGTTAGTGGGAACTAGATGTAACACATTTAAGACACCCGCCGTACGCTCGACGCCTTTGAAATCATTAGTTTTGGTCACGAGATACCAAGTTTTACGTTAGTGTCTTGATTAATGAACACACCACAGGATGAATATTAATTTTGACCTAGATATCTTGTTTTACGTCTAAAGTATGCGATAAGGGATTGTCCTCTTAAGTGTACCAGCTATGTCATGATTTCTAAGTATTATAAAGTGTCAGATTAATTCGAAGCTTACTTTATATTTTCTAGACAATAAGTTGGCCGTAAGGCATACAACTGTGATTCGCTTTGCATGGCAGTGATAGAACTCACTGCCATGCATGGCAGTGAGTTCTATCACTGCCATGCAGTCCCCAGTCAATTAATAATATTTAAAGTATTTTATTTTGAATATAATTTGTTTATTTTCATAATTAAATAGTCATGAGATTGCTTTAAATATTAATAGAAATAAATGAATGCAGGCAAATAGGTACACCATGTTCACAACATCTTTTGACGTGATAACGTCTTATAAATCGATGGAGCCGGCTGCACGCACGAAAAAACATGACTCATGCGTTGACTGACTCACACCTGACATGACTCACACCTGTTACCCGTTATCGTTACCAAGTACCGTTACCAAGTACCCAAGTACCAGCGTTACCTCGCATTTCCTTTACCTCATTATTATTATTATTGTTGTTGTTGTTATTGTTGTTGTTATTCTTGTTGTTGACGTTGTCACGTTCAACTATCGTCAGTAAACCGACTTTACAGACAACCGGTATTTTTTTTATAATAAAATATTTTGCGCGACTTGCTGATTATGAACCTGAAGATTAATGTACCGTCGACATAGTTCCTGCCCGACCAGTTCCTAAACATTTTCCTTTGCACTAGGACGCCTCAAAACATTTTAACACGAATAAAGTAACCGCAACGACTGCATACGTGGTCGAACTACGTTTTTACCCGTGAGTATGTGTGCGTTCGCAAGATACAACGGCGCTGTTGAGCGACTTTTATCGTATGCCTGGTCGAGCGGCAACTTGTTCGATGGTACCTCTATCCATAAATAACATGGACGTATCTTGAAACTTTAAGTCTCGTACCTACAGATGACATTAAAAAATTTCATTAGGTTTCTGATGAAGTAAAGTTGTAAAGCTCAAGTGAGCCTGCGTCAGGGGTCAATGGAAGACGATTAAACATGTCGTAAAAGCAGCCATCTCCAGCGGTATAAAGTATTAACACGGGCTCCGCAACTAGGTTTCCAGTTATGGACTTATTACAAAGTTCATAAAATATAAAATTGCATTATTCAAGTTAGTTGTAAATTGAAATTAAATTTTGTTATGTGAACATGAATATTTTTCTTGAATAAAAAACGGAAATAGATACAAAGCATTTTACGTGGACATAGATCAAATATAGAACGTACATACTAGGTAGCTACTATTGATTTATTCTAAATACATTACAGAGCAAAAAGAAATGTGTACAACAATTTTTTAAAGTTTAAGGGGTCTAAAGTAACAATTGCACGCTACTACGGATTACCTATAGTGTTTTTGTTAAAATTATAAATAACATTTACAGAGTGTTTTCCTTCCGTCTGTCTGTCTATCTGTCTGTCAAGACCCTTTATCTCGGGAACGCGTCGTGGAGTTGAAATTAAAACCGTATACTCAGGTTTACGGTACCTTTAATCTATGAAAAAATCAGACTTCTGAGTTGACGTAGAAAAAAGATACGGCCGTTTTTTTCACAACTCATATTTCGTATTGTACGGAATCCGCGGTAGGCGAATGCAAAATGCTCTTGTCCGGTTTTTTTTATAAATTGGTCCAATATAATAAGATTTTTATTAGTAAATTTAATAGTAAAAGTTGAGTAAAAGTTTTTAATAATGGACGATTGTGGACCACCCGCGGTCCTCGTTCGGGTTTCCCAGCACTTAAACTAGCAGGTGTGCAGACAATCCGCTTCGTTAGTTTTTCCGTGATTTTTTTTTTATATTATATAAACTCAACCTCAATGTAAAACACCAAAAATATTATGATGTCAATCAAAAGTTTTATTAGAATAGTTTACAGGAATCCGTGTCATCTACGGGCTACATTTTGTTGGTTCTATATTTTCATACACTATGATTTTTTGAAGTTTTAATTCTCTCATTTTACTAAGGATAAAACCTCGAAAACTTATATAACTATTCGAGCTACTTACAGAATATTTTATTTTCTTTATTTAAACTCTTATTTCTCTTTTATCTCTTTTCACTGATCTATTACCAGCATTTACCAATTAAGCAATATCTTTATAATATAATAATTTAAAACTTTCATCCCCTATTTTACCCTCTAGGGGGTTGAATATTAGAAAAGGCTGAAATACGTAAATACGTCCTTATTAAGGACTAAAAAGTTTTATACTAACTTTTATCCCCTATTTCACCCCTTCGGGAGTTGAATTTTGAAAAATCCTTCCTTAGTCATAATATGAGGAATACGAGTGCAAAATTTCAATTTTCTAGCAATAAGAATTTGGCATGTGCGTTTATTTAAAACTTTTATCTCCTATTTAACCCTCCTAGGAGCTGAATTTTAGAAAACGCTTTAATACGTAACTCATTATTTTTTCCTTACTCAATTCATACGAAATATCATGCAAGTATGTCCAAGGAATAAAAAGTTTCATACAAACTGTTATCTCCTATTTTACCCCGTTGGGGGTTGAATTTTGAAAAATTCTTCCTTAGTGGATGCCTACGTCATATGAGAAATACGTGTGCAAAATTTCAAATTTCTAGCCTTATGGGTTTGGCCTGTTGATACATCAGTCAATCAGCTTTGGCTTTTATATATTATATTCCTTACTGGACATACAGTATATGTCATATTATGTTTGCAATATTTCTGCTATTTTATTTATTTTTATTGTTTTCAGAAAACTTACAACTTACAACAAATTACAATTATATTACATTTATAAACACCATAAAGCCAATTAAAAGTTTTCACTGATAGGTAATAAATTAAATATAAAGTTGTGACTCAAGTTTTTATCACGAGGTGTTGTAACAGAAAGTATAAAAATAAATAGTAACATTCAAATTAAAACTTAATTTATGAATAAATACTTACCAGGTCATGCTGCGAGTTGCATTCAAAATGAAATTAAAAAATGTATTAAATCTGTCACAGAAACATCGAAGAATTATCGAAAGCACACACACACACACACACGTGTGTATTTCACAGGACTATGCGTAATTTTAAATTCTGCACCGACAGGTACACTCACCGCCGTAATTAGTTTGGAAGCCGTTGTCGTGCAGCGGGTTGCGTGTAGACATCAAATGTTGATGCCCCTCACCAGACCAATCTAACTTTACTACAATTTGGTTTACCTTTAATCAAAAATTACATTTTAAACTCGCTGCAGTTGAATTAAAACTATTGAACGCCTAAAGTGAACATTTAAGAATAATAAAGTATGTAGATAATAATATGTCAGTTACAAAACATTACAAGCTCACAAAACAAATATTAGCCATTTAGCCTAATAAAACTATGACGTAGAGACACGTAACGTAACAGCTTTGCTAAACGTTCAGACTTCAGACAGACAGAGCCGTGGCAAAAGCCAGTACGGATACAAAATCGAGTTCTATTATAAATCATACACCAGATTGAATTGAGATACATCAGCCTGCATACATGATTGTGACACAGCCCTCACAGGATAACTCCCGGCATGTGTCGGCTTCAGCTCAAATATTTCACTGCAGCATGCAAAGGACTACAGTTGAGCGTTATATTTCATCTTTCAGTATTCATCAGCGTTCTTCATCTTTCGGTTTGAGAGTTCTAGAATGAAATGTGTTCGACGATCAATATACCTATTACCAATTTATTAGTGTCAAGAAAAAAAAATCTTAATAAATTACAAGCGTTCTTGAAAAAGGTCTCGCAGGATTGTTTTCTATTTATTTTTATGTTAAAAAACAGCGAAAATGTCAGTATTTTAAAAAGTACACCAGGCCAGTGATACCCTCGATTCTGTGTCTAGTAATATCATTTAACCCATCGGGAATACATTTTTAAACCAAAAACACGCAATTTTAGCAAAATTGTTATGAACCAAAAAGGCACAATTGCTTCGACGCTTCGCAAGTGTAACATTTTTTATTTCAATATAAATTTTACTAAACTAAATGTAGCTTTATTTGAGATACTTCGGCATGAATGAGTTTTCTCTTTTATTCAATAACTGGCAAACAATAAGTGATTTTATTGGAAAAACGTCACAAAAGGTTGCATGAAAATGTTAACGTGTGCATTGTAACACTACCAATATTATAATTTTTTGCATCGACGCCTTGAGGCAGTAGAACATGAATCTAATAGTGCATTCATATTCGTTCATTCATTCGACTATCTTTTTCATATTCAAAGCTAGGCATAATATATAAAGGTACAAGATAATGCATTCGACTTCGTGCACGTAAAAAGAGAGCCCGGGAACCGTATATTTTGCCACAATAAAGTAGCATATATCCTTTTCCGTGGCGTGGTGGTCCTTTATAACTGTGCCACATATCATGATGATCGGTTAAGTAGTTTTTACGTGAAAGAGAACCAACAAACAAGCTCACTTTCACATGTATAATTTTTGTAAGGATACATTTGCGCCCCATTAAATGTTTTTGTTTGTTGCTAATGCCTTTAGAATGTCGTCCTAAAAGAAGAGCTTACAAACTAAACCACTAGTCCCTAATGAACTCTCTTAAATTTCACATTATAGTTGTCAAACAACAGTATGATATACATTAAAATTGACAACGGAATATAATGGGAGTTAATGAAGAAGACATGTTCTCCTAATGATATTGTAGCTATAAAAGCAAATATGTACACATAATGCGTTTTCGCGGTATTAGATCGTCAGGTTTATGTGATGTGTCAGCCCTGGGATTATGTTAACACCATTAAACTCAGGAATTGGTTTATTGTATGTGTAAAGATAATTATGTTTAATGTCACAGCCCTGTCAATTAGGGTTGTTAATGTTTTACGATACTGAAATTGTACATTTCTTCAGTATTTTTACAATTTCAGTATTTGTATGCAAAGAACAGGTAAATGATATAGGTAAATGATATATATTGAAAATAAAAATAAAGGACCATACAAAAAACTGTATGGGCAGTGTCCCCACCCACTAACAGATTTCAAACCTATCTCAGTTAATAGCTCTTGCCACGCTGATAATTATTTAGTATGGTGACATTCAGTATGGCGATATCCACCACAGGAGTGGCATTTTGACAGAAATTGGAATTTAATTTTTTATTGTTTTATATTAGCGACCCACTCCACCTTCGCACAGGTGCAATGTATTATACATATAAAGCTTCCTCGTGAATCATTCTATCCATTGCTGAAAACAGTATTCAAATCCACTGCTTAGTTTAAAAGGTCTAATCGAACAGAAACTAAGCAACTTCATTTTAAGAGAAGACGTCTACCAAAACACTTGGGAATGCAAATTTTGGATAAAGGAGTCGCAGACACGAGATCCCGAAAGCTTTGTGACGGAACAGGACTGACTTCTGAGTTCACACTTACGGCTCTCTTATATTCGTTCTCTATTCAAACATAATTTACGGGAACAAACAAAGGCGAGCACTATTCGAAACGTTATAGTTATTTATTTTGACATCTTGTTTATGTTTAACAAAATTTTTGATCTATCAATTCCAAAAGTATTACATTGTTTATTTATTAGTGTTATTTAATACCTAGTTTCTTTCTAAATTCGAAAAAAAAACCGTTTTTTTTTATTATTCTAATTGCTCTTTTATTTATAACATGGTTCATCATTTCAATAATTTAAATTAATTATGTAAATGAACAAGGACGCATGCATAATAATAATTACAAGCACATATTTAAGCCAAAAAATTCAAGCGCATCAAATACCTACACAAAGCAGTTTAAAGTTTCAGGTCTTCATACGATACATAACGTATGAACCAAATTTTAACTATTCACTGCAAAATGTAGCCGCCGTCGCACAAAAGACAGTGACGGCTGGCTTCGACAAAAATGTATTTTAGAGACGTTGGATGCAAATAGGAACACATTTAAAAGTGTTCCGCGGAACACATAGAAACCTCCACGGAACACTTAAAAAATTGTTCCACCGACCCTACGGAACACACTGAAAACTGTTTCACGGAACACACTGAAAATTGTTCCACGGAACTGAAAGTGTTCCGCGCGAGTGGATCTTACGTGTGAAATGTCGGACGTTTTTTAAACTTCCGCCCCGCGGAACATTTATAAAGCTTGTAAATATTCACCGTTTATGCTCGAAATACATTTCTAAATACGGTTTCTTGTTCGTCGTGCGAAGCCGACAGGGCCGACAGATGTTCCAAAATAAAATTACACGATCGCTACATTTTATTTTGGTAACGGAAAAGAAATGATGCTTGTAAATTGTGATATTTTAGTAGTTTTAATTGACACTTTAACAGATTTTTTATATCGAATAAAATGAAACAAAAAAATGTTGTATCACATTCGTTACACGAGGTATCTTTGCGACGAGTTATGTTTTCTACATGTAGAAAGTCTCTAATTATAGTGTACTAGCTTTTTCCCGCGGCTCCGCCCGCGTAAATACAGTATCCCAAGGGAACACTGTACTTTTTCGGTATAAAAAGTAGCCTATATGTTAATCCAGACCTCAAATTACTACCATACCAAATTTCATCAAAATTCGTTCAGTAGTTTTTGCGTGAAAGAGTAACAAACATCCATCCACAAACTGTCACATTTATAATATGAGTAGGATTAATCGTGTATTTTTATTTAAATTTTTGACCGCATCCGTTGCCTGGCACCCGTGATTGTACACAAAGAGGAAAAGATCACAATTGTACCTATTAATGAACAATACTATTTAATTACCAAATAAAAGCATTTCATGCGTATAAAACATTTTATGAAGCATCATACTCGATGACCGATGCATCGAGTCACGTACACTTTTACGATTTCCAGTTTGCTCACTTGATGTCGAGCTATCGCTACTTGTGCGTGACCGAATCTCCCCTACCGCGCCCTGTCCCCATCATCCGTATGCACTAAATTACATTCCCCATTTGGTACTACCACAAAGCGAATCGAAATAAACCAGATTTTAGGAAATTATTATAAATTTTGATCGATACTGAAAACCCAAAGGTAGCGATGAGAATGTAATATTTTTAACTTATTATAATCATCTTTGAAACGCCAAAAAATAAAAACTTTAAATTATTTTTTACAATGGTTATCCATCTATATGTATATAATGGTCACACATCTATATATCTATAATTTTATAAAGAGGAAAGATTAGTTTGTTTGTTTGTATTGAATAGGTTCCGAAGCTACTGGATTAATGGACTGGACTGATTTTGTTGAAATTTGGCCCAGATATAGATTAGACCACAGTCACGTCGCGGCCAACATGTAACATGATAAATAAAGGAAAATGATTATATTATTTGCTGACATCACGCCAATCACTTGTGTGCTGCACCAAAAATACAATTGCAAACATCAAACTTTGTTTTAAAATGTTATAATAAACCACATTCTCGTCTTTCCAGACCATGTCCGGGAATTCTCGTGCGGCGTGCTCTACTACAGGACTTTCTTCGTCGACTCGAAGCGCGATGCACTCTATGTGGGTGCGATGTGAGTATTTCTTTTTTTACTTACGAGGGTGCAATGAAATTTTTATACACATAATTTATTTGCAACACTCAATGTTGATTTTATGTTTGTGAGTAAAACAAAATATTATGTTGTATTATTTTTAATAAATACTTTAATGAAATTTTTCGTATTATAACGGAAATCATTTTTAGGGTTCCGTAATACTCAAGGAAGCCTTATAGTCCGCCCGTCTGTCTGTCTGTCCGCTCTTGTAAGTTTCCATGGTGATAGATCGTACAAAAAACTTTTTGAGCGAAATCGGACAATCACTTTTAAAATAATTAAAAGAAAACCTGTTGGGCGTTGATAGTTACGGAACCCTCCTCATACATGTCCTGACATACTCTTGGCTAAGATATTATTAAAAAATACTTGACAACTTATTACTGTTGACCTACAAGCTCAGTTCAAATTATTGACATGCAACTGTTCTAGTTCTACAGAAAAAAATTATAAAACAATGCTGACGGCACAATAAAAATATAATGATGTTTTAATGTGGGTACGTAATGAACTTATTTCACATTTTCCAACCCAACTATTTTCACTATGGAGGTAACATGTAATATGAAATACGGGCGACTTGCATACATTAGTGGTTATTGTGTAGTAATAAAGTACAACCAACGCAGCCCCTAATCTCATACAATCTTTTATTGAAGAAAATTTTACGTTTAAGTATCAATAAAATAATTCAACCTCCATAAAGTAGTTTAAAATTGGTTGGAAAAAGGAAATAAGAAAGTATTTTGTTGTGATGTAGTCAACACGTGTTGGTAGACATTTTTCTCAGTAACAGGACTTACTATTATATAATACTAGTTGTCCCGACACTCGTTGTTGTTGTCTTAACATTTCTCACCGTACCTAAGCCTTCCTTGAACATCTACAATTATTTCAAAGCCAAAATTAGCCAAATCATTCTAGCTGTTTTCGAGTTTTAGCGAGACATTGGAATTTCAATCTGATTTTGTATATAAGAAGAAGATTATAGTATATACTATTTTCAGAAGATTCTGTTGACCGATTAGGTAGTGTGCACATCTTCTCATTTAATCCAACAATTGCTTTTGACCCAACTAAGTATTTTTAATAAAAGTGAGTTCGAAATTAAATCGAGAAAGCTAATGACAAAATAGGTCAACGGCTACCGTCACGAAAGCCTGCCAATAATAACGTATCACATTTTCAGCCATAAAACCACATAAAACAGTGAAACGATTCCGATAACGTTTCCACGCAACGTTTTCTGTCGTATTTGCCGTAAATTCTTGGCTGTTTGTGATCAAAGACAACCTTTAATTGGAAACTTATACGTGAGTGTTCACAACATATTGTTAAAATTGGCAGAAATATCAACACCTTAAATACTTTTATTTTAAAGACCATTAAAGGATTACATAAATATTTAAAAGTTTTGATTAACTTTGCAATATTGACTTATACCAATAATCAAAGAAATACTTTAATTAGAAACTTCACACGTAAAGTTCGGATCGCGGGAAACAGCACGCGCCGTTCCAACCCTCGCTCGGAAACAAAATGCAGATGTGTTCGAGGCTAACAGTCCGATCTGGCATGTCGATGCGAGCACTGTTCATACAGTTTTATCCGAGAACTTGCCTAAATATTGCCTATTATGTATGACGCCGACTGTCTTAACTGTGAACACACAACGTAATGTGTGACTACACAACAATATTTTACATTGTCATTATTGTCAATGCCTTTGCCAACGTTATAACTAGCTTAAAAGGTGAAAATTAACTTTCGTATATTATAGGTACCAGCAAACTCAAGCATACATTGTAGGGATGTAATTATTGTTTTATTTTTCATACTTCATCATGATTTTAAACTAACATAAAAATAAAATCGAATGAATTTCCATTTAAGAATTCATAAACCCTTACAGTGAACTGAATAAATGCGAATTCAGGAACTAGGTCAAACTGTTCATAAAATTTCGATAACACCTTGACGGACTCTGTATGCGTTTTTTAATTAAATTTGTTTGTTTCAGGGACCGGCTGTATAGGTTGAATATGAACAATATAAGTTCGACACATTGTGATGTAAGTTCACTTTTAACTTTTATTTTCTTTTTTTTTGTTCTTGTTAAAGGCTTTGTATTCATTTTTCATTAATTTTCAGAGGGACGCTATTAACCTGGAGCCGAGCAACGTTGCACAATGTGTGTCCAAAGGAAAAACGGAGGTTAGTTCATTTTTCTAATATTATAAAAATGTAGGTATAGAATTTTATAAAGCAGTGCATATTCTCAGTTTTTTCAGCATAGTTTTAACATTATTTGTTAGTATCAGTCATCAGATATGTCTTGTAATGTTAGCTGTACCGAGACATACCTACTTTATATTTCTTTCTAGGTCGACAGGAACAGACTCTGTATCATATGCATACAACTTGTGTGGCACCAGCCACCTTAACCCATCTTGAGAATAATAATAAAATAATATCATTAAATGAATTGTTATTCCAGTAGTTGTAATTGCTTTTAAATAAAAATTTAATTACTGCAAAAGCATTGTGAAAAAGTCACGAAATTAAAAGAGATCGCCAAAACAAAACAACTTGCTACGTTTATGGCTGCACTAAATCAATTGTAACTCCTTTGTTCAGGAATTGCACATAACTAGCACTATTTCTATCACGGGTTAATCTCATTTTTAACAGTGAGCGGCGGGCGGGAGCATATTTCATAGCTGGGAGCTTAAAGCCATGCTCTCCCGCTATATTAAGGCCGTTAATTTTGATTTACAATCTCTACGTAAAAGCAATATTTGTTTTTCTCCTATATGGCCGATCTTAAGATTGGTTTACAAGTTGCACTAATTCCATAAGACTCGTGGAATCGAAGCTACGCTGTGTTATATATTTCCAATTTGTAATATTTTTGGTTTGTTAGAGTATTAGTACACTAAGTATTTTCTTTGTTGTATTTTTGGAGGAGATTTTAGTTTTATAAAAGATAACCTTAATAATTCACTGTATTAAACACTTACGGATTGTGTCGTAGTGCACTTTTCTTTTTCCCGACGTTTCGGCTACTTTCAGCCGTGGTCACGGGAGGAATGAGGTGACAGTTGTCCTATTCGTTGAAGTTGTTCAAACTACCCGAAGATTCTTCAATTATTATTTGTGTTCCGATCCACGCAAAACATACTAACAGTATCTTAAGAAAAGTGCACCGCGACACAATTCGTAAGTGTTTAATACAATGAATATTTTCGCGTAAACATAAGAAATCAAGACCTTTATAATAAAATTGTTATTAATCTTTAGTGCGAAAAAAAAGAAACTAAAAGTAAGTTTTTAAAGTATACTAGCTGTCCAGCTACACGGTGATTTGTCTTAACTACGAACTGGAAAAAATAAATCACCAAACAGGCAAACTGAACTCACCTGTAAATATTTGACAGTCAAGAGACAAATTGAACACAGTGGACAGGTAGTATCGGAAAATTTAATCGATGGTTTTAGTATTTTCCACGCAATTGTTCCAATATTTCTTTCCAGAACTACCACAATAATATCAATACCAAAATTTGCCAAATCGGTCCAAGCGTTCACGAGTATTAGCGAGATATTGGAATTGTATACCATTTTTATATAATATAAGAAGAAGAAGAAGATTAAAAGTCTTAAGGTCCTATTAAAATCAGTGTTATTTTATCGTAAATGACAGCAGTTAAAGTCGTCCAGACTAAGTTTATGTAATAACAGTATAAACTCGCTAGCCAGCTCAGAAAAAGGAACTCCCAATTTTATATCCAACATACAGTCTTATAAAAGATGTCACTTTCGGTAAAGCGAAAAAAGTAAATTTGTTTTATTAGAATTAAAAAGGGATCATAAAAGAGAAATATAGCCCGTCTATTACCCTGATCGTGGGAGGAACGGGTACTCGTGGCTACAATCAAAGTTTCTCGCCGTAAGGAGTTTTCCTAAACACGATGTTACACGGAAAAGGCCGGGAACCGCCGTCGACAAAACTCCGAACCCGACACTCGTGACACTGAACCAATGGAATATAGAAAAAATTGAATCAGCTTTTTTGACGGTCTGGCTGGAAATATTTACGAGCATCCTAATATTGTTGAAGTTGTAGAGAGTTTACTTTGCTATATCTCGCCACGGCTATAAACCTAGTGACCTAGAAAGAAACCTAACTTTTAATTAAAGTTATTGTAGCCAGAATAATTTAAACGAAATGCAAGAACATTTTGGTAGAAACTTTTACATTGAGTTTTTTAATTCACAAAACTTTCTACATGATCATAAGCTTTCCTTAAAATTTGTTGGACATATTTTTTAATTTTAAAAAGTATTATTTACTTGAATAGAATTTTTCTCGGCTTTTCACATAACAAAATTCCAAGAAGCTACGAAAAGGCACTCAGGCATTTTTAAGACTACAATTTAATTTTTTTTCTCTAAAAGGTTGAAGTAATAAATCTTAGTCTAAGTAAAAGTCCATTTGTTAGAAAAACGAGCAAAAAGTGCCGTAAATCGACTTACGTAGTAAGTGGCGAATAATTAACGAAATGGACCGATCGAAGTATTAGAGCTAGGGCGCGTACACACGTATTGAAAAACGACGCGATGATTGCTACGACCGCGATGTTTATTAGTCGTCGAATGTTGACAAAAACCCTGATTCCATAACCGCGAAATGATGCATTACATATTTTGCTGTAGGTTTTCCTTTCAATTATTAAAATTAGTGATTTCAGCAAATTGTGTGAATCGGCTGCTGTATTTTAAACTAGCTTTTGCCCGCGGGTTCGCCCGTGTGAACTTGGGTTTTAATAATAAATAGCGACCCGCCCGAAATACAATTGATAAATTATGGTTTTAGCCTAATCTTATCTAACCTAATATACTTAATATAAGTGCGGTTTAAAAATTACCCTTAATACCGACGTCTTATTAAGTATAACCTAACGATTTAAATTATATTTTTAATATAAAAAACTATTTTTTAGACTTATATATAAAAGTTAAACACATGCTGTCGCTGACTTTTATGTAGGCATTATCAATCTCTACAACTTTTCTCTAGGACATAATCATATATCTCTCATCGGTAAGGCAGCGTTCGTAAGAAACGTTTTTTCTCCGACTTACTTTCCAAATCCGGCTACCACGAAAAGGTACTTTTATTTTTCGAGTTAATATTTAGCCTATGTCACTCACAAATAACGTAGCCTTCTATTGGTAAAAGAATTTTCAAAATCGGTTCTGTAGATCCAGAGATTACCCCCAAAAACAACAAACCTCACAAACTCACAAACTTTACCTCTTTATAATATTTTTTACTAGCTTTTACCCGCAGCTTCGCCCGCGCCTTGTTCTTTTCGAAAAACATTTTTCTTCTTTTTGAAAAAACATTTTCGCCTTGTTCGCCCGTGTTCTTGGAGAAAAAACTTCTTCAGCAAATAACTTGGGAGGTCCGTAGCGCCGCGCATTGTACTATGTCCCTGCATTTTAAATCTGTAATATCTTCGAAAATGTTTGTATAAATTACATGCTGTAAAAGAGCCATATTGATCTATATTAAATGCACAATGTGTTTAAGGTAATTATATAATATTTATTATATTATATAATTATATAAATAATTTATATAAATAATTAATTGGAATTATATTAATAATTAATTGGATAAAGATTATTGCTGTATTGCTAAAACCCCTTTTAAGCCATTAAAATAAGCCATTATTTATTGTAAAAAGTAAAGGATAAAAAATAGTTATTGTGGGTTATCCCTAAGAGATAGACATATACCATATACATAGACATATGTCTATGTATATGGTATATGTCTATCTATGGTATATGTCACCATTGCAGACTTTTTTCTAAACCTTTTTTAGGTGTACAATTCTGTAGTACATAATGTACTACAGTATTGTACATATACATATGTCTATCTCATAGGGTTCAGCTAACGTTTGCAATGTAAGCGCAAAAAATGAGTTTATTTACGATATTAGAAACCTCTAAAATTATCAGTGTTTCTTTACTATATTATGCATGTTATATACATATAAGCCTTCCTCTTGAATCACTATATCTTTTAAAGAAACCCGCATCGAAATCCGTTGCGTAGTTTTAAAGATCTAAGCATACATAGGGACAGACAGAAAAAGTGACTTTGTTTTATACTATGTAGTGATTAGTATTAGTATAGATAATGCGATTTTCAACATTAAAAAAATTGCTTTTTTGTTAATATTAAATAATTTGTTAGTTAGTCAATAAGATATTGATAGTCGATAAGCATGATCATTGGATCATGCTTCTAACATTGCCTTATCCCCTTATATTTAAAAATATATTTTCACAACGGATAAGCATTCAATGTTGCTGTCTTTGTCTGTCAAGTAACTTTTTCAACGTATCAGGCAAAGACAACTACATTTAAAAGCTTATCCGTTGTGAAAATATTTTTATTAATAAGGGGGTAAACATTTGAAGCCTATATTAATAAATTCCAAAAATGAAATTGCAATGTAGATTGTCGCATGACGCCGCTTCATGGTAGCAAAAGTCACCTAGTACGCAATCACCTTTATGTCTCAGAAACTTGGACTCGATTCTTCTGCTTAATTCTGATTGTTTCTCGCAAAACTGTTCTGTTTGCGTCAGTACAGCGGCTAAACGCTCAAGTATATTAATCCGATAATTACTTTAGAACAATCTCGAAGTTGCGCTAAGTACGGCGCAAGTTTTTACGTGAAAATGTTCGGAGGTCTAATTGTTTATTGTCCCGTTCCGGATCGAAACTACTAACAAGAAAGCCTTTTTCTTACAACACGCGATACTTTGTAAGACTTGTTCTTTACCCCTCATAGTATGAAATTGTTGTGTAGCTTTGATTTAGGTAAAGATAATATGTATTTTACATTACTATAATGTACCTAATGGTATAACAACGTAATCAATAATTTAATTATAATTACTCGTTTGTAGCGAATAAGATCAAGTATCAATTGTATTGAAGTCTCCACACACGAATAACATTTCCATACAAGAATCGATATCCTGCTTCACAAACTTCATCAGTCACAGAAATCACGCTCGGCTCGGGTTCCTTTACCTGTGCTCGGTAAAATTCAAATTCTGTCAGAATATCCGAACAATGGCGGCGGTCTGTCGTGACGTCCAGAAAATTAGTTTCAATCTCCCGACCGGCCGCACTCGCCGCAGTCCGATATAAACACGATCTACTTCGCAAATATCCGACCGACAATTATACAGGCTGTTCGGAAGGGATTACTTTTTTATACGACCTAGTGACTAGTGCAAAATTACTGTTGGTATTTTTGACAGTAGGGTCCAAGATGATAATGAAGAATGGACAGATTGAGACCACCCTCCAACTATGGCAATAAGATATAATATGACGTTGGATAGTTCTTTTCAATGGGGAACGTGCATAGTTTTTCATTATTTGCTTTTCGAAAAGTACATAATAAGTACGTCATAATGATACACGAGTGACGTCACAACAGTTGAAAATGTATGAAGATAAATATAAAATTGTTTTTATTAACTTAAATATCGCGTTTGTCTACTATATCATTGTCATAACAAAAAATGACACAAAAAACATAAGGATTTGAACAGTAATTTTCGTTTTTCAATCATTTGTTGTTACTACAGTCCGTTTGGAGTTATGGGAGTTTAAATATTATTTAAAATACCAAACTTTAAGTATAGACGTGTTTCTTTTTTATTCCCATTGTATAGCTGTTTAAGTGTTTAGACTTTAAAAGACCATCGAAAATAATTATTTTTGAGTTTGTAGTTTAATAGTTAATAAACGCAAATGGTGCAATTGTTAGTGTTGAATCGTTTTACTCGGGAAATGAGCGACGCATATTCCTGCAGAATATTAATGGGCTGTCCAATATTTATGTTGGCTGGAATTTGCATAATCACAGCTGGCAACACTGTATATGGAGTATGGACGTGTGTGGAGGGCTTTAGGGATTATTTTTGTAAGGGCTTAGTCTTGGTGTTCGACAAACAAACATTGTACTTTATTGACTTAAAGTTAAGAGGCAAAAAGGCGTGTATTTAAGCAAACCTTCAGTGTAGTACCTAAACATTTTTGTAACCGATTTATATTTTTATACATAACAAAAAAGATATACTTATGACAAAATTAACATACCTACAACTTGTTGAAAGTATTTATTCACTTTAAAATTACTCACAATGAAAAAAAGAAACTTTAGTTTTCAAAATATTATCAGTGAACTTTAGTACCTGCTCTAATGTATTTAGTATAATTGTTTGTGAAAGTTCATAGTTATTATAGATAAATAAAAATAAAATAATAATAAATAATGAAATGCTTGGCTTACATTTGACTGACATTCTATGTGTCTATTTGTTGCAGAACTTCGACTGCCGGAACCACATCCGCGTGATCCAGCCGATGGGCGACGGCTCGCGGCTGTACGTCTGCGGCACCAACGCGCACAGTCCCAAGGACTGGGTCTTATATGTGAGTAATCATTTTCTAAACTATTAAAATAATATTTTCAGTCTTGAAGTATATTTGAAATTTGAAAATTTATCCAAGACAAATATATAAATTATTTTACATGCATTTATTTAAAAAACTGTTTATTTGAATCAGTAACACGTACGAAACACTTTTTTTTCTCATAACAGTTTTTTATTAAAATATATGCAACATAAAAATGCTCAACATACATAGTGAATAATTATTTTGTTAAAAAAATACCTCGCCGAACACGATCCAAGCCTATTTGCATTTGTTAAATGTATTTGCTAAAGTATTTGCCTAAAAATGCCATACAATATCACATCTCTCGCTAAGAAAGCACCTTACACGATATTGAAAATATACGTCCACGATATAACAGCGTCGGCGCTTGACGTAAGTAGCTGTTGAGTACTGGACCGCTGCCAAGTGCAACAGTTGAGGTTTGGGAGGTTGCCTGATAAAACTATGCACCAGTTTTGTGTTCGCTGATAATTGTATAAATTGAAAACAAAGTAGTAGTCCTAGGTTATAAATAGTTTTTTTTTTAATGATAGTTTTATTTTATATTATGTTTCAACAGTATTGTCCACTTTTAGGGTTTGCTAATTCACATCACGGAACCATTATGTTTCGTCATCCACAGGGCGTCTCCATTAAAAAATTCATGATGGTAGTCCATGTGATGAAATTTGATGGAAAACTATAACGCATTTGTTAGTTCTGGAGTTATAGATGCCTAAATTGTAAAATGCGCTTACTTGGAAAACTTCGTACAAAAGAAACGAAATAATAAGTTGACCACGGAACCCTATTCTATGCGTGGCCCAACATGCACTTGGCTGGTTTTATTAATAAGGCAATTATAATACGGAAAGAAGAAAAACGGAGTTGATTACACAAAATAATTAAATTTCAATAAAATTGTCCTGTAAATATTACTTTTTTAAAATTACATTTTTTAGTTCATGTCAGACTTCAAAATTGTATAGAAACTTTTCACTATAAACGACAATTGTTTCGTGTAATTAAATCAGCGAACATTAGTTGCACCCTTTTACCAAACTCCCATTCCGAGAAGACGTTTTAAAGTATCGTAGTCGTAATAGCACCGTCTTCGCAGGCGACGAATTTCACGCCAGTGATTCCAAACGACACCGTAAGACGAACTGAATTTCCGCAGAAATTTCTAACCGAAAGCCGCCGTGAAGGCGATCGGATGACGATTTTTCATGTGAACTTGAGCGTGTCGATTTTTCTTATATTTTACTCCATTTTACTCGACGTTATTTAACATGACCGTTAGATTCGCACTCGAGAGAGCGCAGGTTCGATTCCCAGGTTGTGGAGTGTACCAATGAGACTTTTTAAGATCTCAAGTACATTATACGGTGAAGGAAAACATCGTAAGTGAATCCGCACACAGTGGCCCCAGATGTATTGACCAGTCATACCTCTGGACTAAGCTGACTGTGTTGTGAGAATGCCGTATGTGCTTGGGCAACCATACGACATTTAAAAATCAATTGTCTGAGGCACTACGGTATTTCAATCCAATCCAATATATCAAATATTTATCCAATAACGGATGAAAAGGCCTAAGTATTTAACATGGTCCTGACAATATATTATTAAAATAAGTTACGCTTGTTTTATGTATTCTTTGTATAATACTACTAGTTTACAGAATCAAACAGAAAAAGAACCTTTAATAACTCATTCTAAACTTTAAAAAATAAAATACGGTGAAGGAAGTTAACTTTTTTTATGTCACTGTTTGTTTTCCTTTAAAAATAAAACCAGAGGTCACCAATAAAACATATAATTTTTAAGTTTACAAGGGTTCTTTGTCTCTTAGATATAAAATATATTTAAAAAAATGTTATAGATTGATAAACGTCGACGTGCAACAATATTATATCAAAGACACGGTAGTGTAATATCTGAGGTTGTGGTGAGGTGAGTGTGTGTTGTTGTTATTTTTATTAATTTGATGTATTTTCTAAGTATTCTGTATTAAAAAAATATTTAATAGTTTTCTGCACACCTTCCTCCACTTAAACTTTTTCTATGCCAAATTTCATTCTCACCGTTCGAACAATTCTCGTAAAACTGTACTCAATATCTCAATACAAATATAAAAATATATAAATCGTAATAGATAAAAATATATAATCGTAGTTATCGCACTACTAGTATTTACGGTATTGACGTATCCTCCACGCTACGCTCAGTGACGTAGAACTACGCGCCGTAGCTCTGCTACGCCTAACTTCATTTTCGTAGTACTGCTACGGCTGCTACGATGCCTTGTCATGTAGAATCTACGTCTATGCTTCTTTGTTACATTAAACGTCAACTCACGCTAATGAAAATCCTAGAGCGCTAGCCAAAATAACACAAAAATCACGCATTCGTGCAGACATAAATCATAACTTTTTGCCGTGGTCGATTAAAAATAAAAACACAGGCAATCCTCTCGCACGTGACTCCGCGAACAATGGTCGTATTTTTCGCAGTCGGTGCATCAGACAGGATATAAATACACACTTCATTGTAAATTGTAATGACAGCCCACTGATGGAAAATGCTAATAGCCTCGGCCGCGCCAATTTTTCGCGCAAAAAACGCTTTCGACGCACATTACTAGGGCCACTTACCTGCGTCATTATTCGTTGGAAATATTTTTTCGGAAGTCATAAAAAAATTCAACAATAGATATCGAAAACAGGCCGCAATAAATTCGCCTCGGCTCGTTCACCTCTCACTTTCCCCGCACTTGACTTTCATATAATTTTATGTGGCGGTCGTTTTGACCCCTCGCGTGTTTTTATCGGGTTATATTCTTTTGCCGTTTAGCGAGCCTTCCATTTTAAACTATGAATATAAATCGCCATCCGCACGAGTACATCCTTGTTTCATGTACGTTTTGATTTTTACATTTTTTTCAATAACCCATTACGGTTTGATATAGGCGGTTTATTGAAACGACAAAACCTGCACAATGTATAAATAAACCCCTGAAAAGCTTGTCCCTCTACGAATTCACTTTTACACTTATTAAAGTATTTTTATTTGAAAAAAGAACTATGCAAAGCTAAGATCATGCATGTTTCGTGATTATTATACTATGCAAGTAGCAAAATAAAGCAATTTTACTACATAAAGATACAAAGTCTAGACTCTTAGTTCTCAAATATTTGTTTAGTTAAATATTTAACTTATATTCACTTTAAAATATATAAAAATAAACATTTTAATTTTTATTATTAACGGTTTTAAAAGAATTAAAGAGTTTAAATGTCAATGCTATTTTTTACTCCACTTTAAAGAAAATAAGGTTATTAAAACTTTAATAACGAACCCGAATCGTGACACATAATTAAAAACGAGAAAGCCAGACGTGCATTAAAATTTAACAGACATTTTAAAGCTTCGTCTAATCTTTTCAGCGATAAATTTTATTAAAAATCCCCAGCGAAGTTGTTGAAAATTGAAAATATACGTTTGTAGGGAAGACATCTCGTGTTAATGCACAGAGTACTGTCACAACAGAGATAGCGCCGCCCCTTTTAAATCCACTCCCAATTAAGTAATGTTTACAAACTGATATTAATCTGTATTTTGGCGATAAGTGAAAAGTAACAAAAATGTTTCGAGCGATATTATTTTTTAATAGCATGCAAATTTCAGGCTTTTAAGTTAATGGATGATCGTAAAGTAGATCATAAAGACGTGTTTTATGCGATTTTGGAACTCATTTCCTTGAAGTTTTTAAAAGCTAAAACTGAGGCTTACAGACACAGAAGTCTTAAAACTTTCATAAAGCCATAAAAAGGTAATAATAGCTAAACATTTTTGAAAAATTGCCTTTCAAGTCCTGCTTTCTTTGCGATAAAAGTGAATAGCACTGTCAAATCTTACAAATAGCCACCGCGAGGGGACCTAAAGATATTTTCCGATGAAATAAGACGAAAGTATTGCAATATAATCTGTCATTTGAGTAATGCATCCACCCCAGGGTAAGGGAGCGTCAGTTTCAAAAATGAGTGAAATCACATGTACGCGATTGATAGGGCATAAAGCTAGGGCTACCGCAGCTACTCTGTGGTAGAAGAATTTGACACAAAAAGTGACTTGTAAGTACCCACGTGATTGTTTAAGTTATAAACATCGTAAATAATGGCAAGGCTTTTTGAGATTGTTTATCTCTATATATATACTTTATTTTCCTTAAAATAAAACATACTTTTAAACTAGACAAAATATGACCCAAGTACATTTACATATACAAGTATTTTTGGAATCTCACACAGAATCATCCTCTGTAATTAAAAAATAATTTCAGGAATTAAAATACTAAGTAGAGAATTTAAAGGGGTACTTTTTAAATCAGCATAATATTAACAAGGTTTTTGTAAACACAATTAATTAGTTCAGCAGCTTAACACATTTTATTACGCCCTTAAATCCAGCCAAATGTATGGGTTCCAAGGTAATAAGTTTTCGTGTTTTTAATTAAATTGCTTTTATTAGCATTAAGCGCCGGCACTGCTGCACCGCTTATTAGCTTCCACATACAGACAGACAGTACTTTATAATATTATGTACTTGTGTTACTTGTATATTAAAATGTTTATATCAAGTAGATATAATTTATTTTCAATTTGTATGTCATTTTAAACATGTCGTACACTTATTCCTTAAATGTTCAAGTTGTTCAACACAATAGTAAGAAGACAGTTATTACATTGTGTGATAGTAATTGCCCAAGTAAAAAGGTAAAAAAATTTAAAAGTGTTCACTTCATTAACACTTTTTTATAAAAAAAATTATAAAACTTTAGACACACAAACCAATAGCAATAGTTATCGAAACTTGAATAACCCTAACAGGACCATTTGTAGCTTTAAAATGTTGCATTTGTATCGTTCGAACAGAACGCGATAAGCCTCGCTTATTGATTGTTCCCATTTAAATTGAAAACGAATCTGTCTAGCAGATATATTGTTATTATATGCGGTCTTATGACATACACGTTTCATGTCATATTGTTAAGCGATTGATCACTTCTATCTGTAAATTAAACGGCTATTTGTAGTCTCCTAAAATATAGTCCAACATTTTATGTGACTAAAAATAGTTATTTAACCCACACAGTAGCATTTTATAACGTTAAATTATATTTAGGTAGAAAAATTTGGCTGACCAGTCTCATAAGTACCTAGCCAAAAGGGATTGTTAGTAACATTTTCGACAAAGAAGCCCAAGAAATTTAGTATGCCGGGAGTTTTGGGGGCGAAAAATCGATCTAGCTAGATCCCTGGGAAACTGCGCATTTAAGCTATACATCTTTATTATTTCATCGTGCAACAATATATCAATAATTTTGAAACTATTATGTCAGTCAAATTGGCAGTTTAGTATGCGTTTTTTGCTTTGTTCGGAAATGTGGTGGGTTCGAAGTCTCGGTGAAATAAACATTTTTGTGCTTCTTTTTATTTTTTAAAATTTATCAGAATACCGAGCAAAGCTCGTTTTACCCAGGTGCTGTAATTTTAAACGTAGATTTTAAATATCATGCACAACACTTCCCGTTCAGTTCCAGTATAATGTTCGGCGCAAATGAGCTACCGACGTTCGCGACCGCTACACAAATTGCATATATTTTAAGTTGCCACTACACATATCTCGTATAGTGAGCGGCGACTTCTCAAAATATTGTTAATTATACAGCGGTCGCGAATTGTCACCCGGTTGCGCCGACTAAGTGTCATATACGTCACTCAGCGCACTTATATCATTAACGTAATTATGGCGCGTCTCGACGCAAGAGCCCTCGGCGATCACTTTGTAAGCCTCATATAGGCCACATATTCGCGTAACCATTTTTGTCATGAGTTTACTGTGGTCGTTAAGCTTAATACAAACAAACAAAGTATTCAGACGGTATTCCTTCGGTTTTTATCGTTTTCTCTCATTAAGATTCTAGTAGGTGAATAGCGCGAGTTTATGACGAGAGCTTCTTACAAAAGCGCCAATTGGAATGAAAGGTTTTTTGAAAATGTTAGTCTTGCCGCAATTACGGTGGTTTTTTTACCTCCTTATATCCTATTCTTGTTGCTTAAGTCAAAAACCTAATTACATTATAAAATTTAATTTTAAGTTTTAACAGTCCGTGTTATTGCAAGGTAATTAATGCAAATATTTTAGGGATCAATTCACACCGAAATGAAACGATACGCGACATGGCGCTGCATTTTTAAGATAGCTATCCACAATTGAACTTTATTCATTACACAAGAAGATACACGTTTCATTGTTAGAGTTCGAATTTCAGGTTGCACCGCGCTGCACAGCGCACGTGCAGTGTATGGCTGTATGTATATGAAACGTGTATATTTTTATGTAGTGAATAAATTACGTCGCATATCGTAGCGGTTTGAACTAACCCTAATTATATGCCGAATTTATGCTCATCGTACTAAGCACTCTAAAAATATAATTATATTCTTAGTTACCTGAATAACTCTGCGTATAAAATTTAAATATTCTTTAACAAATAAATCGAAACCAAAATTCTATAAGCGATAAAATTATTCAAAACCTTTCAACAAATTTATTGTATGCACATTCTTTAGACTTTGCATGTATTTATATTTGTCGTTTTGGCGCATTGGAACATATTTCACTGCAGCGAGCACAGGTGCAGTTCAGGATTAGTAGCCAATATTGCACTAAACAGGCATTGTGCTGCAAGATTGTATGTGGATTTCATCACATTTTGATAGACTGCGTATAAGTAATTCGAAGCTATATTTCTAAGGCTTCACTGTGCTGATTATGAATATAATATCACAATATTCAATAAATGTGTGTACTTAGCAAATGATCGTCAGCTTGAAACTAATTTTTGGTGAAGATTATTATGGTACAATAAATTGTACCATAATAATCTCCATGCTTCGAATGACGAGTAAAATTCCTCTTTCTTCTAATTCTTGAAAGTTCATATTAATTTTATCAAAAAGACAAAAAACTTTATATGGTTTCATTTCAGGTATACCATTTCAATATGCGTTGTTATACATTTAGTGTATTTAAACTTTTGACGACCCCTGTGGCTCAGTGGTTAAGTGCATCGGTCCCTAGGTCATGGATGTGTATTAAATATGTGTTATAATAAATATCTTCAATATCATAATTGTAGGGTATAAAAGTATTGAATATACTTCCGTTAACTACTCTCAGTGACAAGTTCTTCGGGTACTTAGCACGGGACCAGATTGACGTGGTGTGAAGCGTCCCTAAATATTATTATTATTCAAAAGCAGTGATGCTACTTAGTCATTAGTAAACTTTGAGCATATTAATGAAATTCTCAAAGTGTGCCCAATATTATTATCCACGTGAGTTTCATAAAATCATTAGCCGATACACTGATAGTGACATAGTTGCCAAAACATCCAATATCCTGCCGTTTGAGCATCCTTTGTGTGTTTGAAGGTAACTCGTATGATAACTTAGTTATAAATGTTATTATATGTTTATACAGCCGAAATAGCATCAAAGTGAGTTCGGTAAGGAATGGTAATAAGGTTCGGTTTAATTATTGAACAACTAAAGTGGTACATGTATCCAATTCGCAGAGACGTCTAAGTTACAAATATGATCTTCAATATGAACGAATTTATACTTTGATCAAGGCACATCGACGACACTCTCTACAAATGACAGCTCAAGCGCCGGCGAATGTCAGCCATGTTGACGTAAGTTTAAGGTTGACACCGAAATAATTTCAAACGTCACGTCAGACAAATCTACCATAGGTATTAAGGAATCATATAGTCATTATGTCAAGGCACGAAATGACCAGCGGCCAGCCCCGTGTACAAAAGTTCTGGCTTGAAAAAAGTCACCTCCCGCTTGCCGCGCGCACCCCCCACGTACATCTAATATTCTTTGATCAAGATTCGCTAATATAGTCTGTGCATAAATATATTGAAAGTCTATAATCATCGACAACAATTAAATAACTAGGTATATTTGGTTTTCTTAGGCATAAATAAATTTTATGGACAAGCTACTAAACTGGCTCAATCACCAAGATTAAAAGTAAAGCAGATGTTTTGGGGAATTACCGTTAAAACATATTCAAGTATTGGAAAGCCATTTTAGTCCATGATGTAGAGAGGATCCCGTGCACCTGAGGACCTGGTTACTTTACGACACAGTAGTTTCACTCTTGTGCTTGTTCCAAGAACTTTACGAGTACGATACATATACGAGGACATTATACGCGATTGTTTTTAGTATCATCATTTTATGACTACCTGGTATCACTGGTTTTGAGAAAAATTTCTATATTGTATGTATACGAGGCTATTTACACGCGATTATTATTGTCATCGTCATTTTATGAATACTTATTTGAAACGGAGTGTATGGCTTTGAAGTTTCTTAAATTTCTATATTGTTAAAATTAAATTCTCTAAAGTTGAAAACTTTGTTTGACCTTTCGTGCTGTTGAAATGGAATTTAAGTCCTGTCCTAAATAATGTAAATCCTTACCAAGTTTCGATCAATAAAATCGTTGCGACGGCTCACTGCTGACGCTTTGAAGATGGTAATTTGTGAACAAACAAAACAGGCGACTAATGAAGGTTCGCGAACTTTCTTTAAGGGAAACGCCTGTAGCTCTGCCTATCCGTTCTATTGACACTAGACTTAGGTGCTCATAATATTCCGATCACAAAAAGGTTTCAATTTAATGATTATTCTACTAAGGAAGGAAGAATCTTAGTGACATTTTCGGTACCCGATATTATGATTTTTAGCACTCTTCGATTATATTCAAGTTCATAACATTTTAAATAAAAGTTCTCAACCGTTACGTATTTATTTGATGTATTAAATTATGATTACTATTCCTACGAAAAAATGGAAGTCATTTCGAAGGAAACCAATAATCAGCTTTCTCCTTGAAATCTCAATGTAAATATAGAAATCCAAAATCTTATAAATAATTCTTGATCCATGTCAGGTTATGAAGTTTTGAAACGATTACTGGACCCCAAAGTAAAAGTATAAGAAGTTACCCAAGTCCCCCGCCGCTGGCGGCGGTCTTCACGCACGCCTAATTTAATATTGGGCTTATTGAAATAAAAACGGCATAGGTTTTCGACAGGTGCCTCCGGCAGGGGAGGGTGGGCACAGGTGGCCCCGATGGTCGCGGAATCGTTAAAATTTACATAAAGTCTCTATCCGCAACTACGGGCCCGCTGCCCGCCCCACGTTCATGCTACATTTAGTAATTTTATGATAATTTCGGAAACCGCGCCGCCGCCCATCGCATTATACTAATAGACGAGCTCGCCCGAGGATCGAAAATATTCGAGTATCAAGTTTAGACAGTAAATCGTCGGACGTGCGAGAGATATTTTTTTTAGAAATTAATAGCAGATGCGTTTTCATTGGGGTTCCATTGGGCAGCTTGAACACTCCTAAACGCATAAATCTACTGCACGTTTTTTTAAAGTGGCCTTGATTAATGGCAATTGAAATCGAAGTGTTCAGATGTAGGAAATAAGCATTTAAATTTTATGGCTCTAGTGGAGATCGTTACAATCCGGACGTTCTCATTTGTATATATTTTGTGGCGGTAAAAATAAATGGTTATGTTTTGTTTCAGTCCAACCTGACGCACCTGCCCCGTCACGAGTACGTGCCGGGAATCGGCATGGGAGTCGCCAAATGTCCGTACGACCCCGCGGATAACTCCACCGCCTTGTGGGTCGAAAAAGGAAACCCGGGCTCACTCCCAGCTCTGTACTCCGGGACGAATGCGGAATTCACTAAGGCCGATACTGTTATCTTCCGGACAGATCTGCATAACTTGACGACGGGACGCAGGGAGTTCTCGTTCAAGCGCACATTGAAGTACGACTCAAAATGGCTCGACAGTAAGTATTGTACAGCTCATTAATTCATAATCATTGACACCGAGAAGTTACTTACTTACCGTGTTGTCATTTTCACCAGAGTTTATGCGATAAGTATCAGTGTTTTATGATAAAAAAATGTGGAAAATTGAAACCGTTGATTAGATATAAAATCAAATCACTCGGATTTCATTGAATGACGTTTCTAATGATTACGTTATACCTAAGGCCCGATGAATAATTTCAATATTCAATGAATCGTTGGAAAACCGATCGGCAATCAGTTGGAAGCACGTTTCGGTATTCATTAGAACAATTGTTACAAATTATCAGCGCTTACACGATTTGGCCTGAAATTGGCTTGTTTTGAACTAAACAATGGGAATTCAGCGTCACGCTTGTTCTAACAATTTGTGTTCTTTAATTTGTGTCTACCGCAGCCGTCGCAAAAATTATACCTCAATTATATTTGCTCCTATTTGCGACACTATTATATTTCGCGACATAATTGTGGGGGTAAATTTATGTAATACATTAATTAGAAATGCCGGTATTGTTCGTATTGTGAGCATTTGTACTGTGCCGTCTTGTAGATTCAAGTTTATTTTAACCGTTTGATGTCATTATGTTATTGTTCAAACAAAATTCCTTTGTCATAGAACTCCTTCGAAACGGCTTGAGCGATTTCTATGTAATTTTGCAGGTGTATTTTACCAAATACACCTGCAAAATTTCATGAAAATTAGCTATGTTTCATACCCTTTATTTTTTAGTGTCCCGCAATTTTTTTGTCATATTTTTATTACTTTATGATTTGGCCTCAGATTATAAAACAATAGAATTTGGCATATATAATAATAATAACCTTCTATTTTCACTCTTATTATCCCCATTGTATAATAGCGATATTAGTACCTACTGTAATCATCTTTAACACTCAGTGGTCGATAACTCTTCACACACATCACCTGTAGGTTGTAGGGGTAGGTACTGCCCTACACCTAGATAGGTAGGATTGTTGAAACTTTGTCTAAGTAACTAACCTTCATATGATTTTGTTTAAAAAAAATGTTATCCACATAAGAATATAGTAACAAAAATATTAGATTCTCGTTCCCAATATAAATATATAATTCCCAAAATTCCCCGATGTATCGAAAACAATAGTGCAATCACGGCCGCGCACAATGTGCCAAATGCGAGTGACCGATTTTTGCTACACCCGTCCCGTTATATTGTGAATAATGTAATAGCTGATATTGAGTTAGTAATTATATTATATTCAAAGTTTTTGTAAATTAGAGAGAAAAATAACTGTGAAACAACAATAGTAAGTTAAGCTATTGATAAACAAAATGTAACGAAATGCAATGCCACGATTTTGCTCGATTATTTACTTTGAACTTTTTATACTACCTACTAGTAAATCGTAATAAAAGTTCAAAGTAAATATGTGGATAGTAATCCACTCTATTAAATCTGAGCAGTTGATAGTCGTCAATCTTCTTTTCTACTTTTAACAATCATCATTTGCCTTATCAGTTTCGTTTTACGTTGTCCCTATTTTAAGACAGTCCCTAGACTACAAGGGGTCCAAATCCCTTGGCCACTGGTGTAATATTATACATTAACTGTTATTTAACAAAGAGCACCTTCTTTGTCGTCGGGATTATGTCGATATTACCGGTGTCGTGTGCCTGTAATCCTCGCCACGCGTCTTATTCATTTCGAACCAAATAAGTATCAGTCGTATGAACATTATGACATAATTGGCAGACAGACAAGCACGGGAACCGCATGGAAATTGATAATTTTAAATGGTTTTCAACCATATATACAGTAAAATTACTAGTGATTTATTTGGTAATTACTCCTAAATTTGGTGATCGCAATTTTGGTATTTTTATTTGATCGTGCGTATTCAATACCAATTTGCCTACGTAATTGCATGCAATCACTTTTTCAAACAGTTACCCGTTTATTACTGTGTGGTTTAGTATTTTGATGAACCCAATATGTAGATGTACAATTGCAATGTTGATATCACTTGCAAACCTTATTGCATGGCACTTAGGTCGAAATTGGGCACTACCGGATTTATTGGCGACTGTACCAATCCAAAAAAATATATGCAAAACTATTTCTTAGTTCAGCCTCGCTCGCATCGCTCGCCGCGTTCTAGGCGTTTTTACTCACCCCTCTAAAAGTATATCTGCTCATTTGACAAAGCTTCATCTAATATTTATTGCATAGAATAATAGCTGTTTAATACTTTAACAATAACTCGGGATCTGTACCGCCGGGACTTGCGGAATATATAAAATTTATGCACGTAATTAAAGCTGAAATAATGTGAGTCATAAACTGTAGGTATACGGCGACATTGTTACTAACTTTGCGTCTAATAACGTTTATTTCTTGGCAGTTGCTTATTGTTACTCGGTTACAGTTTACTGCAGATTTAGCTATTAAATTATTTTATGCAAGTACAAATAAATACTTCGAAGTTCGAAGTATATTACGCCTCTACTACTTCTTATACTTACTAATAATATAATATATTAATTTCTAAACCAATACAATAATTTGCGCCCAGTGCACCAAAAATTGCGTTAACACCTTGTGACGAAACAATCACGTTTGACACACGAGGCGCGTCGAGATTAATATATTTAAAGTCACTATAATATATTTTCCGGGCTGCAAGGATAAAATGAACCTTATAATGTTAGAAATAAAAAGAAATGAAAAATTACATAAATATTGGGTGTTTATTATTTCAAAGAGAGTGTAACCACACTTAAGGTGCTAAGCGTTAAAAAAAACGAAGTATTATTGTTATCTATTAGGTATGATAGATATTTGCTTACGCGGCTTCCTACTTCGCGGATCTTATGCTTCGCTACATTTTATATTATACATAGTTAGATATTAGATTATAGCTTTACAAAATTGAAGGAGTTTTAAACTCACTCGGAGTATGTTGTTAAGCTGTTTATTGTGTTATAAGATTTTTATTCGTTTTGACCAAATTCACCTCTAATTACTCGACTAAAGCGAAGCCAAAGAAAGCGTACTGACTTTTGCAGTCTATGTATAGTTTGTTCCACCGTAGGGTCTAAACTACTGATCAGATAATGAATGCGGTTTAAATATATTCGTATTAAAGGTACCAAAGGCTATATAATTTACGTAGTCGGCTTATAGTTTTTATCTTTTGATAATTTTAAGCGTATCCTAAAAAAAAAAACATTTTTTCGACAACCTTTATCTTTCAGAACCGAACTTCGTGGGCTCCTTTGATGTGGGCGAATACGTGCTATTCTTCTTCCGCGAGACCGCAGTAGAATACATCAACTGCGGGAAGGCGGTCTACTCGCGAGTAGCCCGCGTCTGCAAGCGGGATACCGGCGGGAAGAACATACTGAGCCAGAACTGGGCTACTTACCTGAAGGCGAGATTGAACTGCAGTATTCCTGGAGAGTTTCCGTTCTACTTCAATGAGATACGTAAGTACTTTTAAATAATATATGTTCTGTACAAATAAATAAGTATCTGTTTATAATTTAAAATTAACAGTAGAGCACTAAATGCATATGATAATATATATGGTAAAAGAAACAAATTTTTGTCTATATGTCTGTCAGTCTGTTTGTTCTGGCTAATATCTGAAACATCCGGACCGATTTTGACTGGACTTTCACTGGTAGATAGCTGATGTTATATGTAGTATCTTAGGCTACTTTTATCTCAGAGTTACGACTTCCGTTTAAAAAAATAGGGTCCCGTTTCCATTAGTTCTAAGCGAACGGAGTTGCGGACACCAGCTAGTAATAATATTAATAAGTTCAAATTCTTTATTCAACATACATATTAATATACAATAGTAATAATTTAAATTAATAAACATGTAATATACATCACGTCAATCTAATCACATGCTAAGTTAAAACTTGTGTTATGGCAATCAGACAACGGATATATATTTGACAATTTTAAACTATAATCAAAGCAAGAAAAAAAGTCTCTGTCGACTGTCATTGATTGTTACGAACGAATATAGAGAGTACAGAGTAATGTGGCACTTATTTAAAACATCCCCACTGAGTTCTAAAAGTTGCCCATGTGTGTACAAAGACATACTACATGAGACAGAAAACAATATGCTCTTGATAAGAAAGTGGTAAGAGAGGTGCTTGTGAAAACAATTTCCATTTAAATCAAAGGCATGTGCTCTATATTTCAATAACATTCATTAACTAACAATAGTTGTATTTCTCAATTGTAGTAACTAAAATGTTATTTATTTATAGATTCGTGAGGGATTAAAAAATAAACACATACATTTACATGTATTTACCGTTAACTTACAAATTGAATTCGTGATGCAAATCATTTACGCAGACGACGAAGTCGTAGGGAAACTTTTAACACCCTAATCCGGAAACGCCAAACATTGACTGTCAATCTCTAGCAAACATTCCACTTCGAGGTTCAATAGTGCATAGCAAGATTTAAGCGACAAAAGTCCTGCCAATTCCTGTACGAAGTTCATATAATATTAACGTTTCCCGGAGTCGAGTTTCGCTCCGTTTTTCGCGCCCCCGCTGCACTCTGCATAACTTATGAGCTTTAATAGGTACGTTAAAGACTCACCCCACCTGTTTGTATTTACGTTTAAGCGCGATTAGGTAGCAAGCAGTGTTAATTGACAAAGTAAAATAGAACTTCTTACGGAGTTTACACTTGAAAATGGCTTGCTGAAAATGCTTACGTTAACACGTTGTTTGATAAATGTTTAGTTTCATTATAGACTGTCAAAACGTATGCGCCTATTACTGTATCGTATACAATTAAATTTATAATAAATGAATAAGCAAATATGTACTGGTATATAAATGACAAAAAGGTCACATACCGAAGTACAGTCGCTACCAAATTTATGCGGTTCCTGTCCGTTTTGCGGAACGCGAACGAAAAAGCAACACGGCATTGAAGACGTAAAAACGGCATTCATTTTTGTACACCAGATTTTTTGTAACAGGCTTTATGCAAAGGCGTTTAATAAGAAGCAAAACAAACGTATACAAAATTCATAGTCGGCCTGTATTTTGACACCGCCGTATTTTGTACGTGAATTATATTCGCTGCTTTTTCCTCAACCGTCGTTTAACGCTTTTCTAATGTGATCTTTATTTATGTTCTTACGTCTGACGCGGTATTTTCCTGTATTTATTTGGCTTTCTTTCCTTTGAGCGATGTAAAAATTTTGTATTATTACGCTTACTGGCAATCTTGTCTGTTGGGTAAAAAGATTATAGGTTGGTTTTATAATTTATTATTTATAATATCATGACACAAGGTGGCTTTATATGATACAGCATTCGTGTTATAATATGTGTCTTCTTCTCTTATTTATAAAAATGAATTGCAATAATTCTAATGGCTCGCTAAAACTCGAGAGTGGCTGGACCGATTTGTCTAATTTTGGTCTTGAAATAATTGTTTAAGTTCAGGAAAGGTTTAAACGGGTGAGAAATAATGGAAAAAAATGTGAGGAAAATATTAAAAACGACGATTAAATTTTCCGGTACTTACTGTTCACTTTGTTAAATGTGTCACTTTGACTATCATATATTTAATAAATGCGTTCCTATTCGTTTTTTTTTTTTAATATTGGCCGGTGCCGGCCGGTAGGTGTTGGTGTAGATGTAGGAGTAGTTATTTGTTTACTTCAGTCCATTGTTAAGACAGAACAATGTGTTTCGGGATAGCTACTCTAAAATAAATCTTTATAGATAAAAGAAAATTACCAACTTGACAACTATAAATACATTTCGACACAGAAAGTTCGACAAACTTCGTGACAGTTGTAACAAGTTTGCACTATTGTAATTATAATCTAACGAGTGGCAGCAATCCCTGAACTCCGACAACTTGAGCCGCTTACGCATAATAATGTAACTTGATAATTGAAATTGTTTCAAATTCTAACCGAAATTTATTCATTTAATTAAACCACTATACATATTTACAAGCGTTTGCTCTCAATTTCCAGCCTGTTTGCTTTTTATACGGTCGACGAAATAGAATTTGTTGCAGTTTGACATACTTCTGAAATTGGTTGTGTTACTATTTTCGACGCGACGCGACGCTAAGAAAAAAACACCTTAACATTTAGGGCCTTCCCACCGGTACTTGTGGTACCGTTTCACACCACACGTTTCATTATTCCTAGGGTCAGTTCACACTGCAACGATACGCGACGCTTCGTGGCGCTGCATTTTTAAGATAGCTATGCAAAATTGAATTTTATTCACTACACAAAAAGAATCATGTTTCATATGACATCAGTCATATACTGCACATGCGCTGTGCAGCTTGGTGCAACTTGAAATTCGAAATCTTACAATGAAACGTGTTTCTTCTTGTGTAATGTATAAAGTTTAATTTTTAATAGCTTAAATATGCAGCGCAATTTCGCGTGTCGTTTCGTTTTGATTTGAATTGACCCTTATACCAAAATATATTTTTTTAATATTCGAAAATATTAGTGAATGGTGATGATCTTCAAATAATATTATTTGTCGTGGTATTTAATTAGCTATATGCCTTATAGATTGTCTGTGTAATTAACCGTATGGCGTATTTATTCGCAATAATTTATATTGTTGGCTGATGCACATTTAATTAAGCAAACTTATACGTCGGTAAAGTCAGGTGCATGATTTATGCGCTGATTTCGGACGGACGTCGCGATCAAATCTGTATTTAATTACCGGTCGCAAGTGCAATAAACCCATTTTCCATTAAGATACGTATCTCCTTTATTTTTTTATTACTCCTGAGCTGTCTCTTGACAAAACAATAAACTATCAGCTGTCTAGTCTAGTCTTATCTCTTGCATTTTCCTAGTATATATGCACGCTTAGCATATTTATGACAGATGGACAAATGAAAGCTGTCATTTTGTTTATAATATTATCTGTCAGTATGTTTATTTTTGTATGGACAAATGTATTTATATGATAAGCGTGCTGGTACATTCTGTACTTCTTCAATAACTTTTCATCGGTTTTTATTTTTCATTTAACAATAATATGTATTTTTATTTTTTTATACCTGTCTCGTGTGTCTCTCTAATCGGAAAACTCTCTGCGAAATTCGTGTCCAACTTAAATACCGCTATGTGACAATATAGTCCAGAATCCTGAATTTGTCGATCAAAACGGGCCTCTGCAGACCTCTTTCCTACGTGTGAATCTGGTCGTTATCATTTATAGATCATGTCCCATACAGATAAAGGAATATCACTCTATTTCACCATTAATGTGCCACCAAACGTAATCCACGTATATAACTGCAGGAAATAAGTTTCCTTTTTATAAAATAACTATTGATTCAACAAAATCTTTACATTTTGAGGTTACTCTAGCATATGCCTAATCAATACTACTATAATTCGTTAGCGTTTGTGACAGTTTTAATAACATATACAATATTAGACATTTACGTATGCCGTACGTAATTATGAATTTCACAGCACTCTTTTCACTATAGTCACGATGATCGCAATAAATTAACTATAACCTATAAAATACTTGTACTTAGTATCGCGTGACTCTGTATCGCGCCATTTTTATTGACGCAAATTGCTGTCGGCGCACAAAACCAAAACACTGCCATGCGATTATGCGCTCCTAGTACTTATCACGTGTACTTAAATAATTAAGTGCTTGTTTACTAGGTTAGGATTTAAAGTTATAAAATAACTGAGTTTGCCACAACCTTATCTAACCATCAGCCTAGCTAACTATAAAGATTAAAACTTACTAACCATATTACTGATTAATTGTATGTATTATCAATAGTAGATACCTATTTAATTACCATAATATAATTCACAGGTATAGATTAAGATGTGCTTACAAAACTTTATCAATTATGAGCAATTATGGTCGATTGCAACGTGACAAAATATCGAGCAATTCTCGGCAACGGCAATCATCACCATCAATTTGGGTAATTTGTTTTGCAACTACAAAATAAAATCGGCAATTCGTATCAGCGACATTGAGCAATATGGATTATATGGAGCAACTAGAAGTAATTTTGTTGAAACAATTTCCGTATTTCCGAGAAACAATTGCTCAAAAAATTGCAATATAGAAATTAAAAAATTACATTTAATATAAAAATTTTACAACACATCTGAAAATATCTCGAAAATCAATGTTAATCTCTCCAACACCAAAAACTTCCACTTCGAGAGAAGGAATTTTTAAAAATGCAATACTTCATATCATTTGTCTTGCATTCAAAGACTAGCTGGTGCCCGAAACTTCGTTTGCGTGGTACTGATGGAAACGGAAACTAATTTTTTTATAAATGAAACCCTAAGATAAAAGTAGCCTAAATGACACCTTATAACATTAGCTATCTGCCAGTGAACGTCCGGTCAAAATCGATCCGGCCGTTCTAGATATTAGCCGGAACAAACAGACAGATACACAGACAGACGGATAGACAGACCAATATTTTACAATTTGATTTTTTTGGTTCAGGTACGGTATATATACTATAATAATATTATGCTTTTCGTGCAAAGCTGTTTATTCTAAATTACAAACAGACACTTAAATTTTATTTATTTGTATATGATGTATAGATAAGCTCAGTATTTCTGTCTTCGGTGCAGTGACAGGCGTCCTTAGGGATTAGTTCAATTGTAATATACTCTAATATACATTTATCTTTGCAGAGAGCATTTATAAAGTGCCGGGTGACGACACCCGCTTCTACGGCGTGTTCACCACCGCGTCCACTGGTCTGATGGGTTCGGCGATCTGCACGTTCACAATAAGTGATATCCAGAAAGCTTTTGAGGGGAAATTCAAGGAGCAAGCCACTTCCAGCTCGGCTTGGCTGCCGGTGATCAGTAGCAAAGTGCCGGAGCCCAGACCGGGGACTTGTGTAAATGACACTTCGTCTTTGCCGGATACTGTGCTGAATTTTATAAGGTAAGCGTTTGGCTGTCTATCCCTATAGGACACACATAAATGTACATTATACAGACATGCATGATGCAAAGTTTATACTCGTAGATGGCCACATGAATTGCCAGATTTCGGACGATTTTTGCTAGCAATGAGTTGCTTACTTTGTTTCTTAGTCGACAAATTATTTACGGGAAACCACAGAATCATATTTAACATCAAAATCATATTTAACATCAAAATCAAACTAAACATAAAATAACTCCAATTTGACCCCTAAAGTAACAAAGCCAATACCAAAAAACATATTGCCAGAGATGCAGTGTTCCATGGCTACACTGCATCTCGCGACACATGAAGACACGTGTTAATGGTTAAACATAAATAGCTTTTTTTATTGGCATGTTCGAAAAGTACCTAATAAGCCTGTAAATATTATTCTTTTCGCAATGGCATATCCAAGATCAACCGTTGACGAAATACAATCGTCCCAAGAGTGAGATCGTTGGTGAGCATTAAAAACGCTCTTTACAAAAAAACATGTTCGAGTGACGTCACAGCAGTTGATTATATGAAGAGAAATACAAAATTGATTTAACTAGCTTAAACACTGAGTATATGTATATCATTGTTTAAACAAAAAATGTCACAAATAATATTATTATGGATTTGAACAGTAATTTAAATTTTTTGTCAGCAAAAAAAATCGTCTTTTTTAGCCCTTTTTAGTCCTGTAAGTTTTAATTTAGCAACTGTTTACTGTATTGTTTGCATTTTTGGGTCGATATTTATGTTGCCTTTCGGAAAATATAAGAATTTTGATGACTTAAAACAAATGCATGTTTCCTATTAGACCCCTAAAGTAACAAAGCCAATAGCAACACCGCATCTCGCGACACACGACGAAACGTGTTAATTATCCGCCACTCGCGTTGGAGTGTTCAATTATTTTTTTTCACACTTTTACACAATCCTCACGCGTTCCGTTGAGATTTTAGCACTTCACATGCGCGCGAAAATACATGAAAAATTTTCACGCTTGATTGAATTTTTTAATTAAATAAAGGATATAAAGTATTATCATGTATGTTTAGCTGAGATGAGCTTGATAATGCCCTTAAAATATAAACAGAGTTGATTGGTTCATAGAGTTTTTAATTAAAAATTCTCGTTCATTTTGTAAAATGTTGAATGTTTTTGTTGGTGCATATCTTACCGGTGTTTAATAATTTAATGCATTCCACGCAAATATTTTCGTTTCAACTATTTTTATTGCAAAATAATTTAAACTGCAATAACTACACAGCGGCTTATAGAATTAGTCTCAAAGAATATAATGATCTTTTTGCAAGTCAAGCAGACTATAATTACCTATATACAGACACAAAAGTTGATTTAGTAACTGAAACATTGTGATGAATTTGAGTACTTACACTCGGTCAGTTCAAAAGTCAGTGCTATTTGGTCGTCCGTTTTTTGTTTTTGTTTTTTTTTTCTTGTTCTTCTCACTATTTAACTTATTCATTTACAAGTTACACTGACTGTAAATAATTAACAAGCGAATGAAAAATTTTGTTACATTACAACGGGAAGCAAAAAGGTAAACAAGTGTTCATTGTAAATATAATAAATAATGTATAAATATGGGTTTATTTTTATGTTTTATTTCAAATTGTCAGTCTTATTTCAAACGCGAAGGAAAGAGTAGCCAAGTCTGTACACATAAATTGAAGTTTAAAAATATCTATGCATTGATGTTCTACCCGCTACACAGACGAATCCTATTATTAAATTATAATATCATTGCCTATCTATGCAATACATAATAGAATTAACAGTTGTAAGATTTTAATTTCCTCGGATAATAGATATACATTCATTTCATTTGGGCCACAGTTCACCCCAGTACGTACATAACAAATTGTTGTCCCCAGATCTCACCCACTCATGGACAGCGCAGTCACCCACGAGCACGAGAAGCCCATCTACTACAAACGGGACCTGTTCTTCACGCGGCTGGTGGTGGACCGCGTGAAGGTGGACATGATGGGCCACCAGCTCGACTACACCGTGTACTACGCTGGCACCAGTAAGTGGCATGCTGTAGTCTTTATAAACTTTGAACGCCCGGCAGACACATGGTGAACGACACAGGGCAGTAAAATGTATGCGTGGCAGCCAAAGGGTCAATTCACACCGAAACAAAACGATACGTGCATTTTTAAGATAGCTATTCAAAATTGAACTTTATTCATAAGGCACACGAGAAGTTGTGCAGTGTATGACTGATGTATGTGAAATGTGTATCTTTTTGTGTAGTGAATAAAGTTCAATTTTGTATAGTTATCCTAGAAATGCAGCTACGCGTCGCGTGTGTGAACTGACCCGAATTTAAAATGTTTTACAGTTTCTTAGTATAAAATATTGTAACATCAATAACAACACCTTCATTTTAGGAAACTAATTTGCTATCTAAAACGTTCGTCTTAACTTCCCTTCTGATTTGTGAACATTCTAGAAGCTGTCTATCATAACCTAGATTGCTGTCTTTTGTACGGATTACCTTCATCCAATACAGAAATCTTTGAAATGTCGATTAATTAATACACTCACTACAAGTTTGATTGACATAATCTAATATTGTGAGATGAGGGTAGAAGCCATAATATAGATATACGCGAGCTTAGTGCGTAATTAATATACATTATACAGAGTAAAGACATACAAGTTAACATACTGTATAGAAGAAATAGTAGGTCAGTTTCAAATTAACAACTTTAACTTATTTGGATTAGTAGGATTAGCATCTTAACTTATTTGCATACTGCAGTGAACATAGATAGCATTAAAAGATATGCTACCAATATTAAAAAAATAGTAAATTAGGTAATTATTATAATATTTAGGCAGACATCGTTCAGCATAATATGAAAATTTACTACTCGGTAGGTATAGTTTAGTTTATCTTCACATTTATTTTATGTAAACCAAAATTAAAATATATTCCCGTGTGTAAAAGTTGATATATTTTAAAATTTAATAGACGACCCAGTTGAGAACAATCGGCGCGTCCCAAAAACTCGGAACAATCACGAAAGGGCTATTACATTTTATAAAAAACGCACAAATTAAAAATGGCCGAGCGCGGGGAAATTAAAAATCTGCGAGTGAAAGTGGGCACAAAGGCCATAACTCGCGCCCTGACAGCTGGACATTTGGATTTTAGTCCGGATTCCAGTCCACCTCATGGCGAACATGGGTTTTAGTTGGAAACACGAAAAACCGATTATACGTTCATTGTTTGTAGTCAAATAGCGCGAGTATCTGCTCTTTGACGCGCTTGTCCACTCGCGATTTATTAACCCTTAAAAGCTCGACGCTTTAAAACGTACCTGAACATTCCGTTACTAGCTCTCCCCTTAAATGTTATTTCACTTTTATCGCTTGTAAAACCCGTCGCAACGTAGAATGCTCACTTGTAAGTTGTAACTACAACACACAGGTATAATAATTAATGTGTAGAGCTGGAATTTCGTGTTGAAATGTCATGCAAATTATTCATCTATTTACCCTACCCACCTATTTATTGTAGGTACAACAAGAGTAGGTATAATAATAAATTTAGTTTTTCAACAAGGCATTTTCCAACTAATAAATTACAGCACTTTAGGATACACCGCTACTATACTTTACATTGCATGTGCAGTGACACTGATGTCATTTGAAACGTGTATCTTTTTGTGTCACTACACTCTTTATTCACTAATAAAGTTCAATGTTGAATAGCTGTTTTAAAACGCTGCATCGCGTAGCTGCGCGTATATTCACGGTGTGAACTGAAGGTTAGTCTCCAGATTTCGTACTGAAAATCTGTACATGTGAAATTCAACAAAAGCGTATTTCTCTAGTAAAACAATTGTATACCGAGAACAACCACGTTTCATTCGTTTGACACATAGGCTCGGCGCAAACCACAGACCTTATATTCAAAACAACGCCAGCCAGTAATTTCCACCGATGTTGTTGCAATTTTCCCCAATTTTGCTCGAAAATCGTTGCGAACCCCACGCCCGGGTATTAGACTCACGTATATCTAACGAAGGGGGCGGGAGGGGGGCTCGGAACTTTTCCGAAGTACGTTTCAGTTGGCGCTTCAAATGCTCGTGTGGAATATCAAATTGTTTAAGCGTTACCTTTGACGTACCGACCTTAAACGTACCCTGATAATTGCCGTTACTTAATCTGCATAATGTAACTGTCTGTCAATAGTTGGGAGAATGCCTTCCTTTGAATACTCAAGGGTTGATTCATGAATTTTTATTGCAACAAAGTATAATTAAATCTCAAGTTAATATTGTAAGTAACGTGTACCTATTCACGTGAGAAGCGTAATTGAATACTACTATGTAGTATTTTTACCCGACAACGGTGAAGCCAAATAGAAGAGTAATGATTTTGCCAGTCTACGTAAGTATGTATTTTGTTGCAACGTAGCGCCTAAGCTACTGATTCGATTTTAATGAATGGGGTTTTATTAGATTCGTAATAATAGCCCGGGTAACATCTAGGCTCTACAATTATCGTTTATGGGTTATGGTTTTACTTTTATAAAACAAAAAATACGGAATTAACTAAAGCAGTATGCGTAATAAACAGAAACACACGTCAAATAAATGATTCGAGTGAAGTCGCTAAATGTAAAAATCCAAAATAATATTCGCATAAATGTCACAAAACTTTATGTTACACAGTTCCCCTACAACTTACTCCAGCTTTATACCGCGGTAAATACGCACGAGCGTTCACTCAACTTTTGTATGGTTGCTAATGAAGTTTTTAAATAAACTTTTACTTGTCCCGGCTCAAATTTCAGTACAGTACCACAAATAGCGCTTAATTCCCCTTTCATCGACTATTATTTAACACGACTAGTTTCGTTTCGCCTCAGGCGGCGGATTTGCTCTATCAATGATAAGTTTTCATACGTCCGGTCCATCCGACTCAACTTTGGCCGGGCCGTGTATATATTAGGTCTTTACCTATAAAATTGCCGTTTTGTATGAAAAAATTTAAACGAATTTTATTCATGTATTTTTTATTAGTATTAATCGAAGTAATCACCCATGCAATCAATGCATCTTTGCCAACGCAGTGGCAGTTTATTGATGCCCTTCTTAAAGAAATAGGCTGGACGGGAAGCAACAAATTCTTCAAAGGCATTTTCTACTGCCTCTCGGGTATTGAATTTTTTTCCCGCCAAGAAGTTATCCAAATTCTGGAAAAAGTAGTAGTCTGTAGGTGCAAGGTCTGGTGAGTAGGGCGGATGACGGAGAGCTTCCAACCCCAGTTCTTGCAACTTGGAGACCGTCTGCTGTGCAGTATGAGGTCGCGCGTTGTCGTGCAGGAGCAGCGGAGACGAGCGATTGATCAATGCTGGTTGGAGATGTGCCAGCTTCTCCATCATTGTGTTCAGTTCTTTACAGTACACATCTGCAGTAGTGCTCACCCCGTTTGGTAAGAAGCTGTGATGAATCACACCGGCGCTAGACCACCAAACAGTGACCATCACTTTTATTGGGGTAAGTTTTCATTTAGGGCATTGTTTAGGTGCTGAACCAAGATCCAACCAACTTGCTGAGCGCTTGCGGTTATCAAATAGAATCCATTTTTCATCGCAGGTAACAATGCGGTTCAAAATTCCTTCATTTTGTGTCTGTTGAGCAGTGCAAGGCACGTCTCGACGCGTACTTCGCGCTGGCGATCATTGAGTTCGTGGGGCACCCATTTGTCAAGCTTTTTTACCTTGGCAATTTGACGCTAATGGACCAATATTGTTTTGACGCTAGCGTCGAAAGCTGCTGCTAATTCAGCCGTAGATTGTGTATCATCAGCTTCTACAATCGCCTTTAATTCGTCATTGTCGACCAAAGTCTTCGGACGACCGCGAGGTTCATTTTTCAGGTCGAAATTTCCAGAACGGAAGCGAGCAAACCAATAACAGGTGGTGCGTTGGTTTGTATTGTTAGCTCCATAAACGTCGTTGATGTTGCGTGCCGCTTATGCCCCGTTGCTGCCACGACGGTACTCATATTCCATAATTACTCAAATTTTTAACGTATCCATGATGACGACAAAGATTAAAATGCGATGAAAATGTAACACTAATCAATAAACAAATGACTACTTTTGGAAAAAGAATTCCATGTTTTTAAAATAAAATTAATTTGAAATTAAAATTCTTAGCCAAACAAAAATTATTTTGATTTGAAATGGTCTGTGATTTGAAAAGTACTGCAGAACGGCAATTTCATAGGTAAAGACTTATTATTAGCACTAGCTTTTGTCCGCGGCTCCCCCCGCGTAAATACGCCCGCGGGAACACTGTACTTGTTCGGGATAATAAGTAACCTATGTGACTGTGTTAATCCAGAGCTTAAACTACTACCATATCAAATTTCATTAAAATCCGTTCAGTCGTTTTTGCGTGAAATAGTAACAAACGTCTATCCATCCATCTATCCATACATACATCCATCTCCCATCACCTCACAGGGACAATCCATAGGAATATCCCTATGAGGATCTAAAAATTAATAATCTGCAATGCGGACTCTCCAGCGAAATTTAGCCAAACTTTCCCCGATACCAGTTTGACAAGCGCTGTCACACACAGTACTCGCAAAGGGGTACCAGGGTATCAAAGAAGCTAAGAGTGTTTAAGTTAAACAAAATTAATTAAATTCCTTCAAATGTCATCAACTCCGCGCCTCCCAGTCGAGGGCGCATTGTAAACGAGCGAACATTATATTTAGCAAACGTATCACACGAGAACAGAAAATGGAAACTTAATTATAATGTTAGAGGGAGGGAGTTATAGCTTAAAACTGTTCGGTAATCAAATGGTACTCGAGCTTTGATGTCGTGTGGACTCGAAGCTATTAAAAATAATTTAAAATTCACAGTCGGCTTAACGGTCGGCCGCCGTCGGCCGTAGATAACGTTTCGGAGACATAATTGCATAAACGGAACTAAATTGAGGGAGGTATTCCTTTAACTGAAAAAACCAGGGGTTTAACTTACCATCACAATTTAAATATTCCGCTAGTGTAGAGGAAAACTGAAATGATTCGTTTACACGAACGCTTTTTGACGATCGACGGTTTTGGAATTTTAGACTGAATCGCCGCGGTTTGCGCTTAACTTTCATTAGTCTTTTAACACGCGAAAACAAATTACAGCAAGTACAAGTTCAAAAGCTTCTTTAGTATTACGTAGATTGGCTTATAATGCTCGTATTCTTTTCATTTGATTAAAAATTGAATTCGCACCTTATACTAATTGTTTATGTAATGAATCAGGGACTTTTATTTCACTACGCAAAAGTTGTCATAAAAATATTCGGTGTGAAATTGCAACAGCCTCGAATCGAGAGAGTTATTTTTAATAACAGATGTAACTTTTTTAATACTTGAATAAAAATCTCTCATCAAATGTTTTCAATCGTCACGTTTCTTTAAAACGGCTTTTATATTGTTTCTATAATACTCTGTAGTCCGTTCCGATTCAATATAATCTAAAGTAGCTGTTGCTCGCGGCTCCGCCCGCGTAATTATAGTATCCCTCGGGAACACTTAGTACTTTTTCGGGATAAAAAGTATACTTAATCCAGAGCTTAAACTACTACCATAATATCATAATCAAAATCCGTTGAGTAGTTTTTGCGTGAAAGAGTAACAAACATCCATCTATTCATACATCATCCATCCTTCCATCCATCCACCCATCTATCCTCACAAACTTTCATATTTATAGTATTGGTAGGATATAAACAAATAACCTAACCAAGAGCATGTCGGGACATGTCTAAGGAGGGTTCCGTAACTATCAACGCGTAATAGGTTTTCTTTTTTCAAATTACATCAAAAGTTACTGTTCGATTTCATTCAAAATAATTTTTCTAAAGAGTTTTTTATTCTGTGTAGTATTTTTATTATTATTTATTTCTGTAGTCTGGTACCCGTAACACGAGTTCTTCGAGAACTTACCACGGGACCAGATAGACGTGGTGTGAAAGTACCCATAGATATTATGTTACACAAGACATTTTTTTATTTTAGCAAAACCCTAACGGGCCGCACATCTATAAAAATCCACAATTAGTCCACAAAACCTCAAAAATCAATGTTTTTCAAAAAATACCAAATATTTTCATAAACGCTCGGCCGCCAGGCGAATATCGGACCTACCGTTACGGACACAGGGTCGGTTACCGTTTACGTTTACGAATATCGGGATTTTTCGATAGATCTTGTTTGAGGTTAAATTTAGCTCAGCGGCCGCATGGCGAAGGCCCGCGGGCCGCAGGTTGGACATGCCTGCCCTAGACCGTGAAATAAAAAAGAAATCTCAACTAATCTTATCATTATAGGTGACTACATTCCAGCTGATATCATATTTGAATAACTTTTATATACTGCTATTTATAATATAATATCCTAAATGTATGACGGTTCGGTTATAATATATTACCGAAACGTGCAAGTATCGAAAATTCATTCACCTAAGTAGACTAAGTTTTCTCGTAAACGTAAAATACATGAATGATGATATCAGATTCTGATAAAATATTCAATAATGCATCTACACGCCTATATATGTACAGTCGCCGACAGATCTGGTGTACCATTTTTGAGCCTTATTGCCAAGTTGTAAAATCGAAAAATGCTACACCGGTCTGCTGTGTCCGAGTTTCTGTCACTACCCGTCGTGAAGAAGTTAACTGCACACAACGCCCGTAGTGGTAAACAATGGTAAGTAATTCGATGCCATACAAATTGTAAGTAACTCCTTCACGGCGAGTGGTGCCAAAAACTCGTACACAGCACACGAATCTGCAGGTCTGAAATGGCCGCATAAGGTGTATCGTACTATGAAACATCATCCTTTTAAGTTCAATAGATGATGTTTCACAGTACAATTCACATAATGTGGCCATTTTAGACCTGTTGTTGTCTGTCGGCGACTGTACATAGGCATGTAGAAGTGGGTAGTGAGATGTGTGACAAATACTAATAATGAGCTCTTCATTATATATTTTATTCTATCCATAGTTTTCAGTTTTCTCCCTGAAACTAGGGGATGGAAGTTTGTATAAGACTTCCACAAATTTTGACGCTAGAGGTCGGAAAATTATTGTAGGAGATCCGATAATAATAATAATGTACTAATAATGTAGTAAAATAACCATGTAACACTTTATTGACAACAAAATACACAATAAATATTTTTAATCTTTATCGACATATTTTAATGTACTTCATCTTAAATAGTAGTGTACGAACGTCCCTTTTAATAATTAGAATGTTACCTTTATGTTCACATTTCCGTTTAAATTACTAAAGAATACTCGGGAAATAATTATTTCATTATAACGTCAATTCGTTTCCAATCCAAGCGATGAACGCCGACATAACTAATATAGTTCATAAAATACGCGATAGATGGCGCTGTAAATAAAATTAAAAAAGTATATTATGATTTATTATCAAAAAGATTATTAATTAATTGAAGTGAATAATAATCTCAAAAAACAACATGTTATATTATTAGGCCGTAAAACCGCTATATACTTTTTAATTTTTAGGTTTTGTAAATAAAAAGGGTTTTAAATTAAACAACTTAATCCACTTAGCTTCTAGAGAAAAATAACATCTACTCAAAAGCGCAATCTAGGCAAATAGGTACTTAGCTAATAAACAATATCAATAATGTGTACCTATTCAAGTAGTGCTTAATGCTACCGATAGATTTCAGTGTTTAGACGCTTATGCTTGCCTTCAATAGATTGCCTATAAAGACATAGATTATATAAATTTATTTTTTTTCACCAAAAGATTCGGACAATATATACGAGGGCGGCACTGAAAATTTCGGGAATCAAGGAAGTGACACAACATTACTATTTAAAAATGTATTTATTGCTTTTCGAAGTATTCTCCGCAAAATTTGACACATTTTTCCATACGATGGAACCAATCATTGAAGCAACCATTCCATTCGGAAGTTGGGGTCTCCAAAATGGCCGTTTTGTAGGCGTCCACGGCTTCTTCAGGTGATGAAAATCTCTGACCACGCAATTTATTCTTTATTTTTGGGAAAGTATAGAAATCATTAGGGCTTAGGTCAGGGCTGTACGGCGGATGGTCTAATAATTCTATGATTTCTTGCTCTAAAAACTCTTTTGTTCTGTGCGCGGTGTGAGAACTTGCATTGTCGTGATGGAGGATGATGCGGCGGTTGCAGTTCTCTTTACGGAGATCAGAAACGACCTGAAGCAAACAACTGTTAGCATACCATTCTGCATTAACCGTTCTTTGTCCCTCAAGAGGAATAGTCGCAACATGGCCGGTTTTGGAGACAAACGTGGCCACCATTTTTTTTGCAACACTCCGTGAACGAACAATTTTTGTTGGCTTTAACTCATTTTCGAACACCCAAACTCGTGACTGGTTTTTTGTTTCGGGTTCGTACGCGTATATCCAGGATTCGTCACCTGATACGATGTTGTATACAGCATTTGAGGATCCTGCGTGGAATCTTTCGAGAGTTATGACGCATCAAGTAACGCGAGCCGCTTTTTGCTCTTCACAGAGCAAATGCAGTATCCATCGGGAAAACAACTATTTTACACCTATTTGTTCATGCAAGATTATTTGTATTTGACTCATGCCAATGTCTAAAGTTGCCTGAATTTCGTGGTATGTCACATGTCGATCTTCCTCAATCAGCTTACGCACAGCATCAACGTTTTCTTGGGTGACTGCAGTTTTTGGACGACCTTGACGGGGATCATCACTGAGCTTGACACGTCCACGTTGAAATTCAGCAAACCAGCGATAAATTGTGGTTTTGGATGGAGCTTCATCACCAAATGCAGAAATCATCCGGTCAACACACTGTTTTTGTGTTAAACCACTTCGAAAGTCAAAATAAATCATCGCTCTAGAATTTTCTCGAGTCAATTCCATTTTCTCAACGACTAAACAAGTTTGACAAGACCTTGTGACAAGACCGAGAATTTTTTTTTAATTTGTTTTTTAATTTTTTTAAATTGTTTTTTTAAATAAATAAACGGTATTCGATGTTTCAAACCAAGGAGTTTTAAATTAAAAAGATTTTAATATGACAGGAACAGTGGAAATATTCCATTCCCGATACTTTTAGTGCAGCCCTCGTAAGTTCTTAGAAGACCGAGCTTCGCTCGGAGTTATATTATTATTATTATTACGGACAAAAAATCGAAAAAATAAACTTATTTTTTATTTTTATGAAATTAACCAGGAAACGCGCAGACGGATCGCGTGATGGTAAGCGATTACCGCCGCCTATGGATACTCGCAACACCAGAGGAACTACACTTGTAACTCCTCTGGTGTTGCAACTTGCGTTCCTAGTCCTCAAAATCCCCAACATCCCTTGGGCCTCCAGTAACTTTACTTACATTTATAAATACAACGCAAGCGTTATTTATTTACCCGGTCGAGCCGACCCATTCATGTCGAAGCGTGGCTCTCCCACATTTTAAAAAAATCGTCTGACCGGGATTCAAACCCTGGACCAATTGCCAACAACGCAAAGTCTGATGCTTAGAAGCAGAAATACTGGAAGCCGTTTCCGAGATTCTCAATATTATAATATTGTTTATTACATATTTACACCATTTGCTCATTAAAGTAAAAGATAATAAAAAATTGAATTGTTATGTAATACCTGGGCTGATTGATAACTGGCCGAAACGACGAACTTAAAAAAATGATACGCAAAAAAGGAATATTACATTATATTCTGGCATCTTTTTGAAATTTGAATTTAATCGAACTGATGGAATTTGTTTGAGAGGACGTAGAACTTTCTCTGTCGTAAATTTTCTTAACAATGGAAAGAAATGAAATTCGTGCGGTGATAAAGTTTTACGTTTTAAAAGAGAAAACAGCAACCTAGATTAAAACCAAGCTAGACAGGGTGTTAGGTAATTCTGCTCCTGCATTGAGTACAATTCACACCTGGGTAACTGATTTTAAACGTGGAAGACAGAGCTGCGAAGACGCCCACAGGTCTGGCCGTCCAAATGAAGTCACGAATCCGGACATGATCAAAAAAATTCACAAAATTGTATTGAATGATCGATGCTTAAAGTTGCGAGAGATAGCAGAGATGGTGAGCATTTCATCTGAACGCGTTTTTAATATTTTGCACCAACATTTGGGAATGAAAAAGCTTTGCGCGCGATGGGTGCCGCGTTTGCTCACTGTAGACCAAAAGCAACGTCGAGTGGACGAGTCATCGGAGTGTTTGTCGCTGTTTAACCGAGATCCTAATGAGTTTTTGCGGCGTTATGTAACAGTCGATGAAACCTGGATACATCATTATACTCCCGAGACAAAAGAACAATCTAAGCAGTGGACTGAGAGCGGAAAACCTGCGCCGAAGAAAGCAAAAACGGTTTTGTCGGCCGGCAAAGTGATGGCGACTCTTTTTTGGGATGCTCGAGGGATTATTTTAGTGGATTATCTGCAAAAAGGAAAAACAATAAATGGAGAGTACTACGCAAGCTTGCTGCAAAAATTAAGTGAAGAAATCCAGAAGAAACGACCACATTTGGCCAAGAAAAAAATTTTGTTCCACCATGACAACGCACCTGCACACACGTCAATGGTTGCAGTCGCCAAACTCCATGAATTGCGGTTCGAATTGCTACCGCATCCACCCTATTCCCCGGATTAGGCCCCGCGCGACTTCCACTTATTCCAAAACCTGAAGAAATGGTTAGGTGGCCAGAGATTTTCATCAAATGAAGAAGTCATTGTTGCCGTGGACGAGTATTTTGAGGGGTTGGAGAAAGCATTTTATCAAACTGGTGTAACGGCATTGGAGAAGCGCTGGACTAAATGCATCGAGGTAGAAGGAAACTACGTTGAGAAATAAATTTATTTTAAATAGATTTTTGAAGTTTTTCTTTGTCGTTTCGGAAACTTATCAATCAGCCCTCGTACGTTGTATATGATAGGCAGTGTTTATGGTTCCAGGAAAATACCGTTAAATTATTGTTCATTATGATAAGAGGGGGCAAACGTGAAACCAGCAGCTGGATCACCTGATGAAAAGTGACTTCTGATGCCCATGAATACCCGCGACACCATAGGAGTTGCAAGTGCGTTGCCGGCCTTTAGTATACTAATACCTCATGCTTCTTTTCTACGTCTCATCTCACGCGATAGATGGCGCTTTGATGATAATAATGCATTATTGAATGGATGTAGAATTCCAGCTTAGTAAATGTAGCCGACAGATATCAATTATCGATATATTATGTCCTGCTGAATCGCGCTACCGTTTTATCATTACCTGTATGGGCAAATTTTACTTAACAGATCAAATAATTTATTGAGTCATCTTCGTTCTCTTGTGGGCAGAATTATGTAGCACTCTCTACAGTGACTAATGTGCAAGGTGTTCACCTTATAAATATTGACTTTAGTAGAATTAAATCACAACATTCAGAAAGCCAAGAATCGCCCTGATCTGATATTTCCTATTTATAATAAGTGATATCCTGATGAAGCCAAAGAAAAAAGGCAAATAAAAAAAAGTGGGCAGCAAAAAGGCGCGCGCCTCCGTTGTGCAACAAATATACCCTAAAAATAGAAGGAAAATAAAAATATTGTCACAAGAACTTACAATACATTATAGTTTAAAAAAACTAAAAAAAAAACACGCTTTTATAGAAAATCTAACTAAAAAATAAAAAATAAAATTTAATAAATTTGGATTAAGAATAGTGTGATGAAAGTAATGAAAAATAAATGTTTATTATTGTAAAAAAGCGTGGGGTACAGTGTCTTCACCTGTACGTTTGTTTGTATGTAACCGACTCCAGTGGATTTGATTTTGATCCACTTCAAACGGTCAGATTTCGTTTAAAGTGATTTTTAAGATATTATCAAAGTGAAGATCCTTCTCATATCTGCCAATAAAATGTTTATAACTATTGACACTATGCACCCCACGCTTTTTTACAATAAAAACATTTATTTTTCATTTAAACTATTCTTAATCCAAATTTATTAAATTTTATTTTTTATTTTTTAGTTAGATTTTCTATAAAAGCGTGTTTTTTTAGTTTTATTTAAACTATAATTTATTTTTTGCTTTTTAGTACGATTTGCCAAAGAGTAAGCCTGGAACTGCACGCATGCGTAGTTCGCGCACTAGTTTTATCTCTCTTACTCTCATGCAAAGGATGCGGAAAGAAGTTGATGAATCCTGGTGTTTTTCATCTGGATAATGGGATATTTTAATCGAATTATTGCATTGTCATCGGTCTTTGACAGCTGTGCAAAGTTTGAATTAAATCTGATCGTTCAAAGTAGGACAAAATCGAGCCCAAAGGAGTCGGTTAACAAACAAACAAACAAACAAACAAGCAAGCAAGCAAACATACAGGTGAAACTAATAAAAGCGTTATAAAAAGAAATGAAATCCCACCAAAAACATTTTCATGTAAAGTGATGTCAAGATCGCACTGTCAAAAAGTTATCAGATATCATGTAAGCCCAAGCTTCTGACTCTACACGTCCTAACTCTACAAGCCTAACTTCACAAACTCTACACCTTAGTTGGGTTACGTTATTTCGTTACATTCCCACGGGCGTGAGGTGAAAAATTTACTGACTGTATTTTTCCTTGGTTTTACATGAGATCTGATAACTTTTTTACAGAGTGCGATCTTGGCATCACTTTGTATGAAAATGTTTTTGGTCATCATTTACTGCGTATATTTAATGTAGAATCTACCCAAATCATATGTCTGCTATCTGCAATAATAAATATCTATTTAAATTTTATAAGTTTCACCCATACTAAAAAAAGTAACAAATCTCTCACAGCGAATATAAATAATATTCCTAGTGTAGTGTTTTATATGATTTCACTTTAATATTTATTATTTTTGTACCGAGAAAAATGTTTCCTCGCAATTTTATACCTCGGGTATAATTGTGCGATCTTCTCGTTTTCATTCGAGAATTTAAACCAGATATTCGCTTTACGTTTTAAATCGTCTATTCTTCATTTTTCTCCGTGAACACGTAGCAGGTCCCTTGTTTATCTTTAAGAATTTGATCGAATAATAATAGCCTGATAATTGTTTAGGGCATGTATTTAAAGTTGCGACAAAACAATCAAATAATGGATGTGAAAAAACCGAATATGGAATACTAAATTACCAAGTTGGTGAAAGAATGTAATGTAAATTTGGCGACTAATTCATACCAGTTTTGTCACAGAATATTCCAAACTGGCAGACAGATATTATTTTGGCGAACAAATAACCATCTTGACAACAATTTGAGAGTATACTTTTAATTTAAGAATAGGCACATGCATATATTTTCCCTGATGTATGTAATTCAAAAAACACAATAAGCAGCAAAATGAGCGCACATAAAAAAACGTAAAGGAGCGAACAAAATTCCCATTTTAATAGTGTTGATCACAAAAAATCTTTCATTTTGAAATATTTCAAAATGGCGGATATTTAATTTTCGTAAAATTGATATGGGTATCGTTTACCAGGTTTTTGGGGGTGCTACATACGAAAATGACGTTCATTTTTAATTTCCAAGATGGCGGACATGTTTCCTTTTAATATGTCCTTTTGTATGTTTCTGGGGGTGCTGATTACAAAAATTAATTCATTTTGAAATTTCAATATGGCGAATATTTATTTTTCTGTAAAATTGATATGAGTCGTCTTCGAGGTGTTCAGGGGTGCTGAAAACAAAAATGATATCCATTTTGAATAATACCTATATGGAAAAAAAATATTTGAGTTTGAGTATAAAAGTATTAAACATACTTCCCGTTGTCTGATCCCCGTAAAAACAAGTTCTTCGAGTACTCAACACGGGACCAGATGGATGTGGTGTGAAGCATCCATAGACATTATTATTGTTATTACACTATCAAGCTAAGAAACCATTATCAACAAAATGTATAATATAATCAATTTCAATTTAAAATGTAAATAGATATTTTTGTCAATTTCTAATCAATAATAATATTCGAGTACACGTAGACAAATAAACTCAATTTTAAATCATAATCAAAACAAATTTCCACCGCAAAATTGCACCTTCAAAAACACAAAGCAATTAGATGTATAATTAGTATTCAAATCTCGTCCGCAAAGAATAAACATTGATTTTTTATTCCCCCCAAAGTATTCCTGTGGGTGGTTCGAGGAATACTAATGTGAACTTTTGAACGTTTTTTCGCGCCCCGCCTAAGCGTTCGTTTTTTTTTTTGCATAAAATATCTCATCAAAGGATTGCTCAGTATATTGAATATCAAATGTACAGAAGAAAGTTTCCAGGGGGTCTGCCCACCGATTCCTTTAAAAATACACCAAAAACGTGACGCGAATATTTTACTGAATGTTATACTTGATAAGTAGATGAATTTACACTTCGAGCTCTCTACATAATATAGTCGGTAATGTCTCCATTCCATTTGCTCTATACATCGTTGTTTGTATAAATGGATTTAGTTTATTTTATTTCGAATATAATATGTCTAGACTGTCTATAAAAACAACGGCTGAATTTACTTACAAAAAATATTGTAATACAATTTTCTTTATTAATAAACAATAATATTTTCTTATTGTTATAAAGCCATTTATAACAATAAGAAAATATTATTGTAATAATATATAGGGCGCCATTTATTTACGATTAATAAATATTTACAAGATACAGAAACATAAGAAAATAGGTGATTTTGATTTCTTAGTGATTATTGTCTCAATTATGTTATCTAAGTATACAACTATACACTAATAATAAAAAAAGGAAAGATTTGTTTGTTTGCTTGAATAGACTCCGAAACTACTGGACTGATTTTGATGAAAGGCAAAAATATAGAGCAGACCACGGGGAAGGACATAGACTACTTTTTATTGCGGCGAAATGTACGGTTTCTGCGGAATATTCTTTTGCGCGCAAGAAGTCGCGGGAAAGCGCGATCATCTAGAGAATAATACGGGTACTTCGATTTTTTATTGACATGACTTCTTAAACTGAAGACTTCCAAAATTACGATTTCGAAATGGCGCGGGCGGTCCGATTGCAAAAATAAGGCACATTTTAAGCTGTCATTATATACTTTTGATCGCCTCATGAAATAAATCATTTTGCGAGCAGATTTCGTGAATCCTAAAGCCAAAAGGGCTGGGTCGATGACATAAAATTCCCAACGACAAATCTCATAAAAGTCCGTCGAGTGATCGTAGGCAAACGTTCAAAAGCCGCGTTCTTGGATTTACGTCGCCAATAAAATACATATTGCGATTTCGGATAAAAACCATAAATTCAGTGTTTGTAGTTTCGGCCATTTTCCATTTTATATTCGGCGTGAATGGCCACATAAAAAAATCTATAACCCATATACGCAAATTATATGAGTCTACTGGCTGATCCCGACAGACGTAATTGTTCTGTCTTATTAAGTAATAATAAAAATAAAAAATATTGTCGAACAAATATAAATAAATATTTACCCACATCATTTAGAAGTTGAAAAATAGATAACGACCGATTCTCAGACCTACCGATAATGCAAAAAAAAATCATAAGAATCGATCAAGCCGTTCCGGAGGAGCGTGTCCCCGAACAGTATGACACGAGACTTTTATATATTATATTAGATGTTACCGGGCCATTATTACGAATCTATTGACATCTCATTTATTGAAATGGGATCAGTAATTTAGACGCTACGATGGTACAAACATACATTCATACATTGACTGCCAAGATCATTACCCTTCCTTTCAGCTTCACCGTAGTAGGGTAAATAGGCTTTCGTGCGTTTTAGGGTTCCGTAATACACAAGGAACCCTAATAGTTTCGCTCTGTCCGTCCGTCTGTCCGCGCTTCTAGCTTCTGTAATAATGAATATAAATGGATGATATTTGCTATAGTTATAGATTGTATATAGTAAAATAATATTAATTTTATATTTTAGGGGTGGCTACATGTGAAGTGGGGATGAAAAATATTTTTTCATTCTACCCCATCATGTGGGGTATCGTTGAATAAGTATTTTAAAATAAAGGTTAAGTTTCATACATGACTTTATTTACAAATTCGACCATTTTTGAGTAATGGGCCTCCAAAGTGGTTTGTAAGTTGGTCCCCTGGCATTTCCAAACTATTGGAGATAGAAACTTGTAAGTTTCTGTGCTGATAGATCACGCCAGAAACTGTTTAGGAAAATTATTTTGAACGAAATCGGACAGTAACTTTTGAAGAAATTGAAAAAAAAAAACTTATTCCGCTTAACTATCAACGCGTAATAGGTCCTCACATGCTCTTGGTTAGGTTAGGTTATTATATAATAATCATCTGCAATACTACGCCACAGACGGCGAAGATATCAAAATATTTTATGTTCAGATAAAATATTGTTTGCTATACAGTTTGTATGAACTATTACAGACGGCTAAGTTACTCTTTATTTTCATAATAAGTACTATATCATCTTAAAATAAAATATAATAGCATCTTCGCTGTTTATGATACCTCCTTAAGTCTGATCAAGTTGTGATCAAATCACTTTGTTAAGTATGATAGTATATTATATATAGATTAGAAATTTATTTCCCTTCATTATATTTTAACTAATATAATATATATTTCAACAAAAACAAACCAATTTAACCGCTTACTATATTTTATAGTAGCTTCTGCGTGAAAGAGTGACAAACATCCATCTATCCATCCATCCATCCTCACAAATTTTCACATTTATTATAAATAGTATTAGGAAGTTAGCTGTTAGGTATACCTAGCAGATATCAGTCGGATTTTAATAAAACCCTCGCGATCTGAGTTATTGATAAAATTGGTTTTTATGAAAAGCAATAGAAATGAGGATACCTACTTTGTGTTTCAGAGTTTATGTAAGATGAAGAAATAAAACTTTTATTGCTCCGGTGAAACAGACTTGGCTTAGTGCCTACCTATCTTTTATACCTATAATTTTTATTAGATTTTTTTATTAAGATTTTTTATCAAAAGAAAAAAAAGCTGAGAATGCAGACTTACTTTTTATAATATTTGCCTAGAATATATAAATAAATACAACCTACACACACCTACACCAACCCGGTGTGGCTCAGTAAAGAAACAGCTAACAAGAAGTCTATGTTCTTTCCTGTGGTCTACTCATTACTCAATATCTGTACCAATAGGAAAACTTGAAAATCAGTCCAATAGCTTTACCTATTCAATGCAAACAAACAAACATGCAAGCGAACAAATCTTTCCTCTTTTTAATATTAGTATAGAGCATAGACTACGAAATACCAAGCTAGGCACATAATTATGTACACTAACATTATTTCCCTGTAGATACATACACGAAAAACATTGTAAGATAAAATAAGCAATTACGTGTATTCTTAACGCCGGTCACGTACAGGTCTATGAAATAATTAAACAAACCCGCATCGGCTGAGATCAGACCTTCCCCATGGAAAAGTCCGAATTAAGGGCATGTACACAATAGGCGACCTGAAAAAGAAAGTTATATTGGTTCAAGTTGTCTAGTGTATTTGTGCCTTTACAAGAAAACATCAACACACGTCCCCGATAAACTCTTTAACTACAGAAGTCGGAATCGGCGAAACGGTGCCAATATATTCCGTCGGTGATTTTATATACTTCGTGTTCGTAAAAAGTTATTTAGATCTGTGCAATGTGCATGTATTATATATTTTATATGCGACTATCGACCCTAATGTTTTATATTCTCTGTGATAGTACATAGTATTAAAAATCCTGAGTTTGTTATTCCTAAAGCTATTTTAAGTTATTATTTCTACACTTTATATAAAACAAAGGTAGCTAATTTCCTATGTTTATGTATTTACAGTACACGATAAAGCTTATAAAATATTGCTTTATTGTAGCTTTGTCATAGAAAATAAGGCTGTTACTACAATGGCGCAGGTAAGTACATAAAATAATTATTACAAAATATTTAATGAAATAATTATGTCATAGCATAGAAATTCCAGCTAATATCAAGCAAGCCATTTCGGTCTGTAAATATATAATAAGCATAACAGTAGATATAATACCTTTAACGGAGGCTCCTTAGTAACAGCTAAAGTATCAACAATGCTATTAAAATTTTATCTAATATCATTATCCTACGTCATTTTTGGTGGATAGCAGAAAGGTTGAATATGTTGAGTATTTTCCTACGTGTAAAAATTTTGTTTTTTTTTTTTTAATAAATTATGAAATAATTAGGTAACTTGATAAAAGTAAAAAGAATTAGGATTTTATATGTAGTTTTGTAATTATATGCATTTCGAAGTCACAAAAAAGTTGGAATATTTGTTTACAATATAAGTGTAAAAAACCTACATAATTAGTTTACTTAAATCAAATCCAAAAAGATTTACTAGGGTGTACAGGACTGTATAAATTCACAGGGGTTCAACCGCCGGCTCAGATTAGACTCGAAGATAGCAAGGTTACACCGATTTGGGCAGAGCCGGGGCGATAATAAAACACTTATTTGAGGAGAACGTTTTTTCACTTTTTCGATTTGCTTACCTGGCTCATGGCAATGCCGTATAGAGAGCCCCGCCCGTACGCCTCTTTCGGGCCGATCTTCCATTTCATTTTTACCTCTCTATACGGCTATTTTCCATAATTTTCCCCATTTTCCATGAGCCAGGTGAAGCAAAACGCGTTGTGTGAAATACTTTATTATCATAACCAGACATATAAACCCTTATATACTAAACATCTTATTCTATAGAAAAGTTATTTACATTTTAAGGTTCAACTTATATGAAATGTTGTACATTTTTACCACTGTTTTCGTAATAATTTCTTAACCATTTATTATATAACCTTAAGCGCTATACTACACGTTATGTACTACGTTTATTTATATAAATCAAAAGAAGCTACGTTAAAATTAGCTTTAGTTAAAAATATATAATCAAAATAACCCGCACTTGATAAAACACCATTTTAACACTATTTTTCCACACTGATGCCATATAAATCTATACATATAGTCACTGAGTGTCCACTATTCTAGTTTTACGTACCGTTTTAATTACACGTTTATTGTTCACATTAAAATTCACTCATGTTTTTCGTTACGAGGCCGCTGTCCTTAACATCCTCCCCCCGGCGCAGTAGCCAGGGTCTACGCAGCCTCCTCAGGTGACTGCGGGCTCGCCGATCCCGCCGTGGACTGCTCCGGTGACTGCGAGCTGTGTGAACTCGCTGCGGGCCGCTCCGGCGACTGCGAGCTGTCCGTGCTCGCTGTAGGCTGCTCCGACGCTCGTTCCGCGCCCGGCGCCGTTCCCGGCGTCGTCCGCTCCGCTCCCGGCTCCGTCTGCTCCGCCAGCGGTCGCAACTGCGACTGTGGCGCCTCCTCCAGCACCGCCAGCTTCGACGTCGGCCTCCGGAACACGCCACTGCGCGTGCGAACGTCCGCACAGCGCACTTGTCCGTCCTGGCCGGGGTAGACTCGGTGCACGACCCCCCGCGGCCACGTATTACGCGGCAGCGTCGGGTCGACCACGACAACCAGGTCCCCTGGTACAAGGACTCGGTTGCTCAGCGGGGCCCCGTAGCGTGGTGTGAGCGTGGGAAGGTATTCCTTCACCCAGCGCCTCCAGAACTCGTCGGCAAGGGCTTGCGCGACCCTCCATGTTTTTTTGTCCGCCGGCACACACGGTCCGACGTACGGCAGTCCGGTGGACGACCCGAGGAGGAAATGATTCGGTGTAATCGCCTCCGGGTCGTTGGGGTCCACCGATACGTGCACAAGCGGTCGAGCGTTCACTGAGTACTCCGCCTCGGCCATCAGTGTCTGGAGTACCTCTTCCCTGGGCGACTTCTCGTTCAGCGTGGCTAGCAGGGCGGTTTTCACCGACCTCACCAGTCTTTCCCAGGCACCTCCTTGACTCGGCGCCCCGGGCGGTGTAAACTTCCACTGCATCCGATGAGTGAGGCCCAGCTGAGCCATAGCCGGCGCCCACTCGGCGTACGCCTGCCGCAGCTCGACGTCCGCGCCTCTAAAATTTGTCCCATTGTCGCTGTACATGACTGCCGGCCATCCTCGCCGCGCAGCCATTCTTCTCATTGCCATCAGTGCAGAGTCCGTCGACAGCGAAGCCACCAGCTCCAGGTGGACTGCCCGCGTCGTCAGACATGTGAAGAGAGCTCCCCACCTCTTCTCGTGACGTCGGCCGATGGTGACCGTCATCGGGCCGAAACAGTCGAGACCACAGTACGAAAATGGTCTCTGGAACGCCCCCAGGCGCTCGGCTGGCAGGTCTCCAGTTGGCGGGGTCCTCGGGTGTGCCCGTCGTAGCCGACAGAACGCACATCGGCTCATGATAGTACGCACCGTCGGCCGCACCTTCAATATCCAGAATTTCTGCCTGAGGTCGTTCACGACTCTCTCGCGGCTCCCGTGTCCCGCTCTGGCGTGCTCCCTTGCCACCAGTAACCTTGTGAAGCGATGTCTTCCATCCAGGATGATAGGGTTTTTCATTTCGGCCGGCACCTGCGCCGCTTTGATCCTTCCGTCTAGTACGAGCAGCCCGTCCTTGTACACCGGGTTGAGCCGGTACAAGGAGCTCCATCTAGGCACCGTCTTGCCACTTGCCATCTTCTCGATTTCTTGTGCGAAGCTGTCTCGTTGTGATTTTTGATACCACAACCTCTCGGCCCTCTCCAGGTGTCGTACGTCGAGGTGGGCCCGACGATCTCGGCACTTCTCGACGAACAGCAAGACCATCGCCGTGCATCTTACGAGGCGCTCGTAGTTTGAAAAGCGCGTCACATCTGGTAGACAGCTCAGCTCGCTCGCCTCCGTGGTGTGGAAGGCGACGTATTCTTCTTGATTTTCGATTCTAGCGGGACTCTCCGCGGGCCACTCGTTCATCGGCCTGCGCAGGAAGTCCGGCCCCCGGAACCAAGGGTCCTCGTCGCTCTTCGGAACGTAGCCCGTTCTGGTGGCTAAGTCGGCGACGTTGCTCTTCGTGCTCAGCCATCTCCACTGGTGAACGGACGTCAGCTCGGCAATCTCCCCTAGCCGATGCGCGACGTACGGTGTGTATTTGCGGCTGCCGTTCTGTATCCAACACAGAACTACTTGTGCGTCGATCCAGTAGAAAACCGTGTCCGTTTTCCACCTGTGTTCTGCTGCGACTGCGTTTCCCAGCCTCGCTCCGACCAGGGCAGCCTGTAGCTCCATCCTTGGTATTGTCTGTGCCTTCAGCGGCGCCACCTTGGCCTTGGCGGCGGCCAACACGACTCGTACTTCCCCATTTTCTTGTTCCAATCTCCAATAGACGGCTGCGGCGTATGCGTCCTTACTCGCGTCGCAGAACACGTGCAGCTGTCGGCCTCTCGTCGGACTCCCCCCGTTGTAACTCCGGGGTAGCTCGAGCTGACTGATGTACTCCATGTCGGTCAGCCAACGGGCGAAATCTTGGGCTGACTCAGCGGGTAGCGACTCGTCCCAATCCAGCTTCTGACGCCACAAGCCTTGTAGGATGACTTTGGCGGTGATCGTGTAGCAGCTCAGCAGTCCCAGCGGGTCGTAGATGCTCATCACCGTGCTGAGGGCCTCTCTCTTTGTCGGTGCGCGCTGTAGCTCGCGAACCTCCTTATGGACTCTGGAGAGCGACGTGTTGAATCTTAGTTTGTCGCCTCGGGAGTCCCATAGCATGCCCAAGGTCTTCTGCTCGTCTTTGGTGACACGCTGTGTAGTGTCCTCGGCCAGGCGGTCTTCAGGCAGTCCCTCTAGCACCCTCCGGTCGTTGCTCGTCCAGCCTCGTAAGTGGAAGCCACCTTTCCTATGTATTTGGTCCACTTGTTCCACGGTCTGCATGGCCTTCTGGTGGTCTGGATAGCTGTCTACGTAGTCATCCATGTAGTGGGCTTCGGTGATAGCGCGATGAGCTTCGGGATGCGATTCGGCAAACTCTTCCGCGTTCCGATTCCGGGCTGAGTGTGCCAGGAACGGTGAACACGATGCTCCGAAGATCATTACCACCATCTTGTATGTGGACGGCGGTTCGCCTTCGTCTTCTCTCCACAGGAACAGCTGGGCCGGTTGGTCTTCTTTCCTGACCTTGACACGAAGAAACATCTCCTCTATATCGGCCTTCACAGCGACGGCTTCCTCTCTGAACCGGAACAATATCTTCGGCAGTGAGGTCAGAAGGTCAGGCCCCTCTAACAAGTGATCGTTGAGGCTCACGCCGTTTGTTCTCGCTGCTGCGTCGAAAACCAGTCGCAACTTGCCCGGCTTGTTTGGGTTTTTAACCGGGGAGTGCGGCAGGTACCATGTGATGTCACTTCCGGCCTCTGTCCCGTCGCATTTTTCCGCATATCCCTTGCTTATGAGATTCTTCATCTGTCCATGATACTGCGCCTCGTCCATGGGGTTCTTCTTGAGCTTGTGTTCCAAGTTCTTGAGCCTCTTTAGCGCAGTATTGTAGCTAAGAGGTAGCTTGACGCCGTTCGTGCGCCACAGAAGTCCCACTTCGAATCGACCGTCTTCCGTTCGTTTGGCCGTTCTGCCAAAGAGGTCGATGGCTCGCTGCTCCTCGTCGCTCAGCTTAGCCTTGGACGCTATTCCCAGTGCGTCTATTTCGAAGTGTTTCTTCACCATTTCCTCCAGTCGTTCGCCTCGGGTCTCGATCGTAGACACGTGCAGGATGTTCTCGTGTTCTTCCTGCTTTATGAGGCGTCTGGGGATGCTTCCATGGATTACCCAGCCAAGCTTCGTCTTCGAGGCTGCAGGCTGGTTTCTCTTGCCGATCCTCAGCTCCCTGGATACAATGAGCTGCCAGTTGTCCGTGCCGATGAGAAGTTGGGGTTTCTTGTCTTCATAGCATATCTCTTCGTTCTTGAGATCATGCAGGTGAGCAAGTCGAAACAGTGATTCCGGGACGGACTGAGTAAGTAGGTTCAATCCGGCCACGGTTCTCGCAGTGACGTCATATCTGGTACCGTCGTGACCCCGTACGCCAAGTTGTACGAGTCGGCTTTTTTCTTCCCTTCTCTCGGCATTGATCCCATGCATTCTCAGCACCTTCGGTGGGCCGTCTGCGCCGATAGCCTTCGCGACGTCTTCATCCAGTAGTGTCACTGTCGAGCCCTCGTCGAACAGCGCGAAGATATCCGCTTCGCCCCGTGGACCGACAACTTGAATTCTTCTCATCTTAAGTTTCACCGCACGGTCGGAGGTGACCGATGCGGTAATCACGGCGTCCTCTGTCTGTGGGGCGCTGCCGGACCTGTCTTCGTGCAGCAGCGCATGATGAGGCAAGTTGCAGCCCTTCACGCCGCACGGCTTCGCCCTGCAGTTGTATCTTCTGTGCCTGCTTCGTATGCACCGGAAACACAGCCCTTCCTTTTTGACCGTGTCCCATCTCTTTTGCATGCTCAGTTTCTTGAAAGCAGCGCAGCGAAATAGAGCGTGATCTTCGGCACATATCGGGCACTTCGTTGACTCCTTGCGTATTCTCTTTGGCTGGCTGCGACTCGGCGAATCCCTGCCCTCGTCTGCTATCGCGAAGACTGGCTTCCTCGTTCGGGCTTCGTTCTTGTTAGGAGGTGGACGCGGTGTTTCCTTCTTCAGTGCCGTGCTGAACCCGTAGCGCAGCGCCCTGTCCGCTTCTCTCATTAAGAATTCAGAGAGAAGGACGACATCGGGCTCGTTCCTGAAGCGCGACGTCTCTTCTGCGTAGTCGTACCACTTGCTCTTCTCGTATGGGCTGAGCTTCTCGAGGATGTCTCTCGTGAGCAACGGGTTAAAGAGATACCCGTGCCTCAGCTTCCTCAGGATGGTTACCATGTTCTGAATCTTCACTGCAAATTGGTTGAGTTCTGCCGCCGAACCTCCGAGCCTCGGTATCTTCTTCAGATCTTCCATCATGCGATCGACCATAACCTCGGGTCGACCGAAGCATTGTTCCAAGGTCTTCATAATTTGTTCAGGCGGCGTCGCGACGCTCAGCAGTGGTGCCACGGCTTCTCTTGCTTCTCCCCGTAGGCAGCTTCTCAGACGAGCTAAGTTCTCGATCGGCTTGAGCTTGTAGAACGCAGTGGTGTCTTCCATGGCTGCTTTGAATGGCAACCATTCAGTGGGAGCGCCCGAGAATATGGGCAACTCCGTAGTGTGGCGCGACTGGCGTTGGTTTAGCAGTTTATCCAATGTTTCGGCAAGTTGTTCCACTCCATTAGCCCTAGACGTGGGCGGTGTGGGTGAGCGTGGGCGGCGTTGCTGCGGCCACTCGAACCTCGTCTTCTGGGCTCCCTTCGGTGGCATGTCTTCTGGCTTCGGCGTCTCTCTTTCTTCCATTGATGTCGGCTCTTGTCTAGCCTCTTCGGGTTCGGGACCCTGTTCGCTTAGCCAGGCTCGGACACGTTGCTCCACCTGTTCTGATGGCTCGTCGTCGTCGGGGCTGCTACCATCTTCTGCAGCGGCGACGTCAGCGGCGAGCTTCTTCTTTATAAGTTCTGCTTCGATCTGCAGTTCCTTCTTACGAAGAGCGGCGAGTTTCTCCTCCGCCTCGTAATGCATACGCGCGACGACACTTGCTGTCGATCGACGCGATCTAATTGAAATAGCCTTCTTTCTGGCTAGGGTTCGTACTTCCGAGGATGCAGGCGCCTTGCTGGTACCTGGTCTCGGTTTCAAAATAGTTTGAAGCAGATCCGCTCTTCCCTCGGTCGGCGGCGGCTGGCTTGTAGCGGCAGCGGACGGCGATCGTGGCGGATCCGGAAATCGATGTGGTTGCTGCTGGTTCTCCTCGGCCCCACTCTGACTTCTTGTTATAACCATCTTCAAATGTTAATCTTCAAATGTTAATCTCAAATGTTAATCTTCAATGTTAATCTTCAATGTTAATCTTCAATGTTAATCTTCCATATTAATCTTCCTTTTCACGAATCTTCGGGAGGTTTTTCCGATAAAAAATCTGCGAATCCTTGCTTCCGTTCGCAGCGGTGTATCCTTGTATCCTCGAGTCCGATCTTCTGAGTCCAATCTAATCCCTGGCGTTGATTCCCGTTGATAAATCTTGATAAAGTTTCCAATGTTCTGACTTAAATCTTCAAAAAATTTCTATGTTCAGAACAGCTGACGAAAATTTTCAAGTCCAGTCTTCAGTAAAAATTTCTATCTTGATTCTTCGGTAATTTTTCTATGTTCAGAACAGCTGACGAAAATTTTCTAAGTCCAGTCTTCAGTAAAAATTTCTATCTTGATTCTTCGGAAATTTTTCTATGTTCAGAACAGCTGACGAAAATTTTCTAAGTCCAGTCTTCAGTAAAAATTTCTATCTTGATTCTTCGGAAATTTTTCTATGTCCACAACAGCTGTTCAAATTTTTCTAAGTGCCGTCTTCGTTATTTTCAACTTGATATGGACTTCGAATTTTTCTTCGATCTTGAAATTCGGCTCGCCAAAGGACCGCGCACTACTGTACAGGACTGTATAAATTCACAGGGGTTCAACCGCCGGCTCAGATTAGACTCGAAGATAGCAAGGTTACACCGATTTGGGCAGAGCCGGGGCGATAATAAAACACTTATTTGAGGAGAACGTTTTTTCACTTTTTCGATTTGCTTACCTGGCTCATGGCAATGCCGTATAGAGAGCCCCGCCCGTACGCCTCTTTCGGGCCGATCTTCCATTTCATTTTTACCTCTCTATACGGCTATTTTCCATAATTTTCCCCATTTTCCATGAGCCAGGTGAAGCAAAACGCGTTGTGTGAAATACTTTATTATCATAACCAGACATATAAACCCTTATATACTAAACATCTTATTCTATAGAAAAGTTATTTACATTTTAAGGTTCAACTTATATGAAATGTTGTACATTTTTACCACTGTTTTCGTAATAATTTCTTAACCATTTATTATATAACCTTAAGCGCTATACTACACGTTATGTACTACGTTTATTTATATAAATCAAAAGAAGCTACGTTAAAATTAGCTTTAGTTAAAAATATATAATCAAAATAACCCGCACTTGATAAAACACCATTTTAACACTATTTTTCCACACTGATGCCATATAAATCTATACATATAGTCACTGAGTGTCCACTATTCTAGTTTTACGTACCGTTTTAATTACACGTTTATTGTTCACATTAAAATTCACTCATGTTTTTCGTTACGAGGCCGCTGTCCTTAACAAGGGTATGTATCAATATAAACGCGCAAACTTCGGAGATATCAGAAATTTTGTGCATATGGCCATACATTTCGTAGCAACATCAGTAACGTGTGACGTCACTTACTAGTACGACTTTTATATGGGGCGTTTTCACGAGACTCACAAAAGCGCTTCAAACAATCCGCAATATCTTGGAAAATATTGATTTTCAGTACACTATTCCTTATGTAAGCTGTCTTATTTTTCAGAGCACTATTCATTTATGTAATTAAAAAATTAATTAAACAGGAAAATACCGTATTGTATTAACGATTTTTTTTTACTAGTGGCCGCCTAATGGTCGAAATTGGCCATTTAATGTTTAAGTTTGAATTTCATTAGGGTTTCCTCTTAGATGCGAATAAAATGTCAATGAAATGTGAAAGACATAGATTGACATACGTGTGACATAATGTGCCAAACCAACACCTGTTTTTATACAAACGAACGGTTTAGTTATTTTCTGAGGTACTGTGTGTAACATTATTTTTATTAACTAAATGTATTTTTAAGCATTATTATAAAAAATATTAGTGCACTTCACATTTAATTCTGCCAAATTTCATACTCCTCCGTTCGCATAATTTTTTTTTCTTAAAACGGAGTACAAAGTTTTTTCTTCACGTATTAATTTATATATATATATATATATATATATATATATATATATATTTATATGATTATACTGTATTCAAATGTAGTCCTATTATTTTGATATAATATTATGGTGGTCTATTAGGTAGTTATTACGTCATAATAGAGAGGTAACAATACCACATATTAATAAATAGTTACTACGTAAGTAATACTACCTATGTATAATAATATTTGACTATAAGTCATTACTATCACACTATCGATATTCCCCCAAGACAACACTATATTGTCAATATTGACAAAATATAATATGACATATTACTATTCCATTATCATAATATTATATGCTGATGAACTCATTTAATTGAAGTCCATAAATATAGTAATCAAATTAACTAATTAACGTCAAAATCATAAACAATATTCTTGCCTTAAATGTAAACCGCCCAAAATTTACTTTCGCATGAAAATTACACGAGCGAAATGGGATAAAATATATATGAAACTCATACACATTTACCAGAACCCCTAATCACTTTATTAGAATTTGATACAATTCTCGATGGGAGCCCGCTTTAGGCGAAATCTTTGACATAAACATGTCTGAAATATAGATTACCTTTTTTACATGAAATCGCGATAAAACGGTTCGCCCAAAAAGATCATGCAAATTTTAACGATCTCTGTCTGCACTAAGCCTTATTCAGGTATGGATTACGATAAGAACTATATTATAGGTATAATGCGACCAAATTCAAAGGCACGGGGCCACTATAGGGGTAATTATTTCCTATGGCACATTCATGGTGGTACCATTAACCCGAATATACTTTACATTATCTTTTATTGTATTTCTGATACGAATCGTACTATGTAATAATTGTGAATGAAACAAGTTTTATGATACCGTAACCCTTGCTTTACAATGGCGTTTTTTTATCGGAAGTCTCGATAAAATTACGATTAGGTCTCGGCACAGCATGACGCAGCTTTGTTCTAATTAAACGACATTCAAATTGCGATAAGCACATAAACGGCAGTAGGTAAGTAGTTGATTTGGTGGTGATCTTCTAGAATGGAACTCAACACTTCCTTAATTCTTTGCGATATGGGGCTTAGGAAAGTGACCCTTTAATTATATGTTATCATTAATTTATTGTAGTCCGTGCCCACGTCAGCAATCCAAATGACGTGTAGTTTTTGATCAGATTAATATTTTACGGGAAGCAAAAAATTTGTACACCTTTTTACGAAAATTATGCAAACGGAAGCAAAAGAATCCTTGTAAAGTTCAAACTTTGAAAAAACTGAAACGAATTTTGGGCTAATTTGGACCAATAGGTCTTGTTGTGTCTAAATATGTGACTCCATTTCAAACTAAATTATTACTAAAAAGCGACACTGTATATAACCTAAAAATTCCTTTACAATTTAAATATTAATTATACGCTAACTATAGGTTTGTTTACGTCAATCAAAGCCTACGTCATTTGCTAGTAGTAATGGGCTCGTGGCAGAATGCTTTCAGCTCATATATTTGTGAATTGAATAGTTTATGATTCTGATTACTTAAATCATCCCGTAGTACCTCTGGGAGTGAAAATACGATGCTGCTTAGCTATTAAAATTGTATTTTGCTAGTGCGAATAATCTACATTTAATGCTCGCAAGAAATTATCTTAATTTATTTATAATCTTAGTTTATTAAACTAATTTCTAATGTAGATAAGTACCTCTTTTGTATTATAAAAGATAAGATGAAGATTTTTATAGTAGCAATAATTAATATTCTTTAAATGATAATTTGCACGCCACTAGAAAGGCGAAATAGGAATGAACAAATGTACCAACTATGTTACACCATGTTGTATTTAAGCAAATAAATTATTTCTAATCAAACCTTAATCATAGAATCCAATAGCTTAAATAGACTAAGATTTTTTAGATAAATTTCACCAAAAAAGATAATAGAAAATAAATTACTAAGAAGTCAAAAGTACCTGGGCGTGATTTACTTAAAGAAGAGGCTTAAATTGACAAATTAATGGCGGGAAATTTGAAATACGAATAATAATGTGTCAGATATATCGAACATTTTGATAAATGAAATATAAATCTGTCAGGACGGTAATACGAATCGATTGCCAATGGCCGTGCATGCCCCAGCAAACAATCTGCATATTACGCTTCATTACCAACCATAATACAATTACCGATTCATTGTGTAACTAACGTAAAAACGCAAATGAGCATCTACCCCACAGCATCGCGGCTGTAGATAATATTATCTAACACATATTAACCATACAGGCAAAGACTACCACAATCTCTGTAGTCAATGTCTTGAAACAGTACAAGATAATAACACTTTGTTGCAAACCAAAAAATGTAAACTAAAATCACATAAAATGATCTACAAAAGGCGAACTTATTGCTAATAAGGAATATCTACCAGTCAACCTTTTGTTTATGAGATTGGAGAATTAAAAAGAACGTGTAGGTGTACAAACTAGGAAAACTTTATTTACATGAAACATAAAATACATAATTACAATTAAAGCGACAAAAACAAGTTTAAACCCTAATTCAGAAAATTTTGTTAATATTTTAAAAATATTAATTGAATCAGGGTGACGAATTTCCAAAGGCAGTGAGTTGCAAAGTGTTGCAGCACGAACAGTAAAGGATTTGGATTATAACGAAGTGGAGAGGGAATCTCAAGAGCCAGATTGCTGGAGAAGCGTAATGTTAATCAGGGTATCACGTAAAGGGTTAAAGCGATTTTTAGGATAGTGAGGAGTAGAAGGAAGAAACAAGATGCTGTGAAGAAGTGAGAGGATGCGGAGCCAGCAAAGTTTTTTTCGGAATTCAGAAACATGCTTTACGCTCGAAACCCAGCTGTACGGACAGACCGACACGACTAGAAAGAGATCAGGCGCAGGTCCGACTTTTTACATGCCCATCCGACGCATGGATCATCTTTCTTGTCAGATAATCAGGTGATCAGCCTGCATTGTCCTAACCAAACTTGGAAACAATATTTTTGTTGTCCCAATGCGAGAATCGAACCCACGACTTCCGAGTCGAGACGCAAGCTCTAAACTACTCGACCACGAAGGCTGTTACACATAACATACTACACACACAGAAGTCTAAAAATAAAAATAAAGTAATTTTGATTCCACATAATATATTTACAAATATATTTTGTGGCATATTCAGCTAAAGTACTCATAGTGATGTTTTTTCGTAAATATCTTTAATGTAGACTATGCTCAGTTAAGTTATCATAACTCATACATAGGGTAGGGTATTCACTTTTTTCTATATAGTGATACATTTTAATGAACAATAACCAGTAATGTTTGGGGTTCCGCTTGACTCCCTTACCCCCTCCCCTACGTAACTAGGTTACATCATTGGTACATGCCTTAATCCAATTAACTATTAAGGTCCGTGGTCAGAATACTAATTCTTGCTGCGCCATCGTACTAATATCTGTTACCTCTACCTCTGCAGAAAATATTATTCTAAATGCCTTTAAATTTATTACATAAATTAATCTGGAGAGTAAAATTTATTGTTTAAAGTAAAGATGTCAAATAATATATTATTATTTTAAAATATCGTTCAAGTCGATTCTACCTGCTGAAATATAAAAGGTAAACGGTCCCGTACACAGTACTTTTAATTCCTTCAAAATTACACATTAATCTTCCTGATATAGCACATGCAATAATTAATTATATTATTACGTAGATGGCTAAAACCAACACTAAATTTTAATTTTATCGAAAACAGCATTAATAACCACTTTCGATAGAGTAGAGATTTGCTTATTATTAATTAATATAATTAAGAAGTTTATTATAACCCCACAAATTTACGTGCCCGCTCGCGTGCGTCCATTAATTTTAGTACAAATTTAGTTCCATACCATCATAATAAAATATAGTATAATATTTAGTAGGCTCATTGTTGTGAAGTAATTTACTGTTTGTTTCATCTAATATTTCGTTTGGCATGGCAATAGGTACGTACGTCACGCCAACCCTACATCGCGCTAGCAAGGTTTCCCTAGAGATTACAAATTTACCTTTGGCACATGTTCCAAATAATCCTAGTTAGTAGTTAGGCATGGGTCGTAAAAACATCTCGCTTGATTTTTACCCGACTACGGCGAAGCCAAAAGAAAGGGTAATAATTTTGGCAGTAGTATGTATGTATGTTCCACAGTAGCGCTTAAACGACTGGTCCGATTTTAATAAATAAGGTGTCATTAGATTCGTTAGAATAGCCCGAGTAACATAGGCCATTTAATTTACGTAGTGGGGTTGTAGTTGTTTATAAAAATTGTAGTTATTCACGTTCATTTTACCTACCTATAGATAACCTGCAAGCATGATTATGGTGCCTCTCCTCAATAAAACTTCTTGCACATCGGTTCAGTTGTTGTAGGTACTTAATGAACCGTGTAAGTGACTATTTTAAACAAATTCACAATATCCCTTTTTTCCTGTACAGTGTACACTTGTACAGTAACGTTTCAAGTACTTTTAAAAGGTTCATTAATATCAACTCCTTGCATTAAGCTGAACAACATCAATGTGAAACGCAAACAGTCACTTTGTTACCTAGGACTTCTTTTAGAAAATAAATTTACATTCCTGGAACATATAATACAGACCGGTTAGAAAGCTAAAAGGAATTTCTATTGTTTCACAAAAATATCAACGTCGACATGGGGCCTTTCATTTAAAACATTAAAAATAATTTATAATGCGACGTACCTCGGCAGCATATGCTATGGCGCACCGGCGTGGGCAGATAGGGCTACAATAGGAGCGGCCCGTCGTAAACTTTTGCAAAGCCAACGTCTCGTCTTAATATTTTTATGTAAGGCATACCGTACCGTAAGTACTGAAGCACTCCCAGTCTTAGCCGGAGTCCTACCAGTAGATTTAGAGATACAGCGTCGTGCAGCACTATATTATAAAAAAAAAAAATTACATCTAATGGCTCGAATAATCTAGTTATCTTATTACTCTCTTTCGCGCTTAAAAACTCAGGGTTAGTCATTTTTTTTTCTATACAGAACCTAATTTCTGAGTGGCAGGAATGGTGGGACAACACTATCAAAGGGCGTCACCTATATAATTTCTTCCCTTCGGTACGCGATCGACTCTCGAAGCAATGGATAGAAATAGACCACTACGTCGCACAATTTTTGACAGGACACGGAACTTCAAAGCGAAACTATTTGGATTTACATTAGTCTCGTATCCGCTATGCGAGTGTTCGACCGAAGGTAGCCCTTATGAACATACTGCTCATCACATACTCTGGGAGTGTGATCTCTGGTATGACGAAAGAATCGAAATGTTGAACAGCGTCCATTGTGTTTCTAGGGTTGTGTACTATGAAGATCTCGTGGGCTGCGCGAAGAACTTCCGAGCTTTCAAACGTTTTTGTCATAAGTACTATTGGAAACAATGCAACACTTTTTTGTCATTATAAATGCATTGTAATCAATTGTCATATTATAAATTAAAACATTTAATTACATTCCGTCTTGTAGTCATAAAAAAAAAAAAAAAAAAAAAAAGAAAAAACATGTTATCCCCGTGGTGCTTCCCCTTTCATTCTGACTTTTTGTCATCACAATTTTTGCTGTCTCCCGCTTTTCTTGGGAGGGAAACTGGAATACTTCCTACTCCTCCTACAATCTTCTGATTAATTTCGATGCGAGTTCCAAGACAGATTTAGCATGTCCCCCGGGCACCCCTGAGATCATATCAAAGGGTTTTTGCGGTTGGTTACCACTGTCGATCCTGGCTACACAGGAGTTGCAGTGGTGGGTAAGTGTGGTGGGTCAATTGCCCGTTTAAAAAACTTGTACAGTAATTAAAAAATGCTTGTCCGGTAAAGCATTTATCCAATGGGAATTATTACGTACGTAGTTTCTCTAATATTATAGTAAAACACATTTATTTTAGACTAGAATTAATAAGTTATTCAACTATTATTTACAATTCAAACGTGCTTTTTCTTGCTGGTACAATTGATTCGAACAAATAAAAGTCGTAAATAAACAGAAATCGCTTGATTTACCTGCCGTGGGGTAATTGGCGCAGGACTAGCGCAGAGCGTGTAATTGGGGGTTATATTTCAGCGAGCGGTCAGTTCACACCGATACAAGAAGCGACGCGGAGTTGCATTTTTAAGATAGCTATGCAAAATTAAACTTTATCCAATACACAAGAGGATACAAGTTTCATTGATATCGGTATCTTAAAAATACAGCTCCGCGTCGCGTCTCGCTAACGCTAATGCGACGAATGTTCCGCTGAAAATACAAATTAGTGCTAAACCTACTACTAACTTCGTATGTTGTTGAAAGTATATTAAAAAAAAACAAGTTTTAATATGAGATTTATGCAACTGAAATATATATTTAAGGTCCACTTGCGAAGATCTTGGTTAAAGTTAACCCTGGGCTAAATATCATGTTGTTTCTCTCGTTCTTTGTATTTATGAAGGAGAAGGCATGATATTTTAACCCAGGGTTAACTTTAACCCAGATCTGCGCTGTTCAATTGTTTTGTCGAAGTGTAGTTTAGGCGTTCCTAGATATTTGTGACCGAAAGAAATGTGGTTCGAACATTCGAGTTTTCCCATGTTTTATATTATTACCACAAGGACATTTCCTTGTATTTCATTTCTATGCACGACACGCTTAAAGAAAATACATAGCAAAAACGTTCGAGTTAGAGGGGGCCAGTTAATTGTAGGCCCGGTCTCATGACGTCACTAATTGATCCCCGGATCTAACGAACCATCGTTATTTTAGCAACCTTCCCAATTAACGGGAATGTAACCTCTAGCATTAACTCCCTCACAAATTATACAATACTAACTGAATTATATTGTTACGTTTTTGTCTCAAAAATGACACAGGGTCTGGTACGTGGGGTCTCTAATTGGGGTATTTGCTGAAAAGTAAAACTCTACATTACCAAGTATTTGATTTTGTAAGCGAAAAGGAGAAAGAAAATTATTTAAAAACCTTGAAACTTATGTAACGTAACTAATAAAACAAAATGTTGTATAAAAAACGTCTTCATTTTTAATGTGCGGAAAGAAAATCTATTAAAACAAACCATTATAAATATTCAATTTAGTATTAAATATTTAAGGACAGGTAGTCGGCGCTTAGCCCTCCGGCCTAAGAGACAAAAAGTTTATCCGTGTTCCTGGGTCTTGAATGTGTAATGTGTATAGTGTAAAAGTGTTTCATATATTTCCTAATACATCAGAATATATACCTAATACATCAGAATAACGAATAGACAATAAACAATAAAATAAATCTTATAAAAATCGGTTAAACGCGAGCGAAGCCGCGGACAAATTATAGTACTCCATAAAATAATCCATTTATAATAATCCATCCACTCCTAACCTCTAAGTTCGTGCATCTCTAGACAAATGCTACTTATATGAAATATTATACACGTAATTATTTACCTCAAGTTAAGTGATTATCACCGCGAACAAAACACCTGCACTTAATTATACCCATCAACCCACCTCCTCCGAATCATTTCAACACCCCAAGACGGAAGGGTTGTAACGTACTTTCCTTTTTAATTGACTCCTTTTTGTCTGAAATTTTATTAAGAGGTTTAGGATGATGAATCGTCTTCCTATTGTTATTTTAGAAATTTCTTTATAAAGATACGAATAGGAATTCCTTTACTGTGACATTTACTTAGTGAAAACTAAGAGAACTCCTTAAATTTTGTGAAATAACTTAAATTTTTGTAAAAAAAAACTAAAACCTGACTACGTAAATTATATAGCCTGTGTTACCCGGGCTATTATAATAATTCTATTGACATTTCATTCATTAAAATCGGATCAATATTTTAGGCGCTTCGATGGAACAAAGATACATAAATACACACGTACAAACATACATACATAGACTGCCAAAATCATTACCCTTCCTTTTGGTTTCGCCGTAGTCGGGTAAAAAAGGCTTGTATCAATGTGGTCTTCAAAATATTCAATTTACATTATCTTTGGAAATGAATTTTATCCCATAATACTTTATGGGATAAAATTCAGTCAGTAGTCATGCAAACGATGAAAAATCGTCGAAAATTAAAGCGTATTGTGCACTTGTGAATTTGTTTTTGATGGTTATTTGCTGATGACGTCAACAGCACACATGGCAAATCCTGCAATGCATGTGTCATCAATCATCGTCGGTCTGGGCTTAGTTATAGGTTTATGAAATTTACCAGGAAACAAGCAGGCGTATCACTTGATGGTAAGAGATTACAGCCACCCATGGATATTCGCCACACCAGAGGAGTTACACTTGTAGCTCCTCTGGTGTTGCGTTGCCTTGTTACGGAACCCATCGTGCGCGCGTCCGACTCGCACTAATCATGTTTTTAGTCCTCTTTCTCCGAAGCGTATTTAAAATAATATTATTACATAATACTTATTTATATCAAATTGTAACATTTAGTTTTGTTTGTCACAGATGAGGGGAAAATTCATAAAATCGTACAGTGGACCCGCAACGGCGACAGCCAGTCAGCTTTACTTGATATTTTCGACGTAACTCCCGGCGAACCCATTCAGGTATGTGCCGACTGCCGACGAATAAATTGCATTAACCAGCCGCTCCGCACTTGGACGTGGCGAAATTGATGTTAGTGTTGCCACGTTTTATATTCAAAGTCCACGCTTTACCATAAATACTTAAAACTAAATACTAACTTTTCAATTTTGCGTTGTAAACCACATCAGTAAAGTCGATATTCTAATGAGCCATTTAAACTATTACAGTTATTATCCTTTGCAACGCTTATAATACAGATCACATCGAACCTCTTCTAATATAGGCAGGAAGGTTATTTTGTTGGTGCTGATCTGTACATTGTACAACCTAATTCTAATACTCATTTCCCCACAGGCGATGGCTATATCCCGCGCCCACGGCTCGCTCTACGCAGCGTCGGACGCGCGCGTTTTGCAGTTGCGTTTGGCGTTGTGTGCGCGGCGGTACGACGCGTGTGTGCGCTGCGCAAGAGACCCGTACTGCGGCTGGGACAGAGACGCTGGTGTCTGCCGGGAGTATATGCCTGGGTAAGCTTAGAGATTTTAGTAAATGAATAATAAATAAATAATGATTTCTTAGGTTTACGCGAATATTGTTCATTGTTTTAAACACTTACGGATTGTGTCGCGGTGCACTTTTCTTTTTCCCCGACGTTTCGGCTACTTTCCAGCAGCCGTGGTCACGGGAGGACTGACCTCCCTCTGTCTGACTGTCCTCCCGTGACCACGGCTGCTGGAAAGTAGCCGAAACGTCGGGGAAAAAGAAAAGTGCACCGCGACACAATCCGTAAGTGTTTAAAACAATGAATAAATACATAAGTTGCTGCGTCACCGCAACTGCAGCACGTGCAGCAGTTGCGGTTGACGTTGTCGTAACTAGAGCCAGCGCTCTACACACGTACGAGGCATGCCTTTTAAGTTTTGTCGTTTGAAGAAAGAAAGGCCACTTCTAAAGTTGTAGAAAATAATTACACGAACATTTTCCTTAGAAAGATTCATTTTCTTACGTGACCTGACAGATTCCAATCGACGCTGTGACTAAACAATAGCATTAATCCTAATACTTTCAACTGTTTTGACATTCAAAATTTAAACACATTCTAATATAGAACAGTTCCAAATTCAAATTGCCGATAAATATGGAATCGACAGAACTTTAAAAGTATGCCTCGTACAACTAAGGGTCAATCCAAACCGAAACGAAACGATACGTGACGCGGCGCTGCACTTTTTATAGCTATCCAAAATTGAACTTAATTCATTACGCAAGAAGATACACATTTCATTGTAAGAGTTCGAATGTCAATTTGCACAGTGTATGACAGTTGTCAAATAAAACGTGTAACTTTTTATATAGTAATTCATACAGTTTAATTTTGGCGCTACATTTTTAAGATAGCAATACCTATCTTAAAAATACAGCGCCGCCTAGTGTCGTGTATCGTCGCGGAGTGAATTGACCCTAACCAACACAATTTGTATATATCTATGTAAAGTGATCATCACCCGAGTGCATGGCTAAGCGGCTAAAGAGTTTTAATTGTAGCTAAAAGGATTCTTATAAATGATAATAATTGGTTAGAGGTTCTTTGCTCCTAGTAAAATTGACCTCACGACCTCAGTTTAACCTCTTGGAGGACATAAGTTCAATTAAAACGAAGTCAACGAAAAATGCTGTTTTCCTTAGGCTGAAACTAATTTATCCAAAAGGTCAAAGTCTCATTAGTAAATGGCATCATGAGTTGTAGCGGATTCTTGTCTCACAATAACAAGTACCTGGGTATTGGGTCCCCGAGCTTTGCTCGGACCTCTAGTAGATTTAAAAAAAAAAACACAAATATTTGACCGGGGTTCGAATCCTCCACATTCCGAATTTCATAACAACGCCAAAATTATCCAAACTGCCAATCGGACTGACGTTATTAGAGTCGAATTTATTGATATATTGTTGCACGACGAAAGAAAAAACATATATAACTTAAAAATGCGCAGTTTCGCAGGGATAAAACCTACTTAGACCAATTTTTCTTCCCCAAAACTGCCTGCATACGAATATATGTACAAGATTGTCTCGTTTAAAGTATAAGATAATAATAAAAATATTATCTATAATAAGTATCCGAAGAACTTGTGTTACAGGTACCAGAGAACTGGAAGTATATTTAATACATTTATATTTATACTAAACATATATATGATTTTTATTATATTTTACACATATTTAATACACATCCTACACATACACACAGGAACACAGAAAACTTTTTGCTCCCTCGGCGGGATTCGAACTCGCGACCTCCGCCTTTAGCACCAGCGTGCTATCCACTGAGTCACAGAGGTCGTTAAACGTTATCTTGAACCCTAAAAATGCTCGATTCCACTTATGTTCCTATTTTGCGACAGTATCACCACCTATGTATGACCACTAGAAATCCGGAATTCACTAGATAAAGGTATCAAATATTTAGCTGGTATTGGAAAATAGAACCTAATTTAATATACCTAACATTTGTTATTGCTATCGTGGAAAATCACTGTTGCGACCCACTTTTACCTTATATCCTACCGGTGCAGGTACTCGCTTAATAATAATGTCATGTATGGAACATGATATTATTATTATACTTTTGTTATAAGTAACACTTTCAAAGATAAGTATACAAAGGATTCTAGGCACAAAGGACGAGCTTATCTATCTATTATTATCGGAGTTCAAAGATAGCTCAGCCCTAAGTCCTAAAGAAATATAAATTTTCGAGAAAATTAGCAATAAAAAATTTAAATAAAGAACAATAAAACTTTCTGAACGCAGTCTAATGCTTCCAGACAGGGGTCTTGGACCTTTTTATTACAGTTTTCAGTGTGGAAACCAATAAAGCATTTATGCATTTACACCTGAAATAATTCTGGATTGCATACCATAGTGTAGACATTGCATGTCAGCCGTAACGCGATACATGCCATTAGCTAATCAGACACTTTCATAGACACATGCAATGTGAATTGTTTATGGCTACCGAGTGTAGACAACAATATATTATTGTTTAATATATTATTCTCTACGAAAATATTAGGTTGCATTGCGCGAATACATATTTTAACCACGCGATGTGAATGTTTATTTTTTTTAGGGAACCTTATAATACAGTCTATATTATGTTAAGTTCTACATTGTACAATTGTAGATACCTATCAAATACATGTATACTGTTATTTTTCTATCTGCGTATTACTTTGTAAGCCAGTAAAGAATCAAGTGTACTTTGAAACATGCCCTCAGGCAAAGTTTTAACTTAAAATAATATTGTACAGTAAGTTTCTTAATTAACAAGAATAGCTTATCTGACTTAGTTTCCTTTGTAACTGAACACACAATTGCGCACAGAGAAATCATAACGGGAAAACCTCGCTATAGATTACTATAGAAGAAGCGTTTTCATGTTATATTTATATTTTTTTACTAATGTATTTAAATATTTCACTGTCTTAAAATTCAAAGATAAAACTTGATGTATAAAATAAAAGGTATTATTTATATGAATCTTAAGCACAGAGTAAATAATAAATACTTACGAACAGAGGAACTGTTTTTATAGAAGCTTCGAAATCGATCCAAATTTATTCAGGGTTTAATCCACAGAAGATTAAGATTATAAGTAATTATTTTATGCAGGCATATTATTAACAACTACATAATATAGATATAGTTGTAAATAATATTCTTGCATAAAATAATTACTCTTCTTTTTATAATACTTCGTATAAAAAGAAATCAAAAAGATAACAAAACATTGAACCTGCACCATCACGTGTGTGACTCAAGAGCTTACACTAGACTAGTCACTAGGTCATGGACGCTCTTATAATAAAGCAAGACCTACTAGAAAATCAAACATTTATTTACCTATAATTATTTTCCTGGGGATAGTCCAAATTACAGATATATTCATTTATTCTATTATTTTTCATACGCAACAATGCAGTACAAGACTATGTTTAATGTAATCTTTCAACAATATTAGACATAAATATAATATAAAAACTTTGTTAACCAAAACTAATCAGCAGCAGACATCACAATCTCACATGACATAAAAATTCAAACAAGAAATTTGAAAATGTTGACGACACTTCGTCTGTCCACTGGCTTTACCAGATTTTTTCACTCTTATGCGTATGCGATAGGCGGCTAGTGGACACGCAACCATTCACCGTATGCTCGTAGTAGTGCAATAAAATCGAAAACTTCGCCGTTTATCTGTTTAATCTTTGGTTATGGTTAGGTTAGGTTTGGTTGGGGTTAGAAAATTTTCTTACACTAATTTTAATTTGAAACGGCTGTTCTACATTTTAATTCTTTTTCAGGCTGATTCAAGATGTGGCAAACGAAACCGCCGACATCTGCGACTCGTCAATTGCCAGGAAGAGCGTATCTGCCACTTGGGGACAGAGCCTTCATCTTGGCAGCTTCGTGAAGATGCCAGAAGTTTTGGCACCGCGAATGGTCTCATGGTATCACTACTCCAAGGAGAAAGGACGACATCCTATCACTTTTAAGTAAGTAAACCTTAAAAAGCCTACTTAAATTATTCATTTCACGCTCCAATAAGTAACTAAATACACATAATATGTACTACCTACCTACCTACACTACCTAGCTATTAAAATACCAACCGGCATTAAGCGTAGCGACTGCTGTCTGATACTACAAGTACAATCGCGTTTATTCCCGTACAAAGTAATCAAACGATAAAATTTTAAACCAAATTTATTTAACCATAAATACCGAGGGCCATAAAATATATCATAACTCCTTTACCAAAACAATGCGAACGATAAAATAAAAGAGATCAAAGAACAATTATTTCGTAAATATTAGAACGGAACACACATTAATTAAAATGTTTCTCAATACACCGCTATCGTGCTGTAATTAAAATACAAAGGGAGACTTGAAATAGGGATGATCGGTGTATGTTCGAAACTATAATATTTGTTTTACGTAATCGATTTAATATCGATAATCGTATAAGCTTCCTGTTCGTGATTTGTTGCGTCCAATGAATTCGAAATCATTTCAGCTTATCGACATCACCGTTGATTAAATTTTAAACAAAACATTGTTACAAAATGATGAATGATGTCACAGTCATATTATACTCCTTAAATCATAAAGTTTATCAACGAACCATTATTTCTAAATAATATTGTGTCCGAAATGTTGTATTTGTACACTTTCACTATAATTATTAAGCTATTGCATTGCTTTTATCGCGGGCTTTGAGCGCGGCGACCGAATCAAGCAATTCCGTAACGAAAATAAACCTAACCCTACTCCGACCGGCACAGCGGTGCGGCGTTGAAAGCCGTGCATCGTCTAACGTCGTTTCAGTTCGGCAGACTTCGGCACGGTGTTTGTGTGCGTGCGACTAGACGGATACGTGTAGACTTACTATGCAATAGCTTTACCGCGGCAGTCCCCGAGTGCCACACGTATTTTTATTTAATTTAGTATATACTGTAAGCTTATTATTTTGTAACAGTGATTAGACTTCACTAAAACAAGGAAATTAAATTAGCTTTCACCATAACATTAAAATGTCGACAATCGATGTTCTACGTTTAGACATCACTTTTAACGATTTGAAGAAACCGATTTTGTTTTATACGCGTCGAGTCAATGCCAACACTTAATGGAAAGTTGTTTCTGTTGACAACGTAATTATTGCCGACTTCGAATATTCGTGACGTGGAAATTAACAAATATTACAATATCTTCAATTAGTGACGTGCTTTAAAATCGATAATGTTATATGGAATCGTTTTTAAAGATTAAATGTTGATACTATGAGGGAAAATAATAGGAGACAGAAATTAAGATGCCTCTAACTTCCGACAGTTAATGGCCGATTTTTTTTCGTGGAAATTAAAAATAAAACAGAGTTTTATTTAAAAACGCCAACGCCCTACTAATAAGTATTTGAAGGTAATTCCTATTAATCGTGAAGGTTTCGCAATATTTCCGACTTGAATTCGTTTAATTTAATCTGGAATAGTCATAAAGCTCATTAAGCATAAATCTGTAGCGATTGAGCTTTGAATTAAGACAAGACTATCTTTTTATCCCGATAAATTACAGTGTTCCCGCGGGATACTATATTTACGCTGGCGGAGCCGCGGGCAAAAGCTAATTAGTTTATATTTCTAATCACCAATCTCTCTACAGCAAACCGGAGAAGTACATCGAGACGTCGGAACACGGCTTGCTCATCATATCGGTGACGGAGGCGGACGCCGGCCGCTACGACTGCTGGCTCGGCGGCTCCCTGCTCTGCTCGTACAACATCACCGTGGACATACACAGGTACAATAAGGCCGGGACTAAGTGATCCGGAATCCAGAAGGCCGGGGAAAATTCAGGGCACAGAAAATAAAACTCTGAGCTAATACAATAGAGCTGTCTCAAAATCGAACACACCTGTGTCGAGTCAAATGTCAATGTCATATATGACAGCTTGACACTCGACACTTCGATTTTCAACTCTATTGTATTAGCGCAGAGTTATATTTTCAGTGCCCTGAATTTTCATGGGACCACCGGATTCCGGATCATGTAGCCCCAGCCTAATAGGCTAGAAAACTGATTTTTTATGGCCTTGAATAGTACACTTAAATATGAGTAACTTTTTAGAAGAAACAGTATTTTCATAGGTACAACGATTTGTTTACAAAAGTCTCGTGATAACGCAAAAGTCGTACTGTGACGTCACTATTAGGTCAGAGAGTATGGAATATAAGGCCGCAGCAACATATTTTTTGATATCTCCGAAATTTATGAGTTCAGATTCATACTTACTGTAATGAATGTTTTTGTTTATGATGTAAGTAAACTAATGATGTAGTTATTTTTCCTAATTTTGCAAAAATGTTTTAAACTTCATTTAATTTTTGTACTTTTATCAAGTAGTAATACTACATTACCATTTCTAAGTATATTAATTAAAGTAATGATTTTACAATATGTAGCCGTCTATTATACAATTATATTAATTATATTGTATTATCGTCTATTATATTGTACGACTGTTTTCTCGTAAAAATGTAATAGTGTGTTAGGTTCTTCACATGATGAAAGCAGGCATCAATATCGAGTCACAGTCTATTACATAGCAAATGATCAAAATATTTGTGATGCTTCACATTAGCCAGGCGTTCGCAGCGTTCGGTTCTATACTAAGGTCCAATACCTATACGCCTCTTTACTCAGTGGCGGCGCTAGGCGTCGGCGACGTCGGCCTCGCGCCTGGGGGGCCTCGCAATAAAGTTTTACAAGATACCTATTTATTTTCGTTTCGCCAATCATCCTGGCTTAGGTAGCCGACCCCGAACAATTCGAGAAAAAAGCTAAGCAGATTATAATGACTTTTATTATCTTCGAACACGTGCGTGATGGAAGTGAGTAGTACTTTATGGGTATTCAGAATCTTCCGTCTGGCAACACTGTGCAATGAAAGTTTCGCCCGAATGAGCGTTTTCACACACACTGCCCGACACGATATCTGTACTGGGTGAAAATGTTTGTATTGTCATTTATCATTTATTTACTTATAGCATTCATGGGCTTACACAGGTCTTAAATTATACGAGCGTTTACACGTATAGCGCACCTACAAACATAATGTGTGTGTGTGCTCTTCATTATCCGATAGCGTCCGATCCCGATATCGTGTCGGGTAGTGTGAAAACGCTCAATTTCGCGCACGAGACTCTGGACGGGGAATCCCCGTGTTGTTTAGTTATCTATATTTAATTTTTCTGTGAGAGTAATTTTAATCATTTGAAATCTATACCAAAATAGGATCTTCTCAAGCATTGTAATGATTACATACAATACTTCAGGAAGGCGAAAACAGTGACATACAGCCTTTTGAACTATATTATATAAAACTTCAGCTTTTAAAATCTAATTCACTAGACTCCATCGACGATGCGAAACAACTCATCCAATACATTTGAGAAAATAATTTAGAAGAAGTATATCCAAATGTTTAAATTACAATTAGAATCACGCTCACAGTTCCGGTCAGTACAGCTTCCGCTGAGAGAAGCTTCTCAAAGTTGAAATTGATAAAGACCTATTTGAGAAGCATGATGAGCCAAGATAGACTACACGTGTTCTGTCAATCGAAGCAGAAATAGCGACTAGTCTTAGCTACGACACAATTCTGAAAAAAATCAGTGAGGCTACTACTACTACAGCCGAAAAGTTCGACTATTTTAATTTCTATGTGTGTAATTATTTTTGTCATCATTTGATTATCAACAATAAAACTCGGTTACGCATACATTAATTTATAATTGTGTTCACCTAATTTAACGGTTCTTTTTTGACTGCGAAGTAAAAGAGGCCTCGCAAACTTGATGTCACCGATGTCCGTATGTGATCTAGCGCCGCCACTGTCTTTAATTCTCTTGGTGGTCCACACCAACTCTTCCTTATGTCGCCCACGCAAAAGGGCGCGTTCACGATTCTGTCAAAATGAATAGATTAAAACATTAAAAAATACGTCACGTGATTCATGAAGCAAGTTTGTAATTTGGGTTATTTTTCAGATGTTCCCCGCCAGAGAAGAGCAACGAGTACCAAAAGATTTATTCGAATTGGTGTCACGAGTTCGAAAAGTACAAAACAGCCATGAAGACTTGGGAGAGAAAACAGGAGGTAAATAAAATTCAATATTTCGTAACGCGATACGAATAACAAGTTTTCAGTAAATAAATATTATTGAATAACAATTTATCCCCGAGCAAGCCGAAATGCGAATCACTTTTAAAATTTAATAAAACGACAAAATGTTGGATTGTAAATTAAAAAAGTTTCCAAATGGTACTTCTACATTTGTCATATTATTTCATCAAATTCTAAATTAATATCATTGTATACATAATACCCTGCTTTATAAGGTGGGTCAAAACCAATTACGGATATTTTGGGCATATGATCTACTGCTTATGTCAAGATATAGGCTGAAAATTAATTAAAAATTAGAAAAATATATACTTATACTAAATAAAATTACATTACGGTCTTTACGACGCTGTTAAAGTCATTGGTCTCACAAAGCTGGTTGGATTGATGTTATTTAGACAAAGTATATCTTTTCTTCCTCTTTAAATTACCTGTTTTTGTGAGGTTAATGACCTCTGCGCCTTAGAGAGCGCAATGTAATTTTCGATTTATGATTAAGCAGATTAATCATAAGAGATGTAACTGCATTGTACAAAAATGTTATATAACTTGTATTTATCTATCTTGTAGCTGCAATTTTTATATAATTATAAACACTGATGATGTGGGCAGATCTACGCAAAAACTAGAAGCAATTTATACATTTGTGACAGTTATAATAACGTTTGCACAAAGTTGAGCTCGGAAGGGCTTGATTAAACATTGACCTTTGGAAAGGAACTACCCACAAAGTGGTCGGAACTGTGCCAACATTTATTTTACGACTGTACCTAAACTAAATCTAGTTTTTAGTGCTCAAAACGTTAATTAATTACTAAACTTTATACCTACGCAAGTTCAGCTTTGTAGGTAGGATCCTAATTTTAAATAGATAAAGTTTAAGAGGTTATGAAAACGTATGATTAATTATTAAACTGCAAAACAATGTATGTTACCTCTACCTCAATTTTATCGGCTACAACTTTTTACTTCTTTTGTATTGTGGTTTTCTATCGGCGGCGTAAATCACTTACCAACATTTGATCCTTCTGCTTTTTACAAAATTAATAAATAGTGAATGCTGAACATATAACATAAAACTATTACTGAGATCCCAGGCCCGCCAGAGTACCCTTATATTCTTACTGATAAAATGTATATTATCTTACTGTAGTATTAGTGTGAACAATGTATGCCGGCTAGTTTGTGCCGTGGGCCAATTTTTAGATACAAGGCACTTTACTAACATTCTGATAAAGTATCAATCTTATATTTTGGTTTTAGACTAACGTATGAAACAAAACTTAATTGAGTAATTTTTCTCTAAAGTTAGCAAGAACAGAGATATAAAGGTTAGAAGTTTAATTATTTCATTTCTACGTACTATTTTTCGACTTTCCCCTTTTTTATATTAAAACTACAACATTAAATTATATAATAGATGTAAATTTCACTTTATAATATTTAATAGACATTATTCTATTATAATATACGTTAGAATCAATTCAAAGGCTGTAAGAAAAGTTAGTACAATTTTTTGTACCTGAGAATTGGCTACATACGTTCATTGTACACATAGGAATATAAGGCTAGTCTGGCGGACCTGGGATCTCAGTCCATATAAGAAATATTACATTTAATAAATTGTTATTACTTTTTTCAGCAATGCGCGCGCCTAAACGACTCCAATCAGAACACTCATCCGAACGAGATCGTGTGATAGCTTCTAAACATCGCCTATCTCATGTTTCAATCCGTGAACTACTACGCCGGCGCCATACCGATCCCCTACGTATCGGCCGCCCTGAAATACTTCAACTTGATCTCTTAAAGGTGCGCTTACATGGGCAACAAAAAATGACTAATCATGAGCAATTATGGTCAATTGCAACTTGACAAAATATCAAGCAATTTGCGGCAACGGCAACAAGCAGCAATTTGAAAAAATCTTTTGCAACTACAATATTGGGCGATAAGTAGCAACTCCAAGAAACTAGACAATACACGAGCAATTCAATAGACATGTTCAAGAATTGCTACACATCGCTCCACTAATTCCTCCAGATTGATCCATCCGTGTTGCCGAGCATTGAGCCCATAAAATTTCCCGTATAAACGCACCTTAAGGATCCTGGTGTCCTGGTGTCCTAGGGATTTAAAGATCTTAGTAGGATCCTAGTGTCTGCCTAAGGATCTAAAGATCATAGTGTCTCCCAAAGGATCCCCCGATCCTAGTGTCTCCATGAAACTCTTGTGCCCCCCTAGTGATATGGCAATATGAGAAGGTGATTCTAAATTGAAAAGACTCTAAATCCAATAGTCGCTTCATTGGATGTGAATATGGAGAGATTGGCGTCTACCCTTGCTTCGCTGTTGTATTTAAGAATATACTGTATTTAGTTTGTGAAGTGCAGTTCTGTACAGTTATGAGGTTTGCTGTTATACTCGTAGTTGGAAATTTAAATCCTCCTTAACGTTTATTAAATCTTAAATTACGTCGATAAAATTAACATATTTCTTTCTGTTGTGGTGTAAACATATTTAAATTTTTATTTACCCGCCCTAAAACGAAACATTTAACACCCTGTAAATTGTGTCGCGGGTTTGGAGGGTGCACCGCTTGTGGCAGGGTTGACAAAAATATCGGTTTGAGATTGAAATAAAAATCGATATTTTTGTGGGTATTTCTTTTGTGGATTAAATTACGGGCTTGTTTTAAAATAATTTGATATTAGTACAGTTTTTGTTATACTCCATACCTAAAACCTCAAAACAAAGCAGAACGAACGCAAATTATTTAGAATATATAATTTCAGCCGGCATAATTAAGTTTGTTAGTGATCAAGATACGTTGCTTAATGAGTGAACAGAATACAGACCGCCATTGCAAATCTCGAGGTTGTGGGAGGGTTCGCCTCATTATTTTCCCCTATTTGTGTAAATAGTTACCTAATTTCTGTTTCAACTATAAATGTACGTATAGAATGCACGTCCCTTAAACGTAAAAAATATAATTTAAGCCTGTGATATATAAAATTCATTTAGATATTTTAAGTGTTTGTAAAAACATATTGTAATGCATTTAAAAAATTTGAAAAATGGTTTGATTACGAAATTTTGTATAAAATTTTTGTAAAAACAAATTCTACAACCGATTCTTTTACCACTGCCATGTTATTGTAATACCTAAATGTTGTAGAGATTTCATGTTTACAGATAAAATAGAAAATAAAAAGTATTTTTACCTATATCAGGTGCGTAGAGCACATTAATTTAACATAAGAAATGCAAAGATAATAAAATGAAATAAAATCTTAACTTTTTAACAACAGATTTTCATAAATTCTTGACGAACTTACAAAAGATCAAATCCTTTATACAGGTATAACTGTTTCATGTGATTGGATTGATACTTTCTATGACGGTTATTTACAATGATTGAATAGTAAACAATAATTAAAAGCAGCAATAATTTTAACTATACTAACATTCAAAATGCTTGCTCATAATATTGTATGCTAGATATTCGGAATTCTGAATTGGATCAAAAGTGGTCGCTAGTGATATATTTTTTCCTAAAAATTAACTACTGGATATTCCTAATACAAGAAAATATAACTTTTTTTTTAATTTTAATAGTCAATACTTCATATTTTTATATCGAAAACTATTCGCCTGATCAATAGTAAAGTTCCTTTGATAACTGTTAAAAGCTCGGTAAAAATTCCGTCTGTCTACGCATACGAGATTTTAATATATGTATAGAATTCAAATATATAAATATATTAGAGTAGCCAGTGTTTTAGAGAATATTTCGCATATTTTTGTACAAAATTGGGTCATGTGTCCGTAGATAAGTCTCCACTTCACGTATCACCTGTACCTACTGTAACTTAGTTCAACTTCATATCATGTTACTATAAGAGCTTGTAATATACATAATATGGACTTGTACGAGCCGACGGGCCTAGATATACCACTATACGTACGAGACCATTCGTATCTTTTATCTATCCAATTCTTCGTAAAAACTATTCGCATTTTATAAAAAATATATTTTATATAGATTTATTGAAAGCAATAGAAATATTTGGATCAGATGTATCGCACTCTTGATTCGGTAATTAGCTTAGAAACACCTTTAAACCGGCCATAGGTAATATTAGTGGAATATATTCTTCATACGTTTCAGTTCTCTAAATTTTGCTTTAAAATATTTTATTTGAAGCTCAATTTTAACTATTAATGCAACAGTGCATGGCAGGCTTGTAATATATTTGATCATGATCAAAAATTTTTGATCGGTAAGGCTCGTTTTCACGGGCCATTAATTTCATTAAATTCAACGGGGCAATTAATTTCATTAAACGCGTTTATCGCTAAACTCGGATTTGATCTCTCTCTCTCATTCAATGTTAGAACCATACAGACAAATCTTAAACCGAAGCTCAGCGTTAAACGTCGTTTCAATACGTTGGCGAAATCGGGACTAAGTTTTTTACAGTCTGCCATTTTTTAAACCCAGTTGCTATACATTTTCAATATTAGAAATCATAAACGTTTTCGCCTGGTGACAATTTTTTTTTAATAAAAATAATATCTTCTTTTTTAATTTTTATTCCACCATTCGATACATGTCATGTCTTCCAGATTTAAAATTTTAAAATTCATTAAAAGTAACAAAAAGTTTACTAAATGATAATTCAAGGCGAAAATGTATTTGGCCAAATAAATACAGAGGGCCTTTAGTCAAGATCCATTCGATAATTTCGACGGCGAACTTCGAAATCAAAAAGAATGGGATTTGGAGTTTTGCCGGGGAGTTTAATGGGTGACGTTGTGGAATTTATATTTCGTCATAAATTTGTGTTATTTCGGTTCTTAATGTGTAATATTAGAATATTAAGCATTAAATATTCGTTAACGTGCCAAGTGTGGGCAAGTGGTACAACTTCAAAAACGTGCTATTTTGTGTCTCCCGCCAAAACTCCCTAGGAACTTTCAGTAAAGTTTCTACCACTTTACTGAATCGACTGACATGACTCATTGACTGCACTGACTATTTATTTATATTAAAAAAAGTATGGGATTTGACATAAGTCATCGTTAAGTGACATGTAGCTTGCGATGCCTTATGTCAAATCCCATACATTTTGTTTTTGAACTTCGCCTTCGATATTATCGTCTGCATCTTGACTAAAAGCCAAGATCTCAAAATATTATGCTACACCTAAATCATTTCTAAATTTGGCAACCCTAGTAAAATGCTTTTAATTTCAAACCAACTATGTTTTCAAACTCATATCATTGTGTACATAGATGATCGAAATAGTCTTAATATTAGATATAAATATCTGAGCTTCGTCGTTTATTAAATTATGTATTACCTAAGTATTGTACTTAAATTTAGTGATAATAAAAGAGTCCCCGCTTTGGGAAAGTCTTTCGCAATAACTATAGCTAAATACTATCGTCTGTACTATTTAAATGCCACTGTAAATTTCACATGTTACTACTATATAAGTTAAATTTCAATGTAGAATAAGATTTTATATATTAAATCTATAAAATGTATCTTGCATTGCTCGTCTTTCATTTTTATCCAATCTTTCCTGAAACTACCTACTATTATAAACTTTAGAAAGTTCATAACAAAAGCTACTATAATCTAGTCTTATTGATTTATTAGGTAATCTTTTCTATGTTGAAATGTTGTTATGAAATTACACAAAGTAAAACATTACGGGCAAACCTAATAAATAACTGTTCTCGCTGGGCGCGTCGAGTTTCAGCGACCAATGATTTTTCTATGAGAGAAACTATTGTTTGAGACATTTTCATTTCATTAATCGATAATAAGTAATAACCTAACATGCATGAGGATATGTCTAAGGAGGGTTCCGTAATTATCAACGCGCAATGAGTATTTTTCAAATTACTGCAAAATATCTTTTAGGAAAATTATTTTGACCGACATAAGCCGATCTTGGTCAAAAAAAAATTTCCTAAAAGAATTTTACATGCCATATGTGAGATGAGCATCAAGCATGGAAAATAACCTTCTATCCTTTTATTGTATATAAACGCCGAGTGGGGCTATCTTATAAACCACTTTGTAGGCCCATTTCTCGAATACGGTGTATAAAGTGAATTTATAAAAAGTAATGTATGAAACCTCCCCTTTATTTTAAAATGCTTTTTCGACGATACTCCACACGATGGGGTAGGATAAGTATAAAAATTTCATCCCCACATCTTATGTATGGAAGGCAACTCCTATATTATAAAAACTATTATTATTTTATGATGTCAAAAATAAAATCTAAGTGTACGCAATCTTTAATTTCACCATTTTAATTCATTTGTATTATGCAGGAGTTAGAAGGGCACACAGACAGAGAGACGGACGGGCAGAGCGAAACTATAAGGGTTCCTTGTAGTATCTACTACGGAACCCTAAAAAGTAACTAGTCTACTTATTGTAAACTTTTAAAGACAACTCGACAAATTACGATCAATTTATGACATTTACTTTGTATTTTATGTAATTTTTCAAAAACTTTCGTAAAAGTCAGTCATAATATTCACAAGCTTTCATTATTCTCATCTTTAGTTTAAAACAATTAAGTCCCAAGATTTTATGCCTAATAGGGAGGATGCCACACGTCTTGAATTTTAGGTATTAGTAACTAGACTATATATATATATATATATATATATATACACTAATTAATTATAATTATATTGTGGAGCATCCTGTAGAATACTCATTACTCAAACCTGTTAGACTACCTAGATAGCTATTACCGCGGAGGACGGCTACGTACTAGGTACCTAAAGAATAAGCGAATGCAGCTATTCTGTGTTCACGTGTGCTAGCTTAACTATATAATATTTGTGTTTTGTTTTTTGTTGATGTATTTATGTCTTATTATGATTGTCTTCCTTTTGTAGAATAATTAGAAAGTAAGTGAACTCAATGTATAATGTCTACACAACTCTGTTAAGGGTTAGAGGCAGTAAGTGTCAGATTGTATTAAATAGATTTAAATAAATAATGAAAAAAAAAATTTAAAACGTCCCGCCGCGCCGCGCCGGGTCAAGTACTGTCCCTTAAATCGAGCGATCCAGGGTTAAAAAGTATACAGTTACGTTCTAAGTATTATGCTAAAACTCGCTCGATCGTTAGAATGAAATCGAAAAATAAAATTAGTCACAAATTAATTATACTTTTTTGTCCCGGGTTAAAACCGAAATCCCGTATTTTTTGACTAATATAAACAGTTGTACCTTAGGAAGGCCGGAGAAAATTCAGAGCTCTGAAAATAGAGCTCTGCGCTGATAAAAAATAGAGCTGAAAATCGAACACACAAGTGTCGAGTCAAATGTCAATGTCATATAATGACATTCGACACTTGATTTTTAACATATTAGCGCAGATATTTTCAGTGCTCTGAATTTGAATTTTTACAGGCCCGCCGGATTCGGGATCATAATATAGTCCCAGCCTTAGACTGAAAAAAAATCTGGCAACCCTAGTGCCTAGTGCTCTTTTATTATCTTACCTAACCATATATTTAGCAAATCGTTAGTTTTCCTATAAAAAGTTGCAAACACTTGAACCATCATCCGTCGAAAAACACTCGAACGAAGCCAACTCGAACTCAACCAATCATTTCAAATTTAATTTTATAATCACTATTGTCACAACTCTACTTCAACTATCGTAACGCTATTAAAAAAAAAGTTTACTGATGAGGTTTGTACGCGGCGGTGGCAGGACTGTTAAAATAGTGTCAATTCATCAAGTCCCACGCCGGTTTGACATTTTCGTCATAACAGGGGCCAGGGGCGCGGGCAGGGTCTACACCCCTCCGAGGGTCTATAAAAAGGGCCCGTAATTATATAGTGCCACTAAACTAATTTCACGATACATTGACTACCAAATCTGTGCATGGCACCGCCTCGCCTGCCGCCGAAACGCGATTTTTCCTTCGTAACAACCCGATTCCTATTGTTATGTGTTATTTCGTATGAATCGGTAATACCACACCGCCATTACGCAAATTACCCTTGTTTCAGGCTTTCATAGCTTTCATTGCGTGTTCCAGATTAATACTGCACATTATAGCGCCTAATTATTGTTTGAGAGACGCCAAAATAGCATGTGTAGGTGGTTCACTTAATAATAATCTGTGGGAGAAAATCATATGGCATGTATGGTAATTTTCGTCACAATAATTGTTTATTTTGCGTACTTAATCCGATATATAGGTATAAAAGGCTCACTGAATGTCAGAGAACTCCTCCGAAATGGCTTGACCGATTTTTTTTAAGCTTGCAGGTGTATTCTATGTATATCTAGGTATGAGAATATTATGTTCTAAACTATTTTATACCCCTAAGTATAAGGTGTCTATTTTATATTTTTATTATTTTAGGATTTGGCATTATACATATAATCCTAAATTTTCGTCCTTCTAACAGCAACCCCCATTGTCTGATAGCGATATTAATCTGTATCAATCGTCAAGCCTCTCTCACACATCACCTGTAGGTTAAAGAGGTAGGTAGTAGGTAGTAGACACCTACTACCTACACAGGTAGTAGATGTAGCTGTAGGTATTCGGGGTAGGTGTACGTGTAGGTTGTAGGTGTAGCTGTTAGTAGTTTTTTATTTTTTCCAGTTCATAGCTAAGACAGAACAACGTCAGTCGAGGACAGCTTTTTGTTATTACATAATTAGGTTATCTAATAAAAGGAACAAAACAATGACAGCTTACGTTAAATATTTACGAGTTTTATGCTATTTTCGCCAAATTTTCTAAATAAATCTTTTAACAATTTCAATTACCGAATTAATCTAATAAGTACTTTAATACACTGTTGATAATACGAGGTACAAATCAGCTACAAAGTACAAGTTCTCCGTCTTAAAGTTCATGTAAAAGAAACTTCGTCTGCAGCTAATGCAGAAATTAGGTAGGTATATAGAAATGTGATATTGGCATACCGCATATCCCACACATTGACTGGCGCAACTTTGTAAGTTTCAGTCATTCGTATCTCCAATCTCGCAACTTGTATGGGGGATTTGACAAATCTGCTAACCTGCTCGTTTTATCATATCGTAATCATCGGACTGCTCACTGCGGCCGAACTTCTGTTCATTTACCTCCCCTCACTCATTACCTAACATTTTATAGCGGTAGTAACTTTGTATTAACAGACAAATTAGACATGAGTCAAATGCAATCACTAGTAATAAAACTGAAATGGTCCAGTGTTTCACATTATTTCGGATTGCTAAATAAAAAGATAATGTTGATTTTTAAGAATTGCGTAGTATTAAAAAAAATGTTTTAAATAAAAGTAGATCAATAGTTGTAACTGAAATATTATAGGTACCAAAGACGTGGGGTTCCTATACCTCCATTCCTATCTGCTTCACTTACTACTTATCTTTTGAAGACCCTCATCCAAATCCAGCTGAACCAGCCGTCGCCACTGATAAGTACGTCTTCATGAAAATTTTGTTTCATAAAACTCTTAGCGTCCGCGAACGAAACGGATTTTCTACAAAAATTACTATCAACTATATTTTGCAATCTCATCACCTCTTTCAACATTTTTAACCCAAACGCGGGGTATAAGACCAATAGCCCGCATTCACGCGCAATTTTGAATAGCTATCTTAAAAATGCAGCGCCGTGTAGCGTAGCGTATCGCGGTGTTAACTGACCCCTACGATAAACTGTTTTTCTCAATCTCTTTCAACATTTTTAACTATTAGAACGTGGGGGTGTTAGACAGTGTGACGAATCGCCTGCGCTCGCTCGACCGTGTAACATTTCATTTCACGCTGCGGCCGCGGTCTTCATCTCCATTAAATAATTACTAATGGGTACTAGGACTAGATTCAAATCGTTAAATCGAGTATGACTTTTTTAATATAAAATATTTCACATGTATCTTTTTTTTTGTTGATAAAATCTAAGTATTTAATAAGTAGTTCCGTACAAAATTTCTAAAAAGTTACCTTTGCTGTATGGAATTTTAATTAACTTTAATATTTATATTATTCTGTCTTTATTGTTTGTTGTTATAGCACTTCTTTAAACGTCTCCTTACTAGAATTTTGTACTTTATATTTTACTCTCGCAAAGAACTCAATTATTTTACCCCGAAGGGTCAAAGGTCTTTATAGAAAATTATTTCCGACCAATATGTCTTCGAACGAGGGTATTCCATGGTTCAAATATTACAACTTTCTTGTGAAGTTTTATTTTGTTACCTACAGGTAATATAAGATAATAAAATAAAAGAAAAAAAAACTATAATTGACAGATAAAATATTATATATCTTGTAATATTATAAAAACGTACGTTCAAATGTTTTATCATAACATAATATATTATTATATATAAATACGTGAAGCGTAATTCTATCACCTTTCTATGAAAATTATGGAAACGCAGGAGTGTGAAATTTGGCACAGTTAACGTTCATGTGGAGTAAGGTATGTAGAAAGGAAAATTTTTTTTTTCAATAATGCTTAGAAATTTATAAAAATAATAAAAATTAAGTTACACACACTACCGTGTGTTTGTATAATAATAGTTATATAATAACAGTTACAGGTGTTGGTTTGACACAATTGTCAATCTTCCTGTCACATTCCATAGACAACATTTTCTTTTTTTTACTGCGTATATATCTAAAAGGCCAAAGTAAAATTAAGTTTAATCTTAATAATCATATGAATTATGGTCAAATTTCGACCACTACAAGAACTCTTGTATAACTTTTAATACCTACACAATATAATAAGCAAAAAAACTAATACTTTAATCGTAATAAGTTATTTCTTAAACTGTCATCACACTGCACAAATACGATGTGGTCACTGCGTCACTCCATGCATAACTGATAGTGGTTTTGTAAATCAATCTTGCTTGAAAGAGTGCTTTCTGACATTAAAAACAATAGTTGACCAGATTGACGTCTTTTTTATGGAAATTGTACTCATTGCCACCTTATTTAATGGAATAACGTTTGATTTATATTTTTACTGACAATGTGGAAAAATTCGAGCCTGGCTCTGAAAGCAGAATTGTTGTTCCTAACTATTGAAACATACTAAAATTAAAATCAGAAGTTCGGAATTGGCATAGTCTTGTCATTGTTCTGCACGTCGGAGCATGTAATGAAGCCTTAACAGCTAGATCTGCGGTCGCGCGTGCGTGTAATCCGGCATAACGTCTTCCCGCGTAAGCGCATTACGGAATTAACAATCAGTCATGGCCGCCTGGCGAAGTTTGCACGAATTTACATAACAATAAAAGCCCTTTTTGCCGTTCGGGTTATGGAGATTTTTAAAATTAATTGGATAGCGAAGCGGCCGAAATTCGTATGCCCCACGCGTAGCCACATAATTTTGTGGTCAGTTAAAAATTCCCGTTAAGAGGGGGTGACGTTTTTGCGTAAATTATTGTGAGCTTTACGCGTTTTTATTAATTTGTTTGATTAATTATTTTACCTTTGGTCTATTTGGGCTTAAAGGCTTAGCCGGGCTTTCGCTCGTCCCGAATTAATGTTAAAAATATTACCTCAATACGTGCAATATGTGTGTGAGTAAAATTAGTTCTGTAATCAAGAAAGTTAGCAGACCATGATAGTTTACATTCCATGGGCTAGACACTAGACGAAGTTTGGACGTTCGGAAACGGAAGGAACTAGGTGCTTTACGTAAATCATAGATAGATAAAAGCTATTATTTACATGTTCAAGAATAATTTATATTTTACATTCGTAATATAGTCCAGAATAATTTATATATACAGAATCAGAATAAACAAAGCATAAGCTCTCGAATTTCTTTTTATCACTTAAACAGCTTTTCTTTTAGGTTATGAAACCTTTAGTCGCAAGAACGAGACCAGAAGGTCGATTCCGCTAATTAAATCCTGCAAGAATACAGGTACGATCCAGTCTATAGATACATTAATTCTTTAAGCATATTGAACTTATATATTGAAAACTTAATTCGAGGTGTATTTTTATCCGAATGAAATATTTACCCCAACATCGGACTACAATATTACGTAATGAATAACAGTACGCTTAACAAAAAATTTCGTAATTTATTAAAAAATAGCATGGTTAACGTTTCCTGACAACTCTCACAAGAAAGGACACTCGCACTGCCGTACTCCGCGCCGGTTTTGAAGGTCAAGCACCCGCCGCCAGTATGGGCCGCGTGGTTGAGAGTATGTAATAATGTATGTAACACTGTATGCTGACTGTGTCATATACCTAACAATTACAAATATCACAGAATACCTAGTTATATCTGTAGGAACCAGCGAAGCGAACAAGCCTGGACACATTCAAATGAACAACGATAAAAGCTCAAAACTAAATCGCGTCCACTGAACAAGAACAATGGGCACACAATTGTAGCATTGTGCCAAAATTGTGTGTGAATGGAATCGGTTTTAACTGCATTAGCGTGACCCTAACTTTTTGTTTGTTAATCTAGAAAGGGCGTAACTCATTTTGTCAACTTGTAATTTCATTTAGCCCCGCTGCAGGCGTCGGATGTGGACCTCTATAAATTATTGCTATTATTTATTAATAAGAGTATACAATAAGTACATTAACAAATCACAAAATATGCCCTTTCTTGCCTACCTTTCTCTAAAAATCATTATTTTACAAGATTTTGTGTGTTGCAACAAGAATTATGTATTAATTGTTGATCAAATATCAAATGCCTACGAACATACCATTATGTACCATTTCTTGCATAGGACACCACTCACAAATTGTACAAAAACTACTTACTCTCAACCTTTTTCAGTCTAGGGACAAGCTTATTAAAAGTTGCCATACCATAATAGAGGCGTTTTAAAGGAGATTTATGTTAAACGTACTGCATAAAAAGTTTAATATCGCATTATGCAAAAGTAATATTTCTCCAAAAAGACGTCGGGCACTTTCAGAAGTGCTTAAAATGCAATTTTACATTACCTTTTATTTATGACCCCCAGAATGTAAAACTCAAACATTTTATTGCGAGCCTTCATATAATGCGAAGAACAAACAATGTAAGGTACATACAAGGGGATGAATTTGTCCACTAGGTCTTAGGGGATCCCCAAATTTTTAAAAGCAGATATCAAGGGTGTTTAATTTTAAATTATTAAAATAAAATTGATGGTTTGTTGTGTTGTGCTTTAGAATGTGATACGAGTATTTCTTTGATTATTGAATATAATATAAAAGAATCTGTACTTTTCTATTATATCCTTACTTACACAATTTTTTGTACTTACACACAAAGTATCCTTTTCGTTACAATTTTCATCTTTTATTAGTTCATCTGACTACAAGTACTAGTTTGCAACTTAGTAAATAGTTTATGCTATTTCAAAGTAAACTTGCCTATCATAATATTTTAAACCATATTAATAAAGTGAAAACTATATTTCTTCCTACGATTTAAATCTGTTAAAATTCAAAGCGACCTGTTTAAGAACCAAACAAAAACTGAGACGTCGGGAATAATATTACTTTAATTATAACAAATAAAGCAAATTGAAGTGTTTAAGAGATCCTTTGAAATGAAACGAAGATTCAAATAACTGATAAATTTGATTAGCAACACTAACAAAGAGATTTCATTTTGATAAATCAAGGGTAGCTACGAACATTTTTATTGCTATGATTTATCAATTGAAAAAGATCTCGAAACTTTGTCACTTTTATTTTATACAGTTATATTTAAAAGCTTTAAAACAACCGTTAACAAGTGACTATAAATTTAAAATGTAGCCAACCTACATTTTTTCGGGAAAAATATTTTTCTTCAGGTTTTTTCTTTCGATTCGGATCGACCGGTCATTTTTTATTCAGCAACTTTAAAACTATCTATTTCCGCTCGCACTTTGATAGCATGTTCTTTGCACTTTATTTTTTATTTAGCCGGTTCTCGCTTTAAATGAATAGACCGCGGAAAGGCTGCACGAATTTAAAAATAAACATTTCTAAATAAAGATCTTTTAAAGAGGGTTCCAATAGATTCCGGCTTTAATTTCAAAGACCGATGATCAGAACTGGGCAGTAATAAACGAAGAAAGACTAATCAAAAGTATAAAAAGTTTGGCTTTTTCACGGCATTTTTGGCGAGCAAATGAAAAATATTTGTTATTCAGAATGTCTTAACAACAATAGCTTACACCTCTCATCTATTTTGAACGCGGCGGTATTTTTATTACCCCCGAGCTCTGGATTAGTTTTGTTCTGAGTTGATGCATATACAATGAGCTCGATTATTCAACGCGGCCATCTTGTTGCATGAATTTAAAATGACGCCATGTGACTCCGCTCAATCTGTGCACCTTCGCGATTTATTTTGAAACTTCGCCTCACGGGATTTACGAGCAATTGCTACTGCGGTTTGATTTTTTTTTTGCATATTCCTTGACAACGTATACGTAATACACAGATTCAGCGATATTGCAGACATCATTTTATGTTATTGGGGTTTTTATAAAGCTTCTACCACTTTACTGAATCGACTGACATGACTCATGTACTGCACTGACTATTTATTTGGACTTTGACTAGACTTTAGACTTGACGATTTAGGAATACGGTGTTGAAAATTGAAACGAAAGTTCTATTTCCCGCCTTTTTAACTTGACACTGGCAAATGGTTACAAGACAATGTCATATATTAAAATTAAAAAAAAAAATTGTCATATTCAAAAAGGTCCATTTTACAGTACATATATGACTTTTTTCTTTCCTTCTGTCATAGTTACTAATGACATACCGTCTTATAAATAAAGTACAAAAATAGTGGATTGGAATCTTCGCCTCATTAAGGTGTAATAATTATTGTTCGTTTTTAAATTAATCAAATAAATGTAATATAAAAAAAAGGGTGTAGCGGAATTTGAAAGTCACCCTCATAATATTCAGCATTTATCAAAGGGTGTTCCTTGACTAGAGGCATTAACCTTAGTCCAACCTTAGTCCGCACCTCGCTTCCTTGCCTGATTAGGCGAAACTTTTTCTATTTTCTTTATTAAATCGCCCATTATTTTCTTTACATTCACCAAAAATGCAGCACGAAATTCACAAGAAAATGTATTGACGCCAAGAACGCCATAATGAATACCTGTCAAAATCCTGTTTTCTGATTGGTCTTTTTGGATCTAGCGGCATATGATTGTCGTTAGTCACGGATCTGGCGGATTATGATAACAAATTCAGTTTTTTACCGTGATTTATTTGGAATGTAACGGGGATTGATACAAACTTAATATTAGCAACATTACATTCTTAAGAAAGTAAACCATAGAGCATTACAACTATTCTTTTTGTGGATCTGGCGGATAGTGATACTAGATAATAACTCCCCACACCGATTTCGGCAACGGTCGCCAATTTGATTGAAACCAGGCCAGTTACGCACCAGTTTTATTGTGCCCAAGTGTGTGCTCAATACACAAGAGTACTGCGTACTATCTTCCTTTACTCTCATAATCCAGTGGAACGGATGACCGACTGGCGAGAGATCAGGCGCAGGTCCGACTTTTTACATGCCCATCCGACGCATGGATTATCTTTCTTGACAGACAATCAGGTATTCAGCCTGCATTGTCCTAACCAAACTTGGTAACAACATTTTTTGTTGTTCCAATGCGGTATCGATTCCCGACCCACGACCTCCGAGTCGAGAGCCAAGCTATAACCACTAGACCACGGAGGCTGTAGATACTAGACGACACATATGTACTATACACATATGTACATATCCTATGTTTAGGCTTACCTATAGGTAACCCCTTATCTGGGCTTAGCATAAACTCAGCCTAGAGTCCACAGGTCTTATCCCTGAGAATCTGCGCATTTTAAGCAACATATGTTTTTTCTTTCGTCGTGCAACAATATATTTGGCAGTATTATGTCAGTGTGATTAGCAGTTTGGTATGTCTATGTTATATTTTGCTTTGTCAAAAATTCGGAATATGGTGGGTTCGAATCCCGGTCAGTAAGAGGTCTGAATATTTTTGTGTTTTTTTATTTACTTAAATTTATCAGAATTCCGAGCAAAACTCGGTTAACCAGGTACTTATTATTAATTAGGCTAAAAACTTACGAGTTGTAGTACCTACCTAAATAAATTTGTACAGAGGGTATAGAAAATAACTTTTACGCAACACGAATACCTTTGAACTATGACATACAGCTGTATTCGTTTAGGAGCACCCCGCGTACGTACTCGCTCGTAGCTCGAAGATAGATGAAGATGCACTCAACAGGAAACCGAACTGACCGTTTCGAATGCGAATTCCAAATTCGAAATCTCAATCGATCGAGCCGAAGTGTGACATTCTGTGTCGAATCAGACAAAAGCGCGAATTTGAACATGTGCAAAAAATATCTCGCGTATGCATTTGGGAATTTCGCGTGACAGAGAATTTAATACGAGGGGAGTCTAATATTAAACCTCGGGGACCCATCACTTTTAATATCTGGCCGACGTCCTGGAGGGCTCCTAAATTATTTACCAAATGGAAAGGTAATGGTCGCGAGGAGTGCGAATGAAGGTATGCAAATTTTATAAGCGCGTATTGTCCTCGTAAAGTCTAAAGCCCCACTTAGGTAATGATGGATGCGGAGTCACTCGTAACCGTAGTAATGTTCAAATATGGGATTGTAGTCGTTATGTCCCATCATAATAATAATTTATATTGTGTGACATAACTGTAGAAAAATAACTTGCAATGTTAAAAAAAATCAGAACAACCGTAATTTGAAAATAGTCAACGGGGTTCTCTAATATCGCATTTTATGAAAATCATTTCAAGGATTCGCTTATGTCGTTGTTGTCTGTGTTGTAACCACGATTTCTGTATACTGTTTTAGACCTAAAAAGGCCACTTTAGATGTTTCATATTATGTTTCATGTATTGTTTTCCATACAAAAATCGTGAAATGGTAAAATGGCTACATGATTCATCTCATTTCATCATATTAAAAGACAGCAATTTTGAAAGTTTTCCATAGAAATGCGTAAAATTGCGCACATAATATGAGTTGAAAAAAATATATGAAACATCTAAAGTGGCCTTTTAGACCCCCTGGTCTGCGATCTGGGACACATTTTTTTTTGTATGAAAAACATCTCTGATAACAGAAAAAATTGGTGATTCATGAATATTAATGGCGTTAGATGTTTAAAAAAATATTAAATAATGTGTCCTGTTACAAATTATACCATCAAGCTATAAAATATTCTAATGTAATTTTCTTTTTTGTAAAATGTAGTATTTTTATACTTTGTATAATTATCTTAAAACGGATTTTAGAATGACTCAGCTACTAATTAGTTATTTGGTATATTTATAAACGAAGTTGGTACTTTTATGAGTTGCTTGTTGTTTGGTTTTAATTTACTCAATATATTTAAAAAATTAAACAGCGTCTAATTAAAAATAATATCTTCATCCGTTTCGATTTCGTTATTTCGTTAGCGCATGTCTATTAATCTGTGCACGTGGCCACGTTTAGGGTGTACTGGGGTTTGTTGGACCGAGTCACGGGCCATAAACAGTCACGCTCCGCAGCCATCGGCTAATGACTGCCCGCACTACCCGCCACTACCCGCACTACCCGCCACTACCCGCACTACTCGCCGCTACCCGCGCTACCCGCGAATTGCGATTCGCAATACCTAAATTCTATTTCAAATACATTACTAAATTTACAGCACGGTTCATGTATTGAACAATATGACCAGCTAATGTTGTAGCTGTCGCACTACAGTGAAAACCATGGCGGTGCGTCCGAAATTCGAACTTTATTTATGTTACATTGTATTACAATATCATTACTAGCTTTTGTCTGTAGCTTCGTTTACGTTGAATTCTTCTTCATACAATCCTTAGATCTCACCGTCATACCATTCTTCTCTTTGCTGATGCCTGCGTGATAATAACCATCTACGTTCCTACCACAATCCATTAAGTAGCTGAGGTTTTTCCTGATAAAAATATGTATAAAGTAAATTAAAAATTAAAATAAAGTTTATTGGCCTTATACACAGCATAAAAAGTAACAAGGACTAAAAACATTTCTTATATTAAAATTGAGCAGCGGCACACTTAATATGCAAAATGCATTTCTTTATTCAAGTAGTGCGATGAAGTTCGTATGTGGTTTATTAAATTTCTGTCGCAGCCGAGATACCTCAATTCATTTTGTATAACGTAAATGTTAAAAAAATTGTGGAACTCCTTTCAAGAATCCATCGAGAATACTTAATTATACTATATATTTAACACAAAAAATACATCGCGAAGGTAGGTTCTATCAGAGAATCTAATTCATAAGAATGCATTTGAATTATAAGGACGACATGCCTTCACAATAGGTATAATAGTCAATGATAATATACAATACCCACGGAATAGTATATTAGCAGTCGGTGTTGGGTAAACCAGTTTGATATTATTATAATACAAACAAAGTATGAATTAGATTCCCTGATAATACATTAGAAAGCTTAAAAGTAAACACATTCTTTCAACAAATAAACTAAATACTTATATTTTCATACTAATATTAGAGGTCTTTACCTATGAAATTGCCGTTTTGTATGAAAAAATTTAAACGAATTTTTTTCATGTATTTTTTATTTGTATTAATCGAAGTAATCACCCATGCAATCAATGCACCTTTGCTAACGCAGTGGCAGTTTATTGATGCCCTTCTTAAAGAAATTAGCTGGACGGGAGGCAACAAATTCTTCAATGGCATTTTGTACTGCCTCTCGGGTATTGAATTTTTTTCCCGCCAAGAAGTTATCTAAATCCTGGATAAAGTAGTAGTCTGTAGGCGCAAGGTCTGGTGAGTAGCGCGGGTGACGGAGAGCTTCCGACCCCAGTTCTTGCAACTTGGAGACCGTCTGCTGTGCAGTATGAGGTCGCGCGTTGTCGTGCAGGAGCAGCGGAGACGAGCGATTGACCAATGCTGGTTGGAGATGTGCCAGCTTTTCCATCATTGTGTTCAGTTCTATACAGTACTCATCTGCAGTAATGCTCACCGCGTTTGGTAAGAAGATGTGATGAATCACACCGGCGCTAGACCACCAAACAGTGACCATCACTTTTCTAGGGGTAAGTTTTCGTTTAGAGCATTGTTTAGGTGCTGAACCAGGATCCAACCAACTTGCTGAGCGCTTGCGGTTATCAAACAGAATCCATTTTTCATCGCAGGTAACAATGCGCTTCAAAATTCCTTCATCTGTGTGTCTGTTGAGCAGTGCAAGGCACGTCTCGTCTCGACGCGTACTTCGCGCTGGTGATCATTGAGTTCGTGGGGCACCCATTTGTCAAGCTTTTTTACCTTGCCAATTTGACGCAAATGGACCAATATTGTTTTGACGCTTACGTCGAAAGCTGCTGCTAATTCAGCCGTAGATTGTGTATCTACGGCTAGCTTCCACAATCGCCTTTAATTCGTCATTGTCGACCAAAGTCTTCGGACGACCGCGAGGTTCATTTTTCAGGTCAAAATTTCCAGAACGGAAGCGAGCAAGCCAATAACAGATGGTGCGTTGGTTTGTAGTGTTAGCTCCGTAAACGTCGTTGATGTGGCTTGCCGCTTGTGCCGCGTTGCTGCCAGGACGGTACTCATATTCCATAATTACTCGAATTTTTAACGCATGCATGATGACGAAAAAGATTGAAATGCGATGAAAATGTAACACTAATCAATAAACAAATTTTTTTGATCGCTTTTGGAAAAAGAATTCCTAATTTTTTTAAATAAAATTAATTTGAAATTAGAATTCTTAGCCAAACAAAAATTATTTTGATTTGAAATGGCCAGTACTACAGAACTGCAATTTCATAGGTAAAAACCTATTTATTATATTACTTTCAAACTGACCAATAAATAGTGCTAAGTAAAAGAGTCGAAGCCAAAACAAAATCCGAAACTTTTTTCGTGCGGTTTTCCCGACGAAGTGTTGTTTTGTTTCAAAAAGCAATTGAATAAATGAGATAAAAAAGTACGGATTGAGCGGCGTAATTCTATTTTAGTCCGATATATCTTGCATGGAGTTCGTTAATTTTAGTCCAGGATGGTTCGAGATGTACGGCAGTTGCCCATTAAAAATTATCCACATTGCCATACTTAAACCATTTTATCAAATCGAATCAAAAATGGTAAGTTTTTTCATTCATTGGCTGTAATGTAAGACATCTAACGGCCGAATACTGAAACGCTAATCAAAACAAAGAGCCCTTCTACTCACAGGCTGTCCCTGTCTCTACCAGCCGAAATGACAAGGGAAGCATGTGACTTGAGCGTCACATAATTTAAATATCGTTCCAGTATTCGGCCGTGTAATATATTTTTATATTACATTGTAAATAATTGAAATGAAAAAAATTATTTGAATTGTTGATGACTGATGATTGACATCGTTAACAACATCGATGATGTTACAGAAACAACTTTTAACTAATAACAATAGCTCCCCCCACTGATTTCGGTGACGGTTGCCGGTTTCATTGAAACCAGAGGCACTATTTTTATAGTGACCTGGTGTGTGTGCAATACAAACGAGCACACACTCTCTCTTCCTTTACTCTCCTTCCGTTACCCAGTTTGACGGATGACTGACACGACTGGCGAGAGATCAGGCGCAGGACCGACTTTTTTACATGCCCATCCGACGCATGGATTTTTTTCTTCTAAATCCACCTGATTGTGTCAGTGATCAGCCTGCTTTGTCCCAACCAGACTTCAAAGTTCCAAAGCGGGCATCAAACCCACGACCTCGAGAGCCAAACTCTAAACCACTGGACCACGAAGGCGCTATATGTAATGTATGGTAGTAAGTATAATATTTTCGAGTATGGTAGCTCTGCTAGGATTTTGTGAACCAAACTGTTGTGTGTTTCGTTTTCTCACCGGCGCGGTCGTGACTGATAGACAGACAACTCACCATAAACTACTACGGAAGCGCAAAATAAATAAATCTTCGGTTATTTATACAGGGTCACCGGCTGTACATGGGGGTGAATTTTGTTTATTTGAATGCATGTCCTGATTTAGAGCGGAGGTGGGCAGCGAGCGTGTCTGAGGGGATCGCGTTACTCGTTACCCCTTATAGCGTTACCCCCATAGGAACGTGATGGTTATATGGTTTAATGCGTGATCTTGAATCTCAATGTATGTTATATGCTCTAATGCATGCGTTTTATACTTGACCAAAGCATTAGAGTTTTGACAATTATCGAATAACAATAATATAATATTTGTTAAGGACAGCGGCCTCGTAACGTAATTATACCAGTGAATTGAAACGTGAACGATAAACAAGTGATTTAAAACAGTAAATAAACTATAACGGTGAACACTCAGTGACGATATATGTATATATTTGTATAGCATCAGTGTGCAATAAGTCGTGTTAAATGGTGTTTTATGCACTTAAGGTTATTTTGCATATATATTTTAAACTGTAGTGAATTTTAACGTAATTTATTTTGAGTTATATATAAACATAATATCTAACGTGAAGAATAACAGTTTGGATTATATAATAAATGGATACGTAGTTATTAGGCAAAAAATGGTAAAAATACATAACATTTCATACATGGTGTACCTTAGGTTATGAATATCTTTTATAAGAAATAAGATTATTAGTATATAAGGACTTATGTAATTGGGAAAAATAATAAAGAATTTCACACAACGCGTTTTACTTCACCTGGCTTATGGAAAATAGGGAAAATTATGGAAAATAGCCGTATAGAAAGGCAAAAGCGAGACGGCAAATCGGCCCGAAAGAGGCGTACGGGCGCGGATCTCTATACGGCATTGCCATGAGCCAGGTAAGCAAGACGAAAAATGTGAAAATCCTTCTCCTCAAATAAGTGTTTTATTATCGCCCCGGCTCTGCCCAAATCGGTGTAACCTTGCTATCTTCGAGTCTAATCTGAGCCGGCGGTTGAAACCTTGTGGAATAATACAGTCCTGTACAGTAGTGCGTGGTCCTTTGGCGAGACGGATTGGAAGATTGAAGAAATATTCGAAGTCCATATCGGGTTATAATCGGGATATCGGGTCGGATAACGAAGACGGCACTTAGAAAAATTTGAACAGCTGTTTTGGACATAGAAAAATTTCCGAAGATTCAAGATAGAATTTTTTACTGAAGATTGGACTTGGAAGATTTTCATCAGCTGTTCTGAACATAGAAAAATTTTTTTGAAGATTCAAGATAGAAGGTTTTACTGAAGACCGGACTTAGAAGATTTATTCAACACCGAACATAGAAGAATTTTATCAAGTCAGAACATTGGAAACTTTATCGAGATTTATCAACGGGAAACAACGCCGGGGATTAGATTGGACTGAGAAGATCGGACTCGAGGATACAAGGATACACCGCTACGAACGGAAGCAAGGATTCGCAGATTTTTCATCGGAAAAACCTACCGAAGATTCTTGAAAGAGAATTTTGATGTTTGAAGATTAACATTTGAAGATTAACATTGAAGATTAACATTTGAAGATTAACATTGAAGATTAACATTTGAAGATTAACTTAACATTTGAAGATGGTTATTACAAGAAGTCAGAGTGGGGCCGAGGAGAACCAGCAGCAACCACGGATTTCCGGATCCGCCACGATCGCCGTGCGCTGCCGCTACGAGCCAGCCACCGCCGACCGAGGGAAGGGCGGATCTGCTTCAAACTATTTTGAAACCGAGATCAGGTACCAGCAAGACGCCTGCAGCCTCGGAAGTACAAGCCCTAGCCAGAAAGAAGGCTATTTCAATTAGATCGCGTCGATCGACAGCAAGTGTCGTCGCGCGTATGCAATACGAGGCGGAGGAGAACTCGCCGCTCTCCGTAAGAAGGAACTGCAGATCGAAGCAGAACTTATAAAGAAGAAGCTCGCCGCTGACGTCGCCGCTGCAGAGGATGGTAGCAGCCCCGACGACGACGAGCTATCAGAACAGGTGGAGCAACGTGTACGAGCCTGGCTAAGCGAACAGGGTCCCGAACCCGAAGAGGCTAGACAAGAGCCGACATCAATGGAAGAAAGAGAGACGCCGAAGCCAGAAGACATGCCACCACAGGGAGGAAGACGCGAAACCCAGAAGACGAGGTTCGAGTGGCCGGAACAACGCCGCCCACGCTCACCCACACCGCCCACGTCTAGGGCTAATGGGGTGGAACATCTTGCCGAAACATTGGATAAACTGCTGAACCAATGCCAGTCGCGCCACATTACGGAGTTGCCCATATTCTCGGGCGCTCCCACCGAATGGTTGCCATTCAAAGCAGCCATGGAAGACACCACTGCGTTCTACAAGCTCAAGCGGATCGAGAACTTAGCTCATCTGAGAAGCTGCCTACGGGGAGAAGCAAGGGAAGCCGTGGCACCACTGCTGAGCGTCGCGACGCCGCCCGAACAAATAATGAAGACCTTGGAACAATGCTTCGGTCGACCCGAAGTCATGGTCGACCGCATGATGGAAAACCTGAAGAAGATACCGAGGCTCGGAGGTTCGGCGGCAGAACTCAACCAATTTGCAGTGAAGATTCAGAACATGGTAGCCATCCTGAGGAAGCTGAGGCACGGGTACCTCTTTAGTCCGTTGCTCACGAGAGACATCCTGGAGAAGCTCAGCCCATACGAGAAGAGCAAGTGGTACGACTACGCAGAAGAGACGTCGCGCTTCAGGAACGAGCCCGATGTCGTCCTTCTCTCTGAATTCTTAATGAGAGAAGCTGACAGGGCGCTGCGCTACGGGTTCAGCACGGCACCGAAGAAGGAAACACCGCGTCCACCTCCTAACAAGAACGAAGCCAAAACGAGAAGACCAGTCTTCGCGATAGCAGAGGAGGGCAGGGGTTCGCCGAGTCAGAGCCAGCCAAAGAGAATACGTGAAGAGTCAACGAAGTGCCCGATATGTGCCGATGATCACGCTCTGTTTCGCTGCGCTGCTTTCAAGAAACTGAGCGTGCAGAACAGATGGGACAAAGTCAAATAGGAAGGGCTGTGTTTCCGGTGCATACGAAGCAGGCACAGAAGGTACAACTGCAGAGCGAAGCCGTGCGGCGTCAAGGGCTGCAACTTGCCTCATCATGCGCTGCTGCACGGAGACAGGTCCGGCGGCGCTCTACAGACTGAGGACGCCGTGATTACCGCATCAGTCACCTCCGATCGTGCGGTGAAACTTAAGATGAGAAGAATTCAAGTTGTCGGTTCACGGGGCGAAGCAAATATCTTCGCGCTGTTCGACGAGGGCTCGACAGTGACACTACTGGATGAAGACGTCGCGAAGGCTATCGGCGCAGACGGCCCACCGAAGATGCTGAGAATGCATGGAATCAATGCCGAGAGAAGGGAAGAAAAAAGCCGACTCGTACAACTTGGCGTACGGGGTCAGTACGGTACCAGATATGACATCACTGCGAGAACCGTGGACGGATTGAACCTACTTACTCAGTCCGTCCCGGAATCACTGTTCCGACTTGCTCACCTGCGTGATCTCAAGAACGAAGAGATATGCTATAAAGATAAGAAACTCCAACTTCTCATCGGCACGGACAACTGGCAGCTCATTGTATCCAGGGAGCTGAGGATCGGCAAGAGAAACCAGCCTGCAGCCTCAAAAACGAAACTTGGCTGGGTAATCCATGGAAATATCCCCAGACGCCTCATAAAGCAGGAAAAACACGAGAACATCCTGCACGTGTCTACGATCGAGACCCGAGGCGAACGACTGTAGGAAGTGGTGAAGAAACACTTCGAAATAGACGCACTGGGAATAGCGTCCAAGGCACAGCTGACCAGAAGAGCAGCGAGTCATCGACCTCTTTGGCAGAACGGCCAAAGGGACGGAAGAAGGTCGATTCGAAGTGGGCCTCCAGTGGCGCAAAGAGGGCGTCACATTACCCCGGGGTTACAACGGGGAGAGCCGAACAATCTGCAGGGCGGGACCGGGACTCCAGTGGTACGCGAGAGGTGTCACAACCCCAGGGAACGGCGGGGGGAGTCGTGCGGACTGCAGATTGTATGGAGATAGGTGAACACGAAGAGCAACGTCGCTGACTTAGCCACCAGAACGGGCTATGTTCCGAAGAGCGACGAGGACCCTTGGTTCCAGGGTCCAGACTTCCTGCGCAGGCCTATGAATGAGTGGCCCGCGGAGAGTCCTGCTCGAGTACCGGATCAAGAAGAATACGTTGCCTTCCCCACCACGGAGGCGAGCGAGCTGAGCTGTCTACCAGATGTGACGCGCTTTTCAAACTACGAGCGCCTCATAAGATGCACGGCGATGGTTTTGTTATTCATCGAGAAGTGCCGAGATCGTCGGGCCAACCTCGATGTACGACACCTGGAGAGGGCCGAGAATTTGTGGTATCAAAAATTACAACGAGACAGTTTCGCACAAGAAATCGAGAAGATGGCAAGTGACAAGACGGTGCCTACATGGAGCTCCTTGTACCGGCTCAACCCAGTGTACAAGGACGGGCTGCTCGAACTAGACGGAAGGATCAAAGCAGCTCAGGTGCCGCCGGAGATGTAAAACCCAATCATACTGGATGGAAGACACACTTTACAAGGTTACTGGTGGCAAGGGAGCACGCCAGAGCGGAACACGGGAGTCGCGAGAGGGTCGTGAACGACCTCAGGCAGAAGTTCTGGATACTGGAAGCTGCGGCCGACGGTGCGGTGCGAATGTGCATTCTGTCGGTTATTTGGTTTAAATTGAACAGCCTACTGTGTAGTGCTACTAATCAAAATTGTTTAGTTTTCAATAAGACTTTACCACAAATCGATGTGGTTGACGTTAATAATATTTTTATCTCTAGGTTAAATAATCTAACATATGATAAGTATTACTTATCTAAATATTTTTACACGACATTTAGCTAAATGGCTGTATAATTTTTTAGTTTTAAGACACGCCAAAAAATTGGCTAAGCCGACCACTGCTTTTATTGAGCAGTGTTCTTATACTGACAATTTTATTAATAAAAACTTGGAATATGTTCCAAATAATTTAAATTAGATTATAGGATAACAGAGGCTCACTCTAGCAATTTCTTAGCTGGAAATATTTATACTGATGCCTCCTACGAAGGGCCTAGTAAGAACTCTGGGAAAAACTGTAATTTTAATATAAACTTGGTGCATCAAAATTTACAAGGCATAATAGGGAAAGAATTAGAACTTAAGTTATTTTTAAATTAATTTAAAATTGACATTATATGCGTAACAGAACATTGGTTAAAAAATCATGAATTAATATTTAACTATTGTGATCACCAAGTAGGGAGCTCTTTCTGTCGAGAAAATGTCATTAGGGGTGGCTCCTTAATTTTGATTAATAAAAAATTTAAATGTAAAGAACGTAAAGATATTGTAAAACTGTCTAGTGAACGAATTATTGAGTTGGCTTGTGTTGAGTTGAGCCACCTTATTATTGTATGCGTATACAGGCCTCCATCAAGCTTATACGATTCTTTTGAACAAATAACTTTTGATCAAGTGCTGACGAAAGTATGTGTCTCTAATAAGAAGATTATTGTATGTGGTGATTTTAATATAATTTATTAGACTCTAACTCCACCACTGTTATATTCACATCTTTGTTCAAATCGTATAATCTAATTAATTTATTTTATGAACCAACAAGAATATGTGAAACAACAGCTACTTGTATAGATAATATTTTCACAAATGTCACTACTTTTAGGAAAGAAATAATTAATGTACTTAACTCTGATCACTGTGGACAGCTAGCATCATTTGATCTTAAATGTGATAATAATCCGATAGAAAATATTGAGTTTATTCCTGTAAACACAAAACGTATTGAGAAATTTAGAAGTAAATTACTTTCAAGTTTTCAATGTTTGAATGAGTCAATTAATCCAAATGAAACTTTTAATAATTTATTTAAAGTAGTAAAAAACCAATTTGACTCTGTATTTACTTCTAAATCGGTCAGATTTAATAATAAAAGAAATAATTTTAGTAACTGGGCAACTGCAGGTATTATTGTTAGTAGACAAAGATTGTATGACTTGTATAACGAGAAGTCAATGAACAGGAGTGAAGCTTTTAAACTATATGTCAAGAAATACTCGAAGATTTTCAAGAAGGTATATCAAGCAGCGAAGGTTCTTCACATCAAAGAAAAAATTAAGAACTCTAAAAACAAAGTGAAAACCACCTGGAAAATAATTGCAGATGAGACTGGAAGAGTCGCCAGTCGCAATTCTAAATTTGAACTTTATATTAATGATAAAAAAGTTAGTTCTGACATTGAAGTTGCGACAGGATTTGAGAAGTTTTTTGCAGACATTCCGATCTCAACTACAAAAAACTTAAATTCATCACCTACAGTTGCCGAAAAATTACTTAGAGATAATGTGAAGAAATGTGATGTAAATTTTATTTTCAAAGAAATAGACTCTAGAGATATTATCAAGGCATTTAAATTACTTAATATTAAAAGTACAACTGATCTCTGGGGTATGTCCACAAAAGTTATAAAACCAGTAATTGACATCATTGCCCCTCACCTAGCATTATTTTTTAATAATTGTATTAAAAGTGGCGTGTTCCCTGACTTGATGAAGCATAGCAAGGTGATGCCTCTCTTTAAAGCTAGGAATAAATCAGACCCAGCTAACTATAGACCAATATCCATATTACTGACTTTAAGTAAAATTTTTGAGAAAATTATTCTAAATCAATTACTTTTTCACTTCAACTCGAATAAATTGTTACATATTAATCAGTTTGGTTTTAGTAAAGGTCGGTCCACAACAGATGCAGGCATCAGTCTTCTGTGCAGTATATTTGGAGCTTGGGAGAGGTCACAGGATGCACTTGGTATATTCTGTGATTTATCCAAAGCATTTGACTGTGTTGAGAATGATACGCTGTTCAGGAAATTATACCATTATGGTGTAAGGGGTACGGCACTAAAGCTTCTAAGCTCTTTTCTAATAAATAGAACACAGACTGTAGAAGTTAATTCCAAAAGGTCTAATGGTACTAAAATTAAACTAGGAGTACCACAGGGGTCTATTTTGGGCCCTTTTCTATTTCTCATCTATATAAATGATCTACCTTATCTAGTTAATGATAAGCATGAGATATTATGTACTTTTTGCTGATGACACTTCACTAATTTTTAATGTGAAGCGACGACAATCTAACAATGGCGAGGTAAATAGTGCTCTCTCAAAAATAGTACATTGGTTTAATGCTAATAATTTACTGTTGAATTCTAATAAAACAAAATGTTTAAAGTGCAGCTTGCCAAATGTTACGCAGGCACAAACCAATATACTATTAAATAATGAGAAAATGAGATTAGTAGACACCACTGTATTTCTAGGTATAACATTAGATAGTAAGTTACAGTGGGGACCACATATTGCTAAATTGGCAGATAAGCTGAGTTCTGCAGCATACGCTGTTAAAAAAATTAGAGAAATTACCGACATAGAGACCGCGCGATTAGTTTACTTTAGCTATTTTCATAGCATAATGTCGTACGGCATCCTCTTGTGGGGAAACGCTGCTGACATTAATACAATATTTGTGCTGCAGAAACGTGCTATACGTTCTATTTATAAGATGTCGACTTTTGAATCTCTAAGGGAAAAGTTTAAAGAAATAAAAGTTCTTACCGTCGCATCTCAATACATTTTGGAAAATGTGTTATATGTAAGAAAGAATCTAAACAACTTCAAAAAGAAATGTGATAATCATTGTGTAAACACTAGAAATAAGAACAAGTTAGATATGCCAGTGTTCAGACTAAGCAAAGTTAGTAAATCCTTTAAAGGCCAATGTATACGCTTATACAATATAATCCCAGAAAAGGTTCAAAACCTTCCCATTAATAAGTTTAAAAAAGTAGTTAAAGAACGTTTGTGTGCCAAAGCGTATTATAAAATTAATGACTTCATTCAAGACGGCACACCTTGGGAATATGGTGGCTCCTTATCTTATCTTATTATTTGTTACATAGACATAAGTAAACATTGTAGTAATTTTGATTTTAAAAGACTAATTTTCCATCTTTTTGGTAAAAGATGGCCCCAGACGAGTTTCTTGCCGGCTCTTCTCGCTGGGTTAGTTCCCGAACCGGTGGTAGGCATCACGTAGTATCGACGTTCAAAAAGAGTATTTAAAAATACCAATTTTGAATAAAAAAATTTTGATTTGATTTGATACGACGGGCGCACCCGAAGACCCCGCCAACTGGAGACCTGCCAGCCGAACGCCTGGGGGCATTCCAGAGACCATTTTCATACTGTGATCTCGACTGTTTCGGCCCGATGACGGTTACCATTGGCCGACGTCACCAGAAGAGATGGGGAGCTCTCTTCACTTGTCTGACGACGCGGGCGGTCCACCTGAAGCTGGTGGCCTCGCTGTCGACGGACTCCGCACTGATGGCTATGAGAAGAATGGCTGCGCGGCGAGGATAGCCGTCAGTCATGTACAGCGACAATGGTACGAACTTCAGAGGCACGGACGTCGAGCTGCGGCAGGCGTACGCCGAGTGGGCGCCGGCTATGGCTCAGCTGAGCCTCACTCATCGAATGCAGTGGAAGTTCACACCGCCCGGGGCGCTGAGTCAAGGAAGTGCCTGGGAAAGGATGGTGAGGTCAGTTAAATCGCCTTGCTAGCTACGCTGAACAAGAAGTCGCCCAAGGAAGAGGTACTCCAGACACTGATGGCCGAGACGGAGTACTCAGTGAACGCTCGACCGCTCGTTCACGTATCAGTGGACCCCAACGACTCGGAGGCGATTACACCGAATCATTTCCTCCTCGGGTCGTCTACTGGACTGCCGTACGTCGAAGCGTGTGTGCCGGCGGACAAGAAGATATGGAAAGTCGCACAAGCCCTTGCCGACGAGTTCTGGAGGCGCTGGGTGAAGGAATACCTTCCCACGCTCACACCACGCTACGGGACCCCGCAGAGCAGCCGAGCCCTTATACCGAGGGACCTGGTCGTCGTCGTCGACCCGACGCTGCCGCGTAATACGGTCATGCACCGGGTCTACCCCGGCCCGGACGGACAAGTGCGTTGTGCGGACGTTCGCACGCGCAGTGGCGTATTCCGAAGGCCAACGTCGAAGCTGGCGGTGCTGGAGGAGGCGCCGCAGTCGCAGTTGCGACCGCTGGCGGAGCAGACGGAGCCGGGAGCGGAGCGGACGACGCCGAGGGGCGGCGCCGGGCGCAGAACGAGCGCCGGAGCGGCCTACAGCGAGCACGGACAGCTTGCAGTCACCGGAGCGGTCTGCGGCGGGCACGAACGGCCCGCAGTCGCCGCCGGACCAGCCTGCAGCGAGCTCGCAGTCACCGGAGCAGTCCACGGCGGGATCGGCGAGCCCACAGTCACCTGAGGAGGCTGCGTAGACCCTGGCTACTGCGCTTAGGGGAGGATGTTAAGGACAGCGGCCTCGTAACGTAATTATACCAGTGAATTGAAACGTGAACAATAAACAAGTGATTTAAAACAGTACATAAACGATAACGGTGAACACTCAGTGACGATATATGTATAGATTTGTATAGCATCAGTGTGCAATAAGTCGTGTTAAATGGTGTTTTATGAACTTAAGGTTATTTTGCTTATATATTTTAAACTGTAGTGAATTTTAACGTAATTTCTTTTGAGTTATATAGATAAACAGAATATCTAACGTGAAGAATAACAGTTTGGATTATATAATAAATGGATACGTAGTGATTAGGCAAAAAATGATAAAAATACATAACATTTCATACATGGTGTACCTTACGTTATGAATATCTTTTATATGAAATAAGATTATTAGTATATAAGGACTTATGTAATTGGGAAAAATAATAAAGAATTTCACACAACGCGTTTTACTTTACCTGGCTCATGGAAAATAGAGAAAATTATGGAAAATAGCCGTATAGAGAGGCAAAAGCGAGACGGCAAATCGACCCGAAAGAGGCGTACGGGCGCGGCTCTCTATACGGCATTGCCATGAGCCAGGTAAGCAAGACGAAAAATGTGAAAATCCTTCTCCTCAAATTAGTGTTTTACTATCGCCCCGGCTCTGCCCAAATCGGTGTAACCTTGCTATCTTCGAGTCTAATCAGAGCCGGGGGTTGAAACCCTGTGGAATAATACAGTCCTGTACAGTAGTGCGTGGTCCTTTGGCAAGACGGATTGGAATATTGAAGAAATATTTGAAGTCCATATCGGGTTAAAGATAACGAAGACGGCACTTAGAAAAATTTTAACAGCTGTTTTGGACAGCTCTAATCTGAGTCGGCGGTTGAAACCCTGTGGAATAATACAGTCCTGTACAATGTTTTATTTGGGAAGTAAATTGTATTTCACATATATCTACTTAGTATGGCCATAAATACTGTTACAATTAAAAATAAACAAAATATTACATTTGAATTTGGAATCTGTCATTTTTATATGAATGTTCATTGAATTTTCTCATTTTGGCGCCAATAGATTGTATAATATTTTGTGATATTAAAATCGAGTGGGGTGATAAAGAGAACCGAATCGCTGTGATTGCATTACACAAAGTAGGTATGGAGCCAAATGCAATTTTTAAAACTCTCCATACGCTTGGTATTAGTAAAATGTTTGTGTACCGTACCGAGCTATTAATAGGTACAATAAGACCTCCTCTGTTTGTGACAGAAAAAGACCTGGCCGTCCACGTAGTGTTCGTACGAAAAAAGGTGGTTAAAGCAGTAAGGGAAAGAATTCGAAGAAATCCTGTCCGAAAGCAAAAGATTTTATCTCGGGAGATGAAGATAGCACCGAGAACCATGTCGCGTATTTTAAAAGACGACTTAGGACTTGTAGCCTATAAGAGACGTACTGGTCATTTCTTAACTGATTATTTAAAAAAGAATAAGGTGGTAAAATCGAAGCAACTACTGAAGCGGTACGCAAAGGGAGGTCACCGAAAAATTTTGTTTACGGATGAGAATTCTTTTACAATTGAGCAACATTTTAACAAACAAAATGATCGTATTTATGCTCAAAGCTCTAAAGAAGCTTCCCAATTAGTCGACAGAGTGCAACGTGGGCAGTATCCGACTTCAGTGATGGTTTGGTGGGGTATTAGCTACGAAGGAGTGACTGAGCCATATTTTTGTGAAAAATGTATCAAAACATCGGCACAAGTGTATCAAGATACCATTCTTGAGAAGGTAGTGAAGCCCCTTAACAACACCATGTTCAATAACTAAGAATGATCCTTTCAGCAAGACTCGGCGCCGGGTCATAAAGCTCGGTCTACGCAGTCTTGGTTGGAAACGAACGTTTCGGACTTCATCAGAGCTGAAGACTGGCCGTCGTCTAGTCCCGATCTTAATCCGCTGGATTATGATTTGTGGTCAGTTTTAGAGAGTACGGCTTGCTCTAAACGCCATGATAATTTGGAGTCCCTAAAACAATCCGTACGATTGGCAGTGAAGAATTTTCCTATGGAAAGAGTGCGTGCTTCTATTGATAAAAACCTCAACGTTTAAAGGACGGTATTGCAGCCAATGGAGACCACTCGAATAAGCTTCTTATATTTTTAATTGTTTTATATTTATGTATTAAGCTAACACACTGTAAAAGTAATAAATGTTATTTGCAATAGATTTTTTTTTTCTATTGCATTCATTTGTTTCAGTATTTATGGCAATACTAGGTATATATATATATATAGGTTACTTAAGTGCCCCGCCGTGTTGATATATTCGCGATAATCTCAAAAACTACCGAAAGGATTTTCATGCCGTTTACATTTATCGACAGAGTGGTTTCTTAGGAAGGTTTAGATCGATAATAATTTCTTAAGGTTTTGTGGAAATTGTTTGATTTATGACGATAATTGTTGAAGGTGTCGGAAAAATCAAGCCGTCTGGGAACTTTTATCGAAAACGCCACTGGACCGCGGAGGCGTCATTAATATGTTTATAGTCGTAGAGCCTCTGATGTTTAGTAAACAGTAATTAGACAGTCTGGCAATTATCTGGCGTGACAGATCCCACGACAGATCTCCAGGGCCATACATTAATCACGGGACCTTCAAATTAGTTACGTATGAATTATGCCCGGCGAGCCTGTGGTCGGATTACGGTGCTGATTGAAACCACTTGCATATAACTAGACATACCAGACTACAAATACATGGGCTAATAGGTGTTAATGTGGAGAAGATCGTCTTGATAACCATTGATTCAATGTATAAAATTATGTTTCTATTGTTGTTAATAAGATTGGAGAAAATCATATAATTTTCAATTTCAGCATAGTCACCAGACACAAGCAACATTTATTTTTATTAATTGGATAATGGAGAAAAAACACTCAATTTTTATAATAAAAGTAGTATTTATATTCTTAATCAGTCATCCCGTGGCCACTTTGTTAAAGTTAAAAGGAAAAAAATACAAAATGGCTATAGATAAAAAAATAAATCTAGGTCGGAGGCTGCGGGTAAAGTTAAAATGTAGTACGATACAATATTATGTAATAGCTGTTATATTCGGCAAATAAATTTACTATCTTCTGAAGTATAGATTCTAGACGTTCAGCTGACAGGTGGAAAGTCCCACTAAAAGGATTGTCTTTTTTACAATATTGTGTTTTAATAATAAATAATACCCTACTAAAATTTCAAGTTGTCTCAAACATTTTATTTTCCAATATACCTTTGTACTGAAATGGCAAGGTCAAGGCCCCGACTTAATGGTATGGGTTTACCAATTGCCTCAAACGTTTGTGGAAAAAAAATCACTTTTAAAAATTTGTACATACTTAGCCCCGCTTCTGACCAGTCAGACCTGCAGTCTCGTGTTGGGGTACATAGGAGTAGTATAGGACAAGGTTTCAGCTTGCCTCAAACACCTGCTTAAAATTTCCTAGTAGCACTCTATCGTATCGTTGTAAATTGTAAATACTGAGACACGTAGCGATTAATAGCGATACCTAGTGTGAGTGATAATAATCTCCGTATTAGCACACGCGGAATCCGAGCGGACTGCGGCGCGGCGGGGGATGCGTTTCAGACAGGTGTCTGGTTGCGTTTGCGGTCGGTAAGCAATGTCCACCGAAACCGCAACACCTTACTGTGGCGTTTATACACGACGATTCGGATACGATTGTTTATAGTAAAATATCATCTCTGTACCTCTAATTACTAATTACGTAGATTCTACATGATGAAGCAGACAAGTATTATAGCTCCGTGGCCTAGTGGGTAGACCGTTGTATCGCACTCGAGAGAGTGCAGGTTAGATTCCGAGGTTGTGGCGTGTACCAATGAGACTTTTTCAGATCTCAAGTACATTATACGGACGTCCGCTCTAACGGTGAAGGAAAACATCGTGAGGAAACCCGCACACGGTTGGCCCCAGACGTATTGACCAGTGATCCTCTGGACTAGGCTGACTGTGTTGTGAGAATGTCGTATCTGCTTGGGCAACCATACGACATTTAAAAACCAACTATCCCAGGCACTACAATATTCCAAGAGGGGTGACTTCGCTCAGAGAAAACTGTGTAAATCACCCAATAACGGATGAAAAGGCCTAAGTTACATGATGAAGTATGATAGCACAGACACAGTAGCTCATAAGCCATAGCCAATCTTACAGTGATTTGAGATTTTCCTGATGTTTTAAGAATTTTGTGTGTATTGAAAATTTGTTGTGTAAAAATTTTCAATACACATAAGACACGGCCCGCAGTCATATAACCTATATTTTTGGTTGCCATTTCTATTTTACTTACAGCTAAATATAAGTAACACTAAAAGCTCCTTACGTACGAATGCGGTATTAAAAAGCATTTGGAGCTGTTTGCTAATTCCCCGGCACAAAAGAACAATCGCAGCGAGTGAGTATGTGTTGTGCATTACGGGGGCGCGTGGTGCAAGGGACAGCGATTCGCGGGTTTGGTTTGCTCGCACCTTAACACTGTAAAAATTTTTGCAGTTTTATAATTGGCCGGAACGAGTATTTGATGGAGCAGACAAGTATGAGAGTGGAGACTACGCTTAGGCAAACGTAGAGTAGGACGGCCTGCGGCACGATGGACCGACGATTTGAAGAAGGTAGCTGGCAGCGGATGGATGAGGGCTCCCCAAGATCGGGATGGTTGGCGCTCATTGAGGGAGGCCTACGTTCAGCAGTGGAAGACGATAGGACGATAGATGATGATTATGATAATTGACCCAAAATCGACGATTTTCAATGCTCAGGAGCCCAATTCTCGTAACTATTTGTGTTCCTGATTAACGAGAATTGGGCTTTATAAAAAGGCAGATAGTTTTTATTACGCAGATAGCAAAAAAACGAGTGAGCCTAACAATAGTCGCATATGATTTGTAACATTTTATAAAAATATAAAAAAAACACAATGCTTAGTACGATTTTTTAATCTGATAAAAAATACGGAAACTTTTCTGTTAAGCAGTGACAGAACTCAAAGTCAAAATTTAAAAAAGCTGAATACTGAAATATTTTATTCCAATCTGACGGCCAACTCTACCACCGCGCGTTTATTCGTCAAATCAAATTCCGCGACTTCCTGTTACACGCTTCCGTCCCATTTAACAAAAAATGTTTAAGACTTTTAACAATTGATCTCCAGTCGGCGGCGCCCGACTAGGTAACTAGTCGAGTGCCGAGAGTCGAGACCAATCATATATCTATGGCTTTTAATTATAGGTATCTACCGTTTGACAAATAAACAAGTTAACTGAAGAAACTAATAATATTATATTTATAATTTATTTATATTCAGAAAAAATAAAACAATGGAACTGAAACAATAAATATATATTATAATATAATATCTTTAATACTTTTATATATTTTAAATTAATTTCATCGTTAGTTTAAAGTAAGAATGAAGATAATTAATTAAGTTTGTAATAAACTACGATGCTGTTGCTACGATAAAAAGCTGTCACGACAAATATTACCTTCTATAGTTGGATAAAAATAGGGTAACGGTACCCATAGCTCGTGGCTCGGACCAAGCGCCCACACAATAGAGATTAGGGTGAGGAAGAGATACAAACATGAGCCAGGCTTTCACTACAGCTTTGTCCATTATTAACTTCACTATACACCTGCATTTAAAGACATGTTTTATTCCAGCGAGGCGTTTGAACGAAACATATTCACTTAGTTTTCGTCTAGTCGTAGTAAATGCACTCGCCTTAAACAGAACAGTACTTATGTTTTTATTTTCAAGAAAATACTTGGTTTATTCCAATTGTTACAAGTACCTAACGAATATAGTTTAAAAATATGTTCATCTTGAACAATTTCAAATAAATTAGATTTTCTTTAGAGAACAAAAACATTATTGTGGTGGCAATATATTATAAGGAAAAAAAACGCTAACTCAACTAGCAGCTGTAATAGAATGAATGTTAAATCGCCCAATAAACAGTGAATGCAGGAATTGAGGTGATATGACAACTAAATTAAATAATTGAAATTAATAAAATATGTTAATACTAGTTTAGGTCGCTTATTACAAATCTCGGCGGCAATATCCACTCTGCATCACATTTGTAAAACCCTACCCCATATGATATTTGCCCACGCGATAACACGCTACGTCCCCACGTAGGAAGTCCGAATGGGTCGTTTGACAAGTTACTAGGAGGCAGTATTTATTTTTAGTCATTTCCTTCGTAGATGGCGAGTCAGCTAAACGTCACTCAGCCCCTTTACCCGTCCCTCAGGAGGACCCTATCTGTCGGACATCGGACGTGGTGTCATCGCTATATGTTTACAATAGGAGATAAGCATGACCAATCACCAAAATACCCTTATTACCATAGAGCTTAAAATACGCAGACATTTTCAGGGAAATGAGTAATAAATTAGGTATGTTTTAGATGGTCATATTTTGATGATTACTAATAATATGAAGATGAAAGATCTGTTTGTCTGTTTGTTTGCATTGAATATGCTTCGAAACTACTGGTCCAATTTCGATGAAAGGCACAGACATATAGAGTAGAGCACGGGGAAGGATCTGTACATTTTACCATGATAAAAAGTAGCAATGTACTTTTTGTCGTGGTAAAATGTACGGATCCCACGTAATTTCCTTTTGCGCGCAAGAAGTCTGGTTTTTGTTTAAGTTTAACACAAAACAATGAAATGACACCTTAAAAATATGGAAATCCAAATTATTTCGTACAAATCATCTGACTCGGAGACGTATTAGAATCACCAGAGGGCTTAGCCAATATGCCATCGTTGATTACAAAGAAGATCTTGTATCTTGTTTGATCGAAGAAGAGAAATTGAAAATATACGGGGTTGACTTAATATGATAAGTGATAAGTCACTAAGCGCGCGATACGTCAATACCATATTTTTTTTATTTCTAACTGCTTCATCGTAATAAGCGATTGCATCTAGGCTAAAGGGCCGGGTCCACTACGTCGCGGAGTCGTAGCGACGTCGAGTTACATCACCACAAACCTGACGTAAAATGTCACATCAAAAGTAATCAATTCTACGGCTTCACGTTTCTTCACCGTCATAATGCGTTGACCTAGGTCCGTCACGGCCATTACTCATTGAAAATTATACCGGCCTAAGTGGTGTTTCGGATTCTCGCCGCGCGGCCCGAGTATCCGTTATTTACCCCACGACAAGGGCAATACTCATACGAGGGCGGCACTGAAAATTTCGAGAATCAAGGAAGTGACACAACATTACTATTTAAAAATGTATTTATTGCTTTTCGAAGTATTCTCCGCGAAATTTGACACATTTTTCCATACGATGGAACCAATCATTGAAGCAACCATTCCATTCGGAAGTTGGGGTCTCCAAAATGGCCGTTTTGTAGGCGTCCACAGCTTCTTCAGGTGATGAAAATCTCTGACCACGCAATTTATTCTTTATTTTAGGGAAAGTATAGAAATCATTAGGGCTTAGGTCGGGGCTGTACGGCGGATGGTCTAATAATTCTATAATTTCTTGCTCTAAAAACTCTTTTGTTCTGTGCGCGGTGTGAGAACTCGCATTGTCGTGATGGAGGATGATGCGGCGGTTGCAGTTCTCTTTACGGAGTTCTGAAACGACCTGTGGCAAACAAATATTAGCATACCATTCTGCATTAACCGTTCTTTGTCCCTCAAGAGGAATAGTCGCAACATGGCCGGTTTTGGAGACAAACGTGGCCACCATTTTTTTTGCAACACTCCGTGAACGAACAATTTTTGTTGGCTTTAACTCATTTTCGAACACCCAAACACTGATACGATGTTGTATATAGCATTTGAGGATCCTGCGTGGAATCTTTCGAGAGTTCTGACGCACCAAGTAACGCGAGCCGCTTTTTGCTCTTCACAGAGCAAATGCGGTATCCATCGGGAAAACAACTTTTTTACACCTAATTGTTAATGCAAGATTATTTGTATTTGACTCATGCCAATGTCTAAAGTTGCCTGAATTTCGCGGTATGTCACATGTCGATCTTCCTCAATCAGCTTACGCACAGCATCAACGTTTTCTTGGGTGACTGCAGTTTTTGGACGACCTTGACGGGGATCATCACTGAGCTTGACACGTCCACGTTGAAATTCAGCAAACCAGCGATAAATTGTGGTTTTGGATGGGGCTTCATCACCAAATGCAGAAATCATCCGGTCAACACACTGTTTTTGTGTTAAACCACTTCGAAAGTCATAATAAATCATCGCTCTAGAATTTTCTCGAGTCAATTCCATTTTCTCAACGTCTAAACAAGTTTGACAAGACCTTGTGACAAGACCGAGAATCTTTTTTTAAATAAATAAACGGTATTCGATTTTTAAAACCAAGGAGTTTTAAATTAAAAAGATTTTAATATGACAGGAACAGTGGAAATATTCCATTCCCGATACTTTTAGTGCAGCCCTCGTACATACCTACATACCTACCTTTTTTTTTTTTTTTTTACTTAAAGTCCGTTTAAGAGCCCTTCAGCGTTGATTTCAAATGGACAAAAGGACGCTCCTATTGGTATAAAAGTTAGTATTTTCATACCTACATATTTTAAATAGAATTGTATAGGATTATCAAAAAAAAAAAAAAAATTTGGTTCACAAAACAAGATACAATCACAATACGTGCAGAAGTCACTAATGAAAACTATGTACTAAAAGAATATACTAGAGATTGTATCCCTCTAGGAGTATAGGAAGTCAACACAATATGCACGAAAATAATATCAAAGTTGTGTTACCTTACTAATAAGCATTTAAAATTAAATCCACAAATTGTTTAATAAACCACTAGTAGTACTAGTTTGTCAAACAATTTGTAGATTTACTCTTTGAGAGTTTTTTTAGAGGAGACGACAGAACCGGCAAATATATCAAAAGCTGTATTGATGGCATTATATGAGGAGCACATGTCCATTATAAATGGACCATGTTGTCCTACATTTGTCCTATGTGATGGAAGGGATAAGGCATGGAAGGGTTTGACGGTGGAGTAAACGGCTGCCAGCTCTAGGTACACTAAACGATTAAAATTCCAAAATGTCAGGCGCATCAATCAATCCATGTGTAACTTTGTATAGGAACATTATGTCAAACAATTTGCGGCGCATTTTTATAATGCTTTTATTAGTTTTACCTGTATGTTTGCTTGCTCGCTTGTTTGTTTGTTTGTAACCGACTGCTTTGGACTCGATTTTGTCCTACTTTGAACGATCAGATTTAATTCAAACTTTGCACAGCTGTCAAAGACCGATGACAATGCAATAATTCGATTAAAATATCCGATTATCCTGATTAAATTCGCCAGGATTCATCAATTTCTTTCCGCATCCTTTGCATGAGAGTAAGAGAGATAGAACTAGTGCGCGAACTACGCATGCGTGCAGTTCCAGGCTTACTCTTTGGCAAATCATACTAAAAAGCAAAAAATAAATTAAATGTAATTTAAAAAAAAAATTAAAAACAAACGTACAGGTGAAGACACTGCACCCCACGCTTTTTTACAATAATAAACATTTATTTTTCATTTACACTATTCTTAATCCAAATTTATTAAATTTTATTTTTTATTTTTTAGTTAGATTTTCTATAAAAGCGTGTTTTTTTAGTTTTTTTAAACTATAATTTTAGCGTCGACATTCGGAAATGAGATAGTTTAGCTTCGTAGGTCACAATGCGATTACAATGTGTCTGGTATGTTGGGCTCCATACCGGCGAAGGTATGGGTATTCCAAAATACTACGAATAATATAATTGAAAATCAAAATGGATATACTCGGTTTATTAAAAAAAAACATTTGTTTAGTTACAAGCCCCGTCAGTTTAGACGCCTTATTAATTATACTCTCCATATGATTAAATATCTAATATATAGGAATTAATATATAAGAATTTGTATTCTTATATATTAATTCCTATTTCTATTTGTAAATTTTATCGCAAAATTTAAGAAAGCAAAAATATATTTGTATAAATTAATGCAAAATTTAAGAAAGCATAATATTTTACTATAATAATTGTTAATTTAAAGCTTTTTCATCATTTAAACAAATGTCGAACGTAACTAACATTCGTTCAGACCTCAGCCTTACAAAAAGAAGATAATATTAGGTCAAACATACACACCCTCTCTTCTTCAACGATTAGGTAACAAACCAAGAAAAGGCTAATAGTTCTGTCTTTGTCAATTTATACATACATTATTGTACACGAGGTAAGACGGGGCTAATCCTTCGATTCCTTCACACAGACTTACCTCCCCCGGGAACGCCTGATCTATTATACCTCAAAACCCTAACCATTAGTTAGCTAACCGTGTAATATCTCAGTGTTCTGTTTCGTTCAAATCATAGTTTAACTTTTGTTTGGAGGTTTAATCAGCAAATCGAAAATTAAAAAAAGAAAATCTTACAGAGCTATTGTAAAGTCTAAATAGAGTCTATAATATAATTTCCTTAATTTTCCTTAATTGACAGCGCAAAACTAATTAAGGAAATGAAATTATATTTGCTTATACAAATAAAAAGAATTAAAAAATAAATATTACATTAATTTGAAACATATAATGTTTCAAATTAATAATTTAAAATTAAAATAATAATTGTATGTTTAAATTTAGTTATTTTTTGAACATCAAAGTTTATAGAGGAACAATATTGATCATACTGTATCAATCCTTTCAACTGAAGCCCTTCGGAAATCTGGCCACGGGAGACCACTGATGTATCGAGAGTTAATGAATTATGATAAATAGTTGTTCAGTTCTGTCGTGAAATATCTATATCCTAAGTATACTGATGCTGCATCTAAATTGAAATAAATTTTGCTATCAAAATATCCAGGTCGTACTGGCTAAGTAATATTTTGAATACTTTTTTTTTTTCGCGGTATGGCATAAAACTATTGCCAGTGCCAGGCGGGAAAATCAAAATTTTCGATGAAGTTCTCATCATCATTTTTCTAAATCTTGAAGTCCAAAGTCCTAGTAAATCGTCATTGCAGTCAATAAGTCAGTTAATTCAGTAAAGTGATGATACTAGATGCTTATATACTGAGAATTATCCTATGGAGTTTTAGAGTGAACACAAAATAACACGTTTTTTGCCGATGTACTATCAGGAAAACCAATTCATAAGCATATAGTATTTTTATAGTTGTTATATTAGTCCATTGATTTTAGGTTTTACCTACGGAAAAATACCTAGTGAGCTGAATTTTTGTATACACCTTTATTACGGCGTTGTAATGAAGATGTGAAAAATTGAAATTGATATCGTGCCGACTAAAAAAGTTATAAAGGTTAAAAGGTCACGAAAATCATTTTTCGCAAATATCTCGCTACCAATTGCTCAGTATCAGGCTCAGTCAATAGAGGTCAGTATAAAAATTCTTTGTCGTGAAATTATCTATAAAAATTCCTCTTGCATTTTTCTGTAAAATTAACAGCTTTCGGAGTAGAGCGCTGAGACAGAGACTAGTATGCACTCATTGTATTAGGTCTTTACCTATGAAATTGCCGTTTTGTATGAAAAATTTGAAACGAATTTTTTTCATGTATTTATTATATGTATTAATCGAAGTAATCACCCATGCAATCAATGCATCTTTGCCAACGCAGTGGCGGTTTATTGATGCCCTTCTTAAAGAAATCAGCTGGACGGGAGGGAACAAATTCTTCAAAGGCATTTTGTACTGCCTCTCGGGTATTGAATTTTTTTCCCGTCAAGAAGTTATCCAAATTCTGGAAAAAGTAGTAGTCTGTAGGCGCAAGGTCTGGTGAGTAGGACGGATGACGGAGAACTTCCAACCCCAGTTCTTGCAACTTGGAGACCGTCTGCTGTGCAGAATGAGGTCGCGCGTTGTCGTGCAAGAACAGCGGAGAGGAGCGATTGACCAATGCTGGTTGGAGATGTGCCAGGTTCTCCATCATTATGTTCAGTTCTTCACAGTACACATCTGCAGTAATGCTCACCCCGTTTGGTAAGAAACTGTGATGAATCACACCGGCGCTAGACCACCAAACAGTGACCATCACTTTTCTAGGTGTAAGTTTTCGTTTAGGGCATTGTTTAGGTGCTGAACCAGGATCCAACCAACTTGCTGAGCGCTTGCGGTTATTAAACAGAATCCATTTTTCATCGCAAGGCACGTCTCGACGCGTACTTCGCGCTGGCTTCGTGGGGCACCCCTTTGTCAAGCTTTTTTTCCTTGCGAATTTGACGCAAATGGACCAATATTGTTTTGACGCTAACGTCCAAAGCTGCTTCTAATGCAGCCGTAGATTGTGTATCATCAGCTTCCACAATCGCCTTTAATTCGTCATTATCGACCAAAGTCTTCAGACGACCGCGAGGTTCATTTTTCAGGTCGAAATTTCCAGAACGGAAGCGAGCAAACCAATAACAGGTGGTGCGTTGGTTTGTAGTGTTAGCTCCGTAAACGTCGTTGATGTTGCGTGCCGCTTGTGCCGCGTTGCTGCCACGACGATACTCATATTCCATAATTACTCGAATTTTTAACGTATCCATGATGACGAAAAAGATTAAAATGCGATGAAAATGTAACGCTAATCAATAAACAAATGACTACTTTTGGAAAAATAATTCCATGTTTTTAAAATAAAATTAATTTGAAATTAGAATTCTTAGCCAAAAAAAAAATATTTTGATTTGAAATGGCCAGTACTGCAGAACGGCAATTTCATAGGTAAAGACCTATTATTACGAGGGCTGATTGATAAGTTTCCGAAACGACAAAGAAAAACTTCAAAAATCTATTTAAAATAAATTTATTTCTCAACGTAGTTTCCTTCTACCTCGATGCATTTAGTCCAGCGCTTCTCCAATGCCGTTACACCAGTTTGATAAAATGTTTTCTCCAACCCCTCAAAATACTCGTCCACGGCAACAATGACTTCTTCATTTGATGAAAATCTCCTGCCGCCTAACCATTTCTTCAGGTTTGGGAATAAGTGGAAGTCGCACGCGGCCAGATCCGGGGAATAGGGTGGATGCGGGTAGCAATTCGAACCGCAATTCATGGAGTTTGGCGACTGCAACCATTGACGTGTGTGCAGGTGCGTTGTCATGGTGGAACAAAATTTTTTTCTTGGCCAAATGTGGTCGTTTCTTCTGGATTTCTTCACTTAATTTTTGCAGCAAGCTTGCGTAGTACTCTTCATTTATTGTTTTTCCTTTTTGCAGATAATCCACTAAAATAATCCCTCGAGCATCCCAAAAAATAGTCGCCATCACTTTGCCGGCTGACGAAACCGTTTTTGCTTTCTTCGGCGCAGGTTTTCCGCTCTCAGTCCACTGCTTAGATTGTTCTTTTGTCTCGGGAGTATAATGATGTATCCAGCTTTCATCGACTGTTACATAACGCCGCAAAAACTCATTAGGATCTCGGTTAAACAGCGCCAAACACTCCGATGAATCGTCCACTCGACGTTGCTTTTGGTCAACAGTGAGCAAACGCCGCACCCATCGCGCGAAAAGCTTTTTCATTCCCAAATGTTGGTGCAAAATATTAAAAACGCGTTCAGATGAAATACTCACCATCTTTGCTATCTCTCGCAATTTTAAGCGCCGATCATTCAATACAATTTTGTGAATTTTTTTGATCATGTCCGGATTCGTGACTTCATTTGGACGGCCAGACCTGAGGGCGTCTTCAAAGCTCTGTCTTCCACGTTTAAAATCAGTTACACAGGTGTGAATTGTACTCAATGCAGGAGCAGAATTACCTAAAACACTGTCTAGCTTGGTTTTAATCTGGGTTGCTGTTTTCTCTTTTAAAACGTGAAACTGAATGTCGGTCAGATAAATATTTTTGTGATTATTTTTATTACTTTTTAATTTATCAGAACACCGAGCGAAGCTCGGTTACTCAAGTACTAATTTATTACGCAAAGAGAGAATAAAAATATAAAAAACTCAAAAATTCACTTAGACTTATTAGACTTAGACCCAGAGAAACCGTATTTTTTTTCAGTTTTTCTTTAGGATAGGTAAGCTAGATCGATAGATCGCTAGCTTTACCTATCTAGATCGATTTTTCACGCCTACAACCCCCTGGGTTCTGAATTTAATGGAAATTGTTGAAGCCGTTTCTGAGATTCTGATTTTAAATATTTATGCAAGAATTTCCCATTTAAAGTATAAGATGAAATGTATGTTTCACCATGACGTTGTATATTGAGCCATACTCGTATATCACGTAACTAATGATTTCCAAACTTCCATTGATCAATATTTATGGTCATGGCATGGGAGAAGAAAGCGTCGAGTCATGGTGACGTACAATAATAGATGGAGATAGTAAGAAGCTGACACGTGGTCAAGAATAGAAAACTTAGTACTTTATAGTATGTGAAGTATGGACATGAAAAAGAACGAATTCATTTCTCGCCAATTAAACAAAAAATACATATTTTAATGAATAAACTACCTAATGTTTCTAGAGCCGTCTGGCTAATATTAATATTGATATTATTACTGACATAATAATATCAATATTATTATCATGTGCAGTATTCAATTGATGCATCACCATATTTTTTATATTCTGTAGATATCTTTTTTTTTTTGTACAAATCAGTTCCATGGAAATCACAATACATACCAAAGGACATAATATTATGAAGTAATCATTTTAATTAATTGAAATAAACTTTATCAAAAGTTTATATTAGATAGTCAATCGTACGTCAGCAAGATTTATTTCAGATAAATAAAACAAATATTTTGTCACGTCTACATTGACAAGTTTGATATCAATTTGAGGTCATGCGTCGTTTATTACTGATAAGTAGAAAAGTATCAACAATTCTACGTCTTATAATATGTTATTGCTCCAGTAGCGCAAACGTTTCGTTCCATACTATGTCACGGTCAAGTACAACAGAAAATAGCAATATAATAATAGTATGGACGCTTCACGTCACGTCAATCGTCCCTTGCTAAGTATCCTAATAACTTGTGTTATAGGTACCAGACAGTGGGAAATGTATTTTATACTATACATATATTTAAGATTTTCGTTATATTATACACATCCATGACTCAGGAACATAGAAAACTCGCGATCTCCGGCTTGAGCGCCAACCCGCTAACCACTGAGCCACAGAGGTCGTCTGATATCTTATTTTGGTATCTTAAGCTTAGAGTTGTTTTGGAATGCATTTTCCTACGAAATAAGTTAATTATTACACGGTTTCCTTTTTTATGTTAAAGATTATAAGATAAAAATAAGTGGCCACGTAATCTTGAGGTTATCAAAATAGAAAAACCACCTCACAACCACATTCAGGAGCCTGTCACTGCCAAACTATTCGTCCCAGATTCGCACGATATGAATATTTAAGTTATTAATGAGAATCACTTTGAACCAGCCTCGTCCGAGAGTGCTCGTCCAACTTAGTTCACTCCAACAGTATTAAATAGTTTCCGCAAAACTGGGTTGTCGTAAACAATTTGTTTCACCAGTTAAGACATTAGTGCATATTACTTCAACGTCCTCATGAGTTTACAAGTTTTGACGGCTGAGTTGATTGAGTGTCCGTTTGTATTCTAGTCGTAGACTCTTGGCAAATACTGTATTCCTCTATCAAAAATTCATCGGATACTTACTTAACATAATAACTAACGGCCGAATTCTGAATCGTCATTTAAATTTTATCGGCAGCTCGAATGTTTAAGGTCTTTGTGAAATGTGTCATATTCATTTTATGTAATTTCTAAACACAAAATGAATATGACACATTTCGTATATGAGAGCAATTTAATATTTGTAGCCCCCAAATACATAAGATACTTTGAGTGACGTTTCAGGATTTGGCCGCTCGAGGTCTTGATAGCTGTGGACTATGGTACGCGACAGATACACTCGTAGTTATTTTATTCGCATTCAATCCTGAATCAAGGCAGCGTCATTTTTAAACGGCCATTAACAATCAGACTGCAGCAGGGGGAGATCGGGGGGCGAGCGGGGACGACGGCGGCGAGCTGATTGATGTTTAAACTGTCACGTGGTGCCGGCGAAAAACCGGCTCGGACGCGTTAATTGCGATAACAAGGACACTCCAGCGTCGCGATACAACCGAGTGTTTACACTTTCATTAATTTAAATACTTAATTTACAATTTTCAGGTAAGTAGCTGTAAATTGATCGTAAATGAAGGCAATTTTCGAGAAAGCTAACTTTGATGTTTGTTAGTGTGCTTATTACGTAGCTTTGCCCACATCTTTACAAGCTTGTGATCGTGTTTTTGATTATTTTGAATGGCTAAATATAAAATAGCCTAGAAATGTTTAGTAATCAAATATTAATTACTGTTTTGTAACTATCACTATAATATATGATCAAATGTTCTTCATTTAATATCCAAGTGTTTGATCACTTATATACGAGATTAACGCTAGAAAAGCTTTTCTCATAAATTAGGCGTAAATTGACACAAAAAATGACATTAACGTGGATTATAACGTCACGTATGAGATTTTTATATTTCAAAATCATATCTCAACGTGAAATCCTGAAAACGAATTTAATGTATGAAAATATAAAAGATTTTCGAGATTAATAAGCATCACGTCACGAACAAAGGATATTAAATTGTACTCGGGAAATATTAATATCGAGTGAGAGGTGTCAAAATCGTCAACAAAATGTACGGGCTGAGTCAATTATCCCGTCACTGGCATCAGCTGCGGGTCGATAGCCTCAGCTACGGCAGTAGAATGACGATAGATATGACGTCATAAATATGAATACTTACGTCATATTCATTTTGAACATACCAAAGTAAATTATTATAACTAGTATCATCTGCTTGATCGAACCGTCAAATAAGGGACTAGAACAGGGGACTTAAGGTAATTATAACGTCATATACATTATTTACCCCAACTTGCGAGGTGACGAATTATGTCTAAATCAATTTCTAGTGTGACGTATAAATTACGACTTATTTCAATGTAAAGTGACTTCTTAAATTGATATAATGTAAATATACGGAACGGAGAGCTTCAACAAAAATTAACATAGGCTATTTATAGTTATTATTCTGAGATAAATGCGATGTATTTATTTGCCTGTCAATCTCTAAAAGTGTCTAAATCCAAAAATGTGTAACACTTACAAAAACAAACCGTTAACCTAATTCTAGCTAGTTCTCAATGTTCAGGTTTCTTAAATTTATTTCTTTGGTGTCATTTCTATCAGTTTCCTAGGCCCATGGATATACTGTGGGTATCGAGTAGGCTAGAGTTTGTGTAGCTCGGTAATCTTTGCGAGGACAACTCTGGCACGCACTCGATAATATTCAACAGTATACTCCTATTACATTTTTAACAATATCTAGTACTTGTTCGTACCTTCCCACGTAGGGTTAGTACCTTCCAAGCAAAGCTCCCGATCGAGCTTTGCTTGGAATTCTAGTACATAGTACGGAGAAAAAAAGGATTGCGAAAGGTAATCTATTATATAAATATTGTATCTGGGTTATTTTATAAATTTTTCAGAACTTAGTGCATTTCCCCATTATGCGATATGATATCGGATATCGGACCGATGAATTACATAGACATGAGAAAGACAGGGATATGTTTTAATATGAAATATAATATACCTGTCTCTGTCATTATCGTTGCGATATCCGATAACGGAAAAACGCACTAATGCCAACGACACAAGAACGTTCCCGGTCCGATAAGCGATATCGCTATCGTGTAATGTGAGTATATAGAGAGAGATATGAGCAATAAACTATAAATGTAAACAAGTTTTGTTTTTATTCCAACTGCCAACAGATTTGCAATAACTCAACTTTTTGCTTAAATGTGCGTACAGTTCAAAAATTTTTAAAAATAATGTAAGTTATTTGAAATTTTTGAAGGTATAGTGCTCTTCTGTAAGTTATAGGATAATTTGAGTAACTCCAATAAACATCTAGATCTGGAATACTAATCTGTTGACACTCATAACAATGTTCTTCTACAAATTCTAACTTATTTCAAGTCGTTTCATCGAATTTAAATAAGAAAATGTAATTTCGAAGCACCACTAGCACTAGGGTGGATTGGGTCCCTAGCGCTCCGCAGTATTAAGATACAAAGTACGAGGTTCATTGCAATGTTGTTTTGTTACATTGTTACCTCCCGCAATCCTATCAACCACTTGGACTTCAGTCATCTTTATTTACATTTAACGACATCACTGCTTGCGTCTTCCACAAGGATTACAATTCAAACAATAATATTAAACTAGAGGTCGAACTGTGGTCCAAATTGCCGATAATAATTCATATAATTTTTTAATTTGATTTTTATCAGGGTACTTTTGCCTCGTAGATAAAAAAAATTAAATGTTGTGACAGATTGACAAACGTCAATCCATCCTGTATACCTATCTAATAAAAACGGAGGTAAGTAGTTATAGATTTTTATTAATTTTATGTATTTCTAAGCATTATATAAATATATATTTTGCATTCTACACACCTTCCTCCACATAAACTTTAAGTGTGTCATGCCACTCCTCCGATCGCACAATTCTCGTAAAACTGTACTGAAAGTTTTTACTTAATATATGTGATGATGACGTGGATAGCAATTAAAATAATTACTGGCGTATTTAAAAATATAAATATTAGTCTTATTAATCACAGTAATAACACACAGGACTTCTTGCACTATTTCCACTTTATTTTACATTAATTTTAATATATTACACGACCGGTTTCGACAAAGTCATCATCAGGTATTATAAATTATTGGACACTTTCTGCAAATAGCGTAAGTTAACTAAGAAGTTAAAATAACCTTGTGTAAGCTAGGAACTTATACATACGACTTTGAGCTGAGGGAAGTAGGTATATAGGTTAATGTGAGGGCTGGAGAAATCTGGGACTGACCTTATTGTTGAGCTGGTGGTTCTGGATCTGGGCGGAGGTTTCTTCTCACTACACTACACAGCTGTTGAGCGGATTATCGATAGATTTATCGCGGTTCGCCGGCGAATTTGGTATTATATTAACGAGCACAAATAAATATGCGCACACGCGTTCGCGTTCACTAGGTTTCGGGATGAGCTGAAAATGCATCCGGCGCGGAAGGTGATCTAATTGCAAGTGTTCGTCACTCTCTGACAGCGCCCCCGAGTCGGTCGGCCATACATCACGTAGTGATGTCCTTTGTGTTTATTCTAAACGTCGCGCTAGGGTTGGCGCGAACATCCTGGGGGGCCCGCACAGGCGGCGAGCTGAGCCCCATCCTGAGCAGAATCCAGTGGGAGCCGGGCAATCTTGCCGACAGGCCTCCGCAGCTGGCCTTGAGTCGTGTCCAAGTCCACAACTCTGATGACTCCATCCTTCCCAGGTAGCAGACGTGAGATTCTTCCCATCTTCCATTGTAGAGGAGGCAAATTGTCCTCCTTGAGCAGAACCAGTTCTCCAATTTTGGGTGGAGAGGAAGAGGAAAGCCATTTGGAGCGGATTTGAAGGGTATGGAGGTAGGACTTGGTCCAAAGGTTCCAAAAGCGCTGAGAGAGTGATTGAATGAGCTGAAAGCGTTTGAGCGGAGATATTACTCTTTCATCTAGAGTCAGCTCGGGGAGAGCTGTGAGCGGACGGCCAATGAGAAAGTGGCCAGCAGTAAGGGGCTGATAGTCCGTGGTATCGGATGAAAGTGGACTGATGGGCCGAGAGTTTAACACAGCTTCGATTCTAGTGAGCAGAGTTAAGAATTCCTCGAAAGTGAGGTGTTGCTCACCGATAACACGGTATAGAAGTTGCTTTGTGGATTTAACATTAATCTCATGGATACCTCCCATCCATGGGGCTTTAGGCGGATTGAGTAACCAAGTTATATTTTGAGTTGAGAGTTTATGAGAAATGGCGTCGTTATTGTCATTGAGAAATTGTTGTACCTCTAGTAGATGATTCCTAGCTCCTACATAATTTGTGCCACAATCCGAGCGTATCAATACCGGAAGTCCGCGACGTGAGCAGAACCTTTGTAATGTTGCAATAAACGCTTCGGCAGTGAGCGATGACACTGGTTCTAAGTGAACCGCCTTTGTAGTGAGGCAAACAAATATGCAAAAATATCCCTTAATTAACTTAGCATTACGTAATTGACTTGATTTGAGCAGAAACGGTCCGGCGAAATCTGTTGATACGTGACTAAATACGGGCTGAGGTATGACTCTATCAGCTGGCAGGTCAGCCATGATAGGTACTTCGGGCTGAGCGCGGCAACGGAAACATCTTATGCATTTAAACGTTCTGTGCCTTATAATGCGGCGGGCAGATAATATCCAAAATTGCTGACGTAAAATAGCATGTAGCGTGTCCAAAGCGAGTGCAAAATCAAAAATCGTGCCGAAGGCTATGGGCTTCCCCGGGCCCAAAGCAATCTTAGTACCATCCAAAACGTGACCCAAAACGTCTGAGCCTAAAATGAGATCAATGGGCGCAGGAGTATGATAAGCTTGATCCACCAATGGAATGAGCTGATGAGCTGAGTCTTGTACAACATCTGGTATTTTTTGCAAAGGTAAATAACCTGTAACGTCTTTGAGAATATGAGCGGTAGTAGTAATAGATGGCGTGTCACGGTGTGTGGGCCTAAATGTTATTGTGACCCAACCTTTAGAATTTTGTATGTGCTGATCACCTACACCTGTAATTTTTAATGAACATTGTTTTGGTTGCAAATTAAGATTTCTAGTCATGCGCTGAGTTATGAGCGTTATCATGCTACCACAGTCCAATAAAGCCCGAGCTTTGTGATATTCTCCGCATTTATCAGATATATTTAAAACGACTGTGGGAAGTAACACTGGAGTTTTTAATGGGTTTTCTATGTGCTGAGTTGAATTTACTTGGGCTGATTCTACAGAATATTGGGCTGAACTAGATTTAGATATTTTATGAGCTGAATGTGATGCAGGTGTACTATGAGCTGAATGACATTTTAAATTATTGGGTTGATCTTCTAATTCTATGTGCTCCGTGATTGTAGGTAGTCATTGTTTTTTGTTTTGAGATTGATGAGTTGTAGACGGTGCATGATCAGACGATTGGTTGGGGTCTGATGATGATGATTGATGTGCACGCGTATGTTGTGTGTAGGCCGTGTAGGTATGTGGCTTGTCTTGAGCACGCCGGCGGGGCTGTGCACGTAAATGAGGAGGAAGCAAATGCGCTGACGACACCGGAGAATTTGGAGTTCCGTGACGATGAAGCGAGGTGTGGTGATTTGCACTTCCACACTCTTTGCATGAGTTTGTCGAACGACATTCATTTTCAAAATGCGGACCTAGACATTTACGACATCTGTCGTTGGCTTCTATGAAATCCCAACGACCTTGAGTGGGCTGATGATTATATTTCGGACACGCGATAAGTTTGTGTTCTGTATTCCTACAATAGGGGCAGTAGAATCGCTTGCGTTTATCTGTATTCCGGGCTGAGTACTCGCGCCGCTCTGTTCGGGGGGAGGGGGGCCAGTAGCGTTGAGGGTAATGAGGAACTGGGCTGACGTGATAGCTACTTAAAGTGTGAGCCGATGGCGAGCGCTGAGTATTACGAGGATACGCGGGAGTAATTGGTCTAAAGCGTGGACTGCGCGGAGAGTTTGCGGGGGGTGTGTGTTGACGAGAGGGCCCAGCCTGTGGTGAGTAGGTAACACCGCGCGTTGCATTAGAATACTCGGTTTCGATACAGCGCGCGTGCTCCTCTAAAAAAGAAATCAAATCACCTAAGGTGGGCAGAGTGTCCGAGATGCCGTATCTTCTTTCGAACAGGGTGCGGAGCTCGCCTCGTAATTTTCTAACTACAATAGACACAAATACGTAATTACTATCCATAGGTAAACACAGATTATTTAATGCGCTTTGTGCGGAAATGAGCGGAGTTAAAAACGTCGCGCGTATGCTTGATCGAATATGAATATTAGGTAGGCCGAGTATTATATCAACAAACCCATCTATCAGAACACGGCGGTTTTCATACCTACGTGTGAGTATATCGAGCGCGACGCTGTAATTATCATTTGTGATTTTTAAATGCGCAATCATGCTGAGCGCCTCCCCCGATAGGCAAGACAGAAGATAGTGCAGCTTAACTGCATCTGTAAGTGACGTCATGTCGTCTGTAAGACACCTAAAAATCGTAATAAACGATGGCCAGTCCTCAACGCGTGAGCTGAATTTTGGCAGTTCAATTTTGGGCAGAACGGCAGAAGTGAGCTGACTTGACTCTGAAGTGGAACTTATATTTTCCGCTGCAGTTAAAATATCATAATATTCGGATAGCGCGTTCTCGTAACCGGCTGTATAAAACTTTTCAATTTCTTCTGTAACACTGCCGTCGTCTAAAATTTCGCAGTATAAATTTTCTAATTTTTGTTTCAAATTTTGTAGGTCTTTAAAACGCGCATTAAACTCCGTTTTGTTAGACTTTGAGTCACCTTTGTGTAATGCCAATGCGATCTCTCTGAGCCGACTAATAGATTTTATAGTTTGCCTAAATATGGCCGCTTGCGATTTTGTAGGCATGTTTAAAAATATATGCGTGTAACTAAGTTAAATATTTAAAAGTAATGAGCGGAAAATACGCGCGCAATTATATTAAAACGCAGAAAATAGATTTTAATAATGTGCCGACAATGTATACAATTTTATCATAAAATGTGTACGAGTTAATTAACAAATGAGCTGACCGAATGCCTGATGCTAATATAGTATTAGTGTATGTTTGATGAGCGGAGATTAATGCGTTAGAAGTCGTCTGTAATATTATATTAATGTCCTGAAGTTTGAATATAAACAAATCTTAGCGGGCGCGTTAGAAACAAAATAACGTAATGAAAACAATGCAAGTAGGTATGAGCAGTTTCAATCTCAACAGTGTGCCGACTTATTCAAAACAGCTGTAACGTAACACCTATAATATATTTGTATAAACACAGAACGTCGATAAGAATTCTTATTTAAAACAGCTGTAACGTAACACCTAATAATATTTTTGTATAGATACAGAACGTAGATAGATATGAATTCAATGTGAAGGTCACTATTTATTCTATGAAGAATACCTAATTGAGAATGAATGTAACCAGCTGTTGTTTACGCACGGGCGCCGTGTAGGTACCTATTACCTACAGAATGCACAAAAATCAAGTACCGAAGCGAGCCGACGATGTTTGTATGGGCACTTGAGATGTTATGCGACTCATAACTATTAAAATAATGCTAAGTTAATTAATATTGTGTTTTAAAAATTGAGAATATGAAGATATAAACGTTATATATAGATAAAACACTTAGTAATGCAACGACGATTCACAATTCTGTTATGAGCCGAACGTAATTCACAATACGCACTAGTTATTACTTATTTTATATGCGAATCAAACATTAAAATATTTTGTATGTAATTAAGAGCTGAGAAAATTATATGAGATATTATTGGCACAAATTATGTATTAGGTACGTTAGGGAAGTTCTGGAATGTTCGAGTTCTTTGTTCGACAATAAGCCGACAACCTACCCACTATTTTTTTTTATTTTTTTTTGGGTTTTTCCTATGAATTTATGGGCCGAAATATGCACAAAATAATTTAAATAATTAACATATAGGTTAATATCAAAGTACAGAATAGGGGTTTAATGTTAAATGTGCCGAATTGATAATGGGAGTGGACTGTAACTTGGTTTTAAAATGGCGGGGCGGCCTGGCCAGAATTAATTGGACAAAATATAAATAATCGAGCTGATTTTATGCGCAGAATTGGGCGGAGTGGAACTGTAGGTGCTGGTTCTAATCAGGCCCAACGCCGGTAATAGGGAGAAGGGCTTCACGAAGGCTCGACGGGCCTAGAAATGTGTAAGCTAGGAACTTATACATACGACTTTGAGCTGTAGTAGAAGTAGGAAGTGGGAAGTAGGTATATAGGTTAATGTGAGGGCTGGAGAAATCTGGGACTGACCTTATTGTTGAGCTGGTGGTTCTGGATCTGGGCGGAGGTTTCTTCTCACTACACTACACAGCTGTTGAGCGGATTATCGATAGATTTATCGCGGTTCGCCGGCGAATTTGGTATTATATTAACGAGCACAAATAAATATGCGCACACGCGTTCGCGTTTACTAGGTTTCGGGATGAGCTGAAAATGCATCCGGCGCGGAAGGTGATCTAATTGCAAGTGTTCGTCACTCTCTGACAGCGCCCCCGAGTCGGTCGGCCATACATCACGTAGTGATGTCCTTTGTGTTTATTCTAAACGTCGCGCTAGGGTTGGCGCGAACAAACCTGTTTAGACTGTAGAATGTCGAGGACATTCAAAGTGTACTAGTTTTCAACCTTATTGCCATAGTAGTCTGGTCGAAAAGTGGTACATCGAAGATGTCCATAACTGTATAGTCAATTAGTCACGAGCGGTAATTATAAATTCTTCGTGATGTTGGTCATAATGTTGTTGTCGACACACAAGCTATTGACAAGTATATAAAACTTCATTAAAACACAAATGAAAGCGACCAGTATAGGGTAGCCAATTAGCCATACACCATACTGCCTATCTTCCAATCGGCATGATGCTGCAGGCTTGATCAGATCGGCAGATCGTCTATAACACACGTAACTGTCTGATTGATTCGATTGGCAAATCTACACGGTCAGTTCTGCCTATCCAATCGGCAGCGTCGTGCAGATTTGGCTAAAGGCATTATGGTAAATAGCCCTGTACAACATTATCTACATCACAATGTTTACGTTGTGCTCATAAAAGTTAACTGAAAAGACTGTAATTGCTTTAATTTGAGTACACCCGGGGAACACCCGCCCGGCCCGGGCCTGCACCGATAATGGACACCAGTTTAAGTACTAATGGACATCCTTTTAGCACATTAATAGGTATTTCCGTGTTAAGTGGAAGTGTGAAGTGCCTTTAATGCAAATCCTTTTTAAACGCCATTATTTTTGATTTTATTATTTCGAATCAATTTTATGATCTTTGTCGTGATATAATGTTAGAGTAGATACCGTTGGTTGTTCTATGTTCGAACATTTGTGATATTTTTAATAATTGACGATTTAAAATAAGTACCAGTAACTTTTAAAAATAACTTTTAACTTAATAGTCTAAGTAATAAATATCAAATACACAAAATACAGGAAAAGTTGGTATTTAGTGTAAATTTAAAGATAATGTTGCATTGGAAACCTAATAATTAAAGTTATATCTTATCGAGAAACGTATAACGATACGATAAAACTCACGGGTATTTTGATATCATAAAATGGAATGAAAACTGTAATTAGTTCTATCTTTTTATCGAGACCTACGTTATTCTACGCAAATCTAGAACTTCAATTCATTTTATTTAATTCATTTTTTACACATCATTAACAAATTTTTTTAAAATTCGTCACTAGTTTAAATTCATCGCTAGCCAGTAGCCACATACAAATATTTCAGAGATGTTGCCATTGGACACAACTATTTACTAGATAAAGGTTATTTACACCTGACATTACAATCGTCTGTTAATGGAGCTTGAGCACTCGGCATTCGTGCACCAGCGTTCAGCACTTCTACTGCCCAATATATATCTGATCCAGGCCCTTGACTTGCATTCTCTGCATCTCGAGCTGATATCGAGTATCGAGCATTCGAGTTGCAGGAGAAACTCGAGAGCAGTAACGTGAAGTAAGGGTGCTTTCATACGGACGCACGATAAACGTAACGGTTAATTATGCAAAGGGCGCGTTTACAAATTTGACATAAAATGCCTGTTTATCGGTCGATTTTGCGACCAAATGAAACCAAATAGTTGCCACAAATAGAATACGCCTTTATTCAAAACCAGCTTTAACTTGCGGCTCCGCCCGTGTAAATACAGAATCCCACGGGAACACTGTACGATGTCGGGATAAAAGTAGCCTATATGTGTTATTCCAGAGCTTAAAATACTACTATACCAAATTTCATCAAAGACCGTCCAGTAGTTTTTTTGTGAAAAACTAACAAACATCCATCCATCGATCCATCCATCCTCACAAACTTTCACATTTATAATAGTAGTAGGAAAGTGGGATTGGTTTGAAAATATGATTTTGCAAAAACAATTTTCCATAAATATTTCACCCAAAAATTACAAAAAGAAGTCGTGTTTAGGATCATTTTTCTGCGGTTATGAAGCTTTACGACGTAGCACCTCGTAGCACACCGTAGCCCATCGTAGACGGCGCCAAGAAGGTACTACATTGTATTTTGTTTTATGTAGCTGTATTCTTTGTGTGATAGAAATAATATTCTGAGCTATTATTAGTATCATACTGTATACACTACATCCATAAACGTAAGGGTCAATTCACGCTGAAAAGAAACGATACTCGACATGGCGTTGTATGTTTAAGATAGTCATTTAATTTAATATAAATGTATTTTTATTAATTACACGAGAAGATACAGGTTTCATTGTAAGAGTTCGAGTGTGCACTGATCTCATATGAAACATGTATATTTTTGTGTATTGAATAAAGGTCAATTTTTAATAGCTGTCTTAAAAATGCAGCGCCGTGTAGTATATATAGTTAAGACCCTTAAAGTATAGTTAAGATTTTTACATACCTAAAATGAGCTTAAGACTTTCAAGATTTTCAGTCGCGTTTCACAGACTTCGGTGTGAAGTGTCCGTCGGATACTTGATCGCGCCACCGAAGATCGAAATTCGATTAATGTTAGAGTCGGCCACTACTCACTCCGTTACAAAGTGCCTGCGACTAATCGAATCACGATTCCACGCAATCTACAATGTTACCTTAGCACTGGAATGTAGCTGCGATTGTATGCGGAATTAGAAATCCTTACTTTTTCATGACCGTTAATGTCGTAATATGGGACGACCTACGGCCACTAAACGTCCTACGACGTGTCGGCCATGTCGGTATGTCCGTTATGCGTTCAAAGCCTAACATGAAAATGTGTTACCAAAGAGTTTTATTTAAAGTTTAATCTTTGCATTAAAATATAAAATAATAATTTAATATTTATTCAGCTATGAATTTACTATGAATATTTATAATGAAGTAAGCGATGAGAAACATCTAGAAAATAATTTAAGTAAACGGCTCAAATCTAATAATATTTATCGATAAACATGGCATTCTCCATTAAAGGAAAAATGAGGTACAATAATTTGAGGCACAGTTCCCTACAAAAAAACACCAGCTTAATAACTCTGAATATGTTTCTCGTATATCTCTATATATCTCGTATATATCTCGTATGTTATGTTGTGTTAAATTAATTTAGTCTATGTATGAGACAGGGTTTATGGGAGGTTGCTTACTAATAAAATAGTAATAGTATTTTCTATTACATAAATGAACAAATTAGAAAAGGAAATATAAAACTTAACATGATAATTTTAGTTTAATAGTTAGTCCAGGAAGATTAACCCCAAAATAGGACACGCTGTACAACCGGTGGTATTTTACAAAGTAAGTTTAAATGTAAAAAAAATCAGGAGAAATATTTGAAAAGACTTTTTCTTGCTTTAAATTCAGAACTTAAAAAAAATTATAGTTCAAACTGGTTCAAAAAGTACTAACTTAAAATTAAGTTAAATAAACATAGTAGAAATGAGTTTATAAAAATAAACCGCTATAAGAGTGGTCAGCTGAAGCTTTTGCTGGCTTCCGGGAAATGAGGCGCCTACTATAAAATTATCTTCATCAAATTATGATCCTTATCCCAAATATAACTATTATTTTTATAAAAATGGCTACGTAAATTAAATAGCATAAGTTACCCGGGCTATTATAATGACTTTTCAATATGTATTATAAAGTAACCTCACATTTTTTATTGTGATTTAAAGAATATTTAAATTACATTAGAAATGAGATTAACCCTTTAACCGCCACTTTGATAGCAGCTCTCGTACAGAAAATATTATTTAATGATTTTATTATATGCTCGATTATACAGCGATGGTTCCAATTATGGAGACCGTAGAAATTTTTCTTCGATTGAGGGCACGGCGCTCACAAAGCCTTAGGTTTGAGCCCATTCGTTTGAGCCTTTAAGGCCGTTAAAAAATAATTATCGAATAATTATTCGTAGCGTAAATTTAATTAGTGCGATAATTGCTTGAAAACCAACAAAAGTTATTTAGAGCCTGAAAACTCTCGCCTCTTAAATGTACTCCACGACCATCGAGAGGCTAAACTATTCGAAGCTCAATACTTATAGCTTTTGCTTTTATGAGTACAAAATTTGCCAATATGTGAGCATATTGTTGATTTTTGGCGACCGCTAAGGCTCAGTGCTTGAGCGCATCGATGCTCAAGCCGGAGATCGTGGGTTCGAATCCTGCAAACAAAACAAAAAAGTTTTCTGCACCCACCTACACTGGGTCATGGATGTATATTAAATATGTGTATAATAAAATAAAATAAAAACTTAAATACACGTTTAGTATAAAAGTATTAAATATATTTCCGTTGTCTGGTACTTAGTAACACAAGTTCTTCGAGAACATAGCACGGGGCCAGATTGACGTGGTGTAAAGGCATACATAGATTATATTCTATTATTATTATTTTCTAATCGGTTTCCATTAAGTCAGAAGTAGCTTATACTATTCTGTAAATTTCTTCGAGAATGTTACGTGTTTTAATTGTACACTAAATATTATATTATCGTGAGTATAATTACAATTCGTCAATAATATTTTCTACATTTTTTATAAAGCTGATTTTAATATTAACTCTATGCTCGATTTGTTTGTTAACTAAAAACTAAACAAACATATTATTATGAGTGATATCGCACTATCAATAAATTGTTTTTAAAACCAAACATAATTAGCACAACGAGGCGTGACTGAGCGTTAATATTCAAAACAGTTTTCCATTTTCCTACTAAAAACGAAATTGAGTTTGTTGCACTAAATAGCTTATTGAAAATTGTTAAATAAACCATTATTAATTATATGATACCTATATACAATGGTGCATAATATAGTTAGAGATAGTTTTGCACTGATACCGCCATGCTAGCCAACCCGGAGTAGGCTATTGTAGTTAGTTAGTTATTGTAGTAGTAGGCTATACGTTTTCGGGATAAAAAGTAGCCTATGTGTTAATGCAGAGCTTAAACTACTAGCATACCAAATATCATCAAAATCCGTTCAGTAGTTTTGCGTGAAATACTCTTTCATACATCCATTCATCCATCCATCCTCACAAACTTTCACATTTATTATAGTAGTAGGATATAGAATTTGATTTAAAAATGTTTCGATCGCCGAGCACTTGAATTTCAGTCGTGCAATTGCATTGCATAATTAAAATATGAGAGTCGTATGATACGAGTGTTACCGCCGGTACTAAACGCTGTGTCGTGTACGCACTACGCGACGCGACAAAAGCGACATTGCGTGTACAAAAGTCCAGACGCTAAACAGAAAGGAATTTTTACCGGTGCCTGCATCGTATTACATGAAATATTATTAAATTAATAAATAGTACCCGGGTAACCGAGCTTAGCTCGGAGTGCTGATAAATTTTAAAAAATTAAAAGAATCACAAAAATATTTATCAGACTGGGATATTCGAACTCACCACAGTCCGAATTTTCGAACCAAGCAAAAATTATACTTTCCTACGCATACCAAACTGCCAATCGGACTGACATAATAGTGTCAAAATTATTGTTATAACTCATTGTCTCGTTTAAAGTATAAGGTTTTGACGTCCGCCATTGCCTATGCAAACTGAACACAGCCTATATTCATTTTTTTTTTTAGATTTTCCAACTTTCTAATGTTTGCGCATTGGCACAAATGCCTTGTATAAAGATTCTATTTTTAATACAAAACATGCCCCGTTTCTCCTGAAAAGGGGCATGTTTCCAATCCAGTATAATAATAATACCTGGGTAATCGAGCTTAGCTCGGAGCTCTAGTAGATTAAAAAAAAAACAAAAAGAATCACAAAAATATTTACCGGGGTTCGAACCCACCACATTCGGATTTCCGAACAACGCAAAAATTACACATCATAGGACTGACATATTGGAGTCGAAATTATTGATATATTGCTGCACAGCGAAATAAAAAACATGTATAACTTAAAAATGCTCAGTTTCTCAGGAATAAGACCTAGCTTGAGAAATTTTTCTGCCCCAAAATTCCCTACATCCTAAATTTCATGGAAATATTTGCAACCGATTTCGGGAAACTGATTATATATATACAAGATTGTCTCGTTAAAGTATAAGATAATCACTAAATCATGTCACATTTTCCGCCGTATCCTTGTGCGTCCTCGGTGCCTGTACAGTTTATTAAAATATGTCAGCAGCACGCGGCCGTTATTACCTGCTTAGAGGAAATTGGCGAACTATGTGCACAATATGTTACATTTCTGCATTTACGCCAGTATATAAAAATCCGTTCTACTATATACATAGTTACATAATCGCCCCTTTCGCCCCTTTTATTATTTATCTTTTGCAGCGTAATAAAATAAATGTTTCTTCTTCTTAATTTATACTTAAGCTACTGCTGCTACTCATTTCTAGGTGTGTGTCATAACTTCGGAGACATTTTTGCAGAAGCTACAAGTGAAAACCTTTTGTGAAAATAAGAATTCTTGTTATTAGCAAAATTTCAAATCTATGACATTAATTACTTAGTTGAAAAAGCAATTATGTTATTTTTTCGATTACTACGTCACACTGGTAATCTAACAGATTAGATAAATTATTATAAAATAAAATCATAGACTAAACAAGTATGATTAGGTGATTTGTTTTAAAATATTATTTGATGCACTCGGTACAACAATTGTGAAACAGTTCAAAGCTGTAGATGTCTAATACCAATCCATCAAAATGGTTTTTGTTCAAAATATACGTAAAGATGTAAAAAATATACGAGTGATAGATCATTAGTAAAGATAAAATTAGCCGAAGAAGACTGCCAATTTTCAGGAATACCTGTGGAAATTTAAAATTCGAGTCTCGTCGAATGCCATGGACGCTTCATTAAAAATAATTTTGTACCTTATTTGCTCAAACATGGACATTCAATAAAATATATGCGGCAACCGAGGGTCCTCTTTAAAAAATCATCGTACACGACTCTCCACTCTTGCCGCATGCATTTCGCATCACTAGTCTGAAACCACTATTCGGCATATAGTTACCCCAACTATTTATAACTTCATGCCGATATATTGGATACAGCTGTAGGTACTAGGTGGCTTGTTTTCAACTGGCAGGCCGGAATCAATACGAGTACTCAATAAGTGTTGAAAGCCTCAACAAAAATTAGACGATAAAACAGCATGTTTACACTATACACAATCAAAAGTGTATAAAACAATTCTATTCTTCTCAGATTTTAGTTTTCCAAAAATATTATAATAACAGTAAAGGTATAAGAATTTCATATTTGATAATATATCTTATACTTTAAACGAGAACAAATAGAACTCGTATATTAAGTCTTTACCTATGAAATTGCCGCTTTGTATGAAAAAATTTAAACCAATTTTTTTCATGTATTTTTTATTTGTATATTCGAAGTAATCACCCATGCAATCAATGCAAGACGGGTCACCTGATGGTAAGTGATTCATCGCCGCCCACGGTCACCAGCGACGCCAGTGCGTTGCCTACCCTTCAGGTAAGAATATGCTCTTTTCTTGAATAACCCAATGTCGCAGTTGTTGGGGAAGACCGCTGATGGCAACGAATTCCAGAGATTTACTGTGCGTGGCAGAAAACTGTTTTTAAAACGTATTGTAGTGGAACGCCAACCATCCAGATGGTGCGGATGATAGTTCCGGCGAGACGATCGGTTGCGGAAATCAGCGGCTTCTATTAAATTGAACAACTTCTCAGAACACTCCCCATTGTAAATTCTGTAAAGTATGCATAGGGAAGATAGATCCCTACGCAGTGCCAAAGGATCTAGCCGATCGTCAAGTTCAGGATCGTCGACAATCCGAGATGCCCTACGTTGGATTCGGTCAAATGGAGATAGCTGATAACCCGGAGCCCCGGCCCAAAGTTGGCAACAATACTCCATGTGAGGCCGCACCTGCGCCTTATACAGTTTAAAGCGGTGAGCCGGCTTGAAGTACTGTTTGGCCCTGTTGAGTACTCCGAGTTTTTTGGAGGCCATTTTAGCCTTGCTCTCCAAATGACCGCCAAACTGGACAGCACTCGAAATGTCGACGCCCAGAATGCCAATGTTTGGCTTGGCACAAAGGTGAGTGTTTCCGAAGAGTGGTGATGCGACAAAGGGGGCTTTTTTAGCGGTGAACGCGCAAACTTGAGTCTTAGAAGGGTTAAACTGGACTAGATTTAGTCCCCCCCAATCGGAAATCTTCACAAGGGATGATTCGATTTCAGACACAAGTTTGTTCCGACACTCATCGACGTGATCCCGAGAGATATTGCTGCGGCCAAAAAACAGTGCATCCACGGTAATGTCATCCGCATAGCAATGAATGCCACTGGTATGCAACAAATCATTGATATGCAGAATGAACAATGTCGGGGATAACACGCAGCCTTGGGGAACACCAGCATTTACGGTCCGGGAGTCCGAGCATGAGCCGTCTACGACGACTTTAACTCTCCGTTCCGCAAGGAAACTGCCGATCCTTTGTATCATTTGTAGGTGACAAAGTCTCTCAGGAAGCCCATAGGAAGGAAGCTTCGATAGTAAGGCTTTATGCCAAACCCGATCGAAGGCTTTCGCTATGTCCAAACTAACGCCTAGTGCCTCACCCCTACTCTCAATTGCCTGCGCCCAACGGTGAGTTAGTAAAGCCAGAAGATCACCAGCTGATCGGCCTTTGCGGAAGCCATATTGGTGGTCGCTGATCAGCTGGTGCTCTTCCAGGTAGCCCATGAGCTGGCGGTTGATTATGAATTCCATAATTTTGGAGAGTAAGGAGGTGATGGCGATAGGCCTATAGTTGGACGGATCTGAGCGGTCGCCTTTTTTAGGGATCGGGTGTACTAGAGCCGTCTTCCATGAATGTGGGACAACGCCGAGGATATAAGAGTGTCTGAATAAGCGCGTTAAAACCGGTGCCAGCTCTGGAGCACACACCTTCAGCACAATAGGAGATACTCCATCGGGCCCACTCGACTTGTTGACATCCAGGGAGAATAGTGCTTTCCGCACAGCACACTGTGTGAAGCGGACGTCCGCCATTGTGGTTTCACACCTCGGGATGGTAGGAGGAGTGTTCCCCCTGTCGTCAAGAGTCGAGTTTTCCGCAAATATAGAGCCAAGAAGATCGGCTTTCTCCCTTGCGGAATAGGCCAATGAACCATCCTCCCTGCGCAAAGGTGGAAGTGTCGACCGACAGAAATTACCCTGGACAGCCTTGGCGAGAGACCAGAACGCACGAGAGCCAGATGGCAGGCGTGCCAGTCTCTCGCCAATTCTCCCAACGCAATTCGATTTTGCCAATGCAATTTGCCTCTTAAAGAACCTGGAAGCAGAGTTGTACTTCTTCTTGAGTGAGTCAAAGTTTACATCCTTAGCGGCCTTTGCCCTAGCCCAAGCTTGGTAGCATTCCCGCTTGCGACGATGTGCGTCACGGCAGGACCCACCAAACCAGGGCCGAGACCTGCCACCGACGGGCACCGCTGAGCTAGGAACAAACAATTCCATGCCCTGCAGCACGACGCCGGCAACCGAGTCAGCGCAGGTGCTAGGATCCTCTGACTTGAAGCAAATCTGCCCCCATGGGTAGGATGCAAAGAAAGAGCGCATCCCGTCCCAGTCTGCCGACCTGTAGTGCCAAACACGTCGTCCACCAGATGGAAGTGGTTGCGACGAGATGGTGAGAGGCACCACGCTCCGAACTAGGCAATGGTCCGATGACTCAAGAGGAGCATCGACCCATACCCGAATGGGTTCGGGGCGAGAGGTCAGCAGAAGGTCCAATAAGGAAGGCGAATGGTCTTCCACATCCGGCACACGTGTGGGAGAAGGTACCATCTGCGTCATACCATTGGCGATGGCAAAATCGTGAGCAGACCTTCCCGCATGGTCGGTACGTGTTGACCCAAGCCAGTCAGAGTGGTGGGCATTAAAGTCGCCCAAAACCACAATTTCTGCGGTAGGAATCTGCTAAAGTATTCTGTCAGCGGACACCTGCAGGTGCTCGAAGAGCCGGTCAATTTCCGAATTTCCGCTATGAGACCTGTAAAGGCACGTGTAGACGCGAATGTGATCCTCACAATCGACGCGCACCCAAAGTATCGACAGGTCTCTGCCTTCAAGACTGCTGAGCCTACGGTAACAAATTCTTTCCCCGACGTACACACACACGCCGGCGCGTAGCACAATAAAGTGCTCCAGGCTATAGGCCGGGTACTTTAGGTATGAAGTGTCCGTCGGGGAGGAAATCTGCGTCTCCGTCAGAAAAAGCAAATCTGGCCTTTCCATCTCGAGATGGTGGTGGACGGCATTTAAGTTCGAGTGAAGTCTCCTGATGTTAGAAAAATCCACTGTTAAAGTAGAGGGGGACTTCCTCGTAATTGGGCTCAGTTTGCACCCAGCAGCTGTGATAAACGACGCTTGATGTGCCCGCCCAGAATACGATGGGCAGCCTGAGCCGAAGCGAGAGGATAGCATCTCTCGCTCTCGCTCAGAGAGGGATTCTCCAGTCTCTAAGAGACTGGTACCCTCCTGGGGTATTTTATTTGTATCACTCGTCGCCATCACAAAATGAGCATAAGGGGTGGGGAAGGAAAGGGAAGGAGAAAGGTCACAGAGGGTGAGGAATTGTGGGACAGGGAATAAAAAGACAGGAAGGGGCCAACTGATACTCATTCCCACACGCAACGCAACAGTCCCAACAGAAAATCTGTTGCGATACGTGTAGTATAATGAAAGTGCGAGTTACTATTTGGGCCCCGAGGTAGAGGGATAAGGGCGCCGGGACTCTCACTCACCAGTCGAAACGCGGTGACCACTAGGAGGCCCCCACTTCACGCTGATTTTCTGTGAGAGGGTAGTGTTTCACCGGTCGATCCTGCCCACCTACGTGCTACAGCGAACTGCAGTACGTGCTACAGCGAACTGCAGTACGTGCTACAGCGAACTGCAATATCAATATATCAAATATCAATATAGATTGTGTATCACCAGCTTCCACAATAGCCTTTAAATCGTCATTGTAGACCAAAGTCTTCGGACGACCGCGAGGTTCATTTTCCAGGTCGAAATTTCCAGAACGAAAGCTAGCAAACCAATAACAGGTGGTGCGTTGGTTTGTAGTGTTAGCTCCGTAAACGTCGTTGATGTTGCGTGCCGCTTGTGCCGCGTTGCTGTCACGACGGTACTCATATTCCATAATTACTCGAATTTTTAACGTATCCATGATGACGAAAAAGATTGAAATGGGATGAAAATGTAACACTAATCAATAAAAAAATGACTACTTGTGGAAAAAGGATTCCATGTTTTTAAAATAAAATTAATTTGAAATTATAATTCTTAGCCAAACAAAAATTATTTTGATTTGAATTGGCCAGTACTGTAGAATGGCAATTTCATAGGTAAAGACCTATTATAATCGGTTTCTCGAACACGGCAGCAAGTATAACCATAACATTTTGTATGTAGGGAGTTTGAGGGAAAGAAAAATCGATAGAGCCATTTCTTATCCCTGAGAAACTGCGCATTTTAAGCTATACATAATTTTTTTTCGTCGTCCAACAATAATAATAATATCTATGGACGCTTTTACACCACGTCAATCTGGTCCCGTGGTAAGTTCTTGAAGTACTTGTGTTACGGGTATCATACAACGGAAATATATTTAATACTTTTTGTACTATACATATATTTAAGATTTTTGTTATAAATATGTGTATTATACACATATTTAATACACATCCATGACCCAGGAAGACAGAAAACTTTTCTGTTCCCTGGCGGGATTCGAACCCGCGACCTCCGTCTTAAGCGCCAACGCGCTAACCGCTGAGCCACAGAGGTCGTCAAATACAAAAAATATTAAATTATTGATATATTGTTTAATATTGATATATTAAACAATTAAATTTAATATTGATATATTAAACAATATACTAATAATTTCGATTGGCAGCTTAGTGTATAATTTTTGCTTTCTTCGAAAATTCGGAATGTGATGAGATCGAATCCCAGTCAGATAAACATTTTTGTAATTATTTTTTTATCTACTAGAGCTCCGAGCAAATCTAGGTTACCCAGATACTGGACTTTTATACGGCTAAGGACCTTTATGTGAACGGCTGGTCGAACTATCACGTATTGAGGTCAATTAATAAAGTGCCAGCGTCTATATTGCCTGTACGTGGTATTTGATTAGGCGATAGCTTAACGAACGGCCCTTGGAAGACAGCTACGTAGTCAATCAGACCTCATTGTATCCTCGCCATAACAGATATTGAATGCATCTGTTAGCAAACATGTTGCTATTACACTATTCATGCCAATAATCCTTATCTACGTCAATCATATGCTCGCAGATGGAGGCCTGAATAATCATAATCATGCTCTGATACTGCTGGGAATTATGTTGGGATGTTGACAGGAATACTATTTTTAACCCCCGACAAAAAGAGGGGATTTACTAGTTTGACGTGTCTGTCTGTGTGTCTGTCCGTGGCATCATAGCTCCTAAGCGAAAGGTCCGATTTAGATGCGTTTTGTTTATGAAAGCTGACATGATCGAAACTGTTCTTAGCTATAATTCATCATCATCAGCTCGCCCACTGCCTGACAATACGGGGGTTATCTAGTTGACGAAAGGTTGTAAGCAACTTCCACTGGTCTGATCGGTTCAATGTTCGATTAGTCAATAGTAGCATGGATATAATCAGAATTTCAAATGTAATGGACTTCGCAGATATCAGTTATAAGAATGTTGTAATTAAATTAATTAATTTAAAAAGTCTGAAATAAAAACAATATTAATAGTTTTAAGTAACCCCGACACAAAAAAACTATAAAAGTAAATAAATAAATTTATATTTTAGGCTTTCAATATTTTAAAGGATGTTTTAAATATGTGCGTCGCCTAGTCGAGGGACCGCAGCCGCGCAGTGTGAAGATGATTCTCTTAGCTACAACGATAGAGAATAAAACAATTAATATTAAACACATTAACGAACCAACCAGACTAAATTCCTGCATAGATCTAATCTTTAGCAATGACTCAGAAGCCAAAGGTGAACTCCACCATTTGGGTATTTCAGACCATAACACTGCACAGTCTGTCCTAGTGACAATAAGCAACCGAAAAAAACAATCTGCTCATTTTTTCTTGAAAAAGAGAGACTTCAGCACAGAATACATAAATAAATTCGTCAAATGTTTAAATAGTTTGTCATGGTCAGAGGTCTACAATAATACCAACACTTTGGATGCGTTTAAAATATTTCATGAAATGCTTCTTTTATTCTTTAACCTCTGTTTTCCTTTCAAAAAAGTTAAAGTTAAAACTTCTAATTACAATTTACCGTGGCTAACTAAAGGCATAAAAAAATCTTGTACTACGAAACGGCATCTCCGATTCACCTACTATAAAAAACGGGATAAAGCTACTAAAACTAAATATCAATCATATACAAAAATTCTCAAACACTGCATTTATACAGCACAGAGGTCACAAAACACGAAGTGTATCTTAAAAGCAAAAAATATTGGCAAAAAAACTTGGCAAATAATTAAAAGCGATGTTTTGAGTAAGTCGCATGATACTAGATACTTTAATGATATACATTTCGAAGACAAAATAGTAAGAGACCCAAAAGAAATATCGAACATATTCAATGATACATTCACATGCCTTCCTGAATGTAAAGAAATACCCAATGTAAATCCTAAATGTATAAGATTGGATTCAAACTCCCCTAGCATGTACTTATTTCCGACTGATTCTCAAGGAGTCTATACGATTATCAACACACTATACAATACTTCATCCACTGGCTATGATGAGCTTCCTACATTTCTATTAAAAAAAGGAGCGGCCCCTTTAGCCCCAGTTGTAGCACATTTAATAAACTCATCTTTTCTACAGGGGATATTTCCAGACTCGCTCAAAATATCAGTTGTTAAACCAATATTCAAAAAAGGAAATAAGAAAGACATTAATAATTACAGACCCATTGCATTAATTCCTATCTTGTCTTAAGTTTTTGAGAGAGCCTTGCATACAAGAATCTGTAATTTCCTCACAAAATACAATATTCTAAATAATAAACAATTCGGCTTTCAAAAAGGTAAATCAACCACGCTAGCTGCCTTTACTTTTATAACTCAAATTTTGCAGTATGTAGACAAATCATTACCTGTAACAGCCATCTTTTTTGATATGAGCAAGGCCTTTGACTGTGTAAACCACTCTATTTTGTTAAAAAAATGTGAAGCATATGGCTTAAGAAGACTGGTACGAAATTGGCTGGAATCCTATTTGACAAATAGAAAGCAATATGTAGAAATCAAACATATAGACAACAGGTTACTAGAAGTAAATTTCCAATCTGACGTTAAAATTAACAAAGTTGGCGTACCCCAAGGCAGCATAATCGGCCCGCTTCTGTTCCTGATATCAATGATTTTCCAAAAATTACGGATTACTATTGTACACTGTATGCCGACGACATTGCCGTCTTAATCCCCAATGAAACCAAAGACAATACACGTTTCCAGCAAGATATAAACGATACAGTGCATAAGGTTATAGATTGGTTAACAATGAATAATTTAAGAGTCAATCTAACCAAAACTAAATATTTACGATTTTATAATAGGCATCAAAATGACGAACAGTTGAAAATTACATATGACGACCACATAATCAACGAAACAACTTCAATAGTATTTTTAGGAGTTGCACTAGAGAGTCAGTGTACATGGAAGACACATACAGAAATAGTCTGTAGTAAAATAAATCGTTTTGCTTTTGCACTGTGGCGATTATCCAAAATAACTAATGAAAGAACAGCTTTAATTGCATACCATGGCTATGTGTCTTCTATCCTAAAATATGGCGTCGTTCTATGGGGTAACTCAGTGGACGTAAATCGAGTTTTTATAGCGCAAAAACAATGTGTTCGGGCCATCTGCAATGTACCGACGATAATGAGTTGTAAGCCACTGTTTAAAAGGCTGAACCTGCTGCCATTCCCGTGTATCTATATATATGAAATAAGTAATTTTGTCCATGCTCATCAGAACCTATTTACCAAAAAACATAACGATCTAGATCATTATGGGGGAAGATTTCCCAATAGACTAGTATTGCCTCTAGCAAAAAGCGTAAAATTCATGAAAAATGCATACTTTATGGCCATAAAAATCTATAATAACTTACCCACAGAGTTGAAAGAAAAATCATCTTTTAAAAGGGCACTTAATAAGTGGTTGATGGATAAGTGTTTTTATTCCGTGACCGAATATTTTTCACATCGTAAATAATACACATAAGTGACATAAAAATTTGAACACTTTTAGATTATAATATTTTCTATAAAAAATATAATTATATATATTGTAATAATTAAATGACATTCTGGTATTATTTGTTTTTAAATTGTACTAATTTTGAACTTTATGTATTTTCTAATTTTGACTTATGTAATATTTGCATGCTTGCTGTAGCTAAATGTGAGAACTCTATGTTTTAAATTCCTAAACCTGTAAATTTACCACATTTAAAGCAAATAAATAAATTTGAATTTGAATTTGAATTTGAATATTTATAATGGCCATAATTTTTTAATCTAGATATAAAAAATATTTAAAACTGGCACCTAAATATTCTCTATTAGCTATACGTAGCTAAAAAAACTTCTTCACACCGCGGTCCAACGACTCGGCGACGCACATATTAAAAAGATCCTTTAAAAATATTAAAAGGCTAAAGTAGAAATTTATTTATTTACGTTTAATGTTTTTTGTGTCGTTTTTAATGTTTTTTTTTATTATTTTTTTTAATACTTAAAAAAAACTTTTTTTTAATCTGAAGTTACTGCGTAAGGTATAAAATGTTGCATACATTTTACTCCCATCATAATCTTGAAAGACAGCACAAAAGGGCAGTTTTATTTCGCTAAAATGCTGCATAATGTTTGATCAAATTGTGGCACTTTCTATCAGGATTAGCAGGGGTGAATTCGGGAGATCATGTTTAAAATGACAGCGCCGAGGATCGAGTTCCGAACGAGCGTTTGAGTGACACTCCCTCGTGTGAATAGTCTGGCTCGGGAACATTGTTTGCCAAGCTCCAGGGAGGTGCACTCGAAACAATAATAATAAACACTGAACTTATGATCTGATTCAATGTCTGGTCACGTCACTCAAATGCTCGGAATGTGAAAAACGGATGGCGCTTTAGGATAATTAGCGATGAAGTTTATTGCCCGATTTACACCCCTTGTGACGACTTTTGCTGCATTAAAATACCAATTTTCAAACTACGTCTTTTTTATCATTATACTTATAGTAATTTATTTCACTGAATTATACTTACAGTAATAATAAAAGAAACAACTAACGTAACTAATATTGATGTAAGCAAATCAAATCATTAGATGGCCTTTAAAACTTTGTAATGCAAACCTTTAAGTAGGTACCAATTAGGTGATAAATAATATAACGATACGAATCAATTAATGTTTTATCATAGCTTTCAATCATTTTTATCACAACCTTTGCAATAAAATTGATTTAAGCTGTCCAAGAAATCTTGTGTTAGTCAGCATAATGGCCAAGTTACTTATTTTAGCTGCCCTCGTCTCCTTGGCATACGCCATTCCCTCTGGCACGGAATACTCCGCCATCGACTACTACAATAGGTATGGAATACCTGAAGCCGAGAGGATCCGTCAGTTCGAAGAAAAACAGGCTCAGGCTATCCAACCAAAAATCGTAGGCGGCGAAGCGGCGGACTTGGACAGTTCCCTTACCACGTACGTGTACAGTTAAACATTGATTTATGTATAGGTATAGGTACACTAATTAGAACCCTGGAAAATGTAATAACAGAACGTTTTTTATCATTTATTGAATTCATATTTTATTCCTAGTTAATTTAACATTAACTTGTATACGATTGGCATTTTAAAATCATTAATCCCAGTATTTTTAAATTTGAAATAATAGTTTCATCATATCTTGTAGGCAGGTCTCATCGCTGACATTCTCGGCATCACCGGGCGCGGCGTGTGTGGCGGTTCCCTCATCAGCTCACCAAGGTGCTCACCGCGGCCCACTGCTGGTGGGACGGTCGTAACAGAGCCTGGAGGTTCGAGGTCATCCTCGGCTCTACCACCCTCTTCACCGGCAGTCATAGGGTCTATTCCAGCAGCGTCGCCACTCACAATAGATGGTTCCCCTGGCTCATTCGCAACGACATCGCGATCATTACACTGCCAGCCGCTGTTCAATTCTCAAGTAAATGAAACATTTGCCTGTAGAGGACCGCTGATCATTTTAGGGAATTTAACAAATCCAGAGGGTTAGAGCGTTTTTATATTAACCAACCCGATTTCATATGCTTATACCTGTCTTTATCAGTGTCGGTCCGATAGCGGATATCGAATAATGATATCGAATAATGATATCGAATAATAAATATCGGATCGCATAATGTGATAACTCTCTTATGTATACGCTGAAATCTTATACTTTAAACGAGACAATCTTGTATTAAAATAATCGGTTTCTCGAAAACGGCTGCAAGTATTTTACGAGTAAGTACCATGAAATTTGGTATGCAGGGAGTTTTGGGGGAGATAAATCGATCTAGCTAGGTCTGAACTCTGGGAAACTGCGCACTTGTAAGCTATATAATAATATTATATTGTTTCTTTCGTGGTGCAACAATTTATAAATAATTTCGACTCTGTTATGTCAGTTAATATAGTTATTGGTAGTTTGGTATGCGTATTATATAATATGTATAATTTTTGCTTTGTTCGAAAATACGGAATGTGGTGGGTTCGAATCCCGATCAACATATTTGTGACATTAAAGAGTATGCGTGGTACAAAGTTTATCTATGGATCCATACTAATACTTTAGTACTTCATGGTTATTATAATGTTACAGATTTTTATTTGTAACTGGTTGATAATGAAAGAGAAATTAATTTTTATTGTAAAAAATTTCAGACTTGATCGCGCCTGTTGCTCTGCCAAGCGGGTCTGAAGTCGAAGAATCCTTCGCTGGCGAGACAGCCATCGCTTCTGGATTCGGACTGACCCAAGACGGTAGGACTAACTTACTAATAACTCAGAAAATATTTTGTGGAAATCGATCATATTTAAATGAACCTTATAAGTATGATAGCTTCATAGTTCATCGTATTAAAGGTAATACTTTAAAGAAGCAGCAGTTTGCATATTGAATTGGCGAAAAAAAAAACACAACATGCTTAATCTGCGATGACATTAATGTAGACCGTTAATTTTATGCTCTAATTGCCGGTTTCAATAACCTACCTACCAATAACTATTTGTTAAAAACATCACTTTAGTATCATTTGCCGGTTTTTAGCGTTTCAATAACTAACTAACTTAGACAGGATACAAAGGAGATATTTGTGTGTGACAGTGATATGTGACGTTTTTAACAAATAGTTACTGGTAGAAAGGTTATTGAAACGGGCCCTAAGCTGTCAATCTATCAACCTACGGGGCTCGTATAACTAGAATAGACTGTAATGTTTTACCCTAGGAATCATGACGTTGGAATAAAGGACTACTGTTATATTAATCGAGGCAATAGAAAAACAAGAAACTATCCCTACCGTTTAGTTTGATTCAAATCTATTTCCTGAAAAGCAAAGATATTCTTATTTTCGAACAGTACCTTAATGCATAATAGATTTGATTTACCTAATGAGAGAAGTAACAAACACACGTCCATCCTTTCTCAAAGCTTACGTATTTTCAGTATGAGGAAAATTGTGTATAAATGAATAATAATATACAGAATATCTTAATAACGCGTTTACAGACACGATAACAAAAAGTTTCGTATTTTAATTCGTCTTAAGTTACAATTTCTTACCCACTTAAACAGTCCCACTGTCTCCGCTGCGTTTAAAAAGCTTTTAAAAGTTATTATCTCTTTCATAATATCTGTCTTTCCATTAAGTTGTACTTCACTACTATTTATCACAGAATCGAGTTTTATAATTTTTATTTTCACTGACTACTTTTCTTTCTACACGTTTTATTATTGAATGGATAATATATTTTAGCCTGTAGAAGTTTGCCGGTACTAATGAATATTTTGCACATGTTAAATTATATTAAATCTTTCTGAGATGCAATAAGAAAAGAAAAAGAATGTTCGGGAAAATATAATATTTTTTTTTATTATCTTTTCTGGACGTTTATGCTCTTAAGCCTGAGTGCATGCATTTTTTTATCAAGTTCCTAGCTTTTCCCATTGACTTCGTTAACGTCCCACTCCCAATCCTATTGGAACTGTGCGGAATATTATTATTATCACTAATTTCTAAATCAGCAGATTCCACCTTTTCGATTTCCATGCATATTGTATTAACTTTTATTTTTTAATAATTTTCCAGGTGGCGCCCTTGAAGCGAATCAGTTCCTTAGCCACGTGGAGCTCAATGTGTTAGACAACCGCGTGTGCGCGGTAGCGTTCCCCTACATTCTGCAGGACTCCAACATCTGCACCAGCGGTCGCGGCGGTAGGAGCACCTGCAGCGGAGACTCCGGCGGCCCCCTCGCCGTCAACAGGAACGGCAGACCTGTTGTGGTGAGTTGGAGAAACTATATAGAGCTCGATAAACGAGCAGAATCGCCTGATGATAAGCCATCGCTGCCCATTGACCCCCGCGATAACAGAGATTCAAGTGGGTTCCCGGTCTGCTGGCCTTTCATGCTGAAGCATGGCTCTACTACGGTTATAAAGCTTTTTGTTTGGGTTTTGTAGGTAGGTACTAGTATTTTTAGGTTTGCGCGCTAGTATTTTTTTTGGTACATGATAAGTGTACCTACCTACCTCACAGCCTCTGTTTATTCAAATTACAATCATACATCTGGTATATCGGGTCTTTTTCAGTCAGTGTCCAAACTTTCAGGAGTGAATATACTCTTGAATATAAGCATTTTTTACCATAGGAAAAAAAATTCTGATGTTTCCTACAAAATGCTATTTATGTTGTAGCCCTTTTGTGTGAAACAGCAGTTTATTTTACAAGTGGCAAAGTTGATCCCATAGATAAAGTTGCTTGTATTCAAGAATATATTCACTCCTGAAAGTTTGGACACTGACTGAAAAAACACCCGGTGTAAAACAATATATGCGCTATCGGACATTGTAAACAATTTCCACGTACCTAAACGTTAAGTATTGGCCAGTTCCCAATTCCAAATAACTAACCAACTCCTAACTAACAATATCCTGTCATAGGATATAACGTCACGGCCTTATAAAATTATGTTGATTAATGCTAATCTACTATGCAGTGATAAGCTCATTACCTATTTCATTAATATTACGAAAAGGAAAGATTTTTGTTTCTTTGTAAGGATGTTACTGATTGTGCTTTAGGTTCTTGGTGGAAATACATGTTTCACAATAATAATACACATAACATCTTGGACAGTTTACACTTTAATAGGTATTTTAATATATTACACGACCGGTTTTGACAAAGTTATCATCAATTGGATAGCCTATTAAAGTGAAAACGGTGCAAGAAGTTCTATGTTTTATTACTGTCTTTATAAGGAATAAACTCAAAAACAAAAACCAACAGACTGCTACATTATCACTGAGTAACGTTGGCTGTATTTCTAGCCGCATGATGCCGAAGCGGGCCGCTAGCTACCTATATACATACCCCCTTACAAATAATAATAGATTGTTAGCCTAGGGTTGAAAAGAATCAATTCCCGAGGTAGTTAGACGCCCGAGCGCAGCAAGGGCGGCTATAGTCCGAGTAGGAATTGATTATTTTACCCGTGGCAAACACTCTACTTTTCATTTAGAATATGAGGAAAATAAAACTAGTTGTTTATATAAACTATTTATTGATAATAATCAGGAAATAAATAAAATATGAGGAAAATAAAACTAGTTGTTTATCTAAACTATTTATTGATAATAATCAATAAATAGTTTAGATAAACAACTAGTTTTATTTTCCTCATATTCTAAATGAAAAGTAGAGTGTTTGCCACGGGTAAAATAATCAATTTATTTAAAATATATTATAATTAATATATTAATAATATATTAGTAGTGCCTATTAAAATTAATAGTCAAATTAGGACAATTCGTGAAATTAAAAGTTACATTTTTGTTTGGAATATTTATGTTGTTTGATATTTTTTGAGAAATTTGGCTGTTCTGGATCAATATTTGGTGTCAATATTTCGCTTGAACTCATTTTTAATATTAAATTCAAATCTTAGCACAAAAGTCCGTCACAAATACATTCATAACAGATTTTAGTATCCCGCCAATTTGTGTTGACTTTTTAAATTTTAAATATGGAACTTGCCGCTCGCCGCGTAATTGTCGCGGCACTCGCGGCTTATTCCGCTCAAAGAAGTTTGCGCTAAATTCACACTGGCTGTTTAGAAAGTCATGTCATTTTTTAATAGTTTTTTTTTTTTACATAAAACTCTTCACAGCTGACAGCAGTTCTATTTTTTAAGTTTTGAAGTTTTTCCGGCCCTCGGGCCGGAATGAATTTGTATGAGTTTTTCCCTCCCTATGAAAGGAAAGCAGCATCTTCCACCCAATAATCAGATCAAAACAACACTACTTTCCGAGTATGAGAAATGAAAAAATATTTACACAACGGATAACTTAAACAGCGTTGCTGTCTTTCTCTGTCTGATGCGTTGGAAAAGTCACTTGACAGACAAAGACAGCAAAGTTGTTTGATTTATCCATTGTGTAAATCTTTTTATTAGTAAGGGGAAATAGTTTGACTAAATATAAGAGTCAAGCAATAACTACCTCATCGCCGCCTTGTATTAAAAATTACTCTTATTAGAGTTCCGTAGTCCCACAAGGAACTTTATAATTTGGTTCTGTTTCTCCGCCTGTCTGTCTGTGCGCACTTGCTGACTTCTGTAATTACGAACATAAATAATTATAATAATTTAGCACATTTATAGATTTTAGAAAGTAAAGATAAGTAAACATAGAAGTAAACCATTTTCGAGTAATTGATATTCAAAGTTATTTCCAAGATGATCCGTCTGGCAGGGCATTTCCAAACTATAAGAGTAAAAAACTTGTGACTGTCCAATAATTCAATGCTAATGGCTCATGTTAAATACTGTTGAGAAATAATAATATTTTCAGCTAATATGAGCAATATATTTTTGAGCAATTTGAAATCCTATTACGCGTTGATCTATACGGAACCCTGCTAGAAGCCGTGTTCTGTCTCGCTCTTGGTTTATGTGTTTTATGTTTTTTACTCTATAAAATTTATGTTTAATTATTATTTTTATTATTTCAGGTCGGTATCACATCCTTCGGCATTGCTTTCGGCTGCCAAATCGGCTGGCCCGCTGCCTTCGTGCGGGTCACTTCTTACCTTGACTGGATCAATGCTAACTTGTAAATACACCTTCAATCGAGCATATTTTGTATTACATCTTTATTTATGTAGTTTAATTAACAAAATGTGTAAAAATAACAATTGATGCATTAAAAATCTGTAATTTTTTTTTTTCACTTATCCCACAGTATGTTGAATAGTTGACTAAACTATTGAACACTCAACGATGATGTTTGGCGAACTCACTACTAAAATGCAATTACTGTAATAATTTAATACCGGACACTAATAAAATACAGCTGACGATATTCGCTTCTTCGAAATCAATATCAAGATATTGAATAATTACTTAAAGTTACCAACCCTAAAAGAAGTGATAAAATAATATTTGTATGTACGTCTGTACTGCTCGATTAATTTTAAAAGTCAGTCCTATAATATATCTGAATTCTGAATTGAGGTCTAAGGCCAACATGCCATCTTCTATACAGAAATAATATTGAAGTGTCTGTTTGTAATTTCAAATTAACAGCTTTTCACTTAATGCATATGAAAGTATATACGGTATTAACAATAAAAAATAAATTTTTAACATTTTTGTCTCCGTCTGTCCGTCCGTCTGTTTGTTCCGGCTAATCTCTTGAACGGCTGGACCGATTTCTGAGACTTTCACTAGCAGATAGCTGATGTTATAAGGCGTAACTTAGGATACTTTTTACCCTCATCATCATCATCAAAAAATTTCAATGACCAACGAAGTGGGCATGGGCATTAATATATTGCAATGAAGATCTTCGATATTTTTCTATACAGATAAATAAAATTGAAATGTCTGTCTGTAATTTCAAATTAATAGCTTTTCACTTAATGCATATGAAAGTATATTTTAAAAATGTTTGTCTGTCCGTCTGTTTGTTCCGGCTAATCTCTGGGACGGCTGGACCGATTTTCACGGGACTTTCACTTGCAGATAACTGATGTTATAAGGCGTAACTTAGGATAGTTTTTATTCTCATCATCATCATCAAAAAATGTTCAACGCCCAACGGGCACGGGTCAGCTTTCGTTAATATAATATATTGCAATGACGATCTCCGATATTTTCAATTTCGAAGATTGTCATTGTAATTGGCCAGAATTTTATTTACCAAACGAAAATATTCACTGTTAAGAAATCAGAAAACGCGACCTTTCATATTTATTCTATTTTAAACTTGGCCAACTAATAGATAAGTAAACTAGGTAAATAAACGCCGAGCAGAGTCAAATAAATTTATCACTGATTGAGAAATAGTATATAAAATAAAATAAAAAAAACATGACGTGTAAGAGTACGCGTGGCAGAAGTGAAACTTCATTCATCATTTAAAATTCAAAAATACTTTATAAGTTCTTTAAACTTCACTTTAAAAAGAATAGGAAAATTTAAATTTGTACACGTAGCGCCATCTTGAGCCGTACTTTAGAAAGTTAAGTTGTTATGTAAAATGAATAAGTAGTAGCTTCCGACAGATGGCATTATATCCAATTTAACGCGACCTTGAAATTTCCCTTTTCAACGCCGCTAAAGCAGTTTCACTTCAATAAGAAAAAGAAACATAAAATTTAATAACAATTAATTTTAAAACTGTCACAAAATTGCACAATTTATATATGTAATTAAGAAAGTTAAGTTGTTATGTAAAATGAATAAGTAGTAGCTTCCGACAGATGGCATTATATCCAATTTAACGCGACCTTGAAATTTCCCTCTCAACGCCGCTAAAGCAGTTTCACTTCAATAAGAAAATGAAACATAAAATTTAATAACAATTAATTTTAAAACTGTCACAAAATTGCACAATTTATATATGTAATTAACGAGGCAGATATGTGATTTATCGAACTAATGCCAGATTAGTGTTGACTTAATTGAAAAATTACTATATCATAGTTATCGAAATAATTGATTTCTGAACAGATTTCAATCTAAGAATCAATGAGTATAAAAGGGCTGAATCTAATTTTAAATGAACCATTCCTTATCACCATGAAGTCGGTTTTGATTCTGGTAGCCCTCGCGGCCGTCGCGTGCGCAGACAATGTCCAAGTGGTGGAAAACTTCGTAGAAGGTCCATCGGTCTTCGGATATCTGACCAAGTATGGTATCCCTGAAGCTGAGAGGATCCGGAAAGCTGAGGAGTACATGAGGAATTCCAGAATCGTGGGCGGACTTCCCGCTGCTCTCGGTCAATACCCCCACCAGGTAAGATTTCATTTCATTTTCATTAATCTAGGTACGAAATGCAAGTTCTTCAAAATTTCTAATAGATTAAAATTGTGTCTTAATATATTTTTTCACTAAATTTAAACTTTTGAAATTGCTTATTAAACCAGTTCAAAATATAGACAAAATAACCAATGTTAACTTTAGCTATTAAATCATTGTTAGTTTTTTCATCGATTTCATACCTGATTTTTACCCGACTTCGGCGAAACCAAAAGAAATGGTAATTTTTTGGCAGTCAATTACGTATGTATGTATCGATCGTAGCGCCTAATCTCCTGATCCGATTGTTATAAATGAGATGTCAGTAGATTAGTAGTAGGAGTGTCAGTAGAGTAGTAATTGCCCGGGTAAATTAAGCTATATAATTAGTGTAGTCGGGGTCTACTTTTTAACTTTTGATTATTAAAAAACTTTACTGTTCTATGACTAATCGTTTATTGTTCTATAAACTCCTTTATTGCTCGTTTCAGGCTGGTCTAATCTCGGACATCATCGGTGCGAACGGTCGAGGTGTGTGTGGCGGTTCCCTCATCAGCACCAATCGCGTTCTCACGGCAGCTCACTGCTGGTTCGACGGTCAAAACCAGGCATGGAGGTTCGATTATTTTTTTACAAGTTTATGTGTCGTTGTTTCTAGTGACGTCCACTGCAGGACATAGGCCTCCCCCATAGATGTCCAGTGCGACCGGTCGCTCGCGGCCTGTATTCACCGACTCTCTGTATCCTCAACTTTTCTCAGTTTATCTTTACATAGTATAAAATAAGATCGCTTGTTTTCCTGTTCGCTTTGATCTTTTGAACTACGCAACGGATTTTAAAGCGATTTTCAGCAATAGATAGAGTGATTCAATGGGAAGGTTTATATGTATAAAAGGTACACTGCACCCGTGCGAAGCGGCGCGGATCGCTAGTTTTGTTATATAACGGCAGGTTCGTTGCTGATTATACAATAATTATGTTTTATGGAAGATCGACGCTGCTGATCCCTACGCTGCGAAGTGTTGCAGATCTGCAACCACGTATATCATACAGATTTGTTCATAGCTTCACAATTCACACGAATAATAAATCTATTGTACAGGTTCGAGGTTGTGCTGGGCTCTACCCTGCTGTTCTCTGGCGGCACCAGGATGCACACCAGCGCCGTGGTGATGCACTCCGACTGGATCCCATCCCTCATCCGCAATGATGTCGCCATCATCTATCTACCTAGCGCTGTTTCTATATCAGGTACCGTTTTCCTAACTGTCGAAAAAGATAACTGCATAATACAACTACAGATAGTTCTCCATGAGCAGCATAGGACTGGGGGCGCAGGCAGGCGCGGGCAGGCGCGGGCCTAAGATGAAGGATTTGGATCGTAGTGACGGCTTAGATCAATCATTGATAAAAATTGGTCAAGTGCGAGTCGGACTCGCGCACAATGGGTTCCGTACTATATAAACGGCATAAAAAATTACGTTTATTGTAAGCCCCCATAAATATTTATTATATACTGTTTTTAGTATTTGTTGTTATAGCGGCAACAGAAGGAAGACAGACAGACGACGAACGGATATCGGAGTCTTAATAGGATCCCATTTTACCCTTTGCGTACGGAACCCTAAAAATACCAGAAGATCATGTATACATGCTTGTTACCTAGGCTTAGGCATCAAGCATTTTCCAAAGATATTTGATTGGTCTTGATAGCGCTAGACTAGATGACGCACTCCCTAACAAAAACAGCTTCGTAAATGCGGCAACTCATTATTGTAGTGTGTAAAGTGACTTACATGTGAAAAATTCTAGTGTGCGTGAAAAATTGTGACGCCAGCTACTAAACTTTTGCCCGATTTAATGGGAAAAATATCTTATGCTGTGGTCTATTAGTAAAGTTATTGGTTATAAATGTAGCTAAAAAAATATTTAAAAACTAGCTTTTGCCCGCGGCTACATCCGTGTAAATACAGTATCCCACAGTAACACTGATAATTCTTCAGAAAAATGGAGGTATATATATAAGTGATTAGGCCTTATTTTGTATTTATTTATTAGTCAAGACTCAAGACAGAATAACGTGTGTCGAGGCAGCTAGTACGATAATAATATTACATATAATATATTTAACTGTAACGTTTCATATGTTTCGACCTATGCTCCTTACGAATAGTTATTCAGTTCCATGCCATAGGTAGAATCATAATAACTAGGTTAGATAAATGAAATAGGATATAATTTATTGTCATTGTATTTTATTATATTATAATAAAATATAATGACAATAAATTCACATCATAAAAATATTGGAACTTGATTCTTGCGTGCGCGGCAACACTGAATGGCGTTTTGAGTTCTTGTAATTTTATGTTGAAATTTTGAAATTATACGATACTTACTAATGATATGTGATCCCAGTGTCCTTCTTATTTCTGGTCGAATTATTTTTAACATACTTAAAAAGACCTACGCAACTTGGCTTTTCTTCCATTTTTGACTAAAATTAAATAAAATATTCGGGATGTACACATGTCATAATTGTCAATATGACTGGCTCGGGTAAGCCGACCTCAGCTGAGTATTTATTGCAGTAGTACAAGCACGTCAGCTCGGTCTGGTAGAGAGCCCAGCGAGACCAAAGATTAGTCTATGCCTTTTTCCATAAATAAAATATGTAATAAATTATTTCAACTTGAATTTCGAAATATAAATACAGCTGTTATTTATTTTGCCATTGACATATTTTCAGGTACAATCGCCCCCATCGCCCTACCAACTGGAGCTGAACAGAACCAAAATTTCGCCGGTGTACAAGCTATTGCCTCCGGATTCGGTATTACCCAAGACGGTAAGTTATGCTTGTTTTTGTATTAGTTATAATGCAACTATAATATAACATTTATAATGCAAGTGTTTAGATCTTAGTTACTAAATCAATAAATTAATTTTTTACACTTCTTCAGGCGCATGCTTTAATTTATCAATAACTACATTTTTGTAAAAAAAACTATATCCCGACTACGTAAATTATATAGCCCGTGTTACCCGGGCTATTATTGCGAATCTATTGACACGTCATTCATTAAAATCAGATTTAGGTGCTACGCTGTAACAAACATACATAGACTGCCAAAATTATAACCCGCTTTGCCATAGTCGGGTAAAAAGTAGAAAAAACTTTTTATCTACACTTTTAAAATATGCAAAAACTAGTAGCACGCCTTGGGAGTCAACACAAATGGTGTGATGGCCGCCGTTACACCATTGCTCCTTGTGATTACATTGAGTATACGCGCGTATACTACGAGGATATTATTATATTTTACATGTGCCTCGCGTACCGCGACTGTAATTTTTCGTCCACGTATTGTATCAGGTAGCGGTATCTCCAATAACCAGTACCTGAGCCACGTGAACCTGAACGTGATCACCAACAGCGTGTGCTCCAGGGCCTTCCCCTTCATCATCCAGGACTCCAACATCTGCACGAGCGGTCTTGGTGGTAGCAGCACCTGCGGAGGCGACTCCGGTGGCCCCCTGATCACCGTTAGCCACGGCAGGAACATCTTGGTAATTGCTTTTGTCCCCAGGAATACAGTTAATGATGCAACTTGCCGGGCAGCAGGCTTTCGAATATACTGACCAAATTTTGAATATACTGACCAAATTTTGATAACATGTAGGTACTATCGAACAAGCTGCCGCTCAACCAGGCATAAGATGAAAATCGCTTAATAGCACCGTTGAATCGTGTGCACGCACATACTTACGCGTAAATAAGTTGGTCAACTACGTCTTCAGTCGTTGCGGTCACTTCCTTGTTTAAATATTTTAAGGATTCCTAGTGCTAAGGAAAATTTAAAAACTGGTCGAGCAGGAAGTTTGTCAATATTGCACCTGTAATTGAAGCACTAATTATTATATCTGATACTGCATAATATTTTGCCTAGATATATGCTGTCATTCAAGCAATTTCTATACGGATATCCTCAACTTAAGTATTTAAAATATTTTGGTTTGTTACTATCCAACAATTCGCCGATTAATATTCTCTTGTCTTTCAGATCGGAGTAGTCTCCTTCGGTTCCGCTTTTGGCTGCCAGGTCGGTATGCCCGCCGCCTACGCGCGAGTTACCCATTACATAAGCTTCATCAACCAACACATCTAAATTTCTGAAACACTGCTCTTGTGCTTGTGCATATGAATAAATTTTAAGTTTATGTATTTCTTTTTTTTTTCTTATCACTATAATACATATTTTGTACCTACTCTTAAAGACCAGCTTCTATCGGCGGCTGATTAGTAAAAACTTTTTCACCTCCATTTTTTTTGTGATCCTATTTATATGGCCCTACTCATTATAATAATCATCCTGGATAAAAACAGCATTCTTTTTTTACTGGATGGAATTGTTATTTTGTAACCGGACTTATTTTTTCTAATATTCTCTATTAAAAACGAATTAAATGCCCCTAGGAATATTGTCGATAAAATTGATATTATATTTGAAGGTTTAATTAAACATTGAAATTTTTGAAAAATTGCAAAATTAGTTTCGGTCCATCATTTTTGCGAGTAATTAAAAAAATCATATCACATAATAACTATGTAACAACGTGGTAAACATTCTATAAAATTGTCGTATTTTATATTTAACAAATATAAGAAAAGGCTAATTTTATTACTATAAAATAATCAGTTTTCTCTTAATGTCACGTCCTTTCATTTTCTAGCAAACAAAATTAAATTTCCCCGAAATTAACTATTAAAGACACTTTAACAGCAATATTATCATAGCTTTGTAGATTATATTTATCTCGAATAATATTGATGCAATAACCTATCATATAATCTTCCAGCAGTCTCAAGTGGATTCATATCATCTTAGACGAGTTATGCAAGCGAAATACAAATACATTTTGAAAATATTTAGTGATAGTAATATTATATTAGAGCTGTAAAATATTATAGTAGTCATGATCAAAATGATGCTCATTACTATCCTATTTGGTTGTGTTCAGAATATTATATCAAATGCGATTGAAGATATTGATAACCCTGTTTTCGGATACATTTCAAGGTATGGTATACCTGCTGCTAAGAAGGTGAAAATAGCCGAAGATGGTTATAAAATGGATGCGAGGATAGTGGGAGGTAAGCCGTGTACTGTTGGATAACAGCCTTATCAGGTAAGTTTAAATAAGACACAACAGTACATAGTGCTTGTGTAAACCATACTTTGTTTAATAACTAATTTTTTTATAAAAAAACTATAAACTGACTACGTAAATTATAATATAGCCTATGTTACCCGGGCTATTATTATGAAACTATTGACACCTCATTCATTGAAATCGGACCAGTACTTTAGGCGCTACTATGGAACCAACATACATGCATACATAGACTGCCAAAATCATTAATACCCTTTCTTTTGGCTTCGCCGAAGTCGGGTAAAAATTGATTAAAACATTGAAGGTGTTGAGATTAAGTACATAAATGCTTGAATTTATTTAAAATAAAAAAGGATTTTCTTTCGCCATGAATGAAGACAAGTCCTAAAATACAAAATATTAATGAATGGCCAAAAATTATAGTTCTTTCTACAATTTATTTAAACATATTTTTTGTTTTCAATTACTTAGATCCATGCCTTAATAGTACAGAGATGTTAGTTGCCTGGTGATGATAGCACTAATGTTTTAGGCTGGTCTCATAGCTAATATAATGGGCACGTCAGACAAGAGCCTATGTGGCGGATCCCTCATTACAGCCGATAGAATCCGCACTGCCGCCCACTGCTGGTACGACGGTGTGACCCAGGCCTGGATGTTCGAGGTGGTTCTAGGATCTGTGCTGCTGTTCAGCGGAGGGACTCGAGTCAACACGAGTGCTGTGTTGGCCTACCCAGAATGGGATCCTTTACTCGTCCGTAACGATATCGCTGTTGTATACCTGCCTATTCAAGTTACTTGTTCAGGTTCGTTTTAGGCTAATAAATAGTTTCTTATTATATAAGGTTGTTCGAAATCAACTACGGATGTTTTGGGCATATGATCTGCCCAAAAGTTTTCACATAAGCATGTGAAAACTTTTGGGCAGAAAAATAACTAAACAATTCGAAAAAAATAATGTTACGCTCTCTAAGTTGCTGAGGTCATCAACCTCATAGAAACAGGTGATTTAAAGTGGAAGCAAAGACTTAGCCTAACATCAATACATCTTAACATCAATACAACCAGCATTGTGAGGTCAATTACAGCGCCATAAAGAACGTAAAGTAGCTATTTCTCTTTAATTATTTTTCTGCCTAAACGTTTACACACAAGCAGTAGTTGCCATTTTTTATATGCCCAAAACATCCGTAATTAATTTTGAACAACCATTTTATTATGAATATGTTACATATATTAGTCACCCATTATGAGATCCTCACACTTCTCGTGCTTTATAATATTATGGTATTTTAAAATTTAATGAATATTAGGCTTTAAAGCCTACGTGGCTGAATAAGTCACGTATAGCTGAATCCATTACGATTAACAATTTTTTCGAGATCACAATATAATATTTCTGTCTCTGAGATAAGTTCTTTCATTAAGTTCACTGGAACGATATAAAAGAAATAAACAGAGTATAAATCAGCGCGTTCGTAATCACAAGAGACCGGGACAATACGTTATTGCGCCAAATCTTTTTGTTCAACCCTTTGTTTCCTTCCTCGTAAATATTGAAAAAGGTAACTTGCGAACTCCTGAATTCTTTACAATTCCAAGTCCCTTTCATTTTCTTATAGGGTTTATGACGAATCCAAAAATTTAGAATCCTCCAAGAAACTTGTATAATTTAGAAGGTGACAGAGGTAAAAATAACGTAAATTGTAGATACCTGGGAATATCATCAAGGTTTCATGGGCTTCACGACCGGAAATTTTATATTAGGTATATTTTATACAATTTTTTAATGTAAAATTACTCATTTACTGTTTAATGCACATACATCCTTATCTTGGAAGGCACGCTTCTGTACATTTATGAAGAAGTTATCCTTGTTAAATAATTAATATTTATTTGCGATTGAGTATTTAATTTCAAGTGTGTGTAATTGCTAAAATTCATCTTCTCTTATACTTTAAACGAGCTCAGTAATCCTGTATATATAAAATCAGAATCTCGGAAACGACTCCAAGTAATAGTAGTAAATGACTATGCAGCGAGGTTTGGGGCAGAAAAATCGATTTGGGGTCAGATAAATAATTATTTTTGTGATTCTTTTTATTTTTTAAAATTTACTAGAGCTCTGTGCAAAGCTCGGTTGCCCAGGAACTGTTTATTCTGTTAAATACTATTTATACTGTTTAAGTTCTCCATATTTGTTGTTCCATTAAATCCATAATCCATTGTTGTTGCACCTACATACTTACACTCCTAGAATTTATTTTATAAAAATTGAAGAAACAGGGGTTGAACCTTTAGAGTTATTTAATTAAAAGCATTGTTAACAACGCGAATATTTAACAAAAACATATACATATATATATTCGGCTGTATATATATATATATATATATATATATATACAGCCGAATATATATATGTATATGTATATGTTTCTGTTAAATATTCACGTTGTTAACAATGCTTTTAATTTTGATTAAGCTTCACACTTCTGCCTATTAGAAAAAGACGGAACACTTACCGAAAAAATTTATTCGATTTCATTTTCATTTTTAGACGACCAAGTTACCAGCGACCAGCAGTTACACTGCGTGAAATTGAACATCATTGCCAATAATGTTTGCTCTATCTCATACCCATACTTCATTCACTCCTCCAACATATGCACCTGCAGTCGAGAAGGTTCCACGCCTTGCCGAGGCGATTCTGGAGGTCCATTAGCCGTTAAAGTTGCTGGAAGACAGATCTTGGTAAATTGAATTAATATACCAAAGTGCAAAATTCTTGATTTTACAAAAACCTGCCTATGCATTAATAAATATTACCTTTATAAATACTGAAACACGATTTTAAAATTTTTGGCAATTTGTTATATTCATTTCTTAAAACTTTGAATGGGTATAATAAGCCATTTAAAGATAGATCACACCATACATTGTTTTGTCAACAATTATAAATAATAGAGTAATAAAGAATAACATTTAAAGATATAGATACAGATTTAATGAAGATGTAACTTTTTCAGATTGGGTTGACGTCATTTGGCTCAGCGTTTGGATGTGGCTCTTTTTCTCCTGCCGTGTACTCCCGAGTCACTTCGTACCTCAGTTTCATTTACCAACATGTATCTTAAGAAAGGGAAATAAATTATTACAATTAGAGCAGATTTTACTTTATTTACTGTAATAGATCACCTATGTGACTGACCAGGTAGTCCTTCTCTTCTCCCAGGTAGTTCGTGTCTTGCGATAATCTGACTTCACAAGCCAGATTATCGCAAGAGACTGTTTCCTTGCGGCTAGCCATACTAACCTAATTTTTGCCTAGTTTCATATTTTATAAAATGATTATCCTGCTAAGGAATTAACCGTATAATTTCCATTAATCGCACCATCTAATTATATATAAATAATTATAATTAATTAGCAGGTGCTGCTAATACATGATAATTTTAGTATTTTTTTATCAATGTTTATCAAATAAGTGGGTTGAATTAGTGGTTTATCTCTTCTGATTGACTGTACATAAATACTTGCATGAAAGTAAACAATATGCACTGTTGATAGGCGCTTCAGGATGAAGGTTTCAGTGGTTTTAGCTTGTGTTGCATTTCCTTGTGCTTGCGCAAGTCCAGTTAAAGTGCAAGAGGAGAGCCCTGTTTTTGGATATATCGGCAAATATGCTATTCCTCAGGCAGAGAAAGTCCAGAAGGCAGAGAAGGAATACCTGAAGTCCGGATCAAGGATTATCGGGGGAGTGCCAGCTGCACTTGGACAGTACCCATACCAGGTTTGTCTTCACATCAAAAGTATCAGATTTTCGATGTTTAACTAGTAGCATACTTTCAAACACATTGCAATATCAACGTTATCTTGGGTTATTCCAGTTGTTCAAATATGACGTTATAACGATAATAACATTTAGATTTTTTTGCCCTTAGCCTTTCTAGTAATGGAAAGCACATTATATTAGGTCTTTACCTATGAAATTGCTGTTTTGTATGAAAAAATTTAAACTAATTTTTTTCATGTATTTTTTATTTGTATTAATCGAAGTAATCACCCATGCAATCAATGCATCTTTGCCAACGCAGTGGCAGTTTATTGATGTCCTTCTTAAAGAAATCAGCTAGACGGGAGGCAACAAATTCTTGTTGTCTGAATAGTCTGTAGGCGCAAGGTTTGGTGAGTAGGGCAGATGACGGAGAGCTTCCAACCCCAGTTCTTGCAACTTGGAGACCGTCTGCTGTGCAGTATGAGGTGTGCAGCGGAAACGAGCGATTGACCAATGCTGGTTGGAGATGTGCCAGCTTCTCCATCATTGTGTTCAGTTCTTCACAGTACACATCTGCAGTAATGCTCACTCCGTTTGGTAAGAAGCTGTGAGGAATCACACCGGCGCTAGACCACCAAACAGTGATCATCACTTTTCTAGGGGTAAGTTTTTATTTAGGGCATTGTTTAGGTGCTGAACCAGGATCCAACCAACTTGCTGAGTGCTTGCGGTTATCAAACAGAATCCATTTTTCATCGCAGGTAACAATGCGGTTCAAAATTCCTTCATTTGTGTGTCTGTTGATAAGTGCAAGGCACGTCTCGACGCGTACTTCGCGCTGGCGATCATTGAGTTCGTGGGGCACCCATTTGTCAAGCTTTTTTAACTTGCCAATTTGACGCAAATGGACCAATATTGTTTTGACGCTAACGTCGAAAGCTGCTGCTAATTCAGTCGTAGATTGTGTATCATCAGCTTCCACAATCGCCTTTAATTCGTCATTGTCGACCAAAGTCTTCGGACGACCGCGAGGTTCATTTTTCAGGTCGAAATTTCCAGAACGGAAGCGAGCAAACCAATAACAGGTGGTGCGTTGGTTTGTAGTGTTAGCTCCGTAAACGTCGTTGATGTTGCGTGCCGCTTGTACCGCGTTGCTGCCACGGCGGTACTCATATTCCATAATTACTCGAATTTTTAACGTATCCATGATGACGAAAAAGATTGAAGTGCGATGAAAATGTAAGACTAATCAATAAACAAATGACTACTTTTAGAAAAAGAATTCAATATTTTTAAAATAAAATTAATTTGAAATAAGAATTCTTAGCCAAACAAAAATTATTTTGATTTGAAATGGCCAGTACTGCACTTGCGTAGCTCTGTTCCAATTTTTATAATAAACAATTATCTTTCCAGGCTGGTCTTATAACAGACATCGTGGGCATATCTGGCAGAGGAGTGTGCGGCGGATCTCTCATCAGCGCTTCTAGGATTCTCACAGCAGCCCACTGTTGGAATGATGGCACCTACCAGGCCTGGAGGTTCGAGGTGGTCCTGGGATCAGTTCTGTTATTTACTGGAGGCACCAGAATTCACACCAGTGCTATTGTGATGCATCCAAACTGGAACCCTTACCTCGCTCGCAATGACGTCGGTATCATTTACTTGCCCAATGAAGTCTCATTCTCAGGTAAATGCATAGCTACCAATCATTTTTAGACAGCGGCAAATTTGCAATAGGTATATTAGAATAACATCAGAAATATATAACTAGATGATGCCCGCGACTTCGTGCGCGCAAAGGTAATCTCGCGGAAACCGTATATTTTGCAGCAATAAAAAGTAGCCTAAATCCATTACCCAATTTCTGTACCAAATCGCATCAAAACCCAGTTGTTTTGGAGCTTACTCAATGCGAACAAACAAACCAACATAACCACATACATAAACAAACAAGCATATCTTTCCTCTTTTTAATATAAGTATAGATATGTTTTTTGTTTTTATTTGCAGCTACTATTGCACCGATTGCTCTGCCTTCTGTAAACGAGCTGAACGACCAATATGCCGGTGCATCAGCCATTGCAATCGGTTTTGGGATAACGCGAGATGGTGAGTACTTAAAAGCCATACTGAAAGTCCAGCAAATCTAATGCAACGAGGGGACTGGTGGGCAAAAATTAGAAATAATTGACACTATTGACACTAATAATGGCCATTAGTATCGGTGCTGGATTTGCAGGCTGGATGGTGAGTAAGACCCTTTAATTCTCTATCATTAACCTTGACCTAGTATTCTTAAATCTGTTTGTATTATCTCCATGTATTTCGTACCTGAATGTGTCTTTAGGACGTAGGTTAGTGCATTTATATATATGGAATGTTCGCAGGCTAAAGCATCTCATCAGGACAATCATTGAACCACGTGCGATTGAATGTGATCACCAATACCGTCTGCTCCCTGGGCCATCCATTCCTCATCCAGTCTTCGAACATCTGCACCAGCGGGCTGGGCGGCAGTTCCACCTGCAGCGGTGACTCTGGCGGTCCTCTGGTGGTGGACAGCGCTGGTAGAACTATTCAGGTAAATTCTGTATTATACCCAATATTTACTCAGCAAAAGCATATCATACCAACCAAATCATACTACAAATCAAAGTTTGCGTTTTATATGCAAATTTCAAATGCAAATTTTTTTTGAAAACATAATCGGCCTTTTATATTTTACAATATGTGAAAGTTTGTGAGGATGGATAGATTGTTACTCTTCCACGCAAAAACTACTAAATGAATTTCGATGAAATTCGGTATGGTAGTAATTTAGGCTTTGGATTAATAACACATAGGCTACTTTTTATCTCGAAAAAGTACACTGTTCCCGTGGGAAACTTATTTACGCGAGCAGAGCCGCGATCATAAGCTAGTAGGTATTATTTATATAAGGCGTTCAAACCATAAAGAAAATGCTTCCTTTCAAGTTCGCACACTACCGCGTATGCCGGAGTGTGTCCATATTAATGTTTATGCGCTATATACTTCAGACTATCTAAGCCATCTGCTTATTTACTTCTTATATAGATCAAAATTATGACTAGTGTTATTTTTCGTTTACAGATTGGTATAACATCATTCGGCTCCGCGGCCGGTTGTGAGGCTGGCATGCCGGCGGTGTACGCTCGTGTTTCGTCCTTTATAAACTTCATCAACCAACATAATGTTTAAACAAAATGTGTTTAATTCCTATTCTCTATAATAAACGATGATCTAACAAAACTTCTGGTTTTAATTTTAAAACTGTTATGAATTTACTGCATTATTTACGACACAAAAACTGTAGGTACTACCTAATGGTTTGAATATTATTATCAAGTCTCCCCAAATGAAATGTATCATGTGTACCCGGAAGTATTTTTACATTTTATTTAGGTACCTATGATATATACCTATTATTCATAAAAGTTGATTAAAGTTAAATATAGAATAGAAAGACAATAGAAATGAAAAACAGATAGATAAGGATTCGTTTTAGATTCATACACGTCTTAAATAGATTACAAATAAAAACTTACAAAATAAAAGTTGATTGCAACAAAAATAATTTTTCGTCCGCCATTTATAAAAGTGCATCATACTACCGGCATATTCACTGTAAATACACTAAACAGCCTCCGTGGTCTAGTGGTTAGAGCTTGGCTCACGACTCGGAGGTCGTGGGTTCTATTCCCGCATTGGAACAACAAAAAATGTTGTTTCCAAGTTTGGTTAGGACAAAGCAGGCCGATCAAGGTGATTATCTGAAAAGATGATCCATACGTCGGATAGGATGTACAGTCGGACCTGCGCCAGTCGTGTCGGTTATCTGTCCCACTGGGCTAGGAGAGTAAAGGAAGAGAGAGTGCTCATGTGTACTGTGTACACAATTGGGCACTCTAAAATTACTCCTGCGTAGTTGGATTTCAATTAATCCGGCCACCGTCACCGAAATTGGTGTGGGGGAGTTTAGTTATGTTATAAATACACTAAATTTACGGAGCCTGTATTTAAGGATCAAGACGTGTCCCTCTCCTCCTGTACTTATTTATTATTTTATTATTCGAATATAAAGTAGGTAGTAACAGAAAGTAACTATATTTATATGAAGATTGTCGAAGTCAAAAATTTACTGTACTGTGCTTGGAAGAAGAATATACTTAAAAGTTATTAATAAACTGAGTATTAAAATATATATAATTCGGTCTCAAAAACCTCAGCTAACTAGTAACAACTTATAAAATTATAATAACAGTCTGTTATACAAAATAACTTTGTAATTTACCTGTGAAAGGGCCTTTATGCCAACGACATAAAGATCACTTTCATTGAACTCCGAGGTAAAATAATTGGGATGTTGGGATGATGCCTAGTGTGGAATAAAATTAAATTTTAAAATTGTTAAAAAGAAATACGTATTCAGATTGACGCGATGAAAAATTATAAGCAATTAAAAAATATTGCCCATCTCTTTTTTGCAAAACGATTTGCTATTTCTTTTAGATTTATGTATTTTTAATCAACAATTTTAAAATTTAATTTATAAAAATGTGATATTCCACACTAGGCCACATCCTACAGTCTGAACTAACAATAATCTTTGTTCTAAGTAGGTTCACGGGAAAAAAAATTACTGACATTGACAGCATGACGGGACATTTTACAATAATTGTGCTTGACGTTCAAAAATATAGATCCGTTCTTGAAACAAAGTGATTATTTTAATATTTCATAAATAAAGTGATTTAATATTGTCCAAAAATGGAAGAAATTGGCATAATTATTGCAGAAAAAGTATGTACTATCAGTGAGATGTTGTTATTATTCTATTATTGTATAAATTTTCATAACATAAATGTCATTTAAGGATGAACATATCACCGATGCCAAAGGCGCTTCAATAGCGGGTCCTCAATCTTTTGAAGAATTAGAATCAGAGGATCTATATACTAAATACAAAGTAAGTTTCTTTGTGCATATCGTAAACATGTGGCTACTGTAGCATGCCGTCATAGATTGTTGCCCGATTATTGTAACACAATTTTGTGTTACAACGAACAAGCAACAAAGTATTGAGCAAAGGTAGAGTAACACTATACACCTTTGTTCTTTTAAGATGATTTGTTACATTAACACAAATATACTATGCACATAAACATATAACATTTAAACAACAATAATTAAATAAAATAGTTGTACCTTTAAATAAACATCTAGCCACATATAAAACTAAAATCCAATTTTAAAGAAATTACAACGCATGCTGGAGTTTCTTGAAGTACAAGAAGAATATATCAAAGATGAACAAAGGAATTTGAAAAAAGAATACCTGCACGCCCAGGAAGAGGTGAAAAGGATCCAGTCCGTCCCACTTGTCATTGGGCAGTTCTTAGAGGCTGTTGATCAAAATACTGGAATTGGTAAGTATGTAATGTTGGCGTTATGATAAAAATGAAGTTAAAAAGTTGTAATTGCAGTTTGTGTTAGTAAAATTGTTTCAAAATTTGTTATTTAATACAATATGTACATAATATACATACACAAAATGCTTAAGCCTATTTTCCAATAAGAGTAGATAAGAAGAGACCACTGAGCCTCATAGATGTAAGCAGAGGTCACAGAGTAAATCTGACATATTTATTAATGTTACTAAAATAGGGAAATATTGTAATATTTCAGTTGGCAGCACTACAGGATCAAACTACTATGTACGCATTCTTTCAACAATTGACAGAGAGTTGTTGAAACCATCTGCCTCAGTAGCCCTGCACAAGCATTCTAATGCCCTAGTCGATGTATTGCCTCCGGAGGCTGACAGTTCTATCTCTATGTTGCAAGCTGGTAAGTTGCATAATAATATAACTGGCTTTTGGCTCTCAACTTCAGTAACAAAAAAAAAAAAAACTTTCAAAGATATTGCGGATTTTTTAAAGCACTTTTGTGAGTCTTGTGAAAACGCCCCATATAAAAATCGTACTAGTAAGTGACGTCACACGCTAGTAATGTTGCTATGAAGTGTATGGCCATATGAACAAAATTTCTGATATCTCGTAATTTTTCGCGTTTATGTTGATACATACCATGGTAAATCTTTTTTTATTTGATGTAAGTAAACTAATTATATAGGTTTTATTCACTAATAATTTAAAAAATATTTCATCTTTTTTGTGACTTTGAAATGCATATAATTACAAAACGACACATAAAATCCTAATTCTTTTTACTTTTATCAAGTTGCAATACCTAATTATTTCTTAATTTATTTAAAAAAACTAAATTTTTATATGTTGTCAAATACCCAATTCCCTAGTGTCTCCTTAGAAGTTTCCCCCAATCTAGGCCCACTATGAGTGTGAAATATTTTGAACTTTAATAAACCAATTGGGATTCAATCAACTACCATAACAAATAAATAAATCAACATAATTGTCTGGAAATACGACATTATAATTATGTTTACAGATGAGAAACCTGATGTTCAATATTCGGATATTGGAGGAATGGATACTCAGAAGCAGGAGATAAGGGAAGCTGTTGAACTGCCCCTGACACATGTAGAGCTTTACCGTCAAATTGGCATAGAGCCTCCGAGAGGTGTGCTCATGTATGGACCACCGGGGTGCGGAAAAACTATGCTCGCTAAGGCTGTTGCTCATCATACTACAGGTTTGTTGCTTCTCAAAACAAGTATTTAATAGAACACAGTAATAATACACTTGTACTATATATAAAATCTTGCACTTTTCCCACTTTATAAGGTATTTTACATTTATATTTAATTTATTATATGTATTACACAACTGGTTTTGACTAAGTAATCATCAGGTACCAATAACCTTAATATCATTTGCACAATATTTACATATTATTATTTGTAAATATTGTACAAATGATATTAAGGTTTACATAAAGAATTTTTTAACAATTTAGTGCATATTAATTTATAAATAAATAACCAATGGATTTGTAATGTTATAGAATATAAAATCAATAGGCATATCAGAGTTTAAATGAATTTCAAACAAGAACCTACAGTACAATCATCAACATAGTATTATATTTAATAGTTGGCTAAGAATTTTAAGTTCTTTCCTTTTTTTCTTCTAAAATTTGAATACCAGAACTTAGTATAAAAATAAATGCAATAGAAATATAAAACATATTGACCTTTACTTTCAGCCGCCTTTATCCGTGTCGTTGGCTCTGAGTTTGTGCAGAAGTACTTAGGTGAAGGACCCAGGATGGTCCGAGATGTGTTCCGTCTCGCTAAAGAAAATAGTCCTGCCATCATTTTCATTGATGAAATTGATGCCATTGCAACAAAAAGGTATGTCATTTATTAGTAAAAATGGGACCCTATTACTAAGACCTGTCTGTCACAAGTGATATGTGTATAGTGTCATGGGATACACATGAACCGACATGGCTAGACAGTTAAAATTTTCACAATCTGCATCATAGTGCAAGATAACTTTCAATGAAATATAATTAGTGAAAGTGCAAACTATTTTGATTTATTTCAATGATAATACTAAGACTGGTTCTTAATCTGATAAAGTAACAATTCATGTGTGTATAGGTCAACTTTTCTCACTAAAAGAATCAAATTCCTCCTTTTGCAGCTTTTTGGAATGAAACAGTGAATAGAACAAAAACGGCTTCATTATGAAAATTTTACAATACTAAGAAAAGAAAAAGTTTTTTTTGGTTTTTAATAAGTGTATTAGCTCTTGCCCTAATAACTGATTCAAGTCGGTTTCGCATCGACCTGATCAGTGTTTTTAAAAGATCTTGCAGAGTATTGTCCCATTCTTGTGACAATGCAACTCTTGAGATCAGCAACCGTTGTTAGGACTGGGATTACTTGTAAATACAGCTCTTTTTGGTTGTCCCACATGTGTTCTATCGGATTGAGATCTGAGCTACGTCTAGTACGTCAGTCCAATCCATGGAAGGAATCTCAACCTGAGTAAAGTATTGCTCAACTTGTCTCGCTGCATGCGGACGAGCACTATCCTGCATCAGTATGAGGGTCCAATATCTCCGTTATATAGCACATTACCACGGCCATGTGTGTCTGCGTCCAAGAAAAACAAGTTCAGTTCAGTATGAGGGTCCAATATCTCCGTTATATAGCACATTACCACGGCCATGTGTGTCTGCATCAACAAACACAAGTTCAGTTCGAGCATCCATCGATATGCCGCCCCAAACCATACAAGACGGCGGGTCCAAATGGAACCCTCTCCTCAATGCAATTTTGAGCATATCACTCTCCTCGTCTACGGTAGACTAGTCTGAGACCATCAGCACCGTACAAACAAGTCCTACACTCATCAGTAAATAATACAGAAGCCAATTGCTCTTCAGTCCAATTTAAGTGTTCACGAACAAATCTTAGTCGAGCTTGCCTGTGAGCTGCAGACAATTTTGGTCCATTTGCGGGTCTGATATCACGCTCTTTTAGCTTTCTTCTTATGGTTCGTGCACTAACTGTTACATCACGTACCTGGTAGAGCTCATTTTTAATGCTTATAGACGTTAAAAACCGATTTCGCAAGGAAGTTGTCACAATAAACCTGTCGTCACGAGACGTTGTCACCCGAGTTCTGCCGGTTCCACGTTTTCTTTTGAATGAACCTGTCTCCATAAACCTTCTGTAAACTCGGGAAACCGTAGACTGGTTTACATTTAAATCTGCAGCAATTGTTCGTTGGTCTATGCCTTGCTGCACTAGAGCAACAATTTGTGCGGCTTTTTCGGACGATACGTCCATATTCGTGAGAGAAAAAAGTGTTTAAAATGAAAACAGACTAGCAATTAAACAGTAACGATAATTCAACATTTAAAAAAACAAAAAAAATCATCAATTACAACATTAACGTAACAACGAGTTAATCTTTAGTAAATTGACAAGATTTCTTCTATAGAATATTTTCTTTCTTTTGTGACAGTAATATATTTAAATTTAATTTTGTTTTTGTGTTTATAAACCAGCCTTTATTTTCCAATACCAATAAATGTAAAAAGTTCGCATATTTCGTAATAAAATTTGATTGAATGTGTGCAAGAGCACTATGATGCAGTTTATGTGTCCGCCAGTGTATTTATGTTGCCGCTATAACGACAAATATTAAAATCACAATAGAATAAATATTTAAGTGGGCCTTCCTATACAACAAAATTGTTTTTCCGATATTTTGTACGGAACCCATAGTTTGCGAATACGACTCGCGCTTGGCTGGTCTTTTTAATTATTATTATCCGTTTTATCAGAGTTGTCTTTCCAAAGATCAATAAGCAAAAAAGCTGAATAGATATTTTAAATAAGCTATTAACAATTTTATGTATAATTTTTAGGTTTGATGCTCAAACTGGTGCTGACAGAGAAGTGCAGCGAATTCTGTTGGAACTTCTCAACCAAATGGATGGATTTGATCAAACCACAAATGTCAAAGTAAGTTTAAACAAAACTTTGTTTAAAAAACCTTAATCTTGAGCTATCAAATATATCATCAATGTAAGTAAACTTGCTATGCCCGTCTTGCGTTTCAATTGTTATTCTAATACGAACTTAATTTTACTGTAGGTTATAATGGCAACAAATCGTGCTGATACATTAGATCCTGCTCTACTTAGACCCGGCCGCCTCGACAGGAAAATTGAATTCCCCCTACCTGACAGGTAAAAACTTTTTTCAGTGACATTTCCAGGTAAAGGATACCTATGTATTCATTATTTTTAATTTTTTGGACTTTTAGGTAAAAAATTGTCTTTGAAATTGATGTCTATTGTTATTTTATATCTTGTATTAATTGTTATTCTACTTTTAATATATTTCAGACGTCAAAAGCGTTTGATTTTCTCGACGATCACGGCGAAGATGAATCTGTCGGAGGAGGTTGATCTGGAGGAGTTCGTGGCGCGACCTGACCGCGTGTCCGGAGCCGACATCAACGCCATCTGTCAGGAGGCGGGTATGCACGCTGTGAGGGAGAATAGGTGAGTAATAGACAACTATCCCTTTTAGTCTCCACAATTCGACGTAATATTAGGTCCTTACATATGAAATTGGCGTTTTGTCGTGACCACTTTGATCTCAAATAATTATATCTTCTTTGGTTAGGAATTCCAATTCCAAATTATATTGCTATTTAGTCATGCATTTGTGTTTCGAAAACCGTAGTTCTTTCGTTTTTTCCTCTTTTGGTTTCTTCTTTGCGTCACTATGTTTACAAAATGTAAAACTTGAAATATCGTATTATTTTCAAGTACGAGTTCCACCGTGGCACTAGTGCTGCAGAAACGGCTCGAAGGATTAATGATGTGTATGGCGGCGGTGTCGCAAAAGAAAACACTGCGTTTTTGGTTTCAACGTTTTCGTACTGGAAATTTCGACTGCTGCGTTACATTACTCAACCGGCACAATAATGAAGGGATTTTACATAGAATCATCACCTGTGATGAAAAGTGGATCCTGTACGATAATCGAAAACGCTCATCGCAATGGCTGAACCCTGGCGAACCTGCCAAAGTCTGCCCCAAGCGAAAATTGACTCAAAAAAAGTTACTTGTGAGCGTTTAGTGGACTAGTGCCCGTGTCATTCACTACAGCTTTCTTAAATCTGGCCAGACGATTACGGCAGATGTCTATTGCCAGTAACTGCAAATCATGATGGAAAAGCTAGCTGCTAAATAACCGAGGTTGGCATTCGCTCTAGGCCACTGCTGCTTCAGGACAACGCTAGACCACACACTGCACAACAGACGGCTACCAAATTAGAAGTTTCAATTGTAATGTCTAAGACATCAACTTCACTCCCCGGACCTTGCTCCAACAGATTGCCATTTTTTTCGAAATTCTGATAACTTCTTGCAAGGGAAAAAATTTAACTCCGATGGGGCAGTCCAAAGCGCCTTCAAAAATTTTATTGATTCCTGTCCGAATGGTTTTTTTAGTAAAGGAATCAATGAACTACCTATGAGATGGCAAGATTGCATAGATAGCAATGGTATATACTTTGATTAAATAAATATATTGTATTTTAAAAAAATCGACCTTATGTTCCTCCTTTACAAAACGCCAATTTCATATGTAATGACCTAATATTTTGTATCTTATATTGGCGTCAAATGCATCGCTTTTTGACACGTTGACTCCCTTGCGCTTTTCAAGCGAATTGTGCTAAGAGACAGAAGGTATTCCAATTAATGCTTATAACTTTATGAGAATTCTTGCTGTACTTGCAGTTGGATATTTTATGTAAATACTAAAAATATAGTAATATTATGAAGACAATTTCACTCTGTGACATCTTCAGGTCTACTCAGATGTTAAAATTATGTTTATGTTTTTTTGTAATACTAAATAATTAAATACCTATATGCTTTACTTAATTTATAACATTGTAATATAATAAAATAATATTTTTCCAGGTACATCGTTCTTCCTAAGGACTTTGAGAAGGGTTACAAAAATAATATCAAGAAAGATGAAAGTGAATATGAATTTTACAAATAAATTTTCTAGTATTGTATTGTAAATCTTAATAATAATAAAACTGAATTACTAATATAATATATTTTTTTATTATTTCACACTATTATGTTATTCTTTTGTATACATTATATTTTACATTTTAAATGCATCGACAGAAAATCATTCTTGAAAAGATATCAATTTGAGAAACGGCAAGTAGAATTCAATAAAAACTGCTTTATTTGAAAAAACTATATTTTATAACAGTTCTTATTTAACAATGCGATATTACAATATATTTGGCATGCTACCTTAGAAAATTATAAGATATAAATTACAATGTCTGTCATGATATTTATTATTTGTGATGAATAAATAGGCCATTTACTTACAAACATCAGTTTTCATTCAACAATCAGGCACTCGTCTAGCGAGTCTAAAATACTATAATATTATTTTTTGTGTATCTTTTTAAGTGGTATTAACTTACCACAATTAGTAGTAAAAGGCTTTAAAAAAGAATAATATTTTATCAAATGTAAAAAAATAGTTGCAATTTATTGGAATGTGGTGCTGGAAATTGTATCATGTTAAGTTGTCTTTGCTACAAATAAGCAACAACGATATCCTAGTACTAAACTGCTAAAACAGCATGTAGACCTTTATAATAGTGGTGCATGTTTTGTACACATGGCAATAAGATATTACCGTTATCTATGCTCAAAAACTCGAATGGTAAATATCTTATTGACACGAGTTTCAAAATATTTTGTCAAACAATAATAAATAATTCCCAAGAATTAAGGCGGAACTATGTTAAGGTGACCTTTAAGTACACTTATAAGTACAAACTAGCTGCCTTATATCAAAAAATAAGCATAGATACAGCTAATAGCATTATCGTTAATCTCTTTAGACAATAAGTAGAGGATTACAGAAAAAAACCTAAATATAATCTTAACTTCTAAAACATTTTGGAATGCTGAAGAAAGAGAAGGTATTTTCGTGATTTATTATAGAAAATCAATAATGGTGACCAATGATTATTGCAAAGTATATAGGCACATCAGTAAATTTCATTCATAATTTCATACATCTACGAAAATAATTTCATTTTCTATAATACTGATTCACAAATTCGTCGAGGCACATTTTTATAACAATTGTAAAGAGAACATTTCAATGATATGCATAGAACAACAATCTCAATAAGTTTTATAAATGGACGGGAAATAAGAATGAAGAACTTAGTTACTTCTTAAATAGAGTATAATCAAACATTTATGGCCATATTATGTAACAACATTCAACAAATTAATCTAATCTAAACATTACATAATAAGTTAAATATTATTTTTATTTAAACGTAAATTACTTCATATTTAATATAAGATAAACGACAGAATTATTTCACTGGATTTTTATGATTTTTTGTTGCAATATTCAAACTATTTCATTTTTTATAAATACACAAATATTGCCTCTTCTCTGTTTTTGATAATGACAAAAGTTACTTAATATTTACTGATTATTTTATCAGATTAATACAAATGCTTCATAAAAATCATTCTTCATAAAAGTTGTAATTAAAATACAATAAGTTACATTATGTTGTTTATACAGGTGTTCTTTTTCAGTTTCCCAACCTTTCTTTAACGGCGCCCCCCTGGAATTATAAGTAATACTTTCAGGCCCCCTGTGACATTTCTGAAACTTGTCTAATAGCGACTGACGAGGCGTCGATTAATATTTGTATTTAAAAAATACCTATTTTGAATTTGTAGTTTCCCCTCCTTGACATCTCTCTACGCCTAGGGAAGCAGACCCCACTGGTTGGAAACTCCTGTTATAAGTATTTATTTCGCAACATTATGAAATATAAAAACATCAAATATTTAAGTTTTAAAATGAACTACAAATGCTGTACCTATATAAGTGCTAGGGGTGCAAATTTACTCATAAAGGCACAAAGTGAACGTCTAGATACTAGAACTATTCGTACGAATTGTTTAAAGATACGCCGTTGCGTTAATATAATATGAAGTGACATTTGTAGCTGCTGCTGCTACTTGCACTAAAGTAAAATAAACGGTGGGTAAGCGTTACAGTTTTAAAACTTGTGAATAATGAGTGCCAAATTAAATGAAAAGTTTTGTTAATTATATTATGTACAGCATTAATGGATGATGGTGCTGCTTTAAGCCGGAGGGCATGTTGATATAAATTTCACCGAGCTTATGACCAATCGACACGGCGCGTTGTCGCGTTGGAAAAATTGCCACATTAAGTATAAGAAGCGCGTTGTTTGTTGTATATTTGTTGTAGCAATAGCGCACATTTCGAAACAATGCGGCGTGTACAGGGGCTCTGTCGCAAGATTATTCATGACGTGACGTAACGCACGATGACGATTCGCAACGCTCAATGACCCACGCTAGTTGGGCTGGTCGTCGGGCGTCATGAGGGGCACGAGCAGGGCGGGCGGGCCGGCACGGCGCAGGAAGGCGTGATGCAGAAGACGGGACGCGGTGTGGCGCTGCGCGGGGTCGCGCACGAGGGCGCACTCGAGGAACGACAGCAACTCAGCGGGGCAGGTGCCCGCGCGTCGCGGCCGTGGCGGCGGCATGTCGCGGATACGACGCATCGCCTGCAATTTAGTGTTAGTTTTCGTTTTAAGTGTAATAACAATAAATTTATCAATTAATGATGCAGACAGATGTCTACGAATTAGAGTATATTAACAGCAGACATTGATAAAAAGTTTTTAAAACATACTTTATCGATTTAAAATATAGGCCCATAGTTTGTATAATTCATCAGGTTTATGAATTAACAATATTTGGAAGTAATCATTAAAGTGGTTTCATCCACAAATCACAATACAATGCATACCTGCAATGGTGGTTCATTAAAAAAAGGTGGCTCCCCATCGACCATTTCAATCAGCATGATGCCTAAAGACCACACATCCACTTCTGGGCCATATGGCAGTCTGGATATCACCTCCGGAGACATCCAGTACGGAGTACCAACAAGGGATTTGCGTTTGGGCAGCTCCTATAATAGCAATACAAATATTTTTATTGAGAATAGAAAAAAAATAGGTACTTACAATCATTTTCAAATTTTTCTTAATTTTTATATTTACAATCAACAATTATTGTGAAATTCAGACCATAGACAATTATTTTAGTATAAGTAAAATTGAAATAAAACAACGGCTTTAATAATTGTAAGTTAGAAATACTTCCAATAAGCAGCTTAATATATCAGAGAATATTACGAGTGAATGGTATACCTGAGATACTTGAGCACAGAATCCAAAGTCAGACAACTTGACTCTGCCGTCGGCTGTTAGCAGTATGGAGTCAGATTTGATGTCGCGATGAATCACTCCTTGACCGTGAAGGAATGCCAGAGCCTGCAAAAATATTCATTATAAAATTAAATTTTCATGTAAATATTATTTTACTCAACCATGACTTTTTGCTATTGCATAGGTAGCAGGGATCGCTAGAAACATTAGAAAGTTTATACAATATGTAGGAATATAAATAAATAAATAAATAAATATATATGTATAAATCAAAATAATTTTTGTTTGGCTAAGAATTTTAATTTCAAATTAATTTTATTTTAAAAATATGGAATTCTTTTTCCAAAAGTCGTCATTTGTTTATTGATTAGTGTTACATTTTCATCGCATTTCAATATTTTTCTTCATCATGGATACGTTAAAAATTCTAGTAATTATGGAATATGAGTACGGTACTCAGCAGCAACGCGGCACAAGCGGCACGCAACATCAACGACGTTTACGGAGCTAATACTACACACCAGGGATGTAACGGGGGTAGTTTTATCGGAACCGAAGGCGGAGTCAGAGTTTTTAAATTTTCTTTATCGGAGTCGGAATCGGAGTCTTAGTCAGGATCAGAAGTGGTGGCATGAGTGAGAATTTTTATTTAAGGACAAATAAAACATTATTTAGTCAATTTTTTTTTCATTTCAATTTTCAATTATTGAATTCAATTCTTGAATACGTCTTCATACACAGTTTACACTTTGCCGAATCTGAATTAACTTCAATGAAGTAGTTCCAAATACAACTTGATTTAAGTTTCATAATTCATTGTCCAACACAAAAACAGATCACTTTTATTGATAATAAGCCGCAAAAATCAAAACAAATATCTATAACCTATGAACGTGTCGTGTGCGTAACAAATTAACAACAAGTGAAAAAATAATTGACGATAGAGTGCACGTAGTGGGAGTCGGAGGGATTCCGAAGGCGAGAAGAAGGAGATTTCCGGGGCGAAGTATGAGAGGCCACGGGAAATACCCGAGAGGCAGTACAAAATGCCTTTGAAGAATTTATTTGTTGCCTCCCGTCCAGCTGATTTCTTTAAGAAGGGCATCAATAAACTGCCACTACGTTGGCAAAGATGCATTAAAAAAATTCGTTTAAATTTTTTCAATTAATTTAAATACAAAACGGCAATTTCATAGCTGAAGAAGTAAATGTGCACCAAAATATAGATAACTTAGTATGTTTATTCAAACATTGAAGGACAAAGATGGTGCTAACATTAACCAACTACAACAAGAAGTAGCATTTTTATATCTATACTAATATTATAAGAGGAAAGAATTGATTGTTTATTTGTTTGTTTTCATTGAATAGGCTCCGAAACTACAGGACTGAATTCAACGTCTTGTGACTATTCGCTTTTAATAAGTGTCACCTCAGTATTTAAATAAAGCTTAGAGGCTGGTTTAATGATTTATTTTCTGCTAAACATTATTTGATGTCCAAACAAGTTACAAGACGAATCTAGGCTAACCTTCAAACACTGCTTGCACACAGTAGCAATTTGCTCGGGGTCCATGCGTGTTCGTGTCACGATCTGGGTTAGCGAGGCTCCGGCCATATACTCCATGACCACCCATAGCTCCTCGCCCACGAGGTAGGAGGCGTGCATCTCCACTATGTTGGGATGAGGGTAGTCGCGCATTATCACCTGGGAAATAATAATATTTATGTATTGAAATGTACTTACATGTATATTATTTCTGTTTATCCATGTGTAATAAGTTTATGTTTTGTTTTGAACCTTGTTGCCAAGTTAAGTTATAAGGTCGAAAAGTGGTACACCGGATCCGTCTTTGACCGTACAAGCTTTAGACAATTATTGCTTTTCAAAGCCTGCACTAGCCACACAAATTTTGTGCATGTGTGTGTGTTTCGCCAGTGCTCATTCAGTGTTTGCATTCGCGGCGCACACTATACCCGCCTTTGCCCTCAGGCGATCCCTCTGCTCGTTTTATTATTACTTACCACTTCATTAAACAGCAGCTCCCTGCGCTGTTGGTTTAGTAAGTTCATCATCTTGACCGCTACACGGCGGCGCGTGCGCGTGTCGGTAGCGGCGCACACAATACCCGTGCTGCCTTTCCCGATCTTGGTGAAACCAGTGAGCGTTGAGCGAGGATCCCCTTCGCTTACTACGAGTCTAAGCGCCGCACGGAACTGTGGAGAGAAGAGTTGTTTAAAGTTTTAGCCGTTAAGGTCGTTGAAAATTGCTACTCGATGCCTAGTGAATAGCCGGACTGATGTGTACATAGATCCTGTAACCTGTAATTTTCAGGTCAGTTTACACCGAGATGCGACGCGGCGCGCACTATTTAAGATAACGATTCAAAATTAAACTTTACATATTTACTAGATAAAACGTGCAATGAAACGTGTAAGATACAAGAGCGGCGCAGCACAGTGCATCTTTTTGTGTATTTAATAAAGTTCAATTTTGAATCGCTATATTTAAAAGAGTGCGTCGCGTCTCGGTGTGAACTGCCCGAGTTTCTCCCGTAAAGTTAAAACTATGCCAATAATTTTTTTAATTACATTTTATCTCTGATAGGTTCCCATCAGGGATAAAATGGCTTAATTTAAAAAAAACTTCCAAATCAAACCTTATTTTTTCCACTTCTATAAACTATTTCCAAAAGTTCAACATCCAGCTACGTAAGATGATAAATAAGAATAAATAAAATTTTACGTGTTCTACATTTCATACACAGTTGCTCTCATAAAAAGGAGAAAGGATCAAACAGGTCAAGTGGTTTTTCCTCAAAACAACACAAACGGGAGCACGAACTATTTCCCGAGGCGGGATGGCCGGATGGATATTGGATGGAGGATGTAGGCCGCTTCACTTGTATGAAATTCATATTTCATATTACTAGACGTTGCCCGTGACTCCATGTTAAAAAGCGACTACGTTCGTGAAAAAGATCACAGGAACTAGCAACAGTATATTATTTTATATTGGACATATTTTGTATATGTATAAGATATATAAGATATAGTTATATCTTAAATTTCGAAAGAATTTCTAACTCAACAAAAAGTGTATGTTGTGCCTATTGTACATAAGCCCTCTTAGTAATAAAAATATTTATACAATGGATAACTTAAGTTGTTAAGTGACTTTTCCAACGTATCAGACAAAGACAGCAACATTGTTTAAGTTATCTATTGTGTAAATCTTTTTATTAGTAAGGGGGAATGTACTATCCAAGTTTGTAAAAAATATGTCAAATGATTCTTAGTAACATAATACATTTGCAACCTGGAATATCGGATACAACGCCGAAATTTTATCTATATTTATAGGCAATAACGACCAACTGCTTACTTGTACCAGTAAAACAAAATAATACAATCAATTTTCAAACTTATTACTAATCGATGAAGGAATATTTATTATTAGCTATGCACTTTTACCCGCCCCATCCAAACTTTTTCTGCATTCTTTACCATTTGACCTTGCATTATTTCACGACTTAAATATTTTGTGAATAGTGTGATACTTGACTGTGTGATTGACAGGTTGAATTTATTTCTTATAAACAAGTTCAAATGCATATCCTATAGTCTACTTATGTATATTATTTATAACAATGTTATATGGTCCCTTCAATGTTATTTAATATGCGGTTTCCACTTTATTACGATGTTCTTTACACAAATTATATGATATTTACTACTATATTTTCATATTTCATCTTTATAAAGGCAAAGAGGTCATACTTAAATTCTTAATGACAAAATAATGTTACCTAAATAGTTATTGGCTTTATGATACAATAACTAAGTATTCAACTAACCTGTTCATGTGTAAGGCGCAGCTCGTGCTTGGACGCAGCAAGGGGCAGGTGGGCAGCTGCTGGACCCCCTGGAACCAGGTGTTGATGACGTACAGGTGGATACGGATCACCTAAAATATAATCAGATATACATGTATAGTAATAAGATACATTTATTTTAAGTAAATTACTATACAGTGTTTGGTCATCTGAAGCCTAATAAAAAAAAATAGGATTGCCATACTGTTGCATTTGCGCAATTTGTAATAATAGTCATTTAATTGTATGCCTGCATTAAAAAAAACATGTTTTCTTAATAAAATAATTCAAGAACTAATTCGGCATCTGAAAACAGAATAAATTTGAATTGTTATTCTAATTTTGAAACAGAAGTCACAATTTCTATAGTCATAAGTAATTAATTAATCTACTATAAAAGATTTAATAATTATTCAATGTATCAAAAGCAAAATATTGTGATAATTACCCATAATATTATTGTTTCCATTAATGCTATGCCCTGGCAGTATTTGCTGGGGATGACTATGTGGATAGGGCACATTGGCATTCTGCACACTCTGATAAGGAATTGGGGGTTGATTGTCGATTGGTTCCGACACTGGTCTGACAGTAGGTTCATGATGACTATGAGACCACTCAATCGGAGAATCTGATATTGGTTTGTTCAATGCATAGTTACTTTGATCCCTTCTCAAGGTCGGATACTGAGTAGGTGCAGGTGGCACTGGGGGTGATTCTTCGGGCACTGAAGGTGGAATGTTCGGTTGATTTCGTAGATCTCTTCTTATTCTCGGAGGGCTTGTGCTTCTGAGTGAGTTTGATCTTGCGACATTTGATGTTTTTGGTAAAATGACACTATTTTGTATAGGTTGAGTAGAGGGGTTGGCAGAGACAGGTCTTGATATGGAAGCAACAGATGTTATCCTGTGATCCCCACGCACTATGGTCTTTAAGTCAAGTATCTCTGTTGGTGTTATCTCCGATGGGTCAACCAATGGTATAGGTCTGTTTGTTGATTTAAGAATCTAAAATGACAATGATGTTAAATAATAGATTTCAATTAAATACTAAACAGTTTTGATAAATAAAAATCATTTAATGTTATTAAAATTAAAAGTAATTTCTATGCAAAAAATTCACATTTCAATATTTTATAAATATTTACCTGATTATTTCCTACAAGAGAAGCCCATTGGAGTGGCAATCCCACAAACTTTCCTTCTCGCTTATCAAAACCAGTATGCACCCTATGCTCGAAATTACTTGGTGGAGAAATAAGTACCTTCTTTTTTTTCTTTGAAAACATTATGCAGTTTTATATCTAAAAACATAAACGGAAACAAAACCTGTATTCGTTAAAGAACGTAATTATCGACGTAGTGATTATAATTTTGTCGTTTCCGCGACTATGCAATAGAAAAATGAAAGCGAAAAGAGAAATTACATGCTTGTCGAATTGTTTATGTTGGCACATCGATTAAAAGATGCATGAATAGAATTACGCACTACTTGGACTACTAAAAATCATATACGTACCTATAAATAACTCTGCATTACTCGAAGGTGGCCTTTTAATTAAATTTTACACCTTTAAATGTTTATACATGTAGCCATGCCCTTAATTGAGACATAGTTGTTTTAAGATTCAGAGTTGAAATTAGTTAATATAACTTCTTAGTTATCTTATAAACTTAATTTATTTTCACTAAGTTTATCTTATCACTCCATAAAAATCTAAAATTGTATTGTAAACTGCAGTGCACTAATGAAATTCCTTTCCACAATCACAACGAATGACAATTCGCGGTTGTCAAACAAACCAACAATGATCATAGACAAAACAAGGACAAAAATAACAGGCACAGAATATAAACCATTTCTTTTTATGATTGTTGGGAGTTTTGATTGTTGTTCATCATTTGTTTAATGCTAATAATTTACTGTTGAATTCTAATAAAACAAAATATTTAAAGTTCAGCTTGCCAAATGTTACGCAGGCACAAACCAATATACTATTAAATAATGAGAAAATGAAATTAGTAGACACCACTGTATTTCTAGGTATAACATTAGATAGTAAGTTACAGTGGGGACCACATATTGCTAAATTGGCAGATAAGCTGAGTTCTGCAGCATACGCTGTTAAAAAAATTAGAGAAATTACCGACATAGAGACCGCGCGATTAGTTTACTTTAGCTATTTTCATAGCATAATGTCGTACGGCATCCTCTTGTGGGGAAACGCTGCTGACATTAATACAATATTTGTGCTGCAGAAACGTGCTATACGTTCTATTTATAAGATGTCGACTTTTGAATCTCTAAGGGAAAAGTTTAAAGAAATAAAAGTTCTTACCGTCGCATCTCAATACATTTTGGAAAATGTGTTATATGTAAGAAAGAATCTAAACAACTTCAAAAAGAAATGTGATAATCATTGTGTAAACACTAGAAATAAGAACAAGTTAGATATGCCAGTGTTCAGACTAAGCAAAGTTAGTAAATCCTTTAAAGGCCAATGTATACGCTTATACAATATAATCCCAGAAAAGGTTCAAAACCTTCCCATTAATAAGTTTAAAAAAGTAGTTAAAGAACGTTTGTGTGCCAAAGCGTATTATAAAATTAATGACTTCATTCAAGACGGCACACCTTGGGAATATGGTGGCTCCTTATCTTATCTTATTATTTGTTACATAGACATAAGTAAACATTGTAGTAATTTTGATTTTAAAAGACTAATTTTCCATCTTTTTGGTAAAAGATGGCCCCAGACGAGTTTCTTGCCGGCTCTTCTCGCTGGGTTAATTCCCGAACCGGTGGTAGGCATCACGTAGTATCGACGTTCAAAAAGAGTATTTAAAAATACCAATTTTGAATAAAAAATTTTTTGATTTTGATTTTGGGAGAATGCCAAATCGCCTCAGATCATTGAGCATTAGCTAGAGTGGACAAAGAAGTACATTTCTAACAAGCGGTGACTATTCAGTTTATTCCGTTAGATTCGTAGAATCCACGGATCACGAACACTTTTTAACCCACGCATTACGGATGTTACATATTGTGGAATACACATTTTTAGAAATTAAATTTTATCATTGTTGAATAGAGACACATAAATGAAACCTAAGTAGTTACTGGTTAGTTCTTCTAAGTAGTCTGTGGTAGTTACTTAGGTTGACCCGATTAAAAATTATAAGCAAATTAAAAATATTGCCCATCTCTTTCTCGTAAAACGATTTATTACACTAGTTGCTACCAAGTATCACCATACATTTACTAAGTATGGCGCTTGCAACTCGTGACGTCATATGCCAATTTATATAGCTCTCTTTGTTGTAAATTTATATTGTTTGTATCTTCGTTGTTTTTTAAGATTTTCAAAAATGGATTCTAGCTTTTTTCCTACATGTTGTCTAACATCGAATAGACAAAAAAAAAGTTTAGACGTCTGCGGCCAGCTAATTATTTTAAAAAAATTAGAAGAAGAAAGATACAAAGTGGTAAAATCATAAAAAAAATATATTTTGGTTCAGCTATATGTAGTACATACTAAATGCTTGAATAAATATGAAAGAACAGCATAGTAAGAAGCATAAAAAACACAAAAAACATGCAAAGCATAAAAATGTTAAGAAGAAAAGTAGACAAAAAAGCGTAAGTATTATATATGCGAGACACTAAATATTTTTAGCTAAACCTTATTCCTTGGTAATCTTATTTTTATGTCTTTAGTCTTCAGATTCTTCCAGTGTATCCGATTCCGATAATTGGGTAGAAAAACCGTCTACAAGCACGTCTTCAAATCGAGATGATTGGATGTCGATGACAGGAATGTTGAAGACCTACACAAAAGACGATTTACGGGAGAAGAAAGAGGTAAAAGATAAAAAAGCTATTGATTCATATAACCCGGCCTCTAGCAGTCGCGAACTCAATCCTTATTGGAAGAATGGTGGTACCGGCGTGCCACAAACATCCCAAGAAATTCGAACATCAAGACAATTTATTAAACCCTCAGATGATCTCGGTTTTACAAGAAAATCTACTGGAGATCTTAAGAAAGAGGATGAGGCAAGAGATTACAGAAGATCATACAACTGGAAAAGTAGGAAAGGCAAGCAAGAAAAATCTAAAGATGAAGATGAAATTGAAGAAATTAAATTGGAGGCAGTAGAGAAACCAATAGATAAAAAATCTACAAAAAGTACATCAAATTTATATTTATCAGATGAAAAGATGAATAAGTTAGCTGCAAAAATAGTCAAAGCTGAAATTATGGGTGATACAAAGTTTGTTGATGAATTAAAAGCGAAATTGGAAGCTGCAAGAGAATATAGAAAGAATAATCCAAATGCACACCCAGAGAATGAAGAAGATAACATAATGCTTATGTCTACATCTAGTACTGGTAGTAGTAGGCCCCTGCTGAAACCGCAGAAGAATATGGACAGTGGAAAACGCAAGGCCAAAACTTATGATTCTAGTGAGAGAACAAAATATTTTGCTAGTGATGACAGATACAATTTGAATGAAATGGTAATGATATTTTTTTACTACTAAATATATTATAATAAATTATAACTTATTGTAAAAAAAATATTAATCTAATATTATTGCTTTCAGTTCCAACAAGAGAAATATGGCTCAAATTATGATGAAGATGCTGAACTAGCAAAAATAGCTGGGAAATGTAAAAACCCTAATGATGATCTGGAAGATATATTTTTGGATGAAATATCTAAAAATAGATCTAATTCTGCAGAAAAGGAGAGACAAAGGGCTATAAAGCAACATACTAAATTAGAAAAGTGTTTGGAAGGATGCGAGCATTGCATTGATTCTAAAAATATGCTTAAACATCTTATTGTTACTTGTGGCAAGAAAGTGTATATAGCATTGCCAGCCAGAAAGTCTCTGGTTAAAGGGCATTGTCTGATAACAACATTACAACATTCAACATGTGTTACTGGTCTAGATGAAGACATCTGGGATGAAATTCTAGTAAGTATTAATAAAATAAACTGTAGTTGCATATTTACTCAAAATATCATAAATGTGTTACACTTGACTTTCTATCTACAAATACATATGTATAAAGCCTGAAATCATATAAATTGAATTTGTGCTTTACATTTCGTTTACAATTTAATATATTATAATTCAACTGTTACAGAATTATAGGAAAATGATCACACAATTTTTCAATCAGAAAAACCATGATGTAGTATTCTATGAAACTGCAACCAGGCTTCATCGGTTTCCGCATATGGTGATAAATTGTGTGCCGTTACCACGAGATGCAGGAGACATGGCTTCTATATATTTTAAGAAGGCATTGCTAGAATGTGAAGCAGAATGGTCTATGAACAAAAAAGTAGTTGATCTAAAAGGCAAAAGTATCAGGAAAAGTGTTCCCAAGGGTTTGCCCTACTTTTGGATCGATTTTGGAATGGATCCTGGTTTTGCTCATGTCATTGAAGACCAATCTCTATTCCTAGGGAACTTTGCAGAGGTAACTTCTTTGATATGATGTTTTAAGCTGTTTACTCTAAATCAGGGGTCTCAAAGCTACGGCCCGAGGGCCACATCCGGCCCGCGGACAGATTTTGTCCGGCCCGCGAAGAGCTAGCATACTTGAAAACTCCTTTTAGTGAACATATTTTTTATAGCAAATTAAATTTAGTTTACTGAAGTATTCTAATTTTATGTTGAATAATTATTAATATAACATCTACATTGATATGGTCATGGGCTAACTACTCATAACATTGTTGTAGGCTTATTGTTATTGTTTTTGTGATAAGTTGGATAAAGAAACACATAATTGTAATGAGTAAAGACATGTATAATATGCAGAAAATTTAACATCAGTATATAATAACTAACAAATTATTGAAATGAATCCAACTAACATTTTATATATTTTAAATAAAAACATAACTTATAACATGCATAATGACATATGCAATACTAATAAGATTTATGTAATTGAGATTTTGCACTGACAATAGTTTGTAGTTGTGGACTAATTTTACTTGTACCAATTATTAAAAGAGATTTAAGATGCTCATCAGTTAATTTAGATCTGTAAACATTTTTTGTGTACTTCATTTTGGAGAAGGTCTTCTCACACAAATAAGTAGTACCAAAAACAGAAAACAGCCCACAAGCAAATTTATGCAAATTATCAAATTGTGTCAGTGGAAGACCCTTATAAAATTCCAACAAAGATGAGTTTTGATATTTGTTCTTAATTATATCACTGCAGTGTAGATCAATCATTTCCATTTGAAGTTCCGGGGCTAGGGTTTCAATGTCAGTATCAAAAGGATTCTGAAAAATCTTAATTTGATTCACAATGGCATCAAAGTCCGAGAAACGAGTATTAAAATTTTTTTCAAACACTCAAAGTTTCGATTGCAAAATCGATAGGAAACTCAGTCTCAGTGGTGTGGCTGAATATTTCACATGTTTTAAAATGTGAAAAACATTTACTTCGTAGTTGTGATTGAAACAGTATCAATTTCTTCCAGAATGATTTGATATTAGTGTATAAATCAAGAAGATGCTGGTTTTCTCCTTGCAATCTCAAATTCAGTTCGTTCACATGTTTTGTCAAATCAACATAGAATGCTTACTTCCACAGCCATGCGTTGTTTTGTAATTCAGTAAAAGGGCGATGCTTTTCATTCAAAAAAATTTCGATCACTGCTCAAAGTTCAAAAAAGCGCTGAAGGACTTTCCCACAACTAAGCCAACGTATGGCAGTATGTAAGAGTCATTTTCTCCAATCTCTTCAATAAATTGTCGGAATTGTCGGTGATTCAGCCCAAAAGATCTGATAAAATTAACAGTTGATATGACTGGTTTCAGAACTTCAGACATATCCAAACATTTTCCGCACAAAGACTGTTGATGAATGATACAATGTAAGACTAATGGTTTTGAACCACCGTCATTTTCTACAGCCTTTGACACAAGAGCGACCACTCCTTTATCTTTCCCACTCATGTTTTTGCCTCCATCAGTTGTAATACATTTCAAGTTTTTCCATCGAAGGTTCTTTTGATTAATGGCTATTTCAACTCCTTTAAAAATATCTGTACCAGTAGTTATGCCATGAAAACTATACATATCAAGAAGTTCTTCATGCACTTCATAGCTTTTATCTACTCCTCGAATATAAATCAACACCTGAGCAGTATCTGACACATCCGTTGACTCATCCAAGGCCAAAGAAAACCACTCAACATGTCCATTTTTGTCGAACAGTTGAGAGGATATATTTTCAGCGATGTTTTCTACCCTTCGAGCCACAGTGTTTGCTGACATACTGACAGTTTTTAATAAATTTACCTTTTCAGGGCACATTTCTTCGGCTACTGCAATTATGCATTCTTTGATCATTTCTCCATCGGTGAATGGTTTTCCACGTTTTGCAATTTCAAGAGCCACACGAAAGCTGGCACGTGTTTTATTTCTTGCACAGAATTTTTCTGTCCGCAAACTCCTGTATATTTTGAGTAATTTTGAAAATGTTTTGTTTCATAATGACGTTTAATGTTATATTCCTTGAGAACGGCTATGCTTTCATTGCAAATCAAACATAGCGCCTTGTTACTGGACTCAATTACGAAATACTGAATGTTCCACAGATCTTTGAATTTTCTGCATTCACTATCAATTTTTCGCTTCTTTTCCATACTACTAAATCACATACAAAAGCAACAATTCAAATCAAAATAGTGTTACAAAGATGTCTTAAACTTAAACACGCGCAAACACGTTTTAAGGAGGTACGCACTATTTTATTTCACAACAGTGTCATAGGAACTGACTTGTGGTTGCGCCACTAGCCTTCTTATATATTCCAATTACTGCCATCTAGAAGTGAGTGGAAGACACCAGAACTTTCTCGAACCAACGAGATTATTCTGTACGTGCTATTAGCGCCATCTGTTAGCGATAGAAGGTACTACCTATTTCCGCTTGTGTCCACCAGATGTCGTGTCACATTACTCCTCATGGCTCGTACTCTACGACTAATCTAGAAATTACAGATAATGACAAGAAAATTAATAATATGCAGTGTTGCTGTTTTGCGGACTTTAGTCTGATTTGCAGCCTTTTTTAAACGTTGCGTACTTTTTCGGACTTTTTTTTTCATCAGTGGACTATTTTACTTTTTACCACAGGCAACAATGATAAAATGGTTTTGGCCCTCGGAACTTACTGGAGTAATCAGTATGGCCCTAAGGCTGGAAAGTTTGGAGACCCCTGCTCTAAATAATTAAAAGAAAAGAGCTTCAACCATTTTCCCTAATTGTTTTTTTTTTTGTTTCAGGAAGTTATTGGTGGCATGCTTGACCTTGATCACACCTCATGGAAAAACCCTCAGAAAGAGTATGGTGATTTACAAAGAAAAAAAGTTTTAGAATTTCTGCAAGAGTGGAAACCATTTGAAAAATCGTTTTCAGAATAATGTTAATACATACTAAATTCAATATAATAAGCACTTGTGAAAATCAGCAGAAAGATTTTTTCAACTTATTTTTTTAAATCAAATTAAACTGACCACAGCTATTTTGCTTATATATTATTTATTTTCCTATGCTATTTAACATCTTCTTTCATCATTTCTTCTATTAATCTTTGCCGTTCTGCTGCTTGCCTCATTTTTGTCAGAACTAAAGATTCATAATCTCTATCGTTAACTAATGTCGATGTATGTAAAGCAGACTTTGGTATATAAATTGGTTGGTCTTGAAGCCACTTCAATGTCAAGGGGTTTTCTGACAGACCTGGAAAACAAATCTATCGTAAGATCAAAATATTTTTCTTATACAAAAAAATTTACATAGTTCAGTAAGTAACTTACCTTTTTCAAACTCTATTGCCATTTCAGATGCTTCTTTACTTGCAAATTCAACTAAAGCACTGCCTTTCTTTTTTGGTGAAATTATCAGAGCTACAATTCCACCATATTTTTTCAAGAATCTGTTAAGGTTGTTTTCATTATAACCACCATTATCAGGATCATTTTTTTCTGCCTTCCATGAAATTTTGATTCTATTCAAACTGGAATCCCATACAGGTTCATTTAGATTATTCATGGTTCTTTGGATTTCTTCTCTCATTCTTTGTTGCTCTTCCTGTAAAAGACGACTGCCTTCTTTCTGAAGTCTTGCTATTTCTGCAGCTAATTTCTGTTCATCAGTCAAATTACTTTTAGAATTACCAGATGCAGCTTCATTTTCTCTTCTTTCCAAATCTTCTTTAAGCTTTCTTCTTTTGCTGTCTAATTCTTTGTCTCTTAACTTAGCTGCTGCTTTTGCTTTGATTACCTTATCGTAAGCAGCCCTTGCTGATTCATCGGTAAGTATTTCCAAGGCTTGTGACAGCTCATGGAAAGTTTCTGCAGCTTTAGGATTGTCTGGATTTTTATCGGGATGGCACTGTAATGCTTTCTTTCTGTAAGCTTTTTTGATCTGTAATTTTAAAATTTATGTTTATAATTAGGTATAACAAAAAGCACTTAAAAAATTATTTAAATCAAAGCACAAAGTGTTTAAAGGAAATTGATTTATATACCAATAACTAAATTACCTACTTACCTCTGTTTCTGTAGCTGTAATTTGAACATCAAGAATTCCGTACAAATCGAGATCTTCTATATTTTTCTTTGCCATTTTGAGAGTTTGTAGTTAATTAATAATTGAAATGAGGATTGTGAAAACTAAAACTTGTTGTATATTGTAATTTGTATCTTTTGTCAAATTTTCTTCTCCATCTTATTTTCTACAGACAACTGTCAAAGACATTGACGTTGTTTTTTTATGTAATAATTTATAAGGTGCAATGTAATGTGTGTTTTCTTCCAAAAAGAGGGAAAAGTACCTCGTTGTACCTACGAGTACAACGAGGTACTTTTCCTAAGTACCTTGTTGTACTCGTAAGTACCTACTAAAAATAGAGTTACTAAACAAAATTACGAGGGGCTCCGACAACTCTTCAGCACATTCTTTTAGAAATTAAGGCTGAGACTATATGCTCCGGTATCCGGCACACCGGTGAGAATTCAGAGCACTGAAAACAGAACTCTGCGCTAATACTATAGAGTTGAAAATGAAAGTTTCAAGTGGGAGTTTTGCCGGGAAATTCAATAGGTGACGTTGTGGAATTTGCATTGCATAAATTTGTGTTATTTCGGTTCTTAACGTGTAATATTGGTAGAATATTAATCATTAAATATTCGTTAACGTGGACAAGTGTGTGCAAGTTGTACAACTTCTAAAAACGTGCTATTTTGTGTTTCCTGCTAAAACTCCCTAGGAACTTTCAGTAAAGCGTCTACCACTTTACTGAATCGACTGACATGACTCATTGACTGTACTGACTATTTATTTGGACTTTGGCTAGACTTTAGACTTGACGATATAGGAATACAGTGTTGAAAATTGAAACAAAAATTCTATTTCCCGCCTTTTTTACTTGACACTGGCAAATGGTTTTAAGATAAGCCAATGCCATATATTAAAAAAAAGTGTCAAGCTATCATATATGACATTGACATTGGACTCGACACTCGTGTGTTCGATATTCAACTCCATTGTATTAACGCAGAGTTCTATTTTCAGTGCTCTGAATTCTACGTACGTAATGTTGAACAAATGGTCTCAATTTAGGGGGCAGATTTTTTTGCCGGTAGAGCGCGCTACTTTTGAAGAAGTACTCGTTTAAATATACTTGGTGGAAAAGAAATAATAAAGTAGTTTTTAATAAACATATTATTTATTAAAATAGTATAAATTACAAATAACTAAGTAAGTTTATAAGTATAAATTACATTTACGTCTCTAATAATAGTAAGTAAATAATTAATCAGTAATAATAACAATAGTAGTATCGGTACGTCCTGAATAGTTGCGCAGCTAGTGGCAGAAAAGAGAACTATGTCTGATGGATGGATGGATGAACTATATCTGGGTTTATTATTGGGGAAATAAATACTATGGAAAAGACTATACCGTTCGGACTCCATAAATATATACTTCGTGGTCCCAGCCTTAGATGGTATTTCATCAGGGCCACTTTACACACACAGGATAACTTTGTGAGAATAGATGTTCTGATGTTTGTTAAGCTATTTCGCACAAAACTATTGAAATGATTCTAGTGAAACTAAACAGTATTATAATAGCTTCTACAAAAAGCCTCGAGCAGTTGCTAGTTTGCTCTTTGCACAAAATTTAATATTTACTTTAAAATAATAATATTTCGTATATAAAAATTTCAGGTATGCCAAAAAAACTTGAAATTATTATAATATGTGGAGGTACTAAAAAGATACAAAATAGTTTCCAAGAGAAAAATCAGTTGTGTTGTCTTGAAGTATGAAAAACAGAGGTGGTCCAGACATCCTGACGTCAGAATGTGTGACCACTTTCTTTACGCGATTTTTCGCCAACTATCGAGGCACTAAAAATTTGAAGTGAGGTACCAAATAGTACCAAAAGGTACAATATTATGGTATATTCTAAATATAAGATATTGATATCTCTATTGGTCCAGGGATCCTGACGCTCACGATTTTAGAATCAATCGATTTTCCAATATCATTCATAGGGAAAGAGTAGCATGGTGGTAACGGTTTTGTTCAAACATTCTATAAAAACCAATTACGCGAGTTTGAATTAAAACCTTACATCTATGAAGGTAAGATGCAAATTTGCGTGCATCTTTTATTACTTAGGGTGAATATCTAGCGTCAAATAGTTGAACTAAGTCAAAGATGGTCGAAAGCACGTCGAAGGAATGCCATGAATGTCACAACGTGTAATTGCTACATTCTACATTACTGTAAAGGCGTTATGGTAATTTTTGTATCATTCTTAATAGTCGTTATTACATTGTGATTTCGAGAAATGATTACAGTTTTACTTGGTTAATTTCCAGAGTGCGTAAAATGTTTTTGTGTAAGTTTGACGACAGCGGTTTTCAATAACTTTTCTAGCTATGCCCTTTCTTCTTGTGTTTTATATTCCATGCACATGACTCATGACTCATATACGAGTCAAAAAATTAAATAAATCCCACTAATATTATAAATGTGAAATTTTGTGTGGATGGATGGATGGATGTATGGATGGATGGATGTTTGTTACTCTTTCACGCAAAAACTACTGAACAGATTTCGATGAAATTTGGTAGGGTTTAGGCTTTGGATTACTAGATAGCAGGGCATAGGCTACTTTTTTTTTCCAAAAAAGTACAGATTTCCCGTGGAATCTGTATTTACGCGGGAGGAGCTGCGGGCAAAAGCTAGAAAAAGATATTAAAAAAAAACAAACATTAAGAATTGTTTTTTGTGAAATGTGACTGTTATTTAACCTACAAAAAAAATACGGATGTGGGTGAATGCATGTATGGTAGAATAATAACCATTAGATATTCGTTGATGTGCACAAGTGTGGGCAAATGGTACAACTACTATAGACGTGCTATTTTGTGTACTCTCCAAAACTTTCAGTAAAGCTTCTACCACTTTACTGAATGAACTGACTTGACTCGTTGACTACACTGACTATTTATTTAGACTTTGACTAGACTTTCGACTTTTTAGAAATATGATGTTAAAAATTTAATCGAAAATTCTATTTCCCTCATTTTTAACTCCACATTTGCAACGGTTATAAGCTGACGCCATTTATTTATTAAAAAATTTTTCATCATATGTCAGTTATCACTGTCAATTTAGTATTTTCATCGTATTTACTGATAATGTGGTTAGGTTTTTGGGGTTTTTCTAAGTAAATAATTATATTATAAAGTTAGAAATTGGCTAGAAATTTAAATAAAATGTTTACGAAACATTTAAGTAAGTTCTAGTGTATGCGCTAGCATTTGTATTTCACATTAAGACAATGTTAATTTGATACACCTATTTTATTTTCAGGGTTTCGGGCTTGGAATATTATATTTTCCCGTAAAACTTCCACCACGGTGGAAGCTAAGCCTCTAGAGAATACAGAAAAAAGTAAGTTAAAAAATGCAATATATTTTCGCAGTAGATATCTATCTATATATTCGCCTATTTTCTAATTAAACATTTGTCTGATCTTAAAATCATTAGTTATTTGACGACACAATTTTCATTTCTTATGTTTACGAGAATATTGCTCATTGCAAATTATATTTCTTTTATTTTACGAATTTGCAATCAAAGTAGCTGCAATTACCGCAGAAAATAATATTTGACATAGGTACAAATTAAATACATAACACCTTACCGGAATTATTGAACTGAAACTGTTTAATTTTTTTTTCCAAAATCGTTTTGTTAATTAATCAAGTAAGGTACTGAAAGCTACTTACCTACTATAAACATATTGTTTACACTAAACAATAAACATTCTGTATAAATATATTTTATTATATTAATAAACTTAAACTAAATTATAAAACTTTTGCACTAACTTCCAACTAAATCTGAACATATAACTATTAATTATTAATATTCTATAAATACATAACAAATAGTAATATTATAACATTTCTGCACACTTAGCATGACCACCATAAAAATGTGTTTTGCCTATACATGAATAGACATACTGACAGATAATATGGACAAAATGACAACTTTCCTTTGTTAGCCTGTCATTTTGTCTATTCTTCCATGGAAAGAAACCATTTCTATGGTTGTTGTATAAACTGTACTCTTTCTCATATCTAAGTGCAGGATTTGTTGACTATATTTACAATATATTTGTTAGATTTTATAAAATTAGTGTGCTTTGTGTTGGTGGACTGAACAAAGGACAATATACATGTCTCTTTCACTCTCTCTTTATTTATGATACATATCACATACCTACCACATACACACCAAAGTACTATATTGATAGTTTTGTACTGTTTTAGGTGGCATTATGAATTATTTAAAGAATGGTCTATCTAAAAGTAGTTTGGGTCGTAAAGAAGTTTAGGATGCTAGCATAGTATACAAACAGTTTTAAACTATAAACAGTTCTTACCTAATTTATATGTATTTGACAGGTGCTGTATCAGAATCAAAAAACCCTTTAGAGTATCCAGATTATTTTCAAGTTCATAATTTATTTACGGTGAAAGATTTGTTTGATGCCAGAGTACATTATGGTCACAAAGAAGGTTCCTTGAATGAACAAATGATACCTTATTTATATGGCTCTAGGCTTGGTCATTTAATATTTGATTTGGATGTAACAGCTGAGCATTTGAGAAAAGCTTTAAATTTTACTGCCCATGTGGCTTATAGAGGAGGCATTATATGTTTCTTTAACAGAAACGCACTCAACGCCCATCTAGTTGAGAAAACAGCTATTGAATGTGGTGAATATGCTCATACAAGATTCTGGAGGGGAGGTATATTTACCAATGCAAATCACCAATTCGGTGCAATTACGAGATTGCCAGATTTATGCATATTTTTGAACACACAAAATAATATTTTAAACCAGCACACAGCAGTAAGAGATAGTGCAAAGATGTTAATACCGACAATAGGTATTGTTGACACTAATTGCAATCCAAATCTAATTACGTATCCTGTGCCAGGAAATGATGATACACCTGTGGCTATAGAGCTCTACTGTAAATTATTTAAAGGTGCAATCATGAGAGGGAAGGAGGCAAGGATGAAGTTCTTACAAGAGGAAAGTTGAGAAATAAATACAAAGTGATGAAGCCAGTAACACATTTTATATAGTAACAATTTTCATAAACATAGACTATAGAATAAAGTGGAATTAACATTTGATTTATTTTATTTTACTTTAAAAACATAATATAAGGTTTTTGTTTCCACCGGTGGTGAACAGCAAAAGTTAAAAAGATTATAATACTATCCAACTTAAGATTCAACAGTGAGTATTACATAATATTTATCCTTTTCTTGTTAAAGTTATTCTTTACCACTGGTTTTAAAATTTTGAAATACCTAATATGAATAATGAATTTTTTTTTGTTATACAAAGAAAACTTTTTGGTGCAATATCACAATTTTGTGAGCTATATAAAATATTCTATCTGATAATTTGAGATTATAATAGAGCTATGATAAAATATTCTATCTGATAATTTGAAAATTAACAATTTACTATAACTTGGATTTTAAATTTTTTGGTCCATTAAATTTCAATGTTTCTTTGAAAGACATTATCCCAGAAGAACTTTACGCATCATGTGTGATGAGTGTGGACTATCAACCTCTCTGCTCTCCCAGCTGCCCGTAATGCATTTTGAACTACATAGATATTGTAAAAGTGGGATCCTATATCGACCACAAAAGTCAACAAACTTGATATGTTCCACGCGATTGTCGAAAAATACACCTGAAAAGAAAGAAATAATACTTTGTTAGATGTTAGAAAAGTTTTCGAGGACCAGCAAACAACCAGTAAGAGATTAACACTGCCAATGGACACCTGGTGTTACCATTAAAAGTTTAGTTAAATATCTTTAAGTTAAAGTAGTTACATATTATTATGTTTTACATGTGAACCAAATTAACTTGTTAATCAATTAAAAATATATATCTCGTCGCAACTGGCACCTACAGGCTAGAAGGAGCTTTTCCATCTCAGAAACGAAAACTAATATTATCCCCACGCATTCGGGATATTGCCTTGTGGAACAACACATTTATACAAATTAAATTTTAAAATTGTTAAAAGGTTGTCGCGATTAATTTAAATTATAAGCAAATAAAAAATATTTCTCTTTCTCGCAATACGATTTGTTACGTCCTTTGTTACAAGATCCTCCCACCTATAATGACAAATGTATAGCGGGAGGAACTTGTGATGTCATAGGCCGATATATCGCTCTTTCTTATTGTAAATTTAAATGGGTTCTAGGTAATTTATTAACATGCTGTCTAAGGCTTATATTTAGGCAACATGCCCATTTAATTAAGCAACCTATTTGAGATGTGTTAATTTTATTTTTATTTTATCTATTATATTATAAAACTTATTGAAAATTAACAGATAAAGGGATATATTCCTTACACCGGATCTTAGACTGTGGTATTTTTATGATCAAGCTGGCCCATTTGCGTCAAAAGATTCTATGGTGATTTTTTCTTTATAATAATTTATCTTTTGGTCAGCAGAGTGTTTATATTCCTTTCAAGTGTCTGTTATTATATTCAAGTAAAGTGAATTTATAGATATACCCTTGCATTTGGGGTTGACACAGCACTGTGCTTGTTTCAAATAATCCATTAATGTAATTGGTATGTCTCCGGTGCTGATAGGAATGCCGTGTAGTTTGATCGACCGAGCAGCCAGTTCCAGTAGCGAAGGTGGCTGGAGAGTCATGTCCCTTACGAATCTCACAACCAGCGGATTGTCTCGAAGACTCAGCTAAAATTTAAAAGGTTTTTGGTATTAAGCAAAATGCAAAATTCATGCAAAGATTTGCTGATTTGCTACTTCATGATGCACAGAATGCCTTAGAACCTTTAAACCATTAAATACGCTTACATATGTTCTTTGCACTGCACTCCATATAACAAATTCCTAAGACGCGACGCGAGTTATACGCGGCAATAAAGCTATCTCGCCAATAGTTTTGATTTGAAACTTTATCGACATCGCGCGACATATATCTCGCGTCACATCTTGCCAATTGCATTGGGGTTTCAGGCTACTAAAAAAAGCTTTTGTTTTATATTTACAGTCATGAGCGTTAGAATGAATACGTCCCTAATTCCTAGTAACATGTAAACGATGCCGTTGATATTATGTACATATACGAATATTGAAATAAACGTCTGGAGTTTAGTTTGCATACCAATGGCGTATTGTATCGTGTACATTTTATAACCATTTGGCGCGTATATCTATGTAATATGTTTGTCATTACTGCTCGTGACTGCACAGTGTACATATTATATAGATCTACTTATTCCTTTAGTAACGTGACCAGATAATATTTTAGGCATTTCTGGATCTCATATCTGACTAGACATTATCATGCGAATGCTCGAGAAAATGTAATCTCAATAGGTAGGTATATCAATGTTTGTTTAAGGGTTCTTATCACCATGTCTTTGTGTCTTACTACTTAGAGCATTCCTAATGATGACAATGCATAAATTACCAACCTCTGTCAAACATTTTAATTTGATAAGTTGGGTCGGCAAGGTCTTTAGTTTGTTTTTGTGTATATGTAGAGATCGCAGTTGGTTCAAGTTGGCGATGCTGGCTGGTAACTGTTCTATGAAATTATCGTTTAAGACCAACGCTTGTAGGGATTTTAATGCTCCAACTGATTCTGGAACTTCAGTCAGTTGATTTCCTGCCATCGACAAAACTTGCAAACTGTAAACAAAAGAGCAAGATTATAATAATGTTCTGTTAAAAATTCGGAGGGTCACCTTATACGTTACTAGCGGCCCGCCTTGGCTTTACACAGATCCGATGTGCTTACTATACAACATATTACAAACCTTTCTTTTGAATCACTCTATTTGTTGCTGAAAACTGTATTAAAAATCCATTTAGTAAGATCTAAGCGAACAGGATACGGAAGCGACTTTTTTATTCTATCTTTTTAATTCTTCTAAATAATAGATGAACAACAATAGATACAGCTTCCGTGGTCTAGTGGTTAGAGCTTGGCTCCCGACTCTGAGGTCGTGGGTTCGATTCATTGGAACAACAAAAATGTTGGTTTCAAGTTTGGTTAGGACAATGCAGGTTGATCACCTGATTATCTGACAAGAAAGATGATCCATGCGTCGGACGGGCATGTAAAAAGTCAGACTTGCGCCTGATCTCTCGCCAGTCGTGTCGGTAATCCGTCAACCGTCACGACTGGCGAGAGATCTAAGTTATGAGAGTAAAGGACGAGAGTGTGCTCTTGTGTACTGCCCACACATTTGGGCACTATAAAATTACTCCTGCGTAACTGGCCTGGTTTCAATGAAACCGGCCACCGTCACCTAAATCGGTGTGGGGGAGTTATTTTATAATTTATATTAGATGCAAGGAGGTATCCCATCACGTAGCACATTAGGTGATTGCGCATTTATAGTACAAAGACGTAGCCGTCAATAATATCAATTGAATGACACCATTATTCTATTAACGTGCTTCCCTGGCCTAATCTAGTGCAGCTCTTCCCCTTTAGCATTCAAAGCAGATTTATCTGCGTATCATGCGACTAGTTCGTGACTCTTGAATCTTGTACCTATGTATCAGTTGTCTACATAATTTTTAGCGCACTTACTGATGAAGTCTATACACTGCTATATAGAAGGCAAATAATTATATATTTTTTTTATATGAGAAAGCATCAAGAGCGTCATTTATTTATTAATAATAGTTTTGTAATTAGATTTATGGGTAAAGAAACCGGTCAACTTGCTTATCAACTTTAGTGCATGCGTTGGGCATTAACGGTCTGTACTTTGGTCTTTGGACTAGATTTTTATTAGTCCTGAATGAGAAACGGATCTGATTCGAGCCCATAGGTAACAATCAATAGTCTCTTTTTCAAGATGACCATAATAATATGAAATCATGGAAAAAATAATAAGCTTTCTATAGCGATCTTTTTATTTAGTAGGTAGGTAAATAGGGCAGAAGGAACATTTTAGAAATATGGTCTTCTCGGTTACATCGACAAAACCTAATTCATGTACTTAGGTACTGTAGGTATGCTATTAATATTCTGTAGGTATTAAGCGTAGATACTTAGATGTTTACTCTTTACTCTTTACTCTTTAAATGTGATAAAGATTCGCTATTAACTGTTTCGATAGGCTGGTACGTAATTAATTAATATGTTTTACAATTTGCATTGTGACTTGCAACTGCTAATCGATCATAATAGTTCTGGGAATGATTCAGCTATAACATAACCACAACAATTCATATCAAGCTTGATAAGTTTACTTCAATGTTCAATAGCAATAACAAACGTTTAGTTCTTGTAACCAAAACAGAGAGAGAGAGAGGATGCATCCTCTTGCGTTTCTTCTCGAATGGCATGTTCTATCACTTTTCTGTTTCTAAAAGGAACATTTTATAATGATCTCTCACATTCTCTTTCCCAAACAAGGGCAACGCCAATCATAACATACTAAAGTTACCACTAATAATTATGATAGGTCGGTTGTGACTTGCGGATGACAAGGCATAACGAGTTGTTTATTTTGTATGGAAATAGAACTCGGTCATTGTTTTTATTTGTCTTCTAGGACAAATAAAAACAATGACTGAGTGTAGGTATTAATATCTTGATTCCATGATATTCGAATAGAATCAAGAATCTGAGTCTAAATATGTTTAATTAATCGACTTTCCTGAACATATAGACACTTAATACTTACGTACTACAATATATCGAAACAATAATATTCAATCTCTTCACCTCTGCCAAACAGAATCCAAGAAGGAAAGTGGTATATGATTCATGGTCCTACTCCTGCGCATTTAGCAATTCATCATTTAAATCTGAATTACGATTTTGTTTTAATAGAAACAAAGCTAATACGATTACATTTCCTGAATTGTATAAAGATGTTGGTTACAAACATCATTCAAACAACAACGTAAGGTTTGCCAGCGACTGTACTACTAGCGTGGCGACTAAGTACAGCCTGATCATCCCAACGTTCAGAATAGACCCATCACCAATACCCACGCTCTGTGATCGTTTGCGTTTTCTCAATTGACTCATTCCTCTAATAGAAGTAGGTATGTAGGTACTTTTTTAAATAGGTATGTTGAGGTCAGGGTGCACTGTACAGACTTATTTACGCAGATAAAGTTAGACATAGAGAATATTATGTCTCCAACCTAATCTGCATATTACATAGTTGAGCAGTTCAACTTAGAAATGTATGCTTTTGCAATGCAGGAGGCGACCCCAAGGCGAATACGTCAATGGCCTTGGACACGTGCTTTTGCTTGTCTATTTGAATTACTAATTTAGGCAAAGAATACATAATAGTTACAGTAATATGTTATGCAACTATTATCATGTACTCATATTTTTAGGCTTAGGGCTAAGATACTACCTAAGTAAGACAAGAATATAGTTTTAAATACATATATTTTAATTTTTAGGTAACCATTCGATTCTTAGGGCTAGTATAACCAAAGAAACTTAATAATTTAAATTAAAAAGATAATTTAAATTATGTAGGTACTTAACTACCTACATAATTAGAAACAAGTTTTTTAGGGAATTATTGTTTTCAAAAATTTTATGCTTTCAATTTAAACCAACCAAGAGTTTTGAAATCTTTGCCAACCAAAGATTTTGCTCCTTTATAATTCTGCTGCGTGATATTTGTCATTTTATAGTGAAAGTACCAAAAACGTAATTTTGGCTGCTTACTTTTATTGTAAAAAAATATTCTTCAAATCCAAGTGGATTGTTGAATTATGTTTTATGTTGACGATTATTTAGACAATAAAAATCTGTTCATATTAGGCCTCTTTTAAATATAATACATCTATGTTATTTGGCCAATTATTTTTTAAGTCTGTAACGATAACAAAAGTTAAAAATAAATTCTGTACTTACCCATTTAGTTTCCAGACATCTTTAGAAATGTTAACTATTTTATTAGCTGCTAAATAAAGAAAACGTAGCGACGATAAGTCCAATATTTGTTCGGGGAAAAAATTGAACTTGTTTCCACTTAAATTAAGTTCCTTGAGGGTGTTTTTTGAAGAACTGAAGCATTTAGGGAGTGACTCGTTTGTTAAATAATTATGTTTGGCCCTCAAAGATGTAAGAGGACAATATTTAAATACGTCTGGTAGAGAGGTGAGGCGGTTGTTGCTGACATCGAGCATTCTCAAATTGTTAAATTTGTTTATAGATTCTGGTAGTTTTTGTATTCGATTGCCATGAAGAAGCATAATTTCATAGTTTTCTGCACAATCTTTTTCTTCAATTATATCTATTAATTCCGGTAATATTGTGGAACAGTCTGCAAGTCGGCTCGATAGGTCGAGTGTTATTTGTTCCCTGCTATCACTATCGCAGCTGTCGGATGTATAACACTCCATGTTGTTACTGTTAGAAGCACGTATTATTGCCTTACAATATCTTCAATTTAGGAAATGCAGCTTCAAAATTCACATTATCAATTTTAAGTAAATGCAATGCAAACAAACACACACCATGATCCTTCGGTGCGCACGCGCAACGCGCAAGTGCGCAACTATCTAACTGTAGTCTGCAGCTAAACTAATAAGAGCGAGCTGTGTGGCTATACAAAATATTATAACCTATTATAATATCAGATAATCAGAGTTTTATCAGATTGAGGACACTATTGAGTGGACGACAGTAACGAGTTACTGTTTTTATATTATTAACTTATCATACCCAATATTGTAACATGCTTCTAACTTTGGGTAGGGTTTTGGAGTAAATAAAATACCTACTACTTATGTATAATGAATAATTTATTGATAGTAAAAATAAATTAAGTACCTACCTATATAAAATTTAAAAATTTTGGATCGATGACAAGACAAAATGAAAAGTATTAAAATGCCAAAAATATTTTTAGCCTGTCTTCCGTCTGTAATCTGTGATCATACGCGTTGATTTTTTATATACTATAGATGGCACTGAAACGAAATATCTATGATCAACGTGCTTGAAGTGTGACGTCACATTTATTCATTCTTCAATTTCCGTTCCGTTCTTGTTAAATGTTGTAGCTTTAAACTTTGTAAGGAGTACGCATTACATTTTAAATATAAAGGAAGAAGCTAGGTATTGAAATGCGAAAATCTATTTAAGTATAATTGGTTTCAAATTTATAGTAGCGTAAGATTTTGTTACTTTGTAGTTATAAGTATAATTGTCGACTATGAATACTATAATCATTCTGTCTTGCGGAAATATCTTATATAAGATAAGTATTAAGTGCATAGTTAATTGTATTTTACTTGTTGTAAATAATGAGTGTTTTTAATAATGGTAATTTGTCACGAAGTAAATACATATTTTAAACATTCAAATATTTTTCGAAAGTACGTATAATGAACCGTATCATTCATACGTCACAGATCGAAGATCCGATCAAGCCCGAGCGAAACCCGGAATGAGCCGAATGAAGCGAACATGTCTGTGAAGTCCGAGAAACTAAAATTTGTCGTTCACTGTATTGATGTAAATTAAAAAAATCTAACAAAATGATATTGTAAAGGATTATTGAAACAGTTTTATTAACCTTTTATTGATATAATAGTGCTAGTTTTTTCTTAATATAGTCCAAAACTTTGTGAAACATCGATAAAGTGCGAGAGTTCAGTGCGAGTGCAAGCAAGGGTGGTAACGAGAAATGTGAAGTAGTATCTATGAAGTTCAGGATTCGGCCGTTTATTTTATACCTATAATAATGAGCGGACGCCCTAGGACCACATCATTCGCCGAGGGCAGCAAATCCGTTCGAAAAACATTAGATAACAATCAACCACCGAAACCACCTCTTGGAGGAGTAAAAATTAGCAGTGAGTACCACATAACCATTCTTTGTCGGCCATCGTGATTTCTTAGACTGACGTTTCCTAATTCTGACACTAGTATGGCTGCTATTATCTCAATCTGCGTAGTATTGAGATATTTCAATTAAAACTTACAATACCAATATCGCATAATAAATGTTCTAATGAGGTATGGCTGCGGGATCGAAGCTAGATTTGCCACATATGCTTCGGCTTGGTCTGTGACAGATATCTATATAAATGTCAAAATATATTATAAAAGTTTCAAACGTAGGTAATTTTTTGGATAATTAATCGTTAAATTTATATATTTCATCAACTTGTTCGACTGCGTTAAGTACAGCTTACTCGCCGACGGGTTAGTTTCAGGTCTGAGGTTATAAATTATTATTTTTTATTGAAAACTAATTTCTAGTGTAGGTCCACATTTGTAGTGCTATTTCTATACCATTAGGTCCTTTTTAAACTTGATTTTAGTTGAAAATATAAATTATAGCTAGAGCTATGTTTATTCCTTAAGTATTCAACTTTATAATCTATATAAATATTTTAAATATGTTGTTTCAATAGCAATTAAATGATTGTTAAATTCACTATCTGACATACATATTTAGTACCAATAAACTTGCATAATAGTTATACCATATGTTTACAACTTCACCTCAACCTCGCAATTATAATCCTCCCGTCTTTTCTCTTAAACAGTAAAAAGTATCAAAAGCTAATATTATTTAGGCGACATCTATTACTATTTGTTCCATTCTTAAGGGCTATTATCATCTTTAATTTTAGCATAAAATTTTCAGAAATATGTAAATTCTTTTTATCTCAATTGTTTCTTGGATAGTTAATCACAATGATAATAATAAGTTGAAATGTATTGTGGACATAACATTGCTCATTGCAAATTATTGTATGCAATAGTTAATTTAAGTGCCATTTTTTGACACCTGATAGGAAAAACATTGTAACTCAGTTTTGGCCAAATTGAGTTACAATCATATTCGTGCTGAGCGTTTAAAGCTCAATTTTTTTATCTGACACTTGTATCTCTATCTTGTCTGATAATTGATTTAGAACGTGGAAAAAAATCGTAAGTAATGGCCCACAGAAGTTGATAAAAGGGTATCTGAAGTTATGCAAAATAATTTAGTCCATTCATAATAAATACATTTATTAATATACATTTATTTTCTTTGATTGTTAAAAATAGTTCTTGACAGATCTATCATATCCAAATATTTTTTCTAAAAGTAAGTATAATGATGTTAACATTTGTTACAATTATTTTCTTCATAATAGTCTGGATGTTTAGTTTAAAATCACACTCAATAATTTGACATACATAATTCAATGATAATTCCGCTGTCTGTGGACCGATTTTCGAAATTATTTTTTTAAGTAAATCGTTTAATCCCAAGTTGGTCCCGTTTTCACCAAAGTGGTGACCTGATGATGAGGTCCATGAGGAATCGAGGGAATTCCTCGAAATTTATATGGACACATATGGTGATTTGGACTTTTTCTTAAGTAGTCTAAGCATATGCTACCAAAAAGTAAGATTTTGCACCAAGGTATACCCTGGATCCAAACATACTGAACAGAACTCCTGACTCCTTATAGATACATGTTTGGGGATTTCGGCATTGTTTAAAGAACTGCAAGCATATGCCACTTCTATGTCAATCATCACATAATGAGGTATATATATTTTATGCCAACACGGATATCTTTGAACATTTGTCATTACTTTGACGTATGTGAACCATTTGCAAAATTGTTGCTTTTTTTTGTACAGCAAAACTTACATCTATACATATAGCAATATCATAACAAAATTGTTATTTGTTGTTGTAAAAGGCTATAATTCGAAATTTGTCCATGAGGTCCATGATGAATTGAGGGAACTCTTCGAAATTTATATGGACACATATAGTGATTTCGACATTTTCTGAAGTATTCCAAGCATATGCTACCAAAAGTAAACTTTTGTACCAAGGTATACCCTCGATCCAAAAGTACTGAACAGACTCCTAATTCCTTATAAATACATGTTTGGGGATTCCGACGTTGTTTAAAGAACTGCAAGCATATGCTATCATACCACTTACCAGGGTTGATAAAAAAACATCATTTTTAAAAATAAAACCAAATAATCACTTTATTTGAATTTAAAAATCAAATTTTTTATTTTTTTTACCTTCTCGTCTTTTTTAAATAATTTATTAGTCAGTTTATTAATAAATTATAAGGACGTATTTTGGTTTAATTTATTTATTAATACAATTACGATAATTCACCAAGTTCTACTAAAATCGACAATTTAAAAAACAGTAGCGTTGAAATTATTACAATGAAAGTAAAAAACTTAATATACTAAAAAGGAACATAAACCAATTCTTATGACAAGTAAGTATTATTAACTTAAACTTTTATTTTTTAGAATTCACATTCAGGTCCTTCAACAATTTGTTAATTTTTGGCTGATTTAGTTGCAGTAAAATTTTAATGATTTAAATCATTGCTTTTTTTTTAAATCACCTGATTAAAATCACTGATTTCAATCCAGTGATTTAAAGCATATCAATCTTGCCACTTACAGTTATCATCATCATCACCACCACCACCACCCTCTTCACAAGAAACACCAACATATATATGTTGGTGTTTCTTGTGAAGAAAATCTTTTTTTTGGTGGTCATTACGTATGAAATAGGCGTTTTGTAAAGGAGGAGCATAAAGTCGTTTTTTTTAAACATTATGTATTTATTTAATCAAAGTATATACCATTGCTATCTATGCACTTTTGCCATCTCATAGGTAGTTCATTGATTCCTTTACTAAAAAAAACATTCGGACAGGAATCAATAAAATCTTTGATGGCACTTTGGACTGCCCCATCGGAGTTAAATTTTTTCCCTTGTAAGAAGTTATCCAAATTTCGAACAAAATGGTAATCTGTTGGAGTACGGTGTGGGTCGTTACGTGTGGGTACGGTCTGGGGAGTACGGTGGATTTCTTAGACATTCCAATTGAAGCTCCTCTAATTTGGTAGCCGTCTGTTGTGCAGTGTGTGGTCTAGCGTTGTCCTGAAGCAGCAGTGGCCTAGAGCGGATGACCAATCTCGGTTCTTTAGCAGCTAGCTTTTCCATCATGATTTGCAGTTGTTGCAAATAGACATCTGCCATAATCGTCTAGCCAGATTTAAAAATGCTGTAGTGAACGACACAGGCACTAGTCCACCAAACGCTCACAAGTAACGCGTCGCGTTTTTTGAGTCAATTTTCGCTTGGAGCAGGCTTTGGCTGGTTCACCAGGGTTCAGCCATTGTGATGAGCGTTTCCGATTATCGTACATGATCCACTTTTCATCACAGGTAATGATTCGAATAAAAATCCCTTAATTATTGTGCCGGTTGAGTAATGTAACGCAGCAGTCGACGCGCTTTTGTCGGTTTGCTGCACTCAATTCACGAGGTACCCACCTTTCAAGCTTTTTCACCATCTCAATTTGCTTCAAGTGGATTAAAACAGTTTTATCACTAACACCGCAGCCTGCAGCTAACTCGGACAGTTGTATCCGCTTCACAATAGCCTTCAAAGCTTCATTATCAACTTTCGTCTCCGGCAGTCCACGGGGCTTGTTCTGCAGGTCGAAATTTCCAGAACGAAAACGTTGGAACCAAAAACGCACTGTGTTTTCTTTGGCGACACCGCCATACACATCATTAATCCTTCGAGCCGTTTATTCAGCACTGGTGCCACGGTGGAACTCGTACTCGAAAATAATACGATATTTCAAGTTTTCAATTTTGTAAACAGAGTGACCCAAAGAAAAAACCAAAAGAGGAAAAAACAAAATATGAATTACGGTTTTCGAAACACAAATCCATGAGTAAATAGCGGTATAAACTTGAAATTGGAATTCCTAACCAAAGAAGATATATTTGAGATCAAAGTGGCCAGTACGACAAAACGCCAATTTCATATGTAAGGACCTAACATTACACATCACAGAATAAAGATTAATTCAACAAAAGATACAAAATGTTGTATCTTTTGTTGCCAACAAATCCTAAAAAAACACTTCTAAGCTGAAAATAAAAAAGACGTTTGTTTCAGCACTCAACCAAAGACCATTTCCATCACTCATTTCCCTAAACATATTACTGTTTTATTTAAATTGTAAAATTACGGCCTTGCAGTTACGAGAATCTAACTACGTAGTAAGTTTTAGTGGGGTATAGGTAGTTTTTACTCGTAAAACTTTTACGGGAAGTATATTTAATTCTTTTATACTTTACATATATTTAAGATTTTTACTATATTTTACACATATTTAATAGACATCCATGACCCAGGAACACAGAAAAACTTTTTGTTCCTTCGGCGGGTACCCCCGGCTTGAGTACCAATGCGCAGAACCACTGAGCCACAGAGGTCGTCGTAACAATGTAAAGATAAAGCTGATGAGAGTTGAGAGATGAGAGAGAGAAAATGTCTGTCTCAGACAGACATTTTGTAAACTTTAATTAATTGCATCATTATAATGGATTTTTTGGCTAGCTATCAAATACCGATAATTTCATTACAATTAATTATTAACATAGGGACACAGAATGTATTAGCATGAACTATAAAAAATTACGGCATGACTGCATGAGTCAATTTCTTTGCACGTAAGGCGTATACAATAGGAATCCTTACTCATATTATAAATGCGAATTTTTGTATGTATTAGTCTCTTTCACGCAAAAACTACCGAACGTATTTTGTTGAAATTTGGTATGGTCATACTTTAAGGCTCTGGATAAACACATAGCCTACTTTTTACCCCAAAAAAGTGCAGTGTTCCCATCACTTGGCATACTGTATTTACGCCGTCGGAGCCGCGGACAACATCTAGTATCTAAATAATAATAATCAGCAAAATATGTATTTGCATATGCCTGCGCGGTGTATCTTAAAATATCGGCTCGGGGAGGCGTATTGGCCGATTAGTCTAACAGCGTTTAGTACATCCACTTGTCGATGTTATCAGTGCCTTATCAGCGGGTGGCAGCGATCTCACTATCTCGCGGCCGAGCTCCTGACACTCGTCATGTAACTGCGCCAATGTACGCTGCAATTCGCCTTTCGCTTAATCATTCATAGGTTCCGGAGCTGGTCACAGCTAGCAACTAGCAACAGGCATTTCCAATCGATCGTTACTCCACTTACAGTGCTTTTAAAGTGATTTTGATACTAGTTTTAAGAATGATAGAACTCAATAAACGGTTTTGATAGTTGTGATGTGTTGTGAAATATGTTGAGAAGACGAGGCACCTACACTGTGAACTCTGATACGAATATCCGACATGGGAATATCAAAGCATCCACCACAAAATCTAAACTGTCGGGTGAGTTTCGAATAATAATGCACCTTAGCAAATAGCAAGGTAAATATGCCTTCGCATTCTGATAGTTATGTATTTCCATAAAATTTGATTCAGTGACGTTGCTATTGATTTTATAACACTCGGAGGAGCTTTCTGTATTCAGAATAGCAAAAGTTATGTTTGTGATGCTATACAAATGATATTTCTGTAGGTATTGTACAGAACATACCGTTATAATAATAATGTATAAAACATGTTATAGGACCTTTAGATAAAAGTTGCCTTAGATTACATAAAAATCGCGAATCGTATGTGAATAGATATAATATCATTAGAAATTAATCATAAACCTGTTTTTTAACCATAAAGCTTTTTAGAATGCTCATGGTTTTACAAGGAAAATAGTAGCTAAATAATACAATATTTGATTGTTTATAGTTCATACGATACCTATACATAGTATTACAGACATACAAGGTTACTTACCTATTTATTGTCCTTAATATTTTACTAAATAAATAATTTGTTATAGTGATAGCCTACCTAATAATTATTGTCTGTAAAAATCATATGTAGGTACTATACATTATAATGTATGTAAAAATCATAATGCACTTCTAAAATATTACTCCTTATATATATATTGCAGAGGTACGTAATACGTAATTAACGAGAAGATTTTATACACTTATGGTCACCCTTTCTAATTCGTTTCTATTTTTACCTGAACATTTCCGTCAATTGTTATGATAGCTATTAAAAAATGTTAGGTTAATTTTGGATCAATTTGAAGGATTAAATTCTTTTATTTTTTTTCTAAAATAAAGTGATAAATCGGAATATGATAATGCTATCACAAGCGAGCTTCTAATGTAGGTATATTTTATTTAACATAATCTTTAACGTAGATACTCAATATTAGTAAAAGCGATTAACCACCCACACAATATCTCTATGGGCAATTTGTGTGCAAACGACGTCACATGTTTTATAGTTGTTATTCGTACCCGACATTGACAACTGATAATATCTGATAAATTGTGAACGATGTTTATAATCGAGATAAAAACGTGTGCCATAATTTTTTCACTGTGAACAGTTCCTTATTGTTAGCTAGCAATATAATACGTGAAACTAAAATTTGATGTCATCTCCACAATGTACCACCAGCATAGTAAATCCTAAACCTAATCTATTAGCCAGTATCCAATTCATTTCATTTTATCTTTCGGATACCAGAAAATATCTGCTACAGGTTGCATTAATGCAGAATGCAAAATAATTTCATAATTCGGGATATATGACTATAAATTATAATGAAATCATCTTTACATGAGCATTCAAATTAAAATTATTAATATATAATAAATGTCGCATAAACGCGAAAGTTTGTATGTTTGTTAATCTTTCATGCAATAACTACATTAACTTTGGTTACTAAATTTGGTTTGATAGCTAGTAGTTTAGATTCTGGTCTTCTGGATTAACACATTACAACATTTTTCTCAGTAAAATGTACGGTTTCTGCGCTTACGAAGTCGCGGACAAAATCTAGTGATTCATATTATGTCGGATGTAACTTACTCTTTAGTTTTCGCATTATTTAAACGTTTGAGCTGACGTCCTTAAACGTCTGCTCTCTGCGCGGGACCTTATCACACGCGGACATATCATCACAACCGCGACAGTATGAAGTCAATAATAATTAAGTAAAAGTTTTAGTTAGGCTCTAGTTATAAATATTAAACACATAAGTCTTATGCGACTTGAGCGTCACGTCACTTAATTTAACTATCGTTTCAGTATTCGGCCGCAAAGCCCATCATAGTTTATCGAAATTAGTTGTGAATGAAGGAGCAAGGGCCCTCACTGTTTACTATTTAATATTTACTAACCTTTTTAATATTTCACAATACATACTTTTACTAGTTTCTTTTAATAAAATAATATATTCTTCGACCCAATTCGATTATGTAAGAATACGTTATTATTTCATTTAATTAATGAACAAAACAATACTTAGGTAATTATGCGTCAATACTCATTAATGACTTAGTGACATTGACAGTACGCAATGCATTGATTACTGCTTGATGTTGCAACTCTTTGGCAGATATTAGGACTGTACAGTGTACACGATTCAATCGAATTCTTTGTCTACTAAATTAGTGTTCGGTGCTAGAGCGAGCACTTGCAGCAGTAGCGAAGTTAGCGAAGAAAAATTGCAAAGGAAAAAGGAAAATTAACTGTTCCAAATTACCTTAAATAAAGGCCGTAAATAAATTAATTTCTTACGTAAATCTACGTCACTACATGGTTACTACGTGGCGTGTAAACTTTTGGATTTACGCCCAGAATTATTTTGGGCAATTTGCTGTTTTCTTTCTTGTTTTAACAACTTATTAAGAAAATGTCTCAAAATATCCTTTCGTGTCACACTCATTAGCTTTTAGAAAAAAAATATTTTTGCCGAGTAACATATTAAGTTTGTCTTTATTTTGATGCCCTTGTTTTTGTCATTATGTTAGTATTAGATTTAAGAGCCTATATTACCTACTAGCTCAAAAATTCGCATATTCGCGTATCACGGACCATCAATATTTTTGGGTTATTTTGGTAGTTCAAGAACTACGTAGTCTTAATAATAAGATTAAAGTCTGTGATAAAAATCGATCAAATATTATTATTTGACTTTTATAATGTGTTGTAACCAGTAACAACTACTATAACGTAATACCCTGATAAGAGTTACTAATTTATTATATCTCAAACGTAAGCAAATTCGACCTTTATTACGAAATGATCAGTCACGGACACCTGCGGTGTACCAGTTTCAAACCTTATTGCCATCAATAAGGTCGTAATGTGATACACAGGGTTTATTGGCGACTGTACATATTGCAATCAATTCCTGGTTTCTATTCCCTTGTTCCTACCCGACGCGGCATCGACAGATCTTGCATATTTTATATGGTTGCAAGATCGATGCATGCCATTGTCCTTTGTCACATCTAACCTTACGACTTACAAATAAAATCATATTTTGGGTCATTCCTTGAGATGAATAATTGTATCCTATATCATTTTATAATAATTATAATTACGCTTATCATGTAATTTCGTTTTTGTAAAATGCTAAATAAGGTAATAAGCATAATTTATTCTATTTATAACGATTTTTCACATTATCAAAAATACTACATGCGCAAAATAATTTAATGAATTTCTATTCCAAGTATTGTTTCTAATCAATTAGTCCTTGCCGTTCTTCAGAAAATCATTATTGGTTGCTGCTTTAGAAACAGTTACCCAAGAGATTATGAATTAGATGATCTTAGATAACTCTATAGTTCGGTGATAAAGTTAGATATTATACATAATTGCAGCTTCAGACCTCTGTATATTGAATTAAAAGTTTCGATCCTGCCTGCTGCGCTAAATACATCTATTTAAGAGGATATTAATCATATTATTTTAATAAATTTTACAGTACCCGGCGATAAATATTGCACATCGACCTTTGGAAAGAGCCAATCGGCTAATTTCGGCTTCGTAGAGCGTTATCTCTGTCGCATACTACCTATGTGACGTTTTGTCAGTCTTTATTCAAATGCGATAGAGTGCGGTCGCGTCCAGTTCAAAATATATATTTAAAGTTGTAACACCCCCAAATTTAAATAATTTAAAGTTGTACTATGGCAACTTTATTGAAAAGAGGGAAACCTTTACAATTTATTTATTTTATTTTACCCCATCCTAAAGCCATCACTTATAGAAAATTTGGTGTATTTTATACAAATAATAAAAAAAATTATCAAAAGAAGCAAATCATAATTGTTTCAACAGCTCCTAAAGATACCGGACTGTTTGCATTTCGTACGACAGAGATAACGCTATACGAAGCCGAAATTAGCCGATTGTCTCTATCCAAAGGCCGATGTGCAATATTTATCGCCGGGTACTGTACAGTAAGGTTAGATTGATATAATTGCATCTTTGAGATGCATCAGCCAGGCAACCGGTTTCTGTAAGATCCACCACATCCAGCTAGGAAATGGGACATTCGTATTCAGGGCGGACGCGACGCGTGTTGGATTATGTCACAAGGGCCAAAAGGGCATTACTAAAGCTTTAGAATCCCATTTCATTCCCTAAAATATTTTTATTTGCTTAAAACCGCATACAAAATAGGTTTCATTCTTGGACGGTTTCAAAGGACAATGGTGAACTCTCATACATCATTTTATTTGAGATAAAATGGAGGCGTCTATGAATAAAAAAATACATAAATGATTAGGAACTCATCCTCCAACTAACTTCTAAAAAGAAATATTCCCGAGAAGGCCTAGGTTATTAGATATTACATCATAAAAATCCTAAATATTTTAGGTTATGTATTGGTCTTATTTTATTATAATTTGTTTGTATATATTACTGAAACTTTCCCGGGAGCTACATTCTCGTAAGACTGAGTAACAAAGTGTCAGAAATCAATAGAGAAATAAATGGCTACGTAGTTGGAGGAATAGATTAAGTATGTATATTATGGTATACTATTTTGAACGTTATCATAAAAATAATTTTAAATGCACTTGTCTACTTAACACTTTGTTTTCAAAAGGTAGTAATAGTCCATGAGTTATATATATTTATGATAAAGGAATTAATTTATCAACTGATGAAGGAATCCCACCTGTACATCAAATAAAACAAGGATATTTTTCTTAAATATTTATTCTTCATTATTTTCTCTTACAACATAGTCTAAAAATTTAGCTGGTGCTGAAATTGCATGTTCCTGGTGTCTGGCCGACTCCAAATACCACACCAGGGTCATGACGTGCGCACAACAGCCCACAGTCCGCCGACCTACCAAGCAAATGCAACAGTATGCTGTGATTCATGTCCGGCCTGGTTGGTGTATTATTTTGTATTATAATATATACATAGTATTGTCTCATGCTCACATGGCGTGACTTTATTTTCCCTCTTATTAATGTGTCACCACTTCTAATTTGAAAATCCAAAATGTTGATGGGTTCACTACAAACTTCTATTCTATAGCCGCCTTGAGAACGTATATGCTCGCCATAATAAGAGCGAGCTTATTTTATGTGATACGTCCCCTAGGCCAACAGAATTAAATCTCTGTATTCCAGGGTAGGGAAGTTTACATTCATGCGATCGGCATTTATGTTTTGAAAAAAAAATATCTCCTTCTGTTCATGTTAATTTCATCAACTGAGTATGCCAGATTATTCTCTAAATTCATGTTTTCATTAATTATTTGCAGTATTTCAGTTGCATACATATTGTCTTGAAAGCGATCACCAAACCTATTTAATAATGCTGCAGCAATTTTAAAATTTTCCATCATGTCCACACATGTCTCTACCACTAGAAACAAATGAAAATATTCCTGCCTAAAGAGTTTAAAGTCTCTCTTGAAGTGACCATTCACTGCCTCCACCACCCATCTGCAGATAGTCACACATCGATTCCGGTTGGCTTGTGCTGTAGTTAGTTGGAGTTCGCCTTCTAAAAGTGATTCTGGCATACACGTTCTAAATCCATATCCTTCTAACAAACTTATGCTGTCCTTGAATCCCCTGTCGAGAATGAACACATCACCATTTATAAAATATGACTGTAGGGCAGATTCCTCACTGAATAAGGTGGACATTATTTCAGCATCTGATGTAGTTGCTTTATATGGGCCTAAACAATCTACAATATACCCATCAGTAGCTACTATTAAAAAAGGTTTTAATAGATTCCTATATTTATGCATTGAGTAGCTTTGTTTCTGAAACATATAATTTGAGCTTTTGTGTATATATATGTATGTACCATCGCAGATGACTATTGCATTGTTTCCATTTCCGTATAAGCCATTTGGAATAGACAAATTATGATTATGTAATTCTTCTCTTGTTATGTGGTTAATGCCAAGATTTCTGGGCACAAAATCTTGAAGAAGAACCTCCCTCACTTTGTCCATTAATAATTTTTGTTATATTAAGATTATTCTATTTTAATAAATGAATAGATGTAAGAACTTTGGTGCAACTCTGCTCTCTATAATATTGATCATACTCTGGTGCAGGTCAGTAGGATTCTCCCTCAATATTTTGTCACTTTGTCGTCGATGAATGGAACAGCCACATAAAAGACACACTTCAGTGTGTCCCCTTGGTCTTGATCCAGCTTGTTGCTCATTGTCACCAGAAACTTGGTGCAAGTCACAGAGAAGATTTCAAGATCTCTGCATGCTTCACACACACAATCAGCTTCAGTAATCTAAAAAATATATAATTAAGTAGGTATAGTGTAGTACAAAAAATTTTGTTTGTCATAATAATATGACTGTTTCGTTTTGATAAACTGCTTGAATTAAGTACTTAGTAACTTGTTCAGAAGTTATAAAACCTTGGTGTCTATTATTGATATATTGATTATATAATGATACATGTAATAAACAACACACAATGTTTTTATTGTTGTTATGTGAAGCGGCAGCAAGCTATTAAGTTCTGTTGATATAAAATATTTTACTTACTATTTGTGGGTATACCCAGCTGCAAAGTAGTGCAGTGTCTAGTATCTAGTGACAAGGCAGGGCATCGGCGAAGTGTATTAACACTTCTATCACGAGGATTCTAGTACGTCTATCACGAGATGGACCACGTGAATCCATTGTAGCTAGAAGATAGCCCAGAAAAGACAAAATCGCGTAGAAGTATCAAAGTCCGGGAGGCAAAGCACAAAGTCACACAAAAGGGATAACGGAGTCCATATAATAAGTCAAATCACAGAGAATAAAAGTCCAAAAACGTGCCGGGTGGAAAATAACGGAAAGAAAAACAATATCAAAACACAATCACACACGAGAGGCAGCGCAGGAACACCGTAGAGTAACTTCTTTATTTGACACTTGGCTAATACATTTGTTTGACAACTAAGCAGGGTTGCTAGTTATTTTAACTCATCCTTCCTTTTTTACCCGACTACTTTGAAAAAATAAAATCGATTTATTTATTAAAAGTTTTGAAATTAACTAAAATTGTAGATCTGTTCACAACTTATACGGTAGGATGAAATATTATACTATTTATGCCGTTCGCCGGCTGAGCCACCGCGCAGTGTGCGCCGCCGCTTTGGCAAAAAAATATCAAAATATGGCAATATTAACGGTAGCTGAGGGAAAATATGAAATCCGTAAAAAGTAGTCAATTGATTTACAAAAAATAATCGGTTTTGTTTGGTGGCTTTTATTATATCCTAGAATATATTGGTAAAATGTAATAAAATAAAATAATTGTTTTTGTTCATATGACATTTCTAGACGTTTAAAAAATATCGAATAATATTTCGCCATTGTTCTTTAACAGACAATACATTTTGAAGCTTATCTGCCCGCTAAATATTTTTTATAGTTGTTTAGTCGCTAAAGTAAAAGGACTGAATTTATGTATTAACGTAACATGGAGATCTATGTAGGTATTAACTTTTAAGTGGGTGACCGCTGAACCCTGGTAAACGTGCCATTATTGCCAATCAGAGCACGTTATTTTAGTTTCTTTTGCAGTTTATTCTGTCGCACTACTATATGATTGACCTCATAAAATTAGATTGAATCTTGTGAGATCCTTTGAGGTCAGGAACGGCACTAAAAGCCTACAAAAAGTTGATCGCTTAGTAACTAAAATGGCGAAGATTCTAAACAATATTTTCCCATTCATTATACATTAAAATTCTAAGCATATGTCCAAAAAAAATGTTTTTTTTTTGCTTCGGATAAGTTTAATTGAGCCTATAGGTTAGGTCTAGAAAAGACAAAAAAGTCAAAAGAAAAATAAGCAAAAACGAGCCCTGTTCACGATAGGGGCAAGAATTTAAAAAAAAAGGTTAGGTCAAGCTACTTACCTACGCAAGATAAAACGTTGCTGGTCAATCCTCACGTGCACGGAATCCCACTAACTTCGCCAAATGTTCAATCCAATTACACCACGGTTATTATGAGTGTATAATCTCTTTAACATTACTTACACTGGTACATGCATAATATTGTAATCTTACGAGTTTTTGAATAGATGAGTCTTTGATTCGATCGACCAGATAACAAAATGTCTATGATCAAACCAGCCCCCCTTGTGTCGGGAACACAATCGAGAATCGAATCAGTTCGATCTCAATAGCTTTTGATACTCCCTACACCTACACTAGCGCACGATTCTGCGGTGGCTCTATTTGTAACTAACCTGGATCGAGAAGTTCGTTACATTTTGGTACTCCCGACGAAATTTAAAACATTACTAAACACGAATTTGTTATTGTACCATTTACATTAAATATACCACTGAAATATATTTTCACCAAAATTAACAATTAATTACCTCCCTTTTTACCATACTACCAATTACCATGGCAAGTTATTGTAGCTATTGAATGTGTTTCGTGCACATCACTTGATATCTGCTGACATATTAAATCAACACTTGACTTTGACATTTGACAGAACGTCAAAGATTCGAACAGGAATTTTGAAACTATTGTTTATGTTCACAGTTCACAGTTTTTTTTTAGAAAAATAACCTTTTAAGACCTACCATTGCATGTGATTGGGGTTGATCGATTTGAATAAACTCATATAAAAAGTTATTTAAAGTGAAAAATATGTAATTTTTACATGTTTAATAATTTTCACCATAGACTACGGCACTCATCTGTAACTTGTTTACACTGTGGACGTGACGTCAGCAACCGGATACAGCTAACGACGCTGATAAGACACGATCTCAACGCGATCTCGATTTCGATTCGATTTTGTTAGAGAGTACGCCAGGAGCGAAACTGAATCAAAATCGACATCGGATCAGACTCGTAAATCGTAATCGTATCAGTTTCGGGAGTAAGGCCCCAGACCATTAGATCAGTAGCCCAAACAGGAACAATTGACACAAAAGTATTCTTTACGTTATCGAATGCAAGTTGTATAGGCGCTGTCATGATATTCATACAATTTTCATTCGATAACGTTACAAATAGTTGTTGTCAATTGTTCCTGCTTGGGATACTGATTATGATTTACGGTAATAGCTCTAATGTGAGCAATTATATTGAAAAGTAACAATTGAATCTACGGAACGCTAAACATGATGCATTTGAATAGTTTGTATACGTGTAAAACTAAGGTTTATATTATAAGTTTCGTGTATTGCACTGGCTTGTTGTGAGAAGTTATATATACCCAAGTATTTAGCACATTAGCCGGTTTAAAGGTGTGACGTCATACGACTTAAATTATCATCAATATTATAAAGAGATATGCACGCGCGTTTACACACAGTCTTAAAGAATCTGATTTAATATGATTGACCAAAACATTACTGACGAAATATAACGTTTGGTATCATAGAGTTCGATAGATTTTGATATGGGCAATGTTTGGCGGCGGCTAAACCTAGAATCAAATTGTGTCCTTTGCATTTCATAATGCTGCTACATTTATAAACATCCTGGTTATCTGCGTTATTTAATCCGGGACATTCCTAACGTATCAAAGCAACCTTTCCTATACCAGTCCATAAATGTGAAACAGCTTCTAGTAACTAAGTAACTAACTAATGTAATGCATAATTGACTTGATCCAGTACGTTCATGCAGCTTCGTTGTTCCAGTTGCGACAATTTTTAGTTTAGAACAATAAAGTGCGTTTATACAATAGCCCGTGTTACAATAAAAGGCTTTAAAGATAGGGCTTAGCTCGTCCTGAATACCGGAATGGAACGGCTTCGGTTACATCTATGCACTCACCAGATATAAAGGACTCTCAAAGATATTTTAAAATAAATGATGATGGTTCCTTATCTGGGGTTCCGGAATGTTATTTTAAATGACATTTTTAATTGCTCATACATATCTTGATTGTTATCTTTTCGCTGGCGTGTTTTTGTTTGAAACTAGACATGTGTGATAATGCGAATGTATTCCTAAATTCTTTTATAGTCCCAGATTTCTTTTCTGCGATATACAATAAAGTTACAGTTCAATAATTAATATAGGTACATAACTGTATGATTAAAAATATTACAAGCATGTTACTTTAAGGAGGTAAATAATTATCCTTAGTAGCGAACAGCTATGGCAACAAAAAATAAAGTACGCACTGAAAGAGGCGGAATTGTATAGAGCTTTTATAAGTGTCGCTTGAATATAGCTAGAGTCGGCGTTCGTCATCGGCGGGCGGGGCGAGGTGTCGCAGTTCAGTTTACCGTGGAGCGCGCTCGCGTGTGATTGTCCAAGCTGGAGTGCCCCCCGGGTGCAGTATGCGTGGACACCAGGTCCGACGCCAGCATGGCCCTTCAGATCCGCCCCGTAGGCGAGGTGACGCGCTCCGAACCCTCCCTACTTCGCTTACTCGATACCGATAAAAGTGGACAATTAACCAAAGCCCGCGAACGCCTCTCCTCCTTTTGTAAAAAACTGCGACGCACGATTAGTGAGTGTCCGAAAATCTGATTATGTCGATGTTACCACCTATTATTGTTGTCATTTCGATGTTCTAATGTTGCTTTTGTGTTTTGCGGCATGCAGGCGACGTGGACACACCTAAGACCGAGCTGGCTTCGGAAAAAAAGACATCGCACCGTAAGTGCTCAACGTGACGCACTAAATTAATTAGCTCGGCTTTAGTGTTTATTTTATCACCATTTTCACTTTATTCTTCAAAATAAGAGCTTAGTTTACAAAAACAGAATACTTCCTAACGAGAATAAATTGGAATCTAAGGGACTGAATTGAAATTTATCATTTTTTATAGTGTTAATGTTTTGATAAACTGTCTCTTGGATACAAATCATTCTTGTTCTGTCTTCAAGTGTTCACATCATTCATATCAATTAACCTACAAATTACTGTAGCATTGATGTTAGTTTAGAAATAGTTATTCATAGTTGACTTAGCAATGTTTAGATCGTAGAATTTTGAGCACTATTTCCTTTGTCGTTTTGTTTCATCGTTGGTTTCGAAATAACTAGGAAAGATAATTTTTGAGTGTTTCTGTCTATTATATATATATAATATATAATATATATAATGATAGTATATATATATACTATCATCGCAATGAGGGTTTTTGATATTTTTTATGCCATTAGGGGGCAGACCCAACTTTAAAAACCCTCATTTATTTAATCTTTGCATACTAACATTATTAATGACAGTTACGGATATATGCAAAAAATCAATAAAAATACATTTTACAACATTAGCTAAAACAACAAAGGAATCGTTTAGATGGTAACCTGTTTGTTAACAAAAACTAAAAAGTTTATTAGGTCATCGATAGAAAAAAGTAGAGGTCTAGATTTGAACCCCTAACAACCTAACCTGATAATCACGAGATCCAGATTTTATCATCTGAAGAGTCTCAGAAAGTTCCGTTTTGCCTGTGGTAGAACCTGTGATCTCCTTATCTTCTTATATATAATTTATAACAATAATAAAGAGGAAAGATCTGTTTGTTTGTTTGCATTAAAGAGGCTCTGAATCTACTGGAGCGATTTTAAATAAATTTGGCACAAACTACAGATATAAATTAGACCACGGAGATAGGATAGAGACATAGGATACTTTTTATTGCGGCAAAATGTATGGTTCCTGCGGTTTTTTTTGTGCGCATGAAGTCACGGGCTCCATCTAGTCTTACATTATAAAAATGGATGGCAGTTTCTTTGGCTTGCTCTAACGTCTGGACCGATTGGCTACGTATATGTTTTGTCTTGAAATAATTGTGGAAGTTCAGGGAAGGTTTAAACGTTGAGAAATATTGGAAAAAATTGCGAGAAAAATAATAAAAATAATAATTAAATTTTTCCCATATGAACTAATATCCCAGATCCGCCAGACTACCCTTATATCAGTAATGATTAAAATATATTTATCATAATTGAACGCAGCTATGGTGGGTGGCGTTGCAAATTGCAATAGCAAACGCTGTGTAACTTCCACCCATAGTTTCCACTCGACATTGCATAGTGATAATCCTATGCGTATGCGCAATGTAGGCGATTTTATTAGTCATCGTTGTAACGAAGGGCGTGATATGGAACGTCAGTATAAAAATTAATATGCAATTATGTAGGTACCTATTTACATCTATATATATAAAAGAAAGTCGTGTTAGTTACACTATTTATAACTCAAGAACGGCTGAACCGATTTGGCTTCAAATTGGTGGCGAGGTAGCTTAGAACCAGGAGACGGACATAGGATATTTTTATCCCGTTCTGTTATCTTTTTATCCCGTTGTGTTATACCACAATAAAACGTGGTATGTTCAGGGAAGGTGTGTTTAGGGAAGGTTTAAACGGTGAGAAATATTGGAAAATTTGCGGGGAAAATACTAAAAATGACCATTGAATTTTCCCATATTAACTGTTCACTGTGTTCAATTTGTCATTTGACTGTTAAATGTTGGTGCTTTCAGTTTATCTGTTTGGTTTATTTCAAAAAATAATTCGTCCTTATAGGAGGAGGAGTCGGCGTAGGTTGCAGGTTATATTTGTAGTTATTTATTCCAGCTCATAATTAAGACAGAACAACGTCTGTCGGGACAGCTAGTATACTATAACAGTTAAAAGTTAGTTTTACTAAGGCTTTCTACTAAGGCTACTACTCAATAGAATACAATATAGTTGTCCCGCGAGGGAAGATTTGCCTTTGATGAGGCCACATTCTTCATTACCTAATAAATTATTTCGTGATTTCCGGAAAAGGTCAAGCGGCTAGAGGTAGCCTGTCATCTCTATCTTCGATCTTCATATTAGGTGTTCAATTGTGCATAGTATTATATTATGAATTAAATGATTTGCTACCATTTAGATATCAAAAATTCTGAGCCGTATTATGTGTTTCTGTATCTCGCGGTTTCTTTAATCAGTGGCCGTCTCTTCATCAATCATTTCATTAACGTTTAGTCGGAACTCAGAGCGTTCAACTCCAATTTGTGATATGCAATTTTATACAGCAGCATTTTTTCTTTTTGATCAAATTTATAATGACTGATTTGATTGTCCCACCCTAGATCTTTGTTAGCTAGTACGGAAGGTATCTGTTAAAATGTAGGACTATCTCATACTTAGGTCTTAAAAAGCATCTGTTCCAATAATAAAAACATCATCATAATTGACCACTAACGTCCCATAGATTGTCCTGGTCTCTGGACACTGTCATTAACGTCAACTGTTTAGAAAGGTTACGCTGTTATAGTCTACCGTATTGTCTAACTTCACGTTACGTAGGGTTTTATTAAGTTATTTATGATATAGTATTATTAGTTATTGTAAGTCTTCTCAGACATGCAGGTTATCCTTCATCGCTGAGCTTTCGCATAATATGCTTCAAAAATCTCACGTACACGCCATTATACCCCTTCATCGAATGCACCTCTCGGCCTCTTGAGAGCAACCCAATAATTTGCCATTCTGCCACGGGCGCTCTCGATACGATAGTACTTAATATTCTAGGTAAAAATAAGCACTTAAGAGGATTAAAAATCTCCTCGAATTCACGTAACGCGTGATCTCTAATTCCCGGTCTACTATTTCTATAATTAGTGAACTAACATCAATTGCTGTGTGAGTGCTTCGAACTACAACCAGCATAAAAAATAACGTTTACGTGTGCATAGAATTTGCACTCTTACATAATTTATTGTTATTGGCTACGGAATTAGTATGGTACCTAGTAGAAAGTTTCGATGACTATTGTAGATAGGTAGGCTAATATACCTACATAGACGTTTACCTATATTATTTGTAGACGAAGCATGATGGGACAAAAAGTGTCTACACCTTACCAAACAACCCCATGTTTGGGGCCATTTAGGTTTGACATTTGTCATATAAACATTTTGACAATTGCTTTCGATTTTGTACTGAGGTTACATGTATTCTGTAATCAAGATGGCGTAACCTTTTCTTGTATGAAATTTTTTCTGTCTAATGTACGTCATAGCCCATTCTAAATATAATAGTTATACTCTGCGCAGATTCAATTTTCTTTTAATCTGTTAACTCTAAATTAACTCTCTACAAATGACAGCTCGAGCACCGGCGAATGTCAGCAATGTTGACGTAAGCCTAAGGTTGACACCAAAATAATTTTAAACATCGCGTCAGACAAATCTATTATGTCAAAGCACGAAACGAATAGCGGCCAGCCCCGTGAACGAAAGTCCTGGCTGGAAAAAACTCAAGTCCCACCTGCCTCCGCATTCGCCCAGCCACGCACACAGCCGCGAGTTGTCATTCGTGTAAATCGGTAGAATGACGATTCTTTACGTTAGTAATATACATACATTCTTTGCCTATATCCTGTTTGTAAACAAAAAAAATTAAATTCGTCCAAATTGATGGGTTAGTGACCCTTACTACTCAGTACTCACTTTAATACTTTATAACACTCTAAATAAGCGAAATTTGGTACCGCTATGGTGCACTATTGTATTTTTGTTCACAAAAAGAATAAATTGTATCTGGAGTCTGAACTCTGAACAGATTATAGTCATGTGTCTCAGAAAGGGAGACGTTGGTACTTGGTGGGCGTGGATGTGACCATCACTAATCAGGTTTGAGAGCTCGATGCTTTAAGACGAGACAAGACAAATCCCTACACAATATAGTACCTACAATCTACATGATATGTACTAAATTATGTAGGGGTTTGTCTTGTATGTCTTTGATTTTTCCGTTTATCGATTTATAAATAATTATACCTACCTGTATGATCAATGCTCAGCTGATTTTGAAAAATAAAAAAAACCAAAATTGACGAAAATTATGTAGACCCATGCCAACGAACTGCGTACTAAACCAATTATTATTTGCTAACCTTGATTCTAAGTAATTGATTGGTAACGTTGGGAGCAAGTTTTTCTATAGAATTAATGATTACGCGGTGGAATAAACGACAACACAATCATTGTATAACGTCATCTCTATACAAAGATGCAGTTAATGGCTTCATCATAATAATATTAATATTGTACAATGTACTATCCTATATACCTACCAGTATGTGAAGCTACAAAAAACAATTATTAATGTTGATCCAAAATCAAAAAGTTCCTAGTGATTGTTTTAGTCAGTGGATGGACGCACTATTGAGATCACATAAAGTATTAAACCAAAACCGGTCAAGTGCGTGTCAGGCCATGCATAGAATAAGGGTTGTGTAGTCACCCATTTATGATTTTTTTATTTTTTTAGGCCTCTATAACACCTAACACTGACAAAGTTATCTAAGCCGTAAGTAATATTTTTTTCAGATTTTTCGAGCCAGTCGTTTAGATTTTAGGGAGGAAGAGGGTTCTATTTTAATTTTTAACAAAAAAATGCGCTTTAAAGTTGAATATCTCGAAAACGGATACCTAGATCAAAAAATCTAACGATACCCCGCACATATGGTGTAGACGCGAGAAAAAAATCATCCTCACTTTACGTGTAGGGGAGTTACCCGAAATAAATATTTTTCGTGCCGTTTCGAAGGTAAGGTAAGAACGGACGGACGGACATGATGAAACTATAAGGGTTCCGAGACGTGAACTACGTCTCGGAACCCTTATAGTCTCGAACCCTAAAAACGTTCATGAATTATTTAACCTAAAATTAGGAAAAATTTGTGTTTTATGTGTTATAAGAGTATTTACTATTCATTATTATAGTAATAACTATATGTATAATACGAACTAATAAGGTTGTAGGTAAATGTAGGTCAATAGCAAGTGGTCTGGTCTTAAAAGTCGGGCTTTTACACGGTTTGCCTTGTTAGTGACGTTTATATTGTGTTCATATTATGATGGTCCAAGTTGATGACCTTATAAGGTTGAATATATTATATAATATCGCTTTTGTCAATCATCCCAAGCATCCCAAGCATCCCAAAGGAACACTATACTTTTCGGGTTAAAAAGCAGTCTATGTGCTAATCCAGAGCTTAAACTACTACCATTTTGGTATGGTTATTAGTTTAAGCTCTGGATCATCAAAATGTGGCAGAAACGGAACTCCATTCATCCTTTTAAATCCAAAAATACTCGTAAAATACGTGCACATGGCGCCCACTGTGTATTGAGCCGTACTTTAGAAAGTTTAGTTGTAATGTAAGAAGTATAAGTAGCTTTTGCAGATGGCGTTATAATCGTGACGTGACCTTTAAATTTCACTCTCAATGCCGCTAAAGGAGCTTTACTTCAAAATACAGAATGTCCAATGATCATAAGAATTCATGACGTTTATGAGGTAAAACAGTTAAATCTGTAAAGTCTGTAATTAACTTTTTCTGTAATTATAGTACACGTTTAAATCACGCTTTCAGTTTCTACTAAATGTTTCGGTCAACACAAAATTGCTAGAAAAATCGTGACTATTGTCTTAAAACATTTTTTATGGTGCAAATGAAGTATGTTTTTAGACAGTAACTCGTAAGATCATTGCAAATTACTCTATTTAAAGCAGTTATATTTTTAACTGGCTTTCAAGGCGGTTATACGTTCGGCTGTGTATATGAGTTATCGTTGAACATATATATATGTGAAATTATAATATAACGTCTTTGACTAAATACCTATATATATATATATATATATATATATGTGTGTGTGTGTATGTTCAACGATAACTCCGCCAAGTTGGTCCCGCTGTCACCAAAGTGCACCACCTGGTGATGGGAATCCCATCCCATCCCATCATGGGATCCATGAGGAATCGAAGGAACTCCTTGAAATTTATATGGACACAATATTAGTTTATTATTTGGCTCTATATTTTATTCTTACAGAATTATTTACAGTTCCAGAATGGGAACTTTTGTAAGATTGTTAGCATTTGCCAATGATTTACTGGTGCTCCTACATTTTGAATGACATACCTCATTCGTAAGACCTTCTGAGGAGTTCCTTCTGGCCAGTTGCCAGTATCGAGATATCGGGTCGTTGCTTCATGTTGACGTGTCTCATAATTGCTATTTTATGTGAACGGCAATTTCAGTAGAGCTTGTGATAGAGCCATTCAGGAAACTGTATCACCTATTGCTGTCAACTACTACGTAGTTTTCGCTTTGACAGCTTGTCTTATCTTTTTATCGTATGAGAGTATGAGACCTGCCTAAGCCAGGGATATTTGGTGGTCGTCGTTGGAAGCCTATGTTTAGTGCTAGACAATAGGTTGATCATCATAATTTAATTAATTAGATAGAGAACCTATCTCCATGATCCTATCTAATGAATTCAACTCTTGGCATTGATGTTACATTGACTGAACCAAGGTTTTGGAAATCTTGGAACTCTTATGTGGTTATGTGGAGTCGTCATTCTCTAGAGATCTTCAGATAGAGTTTCTAGAAGCAGCGACAACTTTATTAATAAGTTAATATTGCTAGAGCATTCTCGTAAATGTAGCGCAAAAAATAATAAAAGTAATTGCTTTATTGGTCCTTGCATGTTTATGACGTGAGCTCTATACTAATATTGTTAACGTATGACCTCCATAAAGGTCCAGTGTTACGATTATAAGCACGACACAGTAAGCAGAGGACTCAGGAGTCAGGACAGTACGTTTTAGTGGTACCAGTTTTTATTTATATTCATTTCTTGCTGTTTAATCCTGTAAGTAATTCTGTATGTAAATATAAAGTAGGATATGTGCAAACAATATTATAATATCCTACTTTTGCACGCATCATTTTAATATGATTCTTATAAACAAAAAGTCCTCAGAAAGGTTACAACAAAATAAGCTCCCACATTTTGCACTCAACTCTTATCAAAATGTTCGTCGTCGATCTTAGTCTGTAGAGGTTTTTATTGTAAAGGCATTTACTTATCACTATTGGTGCCAGAAGTCGTTAAATAGGTACAATTGAAAAATTTAGTACACCTATCTACTTTCTAGCTATACCATGGCGCCTGCGTCGTGCACAGAAACAATTTGGGAATCCCCGGGTAGAATATCAATACGCGCGCAACTTGCTCTTCTCATGATATATTACGTCACAATATAGTTGAGTACTTGTCCCTTATACTTAGTGTCAATGGTATTGATGAGTATTTTCCATGGCGCACCCACGTCAAGTTTGCCGCAAGTCCCAAGCCACCCCCGTTTATGGCGATGTTGATATAACAACACTATTCCTTTTTATAGTTGCTACTTGACGTCGTCGTGTTATTCCCCCGTGGTATACAATAAATTTCGTTAGTGTACGTATTATTGAATTAACGTTAATGTTAATTTGTTAACGATTCTACATAGTAAATATATTGAAGAAACGTCTTGGTTTTTTGCTTCTCAATAAAAAGCAGGTATTTGTTATAAGGTATCCAAACATAAAAATGTTATAAGTGATAATTGAACAACGCAAAAAGTTTTATAAATCTAATAATGACATTTGTTTGCAAAGTTAATATGCATAAAAGAAAAATAATGTGATAAAAATGTTAAACGTTTGAAAAAGTTTCGCTTAAACAATGCAATGTAGTCATTTAAATATTTTAAACATGAATAAAACTCGAAACTGTTTAAGTCCGTTTTAAAGAAAATTAGCAGTTTTTAATTTACATAATATTATGAGGTTTTCTTCAGCTAAAATATTTAAAATAACGACGAGTTAATATATTTACGTCTAACTATATTGGTTAGTCAGGTGACATGGTGTTTCGGATATTGTTAATGCAAGTGCTTTGTCTGGGGTACGACAAAAGAAAACGGGTCTTTTTATGTCACGACTCACGAAACAAGTCTCTCTTGTAATATTGACACCTGTCAAGTATCACCTGTGTTGATGTAGAGGAGCTATTGATGGTATGGTTCATAGAATAAATGAGGGTGTTTGATATTTTTTCTGCCGCTAGGTGGCATACCGAATGCACACAAAGCGTCATCTGATGGCGTAAGTGGTGTCAAAAACGGTAAATAAGAATTTTCGATTTTTTTTCTGACACCAGACGGCGCTTGGTAGCCCGACGGTCCTTGTCGTGTCAAAAAGCTGTCAGATGTCACGAATTTAAAAACCCTCATTAATATTAATGGTGATCCTTACGTCCTTAGTATACCTGTACGTTCGTATATGTCAGTGGAAATACGAAAAAGAGTGTAAGAGTGGGCGGCAGAGTTTCGCATATTATGCTATGTCTGTCTCTACCACTAAGCTGGATTAAATGGTAGCGTCCTTGTCGGTATTGTTTTGGCAATTAAATGCGAAATGGCCGTTAAACAGACGTTCCGCTAGTGGAGTTTCGCATCAGATCGAGATCAGATTTTAGCACCATGGAAACCGATAACCCAGATTATTTTAATACCGACGCTGTCAACAGCAGTTCTTCAATCTTCTTGAGAATCTGAAAGCGGTGACTGGGAGTCATCCTATTTCATAGATTACGGGTGCAGACGTCGTTTCAGGTGACATTCTGAAACGACGTCTGCACGTAGTCTATGAAAATTACAATGACATTAATTCTTTGCAAAAAACTGCAGTGTACTAATGTTTCGCAGACGTTTCGCAGTGACTCGATGCGATTAGGTGCACTAACGAACTTGCAAACTTCCTTCTGAAATATAGAAACCTATTAAGAGTTCTTGATGACGTTGGAATACAAATTTGTGCTTTCTAGTTTTGTTAGCTATAAATATTTTTCTTTAGTATTTATCTGCTCGAAACACATTTGTCTCTGCGGTCGTCAAAGGTCACACCAGCACCAGAAATTACTGTATAAAAATATTGGTACCCTAGTAAGGCATTAAAATATTTTTAGTGTTAGACAATGGACATTATGCACTAACGCATTTATTGTACCAATATTACAATTGAACAACACTACACGCTACACAGTGGTGTAGCGTGTAGTGTTGTTTAATTGTCAGTTAATTTACAGCGCGTATAAATGGTGCGAGCTTTATTATTAACTGTGTCGTATATTGTTTGAAGTTGTCAAGTGTACCGTAAACAGTACACATCCGACCGCACGTAGCGTCAATCAAGCGCACCGTGCGCGGTTTTGTTAACTGACTTCCAAAAAATGAGGCGGTTATATATTCAGCTGTATATATATATATTTATATATATATATATTTATATATATATATATATATATATATATATATATATATATATATATATATATATATATATATATATATATATATATATATATATATATATATATATGTATGTATATACGAGGGGAGGTCCAAAAGTTCGCGGAATGGAGGGGATGGAGTGGGGATAGGGTAGCTCGCTTAGTGTCATACTAATTGAGCACTCATAATTAGTATATATATAAAATCTCAACCCTATAGCGCCATTCGTTTACGAGTACTCGCCTGCTAAACAAGTCAATCCGGAAGCAAACTGCAACTATGGAGAAAATTGAACATCGCTGTGTTATCGCATCATGCACTGTGATAAAATTCCTTACCAAGCAAGGAAAAAACGATCAAACCATTTTAAATGAAATGGAAGCCGTTTATGGAGATCAGTGCCCTGGTAAAACAATGGTTTATAAGTGGCATGGACTTTTCAAACATGGTCGAGATTCAATTGAAGACGACCCTCGCTCTGGGCGGCCAGTTGAGGCCACCACATCAGACATCGTCGAAAAAGTCGAAAAACTTGTACTGGAAGACACACGTTTAAAGAAAAAACAATTATCTGCATTTGTTGGAGTATCAGATACAACCATTTTGCGGATCCTGCACGACCACTTGGGCATGACAAAAGTCAGTGCAAGATGGGTGCCGAGAATGCTCACGCCGCTTCAAAAACAGCAGCGCATCGACGCGTCTAAGCACTTTTTGGAGGTGTGTGGAGACAACCCTGTGCAAATTTTGGAGCGGATTGTTACTGGAGATGAAACATGGGTTCATCACTTTGAACCTGAATCAAAACAGGAGTCCATGCAATGGCACAAAAAGGGTACACCACCTCCCAAGAAATTTAAAGTGTCAGAATCGGCTGGAAAGTTGATGGCCACTGTTTTTTGGGATTGTGAGGGAATATTACTGATTGATTATAAAGAAAAAGGTACCACTATAACCGGAGAATACTACGCCACAATATTGGAAAAGTTAAAGGAGGCAATTAAAGAAAAACGTCGTGGAAAATTGGCCAAGGGTGTGTTGCTTTTGCAAGACAACGCGCCGGTTCACAAGAGCCGAGTTGCCATGGCTGCTCTTCACACGCATGGATTCGAACCACTTGTTCACCCACCCTACAGTCCAGACCTGGCCCCTAGCGATTTTTGTTTCCAAATTAAAAAAAAGAGCTAAGGGGAAGGAAATTTTCCGACGATAACGAAGTGAAGGAGGCAATTTCGGCGCATTTTGAGGCCAAAGACAAAAAATATTTTTTCGATGGTTTAGAAAAATTAATCCATAGATCAAATAAATGTATTACACTTAAGGGTGATTATATTGAAAAGGAAAAATAAATTTATTGTTATATTTTATTAACAACCCTTTCATTCCGCGAACTTTTGGACCTCCCCTCGTATATATGTGTGTATATGTATGTATGTTCAACGATAATTCCGCCGTCTCTGGACCGATTTTCAAAATTATTTTTTTGATGTAAAGGGTATAATACCGAGTTGGTCCCGTTCCTCATGGATCCCATAATCAGGTCACCAATCTGATGATGGGTGAATCCATGAGGAATCGAGGGCACTCCTCGAAATTTATATGGACACATATTATGGTGATTTCGACCTTTTCTGAAGTAGTCCAAGCATATTAGCACATGAGACCAAATAGTAAGATTTTGCACCAAGGTGGATTTTGCACCCTGGATCCAAAAGTACTGAACAGAACTCCAGACTCCTTATAGATACATGTTTGGGTATTTGAGAAGGTGATCGCTCAGTTAACTGACCCTCGATGCTCTCAGACATACACTCCAATCGTACCTGTACTTCGTCATACTGACCGTACAATTCTTCAATCTTGCTCAACCGCAACTCTCCTACACGCTTACGGTCCAAGGAAATGGGCTGAAGCTGCACTACATACGTTTGAAAGTGGTTTGAAACATGGTCAAACGACCCTAAAAACTCTCGCGCTTTATAATTAAATGTTTCTCCTCAGCCATTTTGGAGCAGTTAAGAAACCTATCACCATACACCACACACAGTACAATTAAAACCTAATAATAAAACAATATACAAATTACCTGAAATTACAAATGATCGCTAATAATGAAAATACAGTTAATCCTGTGACAATTATTACAGGTCTGTTATAATAATAATTCAATAAAAAATAATTTTAATATAATGAAAATTAATAATTTTGTCACAGTTCAATCATGTAATCATAGTTAATAATAATATGTACAAATAATCAATTGATATAATTACCTAAATCAAGGAAAAATAATACAGAATGAAATCTTACCACATTGCGTAGTAAATAATAATAAAATAATAATAATTATACCGCTGCCTATATGGCTATAAATAGGGGGATTTAACCTGATCCGATATTAGCTTCTAATTCAAAATAATAGTGTAATATAATTCTTCAGTCTGGTCCGTATAATAATTCCATAGGTAATATAAATCCTGAAAATATCCGATTCGATTCCGACCAAATGTAATATATATCGAAGATCTATCGCCCCTAATACAGAAGAGGTATTCTAATTATAAAATAATACAGCTAGACTAGCGGTATAAAATAATATAATAACTAACAAAATTATTACATGTTAATTGAATAAAAAATTATAATGGAGTGAAAAAATGTGACGTATGTGTTCCAAATTTAAATACAATAAAAAAGTAAATTTACAATATGCCAGTACTAAAATAGGTTTGGATATCGTCCTGAACAATAAGTAAGTATCGTATAATTTCGAAATTTCAACATAAAATTACATGAACTCAAAACGCCATTCAGTGTTGCCGCGTATGCAAAAATCAATTTCCAATATTTTTATGATGTGAATTTATTGCCATTGTATTTTATTATAATCAAAAACGTATATACACTGGCGGACACATAAACTGCATCATAGTGCAAGAACACATTCGATCAAATTTCATTACGAAATATGCAAACTTTTTACATTTATTGGCATTGGAAAATAAAGGCTGGTTTATAAACACAAAAACGAAAACAAATTTAAATATGGTACTGTCACAAAAGAAATAAAATATTCTATAGAAGAAATCTTGTCATTTTACTAAAGATTAACTCGTTATGTTAATGTTGTGATTGATGGTTATTTTTTTTTTGTTTTGTTACATGTTGAATTATCGTTACTAATTGTTTAATTGCTAGTATGTTTTCATTTTAAACACGTTTTTATTTCACGAATATGGACGTATCGTCCGAAAAATCCGCACAAATTGTTGCTCTAGTGCAGTAAGGCCTAGACCAACGAACAATTGCTGCAGATTTAAATGTAAACCAGTCTACGGTTTCCCGAGTTTACAGAAGGTTTATTGAAACAGGTTTTTAACGTCTATAAGCATACGTGACAGTGTATATATGTGATATACGTGACATAACCAGGTACGTGACCTAGCAGTTAGTGCAATAAGGAGAAGGCTAAAAGAGCGTGATATCACACCTTTTAGACCTGCAAATGGACCAAAATTGTCTCCAGCTCACAGGGAAGCTCGACTAAGGTTTGCTAGTGAACACTTAAATTGGACTGAAGAGCAATGGGCTTCCGTATTATTCACTGATGAGTGTAGGACTTGTTTGTACGGTGCTGATGGTCGCAGACTAGTCTACCGTAGACGAGGAGAGCGATATGCTCAAAATTGCATTAAGGAGAGGGTTCCATTTGGAGGTGAGTCTTGTATATGGTTTGGGCGGCATATCGATGGATGCTTGAACTGAACTTGACGCAGACAGACACACATGGCTGTGGTAACCGTGGTTTTAACATCACATCGCTATATAACGGAGATATTGGACCCTCGTGTTGTACCTTTTAGCGGATTTATAGGCGAAAACTTCATTCTGATGCAGGATAATGCTCGTCCGCACGCAGCGATTCAAGTTGAGAAATACTTTACTCAGGTTGAGATTCGTTCCATGGATTGGCCAGCACGTAGCCCGGACCTCAATCCGATAGAACACGTGTGGGACAACCTGAAAAGAGCTGTATTTACAAGAAATCCGGTCCATACAACGGTTGCGGAGCTCAGAGTTGCATTGTCACAAGAATGGGACAATACTCCGCAAGATCTTTTAAAAACTGATCTGAAACTGATCAGGTCGATGCGAAACCGACTAACCAGTTATTAGGGCAAGAGGAGGTAACACACCTTATTAAAAACAAAAAAAAACTTTTTCTTTTCTTAGTATTGTAAAATTTTCATAATAAAGCCCTTTTTGTTCTATTCACTGTTTCATTCCAAAAAGCTGCAAAAGGAGTAATTTGATTCTTTTAGTGAGAAAAGTTGACATATACACACATAAATTGATTTTTTTATCAGATTAAGAACCAGTCTTAGCATTATCATTGAAATAAATCAAAATAGTTTGCACTTTCACTAATTATATTTCATTGAAAGTTATCTTGCACTATGCACTATGCAGTTTATTTGTCAGCCAGTGTATTATATTATATATATAGACGAGGTATGTTGAGGCAAAAAGTGTCTCCAGTTAAATGGCCCCACTTTTGATATTATATTGTAATAAAATACAATGACAATAAACCATATCCTATTATATTTATCTAACCAAGTTATTATGATACTACCCATGGAACAAAATAACTATTCGTAAGGAGCATAGGTCGAAAAATATAAAAAAAATATATTATGAAAACCTTACAGTTAAATATATTATGTGTAATATTACTATCGTACTAGCTGCCTCGACACACGTTATTCTGTCTTGACTAATAAATAAATAAAAATGAGGCCTATTCATTCATATACATTCATAACATTTTTCTGAAGAAGAAGTGCATAAGAATAATATAATATTGATATATGTACGTTTGCTTTTAGTTAATTTTTAATCCTACTACTATAATTATAAATGTGAAAGTTAAAAGTACAGTGTTCTTGTGGGATACTGTATCTACGCGGGCGGAGCCGCGGGCAAATGCTAGTTTTTAGTATTTTGTTAGCTACATTATAACCAATAATTCAACTAATAGACAGCAGCATAAGATATTTTTCCCATTAAATCGGGCACAAGTTGAGTAGCTGGCATCACAATTTTCCACGCACACTAGAATTTGTCATATGTAAGTCAATAGTCACTTTACACACCACAATAATGAGTTGCCGCATTTACGAAGCTGTTCTTATTAGGGAGTGCGTCATCTAGTCGAGTGATTGAGACCAATCATATATCTTTGGTCTTGAGAATAATAATGATGATAATATCAATATTTTTTAGTAAGGATTGATATAATATGTATCAACTTCAAAGCAAATACCCCCTAAAATAACTTTGTACCCCTTTTAACCCTGTAAGGGGATGAATTTCAATAAAAAAACACGTCTTCTATCAATTCTGTTAAAAATTAATTCATGAAATTTTTTTTGTAGTAAATTGGACCAAGGGAGCACGTTGCCCCATAGCAACTTTGCCCCCCGTAGGTATAGAATTTCGGAAAATTCTTTCTTATCGAAAGCCTACGTTATACAAAGAACACACCCTTCTCAGCGGGCTTAGCATGGCGATCCGAAGAAATAATTTTAAAGAAGAAATGTTCTATCCAAAACAGTTCGTTGCAAAATAGTTCTTAATCCATGGTAACAAGGTCGTCAATAGAAGTCAACATTTCTAAATAGCCATATTTTTAAAATGGCTGCCGGGAAATCTTCTGTCAAAAATGATAAAATTTTCAAGTAAATGACTGAACGTAAAGAAACTATTTGTCTTGGACCGCCACGATGTGGAGTAGTCGACATTATGTAAGACTATTTGACATTGAAATAAGAAAAAGTTTCTACTTTAGCTGTCAAAAGAGGCCATTTTGTGAGCCCATGCTCGGGAAAAAAAGAAATGTTGTTTCTCATAACGACAAATCATCTGCCTTGCTACCTTACAATAAGACCTATTTGCTACGAATGGTATTAATGTTTTTTCAATCTGTCATTTTGTCGATTCTACGGTATTTCTAGGGTGCGCATGCTAAGCCTGCAGGTCTCTACAATCAGTGGTTTAGGCTGTGCGGCAGTCATTCAGGATTCATTATAATAATATGTAGGAGTTTTTATTTTATAGTACTTACGAGGTTAAACATTTTTCAATTTTTTATGACTGCTCTACCAGCAGTCCTTTAAGTACGAAGTTAAGTTTTTTTTATTAACATAGGGTCTTTGGTCAGGGTATTACATAGATGATCACGTATCAACAGAAAGCTAGAAAGTAGTTACAAAAACAGCCTGATTGCGATATTTTCGAATAAAACATTTTGTCTGAACTGTGCTCATTAACCTCACCTAACCCTCCTTTTAGTTACATAACTTTTATTTCCTTGTTGACAGGCAAGGACGGGTCGAAGGTGACGACGGTGGTAGCGACGCCGGGGCAGGGGCCCGACAGACCCCAAGAGGTCAGCTATGCCGACATGAAACTGATCGGTAACGGCAGCTTCGGCGTCGTCTACCAGGCCAACTTATGCGATACTGGCGAGCTCATTGCCATCAAAAAGGTGCTCCAGGATAAAAGGTTTAAGGTATGTTTTATCATTGAAATAACTTGACGGATTTAAAAGGTATAATCGAGGCAAAAATCAAACCATACACGCACAGTTCTTGGATAGAAACTACGCACATCGATATTTGAAAAGATTTTCGTATCGATATTCAGGTAGAGTCGGCATTGTAGAGTTATAGAGGTTCTCTCTTACAAATGACATATTGGTAGAATTTGACAGAGATAATGGTGAGAAAAACTGAATATCTCTTTTCAAAGGTCGATGTGCATTTTTTGTATGGCTGGGAATGGGTGTATGGGGTATAAATGTAGGTATTGCTATAATGCTAAATGATAACCTATTCCACCTGAAAAATGTGTCAAGGAATGAATCGTACAGTTTAACACCATACAGTAATGCAAATCATCTAAGCGTCATCCTAGTCATTCAAATCGAGCGATACTCGTGGGTTGGTAGAGCAAAAGTCCTTTGAAATTTTCTGATGCTGTAAACGGTGTCAAGTGCTCTTGGGATAATGTTTCGCATTTCTTAGCACCCCGTGTTTCCTCTATTCAATGGTCATTCCATAACCAACGTTAGTGTTAAGTGTAAACTGAGATTAATGATAATGCGGAGAAGGCTCTACTTTTTACTCGACTACCGATAGAGGGTAATTTTTGAATTAATGATTTATGGTATAAGCGTCCAAAAACATACATTATATATAAATAGACGGCCGATAGTATGCAAGTAGCATTATGAGATATCCACAACTTAGAAAAGGACACCCTTTTCTATAACCTAAAAAAGTTTAATTTAATTGCGGGTCTACTATGTGTGTAAACGTAGACTAATTACTGATTCCTGCCAAGCTGTTCGTGGCGGCGCATACCGGTGACGTTCCACTGTGGTGAACAGACAAAATCGAGATCGGTTTCACTCGCCACAGGTTACTTGAAATATAAGCATTTGATGACACATTTTTATTATTCTGAACAAAGTCTTCTAGATTCAAACTGATTTATTTAAATTTTATCCTTATGTATTGACAGAGGCGACAAAATAATTTTCGATTATTTACTTTAGTTATATAATAAAAATATATAATAATCATTTTATACATTAATTTTCAACGAATTTAGCGATTGAAGTCCATCAAATATTAATTGGATTACCACAAACCAGCAATTTAAATTCAATTATCATGCAATTAAGGTAATTCGATGATTGGTGATAAATATCATGGAATTCTGGGGATAAAACCCATCACATCGAGTTCAATATCCGAGCCAATCGAATAAAACAATAGGCGGCGACCCGATTCGACATCGGTTTGATAGGTCAAAACCGAATATGACAGCCAATTAATAGCTCGTAGACGCTAATAAATTTAATAATATTATATCATTCAATAGCATTATCTGTAGCACTCATAATGCTGAAATAAAAATCGTCCCTCTACGAAGATGTCCCATCTTCAAAAAAGATGGGTCGAAACTGGGTGGGGAACTCTGTGGCACTACCACTTTCTTATTAGCGACACTATCAAATGGTGCAACAATTTTATACAGATGTATTCGAATTCTGGGCCCTGGCTAGAGATACTAACTTGTTAAATATCGAATGAACTTTTTTTTACTTTTTTTGTTTTATAACTTGTTGGTTGAGAGATTTTTCGTCATACAATAAAATTTACGCTTTTCAAGTTCTTCCATTTGGACATGTGTGATAGTGCTACAAGAGCGAGGACGGGTTCCATTTAAAATGCCCCTTGTTCTTTTACTTTTAAATTTATTGATTTCTTGTAAAATTTTGCACAGTTACACTAAAAACTCATTTCGATATGTACTTCATTTAAAAACTGAACGTCTCTACGATTTTGAATAATGTTATTAAGTCGAGTGTCCGATCAATAGAATGAAGCCTATACCTGACGGCTACAATGTCTTTAAAGCCCAACACAGAGATCTATCGAATCTATATACTTGATGTGTTGAGAAAGTTCTGAATACTGTAGTGATCGGTGAATGTTACAAATTGCATTGATTCCATTTAATCCTCTTCGTTTTATTAAACTAATGAACCAACTACAGCAAATAGAACATTTCGAAACTTCTGTCTGTTTTAGATAGCTTTAAAAGATTTACTTTAATTATGTTACAGAACCGAGAGCTGCAAATTATGCGACGACTGGAACACTGTAATATTGTCAAATTGAAATACTTCTTTTACTCCAGCGGGGAAAAGGTAAAAACATCATCTATCTCACTCAGTAGTTTTAAGTTCAATAACAATACTTATATGAATAACATTGAATTTTATTAACTAGTGAATGTATATGTATGTTTTTATTTTGGTGAAAAGGTGACAGTGCCCGGTGCAGATAGCTCACTTCTAAACGCAATGCAGTCTCTAGAAGTCGCAGTACGTGCAAAAACCAATTAGATAACGCTAGTCCTAACGCACAGTTAGGTGTTAAGCCAAGGTTACCGAAACATGTGTTGAAACAAATATTCGAAGTTACTGTCAAAGTTATTGTACGGTACCTTTTGCAATTGTGTGTAAATGCGATTTGAACGGGGATTCCCTAAGCTTTACTTTCGAACCGGTCTAAGCTCGAGTTTTCTCCTTGCATCTATCATCATTCTGTTTTGTTCTCTTGCGATCGGAAGATGAATGGCTTTAGGACTGGTACATCTTCTGTGGGACCATCAGCCAGGAAACACGAAGATATCGGGTGGCAAACGACGCGAGTTGTCTCAGTTTTAAGAGCTATGTTTCTTCCGATTGCGGGCGAATTAGCAATATTCACTGACAGTTTTTTCTTTGTGATATTATGTTGTTTTTTGTGTTAGCTGAGGTTCGCACAGCTTTTATATCAGTCATCATATCATTTACCTTGAACGGTCTTTTGAGTAACTCTTCCGTAAGTACACTGTAGGCTTGTTGCTGGACTTCAAACTACCTACTGTTTGTTGAAAATGTTTTTCCTCGCAAAATTGTCGCTATATCGAGGTTAGTGAATTTAAAATTGATAAAAGTACAAATGGAAATCAGAAAACCTAACATCTGACGTCTAGGGCGTCTTACCTTATTGTAAGAAGCGTTAGGTTTGAAGAGTTAGTTAAGAAAGTCTTAGAAGAAGAAATTTAAAATTGATAAAAGTACAAATGGAAATCAGAAAACCTAACATCTGACGTCTAGGGCGTCTTACCTTATTGTAAGAAGCGTTAGGTTTGAAGAGTTAGTTAAGAAAGTCTTAGAAGAAGAAATTTAAAATTGATAAAAGTACAAATGGAAATCAGAAAACCTAACATCTGACGTCTAGGGCGTCTTACCTTATTGTAAGAAGCGTTAGGTTTGAAGAGTTAGTTAAGAAAGTCTTAGAAGAAGAAATTTAAAATTGATAAAAGTACAAATGGAAATCAGAAAACCTAACATCTGACGTCTAGGGCGTCTTACCTTATTGTAAGAAGCGTTAGGTTTGAAGAGTTAGTTAAGAAAGTCTTAGAAGAAGAAATTTAAAATTGATAAAAGTACAAATGGAAATCAGAAAACCTAACATCTGACGTCTAGGGCGTCTTACCTTATTGTAAGAAGCGTTAGGTTTGAAGAGTTAGTTAAGAAAGTCTTAGAAGAAGAAATTTAAAATTGATAAAAGTACAAATGGAAATCAGAAAACCTAACATCTGACGTCTAGGGCGTCTTACCTTATTGTAATAAGCGTTAGGTTTGAAGAGTTAGTTAAGGAAGTCTCTACACCAAAAGCTTTCATGATTTTGTAAAGAATAATAAGACACTAATTGTTATTTCGTCAGTTAACAATAATGATCAGTAACTAATTTAATTATATCCTCGCTCTACGTACTAAATGTAAACTAAGACGGCCGATAATTATTAAGAAGAAGGTTCCTTAATATGAATGAGAATAACGAGATGGAGTTTTGTTTACGATTCCACTTTCATTCGCGTAGGTAACCTCTTATCGTACGAAATTGTCGGAAGACTTTATTTGGTCTGTTCGATCCGCAGCCCCGATGAGGCGTATTCCATAACTGTTAACGGCATGACATTTGCGTAGAGAAAAAACTAAATATCTTTAGGTTTTTAATAAGCACCTCCACTTACCTAAAATATTAGCATTGTAATGTGGAATTTGCAAAACCGTGGCAAATCCAGGTCAAAGTGGGCGATGATAGCCTCTGTGCGAAGATCCTAATTATTATCAAAATAAATGTAGAGTTTTGTACAGTCGACTATCGTTAATTCGACATTCAAGGGCTTTTTAAAATATTTCGAACTATCGCAAGTTTTAAATAAAGACTTATCCAGTATCCCTATCTTAGTTTCTAGAAATTGAGGAAAGATATTGATAGGATAGTAAATGTTGAAAGCATTTAGATAATCTTCTTAAACGTCAATCGTTCGACCGTTCTTGACCTCACGATGTTCACATTGTCACGCCCCGTCTCCTACGCAGTACGCACGTCGCGACGTTATCTAATATGTAACGCAAATTATTACGGTACCTACCTACTATTTATCTATACAGCTTTCTTCTCGATTTAATGTTGATCTAAAAATATGTTACAGTCCCAGATTCGACTCATAATAAGGTAATATTAATAGAAATCGTAGGGCGAAAATTGATGAAATAGCCCCAATGGCTCCAACTTCACCAACGTATTGAAACGACGTTTAACGCCTTAAGTTAAGTTTAAGATCTCTCGACAGAGAACAGATCCGAGTTTCCGAGTCCGAGTCCGGGATAAGCGCGTTTAAAACAATTTGGTGAAATCGGGGCTTAATTTATAGGTAGATTGGGCTCAGGAAGGAAATAAATTTCATGGAATGAATGTTAATTTTTTTGATACGATAATACAGATAAATACAGTAAAAATATCTGGTAGTAGAACTTACAGGGCGGAAGAAAGTTACTTGATAATAAAAGTTAAAAAAGATTTCGAAGTAGGTACTTCAATTAACACATAACAAACAAAGCAGGGTGTACAACTAAAGGCAAACCTCTGTATGTAGTTCAAGGTGAAGACGCCTTAGCACAATCGTAGAAAAGACAAAACTGAACTTTTGGAACTGTGCCAATTAAATTTGTTTCTTTTTTCTTCAAAATGTAAAATCGTGCAGGTAAATCTGATGTGTCAGATGATTTTATTTAACCTAATAAATATGCATTTATGCGTACATTGCCATGTACTCAATAACTTATGGTAAAATAAAGCCTCTGCCCTCTTTACTGATATGAGACCAATATTTTTTGATAACTTCTTATTAGTCGAACAATACTATAAACTATCAAATTATACGTATGTTATTTCAAAGCAGTTAATTATTATAAAGTTTAAAATATTTTGTAAAATATTTTATAAATATTTTTTATAAACAAAAATATAAAATAAATAATATAAATAATATAAATATAAAAAATATTATAAAATATTTTTTATAAACAACAATAACCCGACTACGTAAATTAACATAGCCTAAAGCCTATGTTACCCGGGCTGTTATTACAAATCTATTGACACCTCATTCATGAAAATAGGATCAGTCGTTTAGGCGCTACGATGCAACAAACATACCTACATACATATAGTCCATTCCGATTCATTTTGACCCAAATGGAAACAATCCACAACAATTTCACCAAAATTCTCGCACAGTCACTAAATTATTGTATGCACTTAGCAAAACATTTACCGGAATCGCAAAAGAATCATACTTGATTGGGTACGACATTTTTTAACAAATAAACTATTAATAATAATATATATTTTTACATCATTTAAACATCAAATGAAGAAATAAAACCGTATTAACACGCCATTTTGCAAACTTCTATAGATGTGTATATATGTGGTAGTCCATGGCTTCAGTGATGTACGAAAAATACAATTCGGTTAATTATTCAACTAATTATAATCGATTAATTTATATGAATGCCATTCTATGAAATTATTAAAATAATACAGTACCTATATTATTTGATTACCACTACACAGAGTACCAATTTCATTTTTATTTCATTTCATTACAGCGAGACTGCAACGTCTACCATTTTGATTATGATATTTTATTTATACGCTAATACATAATTATAGCCAATATTTAGCGTACCTAATGATTTAAAAAAAAATGTCTAATAACTCATAATAAAAAATAAATAAATAATATTCCACATCGTTCTTCAAACATATTTATGGAATAGCGATTACAAACTGCAAACGTTATTCCTCACTTACAAAATATACATTTTTACTGGCTAATAGAAAAAAAAACATTTAAAAAAACATTTGTTGGGTTTTATAAATCAGGTAAATACCCTATTTCTAAATTATTACTTTTTTATAATTTAAATTTTATTAAATAGATAATATACAAAATTAAAAAACCCGACTGCAAAAAAAGACAGATACCTAAGCAACGCACTAAAAAGACCGAAACAAGATTGAAACACTATGAGCTGAAAGCCTTACGAGGAAGATACGTGGGAATAAAGGAATTTACATTTATACGTACATGATCAATATATAACAACATAAACGCACCGGCATATTTAGCGGAACACAAAAAAAGGGTCCATAATTAAAAAAAGATGGTTTTATTTTAAAATCTACTTACTACACTTCTTTTGTTATTTAAAGTTTCATTTGTTTTTTGTTTTAAACACTTTGTCAAAAAACAATTGTGTCGCGGTGCACTTTTCTTTTTCCCGACGTTTCGGCTACTTTCCAGCAGCCGTGGTCACGGGAGGACTGAGGTGTCAATTGTCCTATTTGATGAAGTTGTTCAAACTACCCGAAGATTCTTCAATTATTATTTGTGTTCCGATCCATGCAAAACATAGTAACAGTATCTTGAAGCCGCGACACAATCCGTAAGTGTTTAAAACAATGAACAATATTCGCGTAAACCTAAGAAATTCATTTGTTTTACTTAAAATGTGATCACATTAAGAACAGATTTTGCGAGTAAAGGCTATTTGTGAAAAATGGTACATTTTTAAACTTTTCATGTAACCGAGAAAAGTGAAAATTAATATTAAAATAACAATTAATTGAATTAGAAAAATGGTGATGAATATCGGGTATTTTCTCCACGTGCTCTTATTAAAGTTTCTACCCGTCTAGGCATACTGAGAATGATGTTATCGATGGTCTCCTGGGATAGTCTCCGCCGTTCCTCAACTACGGCGATTCGCAGTTCACCCACGTTGGCAGGAGCTGGAATTCTGGACTTAACTTTTCTTTTCAGCAAGTCCCAAACGTGCTCTATTGGGTTCATATCCGGTGATCTCGCCGGCCACGCCAAAACAGTGATATTCATATCATTAAGATAAGCTTGAGTTACCCGAGCGGTATGCGGCCGAGCATTATCCTGCATAAAAACAAAATCGTCACCGATATATGGGGCAAACGGTACGACATTTTCTTCTAAAACTTTTCTGATATAGCGGTCTGCAGTCAGACTCCCTCTGTCAATCACTAAACCCAAACCATTATTGATCCACCACCGTATGCAACTGTAGTTTCAAAATTTGTCTGAATGTATCGTTCTCCTTTGCGTCTGTATATTCTTTGCCTGCCGTCAATTTGATTTAAGAGAATTCTGCACTCATCACTAAACAATACCTTACTCCATTGGTCCGCGTTCCAAAGTCGATGTTCCTGAGCAAAAGTTAACCTGTTTCTACGATGATTTACCTCGAGCCTTGGAGCCTTGGCGGGCACAAATGAACCCAAACCAGCTTCTTCGAACCTTCTTCGTACCGTACGCTCACTTACAGTTACACCCCGCACTGCTTCTAACTCATGTCGGGCTTGGACGGCCGTCAAATGGGGGTTCCTACGTACACGATGCCGAATGAAACGATCATCCCTACTCGAAGTGCGTCTCTTTCTGCATTGTCCTGCTCTTCTCACATAAGTACCGGTCTCCCTGAACCGTTGGATACTGCGATGGATCGTTGAAACTGGTCGACGAAGATCTCTGGATATCACTCTGTAGGTTTGACCATTTCTTCGCATTGCCATCGCGGAGATTGCCAGGGCACTCGGCCCTGGCAATCTCCGTTGGGGCTAAGTCAGGCATAATTCAGTCCTTAACTCCAAAAAGATACGCGATTAAAAAAAAACTAACAAAAAACAGTATTTCAATGAAATTTTAAATCAAACTCAGAAGGAAGAAATACTCGAAGTTCGCTCCAGATAAGGTGTATTTGAATAAAATTAAAACAATTGCATAAAATGTGATGTTCAGTTGTTTTCTTAATTTGAAAATATTTCTTTTTAAATTAAATGACGTATAAACCAGCCAGCAACCTTATATGATACTGATATCAAACCTTTATTTTATGTTCCGCTAAATATGCCGGTGTGTGTATGATACAAGATCCGCGCGAAAAACATAACCCAGTCGGGTAAAAAGAAATATTTTCATTTGCGATCCAAAAGTCGTACAGCTACATTAATTGTATTAATCGAAAAGAGAAATCGAATCGTTTTGCAAATCGGTGTATGTTTTCGCATCACTAACCTGTCAATGGTCGGGTCTATGGTTTGTTTGTTTAGGTTTGGGTTAAAGTGAATCGAAATGGAGTATACATACATACACATACATAGGCTGCCAAAATCATTACCCTTCCTTTCGGCTTCGCCGAAGTCGGGTAAAGATTAATTGCCGCACTGTCTGCATAAATACTATATTTACTGCTTGCTTACACTTACGGGAAAGGATGTAAGCATATAAAACTTAATAACGATAGTAACAGGATAGGAACATAATTATGTATTATTACATAAATGAGTTGACTACTTAATTATATTATGTATAAAGGTGATCACATTTTATTATAAATTATAATCATACTTTGGGTTGGGTTCGAATGTAATATAATGATTAAGATATGGTTCGTCGTTACACATATTGCTCTGATACTACCTCATCAACGAACTAAACTGTATTGATATTATAATGAAAATTTATTTCAGTTTCTAAGAACCTGTTTTTATATTATAAGCTAATATTTTATTTATTTAATTCTACAATTTTAGGCATAAATAAGGTATTATGTAATAACTGGGCAAATTCTTATTCCATATCGAGACAAACAGGGCATGTTTTATATCATAAATGAAGTATATATACACAAACGAATTTGCGTAAAAGCTCAAGTATTTGAAAGTTGGAAAATCTTAAAAAGATCATGTACTTAGGTCACCCTACTGCAGGGACGGCGCGACGGGGTGCCGTCTCACGCGCCGAGCGCCGTTGTACAATCCAAAAACGCGCAACGTCATAGGGGTTACCAGGGGTCAATAGGGTGACAATTTGTAATTTTAATATTTTTATAATTTTTTCCATAGTACTCTATTTCATGTACATATGTCCCTGTGTCTCTTGAAACGGAATAAAAAAATCACCCAGTAGTTATCATTGCAATTTAAATAAGTTTTTGTGTCTGTTTAGTATTGATACACAATAAACATAAAATGCAGTATGTATTATGTCGTTGCTATATTCTAAAGTGTTATAATTTTAAGTTAACGATAAAGTAGATATCACAAAGCAGTTAGTGCTCTTATACTAAATTATAAGTGCATGCGAATAAAAATTGCTTATTTAATCTTCGCCATTATGCTTACAATACTAACAAATTAAGAAGCCTCAAAATCATAACAAAAAAAACAAGCCTTTGTCTAAATTATTTCCTTCTCAAAACTAATGTCATAATACCAGTTACCACCCAAATATTATGTTAAACTAAAAACAACTTGTACTTGTAGTTAGTGTAACTTATTAATATAACGCGTCTTAAACAAACTAAAGTTTAAAATAAATATTTACTTTTATATTATTGTTATATAAAAAATTATCTCCACATTAGCATTATTGTTCCGCTTATTTAACTGATTTTTACATATTTATTAACAAATGTTGTTCTAATAGCAGAATATTTATAAGATAATTTCTAGCTAATTGTTTTTATTGTATAGTAAAATATATGATTTAATGTTACTTTTTGTGTGTAATTGTATGCCAATTTGGTTGCAGAAGGACGAAGTGTACCTGAACTTGGTGCTGGAGTTTATACCGGAGACGGTGTACAAAGTTGCACGTCAATACTCCAAAGATGAACAGACCATAGCTATTAGTTTTATAAAGGTAAAACTGATATTACTTTCAAGAAAAGTACTTGTTACTTCTCTGCTGGTGCGATCGTCTGACCGTTATTGCCCTCGCCACACCTCGCAGTGACAGAGCGACAATAAAGCCTATAAATAGGGTACAAAAACATAAAACATAAGATGTCTTATACTAGCTGACCCGACAGACGTTGTGCTGTCTTAACTATGAACTGGAATACATAAAATATACCTACTACCACATACAACTTCAATGTTGTAGAACATTATTTTGTTCTATCATAAATAGACATTAGTTGGCGCAGGCGTTTGCGCTGAAATATATTTTATGGCATTTTTTTTACACCTTGTGTCACATTATTGAAGTTTTACCATTTTTTTTTTTCTAGTAATAAATATAGCCTATATGTAATGGGAATAATGTAGCATTCTAATCGTGTTTTTTTTTTAAATTGATGCAGTACTTTTGGTGTGAATCGGGAACAAACATACAAAAATATAATAAAATACCTCTTTGTAATACTAGTATTGATTAATATCATACAAATCGTTCAAGTTTTAGAGGCTCCTTACATAGAAGCAACATGCATTTATACCATTTATAATCTTTAAGGTTTAATTGCTCGACACATATCAATATGCTGGTAAATTCAAAACCTGCAAGCTGCAACAAGTTTGTTCAGTTAGAATAATTAGATGATTTGCAGATACGTAGATAGGTTGAGTCATATCAATTGATATTTTTTCACGACAACGTGACCTTGTTATAGCTCTCGTAAACAACGTGACCGCGGCCGGTGAAAATTGGTTTCTTTTATGTTTTTTTCCTCGCATATTGTTTAAATAAATCATAAAATTGTCAGTAACGTTTGTATTCGTAATTTAGGAAAATTTTCTGTATTTAAAATTTGTTGCTCACTTCTGCAAATAGCACTGTCCAGTGTCCATGGACACTCGTAAAAACAGTATATCTGACACTTTCTAACTCGGGAAACACATTAAGATACAGTGGTATCCTATCGGTCAAGACGCCCAATCCGAAAAAAAGCCTGCCATTTAACTAATTACAACAATCTCCGTTTCAGCTATACATGTACCAGTTATTCCGAAGCCTGGCGTACATCCACTCACTCAGCATCTGCCACCGAGACATCAAGCCGCAGAACCTGCTGCTCGACCCCAAGACAGGGGTGCTCAAGCTGTGCGACTTCGGCTCGGCTAAGCACCTCGTACGCGGCGAGCCCAATGTGTCGTACATTTGCTCGAGATACTACCGCGCGCCGGAGCTCATATTCGGCGCTATCAACTACACGACGAAGATTGGTGAGTACAAACTGGGAATATACAACCCCCAATACAGGGATGCTCAAAAGTCCCCACTGCTGGCACGGGTCTCTAAGTAGTAGCAGGGTAGCCTGTAATTCACCACACTAGCGGGACATGTACTGCGGGCATATTTCACGGGATTTACAAAATTGCCAGTTTTCCTAGGATTGTTAGGTTTTTAGGTTTAGGATTTAGGTTTTGATTGTTAAGACCACTCCACACTGCGAAATATTGGCAAACGCGAAGTTTGGAGACGATTTGCACATTTTTCACGTAATGTTTCACTTCATTTTCGCGGACCTTTCGCAGTGTGGATCGGGCTTTAGGTTTCCTCACCGACGTTTCCTTCTGCGTTTGTTCGTCCGTATAATGTACAGTCGCGTGCACTAACATGGTGTTATAAGATGGTATTGACAAATTTTCAATAATGAGTTAACGTATCACGTTTCAAAAATATGTACACCATGTTGTATTCACAATTATGTAACCTACAAAGTGTTGACAAAAATTATGAATACATTTTTTTCATAATAAAGTAAACGACAGATTGTCAGTGAATAGTAAACACCGCCAAATCACATCGTATTTAAAGTTTGTAGCTTTAAGAAGTTTAATCGATACTGCTTTCGGCGTCGAGAAAGATAGAATCGTCGATTAATTAGTTTCATTCCCTATGAGTCTTGACGTTCCGTTTCGCCGTGAATTTTTAATATTTGTATATCGTGTATTCGTAATAACTGCAATGATATTCTTATTTGTTTTTATAATTTCATTAATCTAATATATAAAATTCTCGTGTCATAGTGTTTCGGAGGAGCCGAAACGGCTTGACCGATTCTTATGATTTTTTTTTGCATATTCGGTAGGTCTGAGAGAGATTTATTCCCGTTCATAGAAAAGATAGAACTACGTCTGTCGGGTTAGCTAGTTATTGTATATAACTGTAATAACAATTACTCTTTAATGATCTCAATCTCTGAATTATTTTTTATCCACGGTGTGTGCCGTGAAACAAAAAAAAATTCTGCCCAAACTCACTTTAGCTTTTAAATACACTGCACACTTTAAAGACATCAGGAATCCGAAGCTGCAACATCGAATGCAGTTCAAAGCTAGTCTCCCTACGCTGTACGTACACTATATACTCTCTAGACACTAGATACTCTCATAATGTACCTAATATGTTACGTGGGTATTTAATTTTTATTTATGTAGCTATAGTCTTAATTTGGTACATTTTGAATCTTTCGCCTAAATGTAACATTGCATGAATGCTATCAAATGGGGTCGTGATCTAATTGTAGGATATGATAATGTAACTGTTTTAGTGTTTTGAATGTAATATTATGCAAGTCGACTAACATTAAAAATAATTACTTACAAATTAAAGTTAATGATTTTTACTAGTAAACGATTTTAAATACTAATCGTCGTAGTGTTAGGGTTCTAAACAGACACACACACTACCACACCACACACATACACTATACAGCACACACTAAACTGGGATCCGCGCTCCGCTATCCAACTACTTAATATGTATCTTATAGCTTAGGTATAAACCTTTAGGTCTATTGTTAACTAAATGTTTGTATATATAATACTTAAAAGAAAAATACTGTATGTGTTCGGAATAAATAAATAAAATAAAAATTAATTTTAATGAAGAAACATTGTAATAAATGTTATTTGTTGTGTTTCAGACGTATGGAGCGCGGGCTGCGTCGTGGCTGAATTGTTGTTGGGGCAGCCAATATTCCCCGGTGACTCCGGCGTGGACCAGCTGGTTGAGATCATTAAGGTATTACACATACATAATGCTGTCGCCGGTTTCCTATGGGAGTATACGCCTCGATGGTAACTACAGAACTCTTTGTTTTAATGGAAGCACTAGTATGGAACAAAAATACTATCAATATCTAAATTTTACTTTTATTACCTTGTAATCCTGACATACTTGTGTATGTCACATAAGCCAGTGCACTTTCACACTTTACATAATTACGCTCGTGGCTACAGCTTCAATAAGAATCTCATTGATTTGTCTGTTCTTCATCTGTTGCGTTACTTTAGCGGAATATAATATATCTTTTATTAATTTATTCTATTGTAGTAATAATAATTTTGACTAATAAACATATTAACAGGTTCTAGGAACACCGACACGGGAACAAATACGCGAGATGAATCCCAACTACACGGAATTTAAGTTTCCACAAATCAAGAGTCATCCATGGGCAAAGGTAACAACTAAAGCTACATAATATTTCGTTATATTGACATTCAAAACAAAAATAAAGCTTACAACAAAATATAAGATATTACAAATATTAGTGTCGATCTACTGCTTATGTAAAGACGTTTAGGCAGAATAATAATTATAAATTTCGAAAAAAAAACACTTACGGCGCTGTAAAGGTCATTGACGTCACACAGCTGATTGTATTGATGTTATTTACGCAATGTATTTGCTTTTTCTTTAAAATCATCTGTTTATGTGAGGTTAATGACCTCAGCGCCTTAGAAAATGCAATGCAATTTTATGTAGTGTAATAATATATTTGTTTATAAATTTTCTGCCTTAACGTCTTTTACATAAGCAGTAGATCATATGCCCAAAATATCTGTAATTGATTTTGCATAATGTTATAGAAGTCATCAGCCCTAACATAGATTTTATACGCCTTCTCATTACGTTGTCAAAGTGCGCTTAAATTGGCGTACGCAAATACTTTCACGCTTAGCAAATGGTTTCAACAATCTGTTTCTGTGTCTTAAGCCTTGTATTTCTAATGTTGATTTTGAACAATATCACAAGTTTTATGGATGACTGAAGATCGTGATCATTACAGTACATGTTGGAGCGAATGACGATGCCCAAGTCGACCACTGACCACCAACGCATCAGAGTAAGGGGATTGCTCTAATAACACGCACTAAATGCCTTTATTACCTGTCCGTCTAGTTCTAGGATATTTATACCTAAATAAAATTGAATAAAAAATACCACACGTATAACACATAAGCACCACATTAAACCTTACCTTATATTATGTAGCAAAACTATTAATAATAAAAAAACTGTATTAACTTTTACAAAAAATCTGTTTAAAATAAGTCATTTTATGTATATTTATAATCTTAGCAAAATAACAGAAAAAAAAGAAAAGAGAGGCGAAGTGCATTAAAATATCATATAACTGTCAAAGTTCATACTTTAATTTGTGTCCAGGTTATAAAACAGAGTATAAATTTTAAATAACAGATCTCTAATAAAAACTGTTTTCAAACCTTTCTTTTTATCAGATATTCTTGTTTCATTCGAATGCTGCTGTGTTGTTATCATAACATTTTTTGAGTCATAACAATGTGTTTATAATAAATCTGCAAATTTAGGGTAGCAATAAAATATATCTGTTGTATTTTGAAGTATTTTTTGTAAGTATTTAACTTACATTAATGTTTTGTAAATGAAGGCATTTAGTGTTAGTTTATTCGCATTATGAAGTGTATGCAGTATGACTGAGCTTCCCACCAATTTGAAATTGTTTTAGCAAACACTTGTGTCGCTTCTAAATTGTTTAAGCAATAATTATGTGCCTTTGAATGTTTCACTTCGACACGATTAACAGATTCATACGAACGATAATAAACATTTGTGCTTGCTTAAATGTTTTTTACATAATGCGAATAAAGTATCAAAAGTCATAAGACCAGCATGACTTTTAACAGCCCCATGTTATGTATATTTTAGACCGATTCTACGTATAGCTAATTTGTTATATTTTATTCTTAACAATTGACGGTATATAAAAGTATTACCGCCTCCTTTTTTGGAAGTCGGTTAATGAAGATATCGGTGATTTCTTCGCTATTTCTTTTATTTTTCAGTCTAGTGTCATATTATATAAGTAAATTTTCTGTTCTATACATGCATCAAATGGTATATAGGCAATAAAGTACCTGGGAGACCTAGCTTGGCTTGGAGTTCTAGTAAAAACGGATAGGTACCTATTATTGTATCTGGGTCATTTAATTAACTTTGTAGACCTTATTTCTGATTTTGTACATAAAGAAGGACCTGAGATACCAATTTGCCAGCAACGCAAAATTATGCGCATACCAAATTACCATTTGGACTGTCATTCAGAAGTTGAAATTATTGACATATTGTTGCACGACGAAAGAAAAAACATATAAAATATATGGTTTTCCGGAGATAAGACTAGATAAGTTACTAGACTACTAGACTAAGCTAGATCGATTTTTCTCCTCCTGCATACTAAATTTCATGGAAATACTTGAAGCCGTTTCCGATATTCTAAATATATGCAAGAATTGGTCGATTAAAGTATAAGCTCTTAAGCGACTAAAGTCATAAACGTATAAGTTATAGACAAGGCATGTTGAGGTGAAAACTGTCCCCACTTAAATGGCAAATAAAAATTAATAATAATAATTATGAATTAAATTAATAATTTTACTTTTGCAAATTGGGGAAATCAAAATGGCTGACATTTGAAGTATGGTGAAAACCAAGATGGCGTAAATTTTTCTTGTATGAAGATTTATTCTGTCAAATGTACGTCATAGCCTATCTTCAGTTTTGAAAATTTGACTAAAGTAGAAAAGTAAAGGCAGAAATTCTGTAAACTACTACAACTGTCAAAAATATACATAACACACATCTGTTTACTGCCACTACTTAGAAATCAGTTTGTTGGTGTTTGGTGTACTTGCCTATTTTGTCAGTTAAGTGTGAGAGATATTATGAGTAATTATGAGTGTCATTTCATCCCCTATCATCAAAATTTATTGGAATTGCTTCTGATTCTTAATTATATTTCTTTCAACGAATTATCGACTTGCAGGCTTGGCATGACAAATAAAATGAGTCTATTCTTCGAAAGAATAGACAAAATGACAGACGGTAGAAACGTTAATGCCGTTCTTAGCAAAATAGTTCTTATTGTAAGGTAGTAAGGTCAAATCATCGTCGTGGAGAGAAGACAATATTCCTTTTCCTCCATTGACGATCAAGCACGACCTCGCACGAAAGACATATTTTAATGTTCTCTTTTGACTACTGCGAGTACTGCGTAGACTATTTGCTACGAGTAGAAATGTTTCTTCTTATAAATGTCAAGTAGTCTTCATCATGGCGGTCCAAGAAAACAGTTTCTATCTGTTCTGTAATATATGTCAAAATTAGTTCGTTTCTGTCAGAAGTAGGCATTAAAAAATATGGCTGCCAAGAAGTATTGACTTCTATTGACGACCTTGCTACCTTGGATTAAGAACTATTTTGCTACAAACCAATTTATCTATTCTTGCCAAGAAAAAAACTCATTTCTTCTTGGTGGTCATGCTAAGCCCATGGTCATGGTTCCGAGTTGTAAAACCAGTGATCTTGCTGGTGCCGTGAGATACCAGGACAGATATCAGATAGACGTGGTGTAAACATATATAAAAGAAAATATTTTTTTACCTGCGAGAGCTAGGTGATCCCCTCATGCTCGTCTTCTCTTCGGTGATACAGTTGGTTGGTGGTAGAGACCACATACATGAAGCAAAAACATAAAGTACGTTTTACGAGATTTGTGCAAACCGAGGAGTATGAAATTCAGCAAAGTAAAAGTTTATGTGGAGGAAGATGTGCAGAAAGCTAATATTTCTTTAAATGATGCTTAGACACTCATAAACTTAATAAAAATAAAGTTACACACACTACCTCCCTCTATCTTTCTTTCACATTTCATAGATAACATTTACATATTATTTTTATAGCATAATTAAAAAGCAAAAGAACCCTAAAAAAATTAATATGAATTATGGTCAAATGTTGACCACTAGCCGACCTCTTGTTATAGTATAAATAGATAAAATATTATAATATACGTAATACGAACACAGGTGTTCCGTGCTTGCACGCCACCGGACGCGATCTCGCTGGTGTCGCGGCTGCTGGAGTACACGCCAGGCGCGCGCCTCTCGCCGCTGCAGGCATGCGCGCACGGCTTCTTCGACGAGCTGCGTGAGCCGCACGCGCGCCTGCCCAACGGCCGCCCGCTGCCGCCCCTATTCAACTTTACCGAGTACGAGCTCGGCATCCAGCCCGCGCTCAATGACTTCCTCAAACCGCGCGCGCCGCCCGCAGACGCGCCCCAAGCCGCCGACGACGCAGGTACAACTCAAACCATGTTCTAATTTCTTTCGGAAATTGTCGTTTTTCATACATCGTCTGTTGTTTCTATAGAAAAACGATGATTGCCCAGAGACATTAGGAAGCTAGTTGCACTATAGATAGCTATGCCATTCAACCATTAAGGAAAGTTACATATTTGTGCTGTGAGTATATTAAGGCCTGCTCATGTTTTTTCAAATATTACACAGAAAACATGAAACAAAAACATTTGTTTTCATACACAAGCTGTCTCCAGCTATAGAAAATGTTTTTCATTGAAACAAAACATTTTGTGTAGACAAGATCATGAGTTTCGATGAGGAAGACGTAAGTGCACGCAGTTTTAGCGATTGCAGATGCAGAATCGAGGAGAAAACACAGGGAGTCTAAAAAGGCCTTAAGGTGTTTCATATATTTTTTTCAACTCATATTATGTGCGCCTATTAACGCATTTCTATTGTAAACTGTCAAAATTGATGTTTTCTACAGATTAAATCGTGTAGGCATTTTACCATTCCACGATTTTTGTATGGAAAAAAATATATGAAACATCTAAAGTGGACTTTTTAGAACCCCAGATTTCGAGTTAGGCCATATTTGCTGTCACGTAATTTTATCAGGAGTTACGAATAGAAGACCGATTTGGGATTGATAAATAATTTCTTCCGTATTTCTATGTTTAATGGTCATACGAGTGATGTAACAGTTGATAAGAAATGAAACATTCCTTCCCCTCTCTACCCGCGCGGGGAATGTTTTCCGTCCGTCTCGGAAGACAAAAAAATTGTGTATTCCTACACAAATGTGTATAGCCACGTCTCAATGTTCCAATTTTTTATGTAATGTTTCGAAAAAAACACGCGCAGGAGACGCGCGTTTAACGTTACTAACACTCGGAATTTAGCATTAAGACAAAACAATATTTTGGTTTATGACTACGCTTTAGACCTAATAGTTTGAATGTGACAAGCTGATTTTAGAAGCCTTTGCCGAAGAAAAAAGGGCCAAGAAATCACGCAGCCAATAATTTATTTGAGTAAAAACTCGTGCATTTTGCAATGAAAAGTTAACGTTTATATGAATAAAACACGAATATTGTATATTTAAATTTATTGAAAATTAATTCTATGTACTTGTAAAATAGCAACACATAAAATAAAATAGCAATGAACAGCACCACGAAAGTCTTTCTTACTTCTCAACAACATAGTTTTCACATGTAACGACGAATACATGGTTTCCATCATTTCAGGTGAAAACGCAGCGGCCAGCGGTCCCAGCGGGTCGCCGGGCACCTCGTAGAGCAGCTCGACGCCGAGCGCCGGACCTCGACCGCACGGGACGCACGCACCGATGTAGCGTCATCCATGTAGCACTAGACGGACACGCCAAATTCAACTATACCATGCAGACATAAAGCTCATTATTGCATCTACTACATCTACAACTACTAAGCTCGCGCCTTAGGAAGCCGTCTGGTAAAGCACGGGACGCACGAAACCGACGTAGCGCTACATCGGTGCTTCAAATGAAATTGATCCGTACTTACGGAGTTGTTCATTGCAACTCATTACTGCGTATACCGAGATAGCTACGTTCGACATAAATATACCGAAATTGAACCGTACACCACAGACAACTGCTCATTATTGCATAATAATCGCGCGATCTACTCGGAACGATCTTTAAAAAAGACCGTCTAGTCCGAGCATGCACGAACTCGTACCGAGGTCCCGAGGTCTCGAATCAATGCCCCGCACTAGACGGAAGAACCAAATTGCCCAACCCAACAGATATTAAAGTTCATTATTGTATCTACTATCTACGTATCCCTATCATACTCTGAACGAAATTGGCTTATATAAAGACCGTCTAGTGCGATCGAGTGTGAAGCCATTACGTACAGGCATTTTTAGTGTAAATTCATTTTTATCTTTTACCCGATTAACCTATGTAGTGCCAATAGTATGTTTTAATAAAACGGCTTTTGGTCATTAAATTTAGAAGCGATTTATTCTTTAATGCGTCGTAGTGTATGTGTTTTAAATACGCAAAATTTATCGTAACGGTACGTTATTGCATATAGCGTCTGTAGATTATTATACGAGTGGATACGTCGCACCTCTATGCTATCGATATAACCATCGTTTTTCTATTTTGCGTCCCTAGTCCAGAGTATCCGAACGAATTGATAAAGTTAAATACATGTACATACTCGATATTTGTGGTTGTACGATAGTTGAATGAATTGATGTATTGTCTTCTCTAGTTCTGGATTGCGACGATGTTAGATCCATGAGATTGAGATTATCGACCGTCGAGTATGTAGGCCGTACGACGTGCGAGTCTTAGGGCGGCGCCGTAGTAAGCGAGGTATCGTAATCTGTTTCTCGGTATTCGAGTCCTTTCGCTATTTAGTGATAGTTTTCTTTTCGTGTTGGCCATCGGGAAAATTAAATGCATATAGGTGTTTTCGACGAGTAATCGTGTGATACTGTAGTGTAATTGTCAATAAAGCTTGAGCTGTCGTAGTCGGTAAGAAGGGTAAAATCCACACAGTAGATTCTAAACCGTCGCAATGTGATTACTTTGTACTTTTGTAAGCTCAAATTCCTTCCTTCTGTATATACCTTACGCTGTTTTTGATGTCGATATATCCGCTCGCGATCATCGAATAATTTCCATTCCTACATTGTAACCGATCCGGACCCTTGTTTACGTAATGAACGTCGCGTACGGCTCTTATGTATTTTAGTAATTGTTTCGCGAAAATGGTAAAGTAGTCACGTTTGTCACGCATTACGCAAAATCTTTGAGGGATAGCCACGTAGCTCGTAGACGCCGAACGTTCGCGTGTGCAACGCATATTACGTGTGACGCGTACTTGTAAATTTTTATATATTACTAGTATAAACTGATCTCTCAGGATAATTTTAATATTTAACTAAATCTCAGAATATTATGTATTTGTATAAACAATTGAAATGATATACATTTTTAGACTTATGTCACACATTGGTTTCTTTTATGCGACAAGCCTTCGAGTATACGTCTGCTGTTGTGTACCTCACCCTAAGTGAATGCTGAATGTATCTAATAGCACTGTCGGCGTCCTATTGTAACGTCATAGTTTTTCGATAATATTGTATTCTATATTCAATAAATGGTATTTCTGCTATGTAAAATTTGTCATTGAGAACGCGTTACTGGTAGTCATTTATAAAAGTAATATGTTATTATAATTAAATTTCATTGTCATAGTTTTTAAGTATTTGAGCGATTTCATTTTGCACTTCGAGTTGGCATGCAATTACAAATTAGGAAGGCATTAAATTATAAGTATAATTATATTGATAAATTTAATTCACGGTTTAAATGTAGCCTCATCGCGTCAGCTGCGGTGCGGCTAGCGCCTATTATCGAGTTAGGCAGCTGATGTAGTGGATTCCTTACACCCGGATCTCCTTGAATCTTCAATAGTGACACTTGATTCACTTATCACCACGTGTTCCGTACCTCGCCGCTGACAATGTGCGGTCGCGTGCACGAATGCCTGCGTGCACGCCCGTATCACGTCATAACCACGTGGTATGACAGCTGCGAAACTGAGCTGCGACACGTCTACTGGCGGTCACGTGTGCATGCATCCGCGGTCACGTATATTATATACGCTCGTATTACTACATATTTGTATGTACTAATTACTTATAAATTTTTTTAGTATACTAAGAAGTAAAGGCGCTCGGCGCTTGATTTGAAATCACACATAGTGGAGCTTAGTTGTCGTCCTTGCGACTATTATTTTGCTGACACCTTTATGATTCGTGTAAATATATTATTATAATAATTATTATGTATGGTATGACTTATATCGGTAGGAGGCGCTCTGGAGGTTTCAGTAAGGGTTACGATAGTCTAGATATGCATATTTTATTAAGTCTTATCTAATATGAATTTTATAATCGACGTTGCTTCTAAAGACCCTCTGTGTAAAAAGTTAAGACATACTAGTGACCTGAATGTTCGAAGCGATGTTAGAACGTCTATATTCTCACTGAATTCTCACTTCCACGTTTTGCGTGCACATTTACGTCATGAGAATTTCCGGTTCAAATGTTTCGAAATGGGGTTGACTTATATAAATTATTTAAAGTAAAAAGAGTTTTCTTATTGCTAGTACTGTAATAATAAATTTAATAGTGAGTGAAATTTGTATTTTGTTTTAATTTGTTTTACAGAATTTGAATACATCGTAACACCCATATCGTTGTTAGTTATGAATGAAAATAACATAATTATAAAGTAAATATTAAATGAATAGTAGCATGGTTTTTTTATTTTACATATAGAACCCCATCAACTGTTTTATAGTTTGCATGTTTTATTTAGTTTGTATTATTTTAAGAAATAATTTTGCTATGATTAGTTGCTTAGTGTCTGTTTCGTATAGACAAGAAATGGACTTTAGTCTTGACGTTATAGTAATCTAGTGTAAAAAACTTATTATTTTTTGTATTTATGGTCGCATATGTCTTTTTTGCTTATCTAAATTAGTAAACTATTAAATTAGGGCAACATCTACTAAAAGCTCAGAGTAGAAATATATTATATACTTACATACAGAGAAACAGCTTTCATAGAATGATCCAAATCGACCAAAATTTAAACATTTGAATTATTTGAAAATATTTATATTAGAAAAGACCCAAATATCTATTTTATTTTCCATATTTTATAGATTTTATTATTATTTATGGCAATAGTAGTTTTATCTTTAACGGTCTTCTTTTTCTTCAGGGAGAACTTTGTAACGTTAAGATAATAAGTTTATGAGATGGTTAATAAGTTTTAGCCAATTAATTGTTGGCTTCTTTGATTTAGTGTGTAATCAGATTCTGGAATCAGATTATTATAATCTCAAAATGTGTGGTAGGCGTAAACTTTACTGTTGTGAAATGTGACATTAACTATATTGATACAAATGAAAACCTAATGAATGGTAAGTAAATGTTTAATTTATTTTCAAAAAGTTAGTGTAAGATTTTTCGCTGTTGGACATTGTGGGACCCTTTGAGTAAGTATTATACATATTCTATGGTGGGACCCGAGCAGAAAAGGCTTGTTTTGTAGTAAGTATGGTGTGTAATACAAAGTCAAAAGATGAATTTACTAAGGGTCATAGATGTAGGATACTATATTAATTTTTAGATTAAGTCACTGTAGTTTATCTCGGTATTTAGTTTGGAGTTAAAATATCTTTGAAATTGAGTTTGCTTAGAAATGTGTAACGAATCTATGAATGCTTTGTAAGTACCTACTTAGAACTCCCAATAGCATAGATACCCGGCTATTAGAAAGAGAAGAAATTTATATTGTTCCATATCCCACCTGCTAACACTTAGTCGTAATTAAAAACTATTGTCGTAATTCCAACGTCGTATTTAAAGGTGACCAAAAGATGAACAAGTGCGGATAACTTTTAAAAAAGCGAAAAGAGGGATTTGCTTCCTCTTTTACTCTTATGGGTTTTTACCATTGATGTTTTGTGACCTGTGAGACATCATACCGATAGATGCTTTTAGCTTTGAAATAATGCTCCTTCCATGTATAATTTTATTCCAAGGTAGAACTGTTTAGCAGTAGCTAAAAACACCATCATTGATAGGGTAGTTGACTACATGTAAAATAATCAGTTTATTTCTACAGAAATATTCAGGTATTATTGCTTGATAAAAATAAGTTAAAAAATATATAAAATTATAGTTACAAAAAAGTTGAATACTTTTTTCTTTACTTAAATAGTCTCTAAAGATTTTTGACACACTTATACACACACTAGTGTAAAAAACCTACATTATTAGTTTACTTACATGAAATGCAAAAATATTTATTGTAGTAATTATTATAAACTTAAACGCAAATAATTTGGGAGATATTAGCAATTTATACAGGGTCTGTCGTAAATAATGGATAACCCGTAAACTGGAGTTGGTCCGGATGTGAAACTGTAAGAAAATCGTATGTTCTTGCCAGGGTTTCTAACCATATGAAAATGGCGTAGCATTTTATACTTTTTTATAAATTTCGCTACTTTTTTCGTTCATTCCGTTGCCATTTCATCAAATTTAGGTATTTATGTGTTTTTTTTTAGTATTATACTCCTGAAGACGTGTTTTATTTAATTTTAATACAATTTTAGATGTTTTTAACGTAAACAATTTTCAAAATCATCTTTTTAAGCTTTTTTTTAAACAATTTTTTTCTTAATGTCAACTTTGATCATTTACTGTGAAAAAAAAAGTATGGCGCTATAGCTGTTCATTATCTTAATAAATTGTCTAGTATGTGTAGTTTCTAAAAAGGTATTACAATGTGTACTTTACTAGCAATATTAAGTTACAGGAGCGAGATCAATATCAAGGTCAGAATTCAAAATTTTTAAGTATTGTTATAAAAGGTTATAAAACTTCGTCATAATGATCTTATTCTACCAAAATTCTTTACACAAACGTTATTGGGCCACTAATAAGGATTTTTAGAAGAAAAACAGGTTGTTTTTAGTAAAAAAAAATATTTATTTTATCAATAACTTAAACATTTAACAACTAAAAAGCATTTATGCTCGAAATGCCCTCCGCCGGCAGCAATACAAGCTCTACATCGCCTAATAAAAGATCTTTTAATCCGACGCGCATAGCCGGCTTCTGCGATTTTACTTGCTGCTACTTGAATGCGCGTACGCAACTCTTCCACAGAAATTATTGCTTCCTTGTACACTACTTCCTTAATGCAGCCCCAGTAAAAAAAGTCCAACGGGTTAAGGTCTGGCGAACGTGGAGGCCATAAAATTGGACCCAATCGCCCAATCCATCTATCTGGATATGTATTATTTAAATGTTCCCTTACACGAACAGCGTAATGTGCTGGACACCCATCATTTTGAAGCCACATCTCGTTTCTTATCTCCTGTGGAACGTCTTGCAGTAATCCAGGTAAAGTATTTATTAGAAGATCCAAATACATATCCGCATTTAATATTGCCGGCAACTCAAATGGACCAATGATTTGTCCGTTAATAATGCCAGTCCATAAATTTATTTTAAACTGATACTGCGATCTGTCTCCACGTATCAATTTTGGGTTTTCAAGTTGCCAGCTGTGTAAATTGCGGAGGTTCAAAAAACCATCTTTTCGACACGTTGGCTCGTCACTCCATAAAATTTTATTAAAATAACTTGGGTCTTCTCTCATCCTTCGCAGCATTGTGCGACAAAATGTTACTCTCGCAGCAGCGTCCCTTGGGATTAGTGTTGGAACCCTTTGATAATGAAAGGGATATAATTCATGCCTTTTTAAAATTCAGTGCACGGATTTTTGAGGTATCCCGGTACGCCGTGAAATATCACTTATGGACGTACCAGGGTCTTCAGCGACTATTTCCAGTACTTCGGCTGCATTGTGTCGTTGAGGTCGTCCTTCACTGGCCCCGCCTATGCCGGTCCCAGGAAATCGTCCTTCCATAAATACATTGTGCACTCTAATGAAGACACGGTAATCAGGATGTCGAGCATTTGGATATTTTTCACGGTAAACACTTGCTGCTCTGGTAGCGTTGCCATTACATAAACCATAAATGTAATGCATGTTTGTGTATTCAGCCGACGTGTATTGCTGAGGCATGATGCAAAAACTTCCAAACAACAAATCCAATCGATAGCACAAAACAATGTCCGTAAATGAGAGCTAAGTCGTCAGTATCACCAGGTTCACAAGTCCAAATCACAAGGCAAATCAAAGCCCGATATTAGAAAGCAGTAACAAATTGACGAAAGTAACGAAAACAAGAGCACATGCGATAGTCAAAATCACACTGAGATGTGTACACTCTACAATCAGGAGCGCGCCCGAAAGGCAAAAGCATGCTAACCTTTTCACACACCGTGTGTTTGAAAGGGACAGTGTGCATCTGCCTAGTAACAATGACCATCAATCGTCCTTTTCACGCCCGCCCGCCGCCGCGACGCCCATTGTATTGCTGTCTTTGTTAGTTTTTTACCTGATGATCCTTTTTTCGAATAAACTTGTCGCAACATGTTTATCGCATGAAACATTTAGAGCACAACAATTTTAAATTTGAACACTTTTATTACATAATTACCATGGAGTTATGATTTTTTTTTTACTAAAAACAACCTGTTGTTCTTCTGAAAATCCTTATTAGTGGCCCAATAACGTTTGTGTAAAGAATTTTGGTAGAATAAGATCATTATGACGAAGTTTTATAACCTTTTATAACAATACTTAAAAAATTTGAATACTGACCTTGATATTGATCTCGCTCCTGTAACTTAAACATCCTTGAACCCAAACAATATTGGTAAGTATGTGTATAAAAATTTTTCCTTAACTTCTCAATTTAATGAAAATAGACTTGATTGTGATGTGATTTTAATATGCATGCTAAGATTTAAGATTGTTAAGTTTCTCTATTATTAATATTGCTAGTGAAGTACACATTGTAATACCTTTTTAGAAACTACACATACTAGACAATTCATTAAGATAATGGGCAGCTATAGCGCCATACTTTTTTTTTCACAGTAAATGATCAAAGTTGACATTAAGAAAAAAATTGTTTAAAAAAAAGCTTAAAAAGATGATTTTGAAAATTGTTTAAGTTAAAAACACCTAAAATTGTATTAAAATTAAATAAAACACGTCTTCAGGAGTATAATACTAAAAAAATCACACAGAAATACCTAAATTTGATGAAATGGTAACGGAATGAACGAAAAAAGTAGCGAAATTTATAAAAAAGTATAAAATGCTACGCCATTTTCATATGGTTAGAAACCCTGTCAAGAAAATACGATTTTCTTACAGTTTCACATCCGGACCAACTCCAGTTTACGGGTTATCCATTATTTACGACAGACCCTGTATATTCTTGCGACCTATATAATTCAAAATACTGCAGGAACGCGTGACGTCAGACTTTTGTATGGAGCGTGAGACGAGGGTTTTTGATATTTTTTTCTGTCATTAGGGGGCAGACCCAACACAAAGCGTCATCTGGTAGCGTAAGTGGTATCTAAAACGGTCAATTTAAATGAATTTTCGATTGTTTTTCTGTCACCAAGCGGCGCTTGGTAGCTGTCATATGTCACGAATTTAAAAACCTTCATTCTGTAATTACCAATCCCTGTACCTTTGAAAATATTGATTTATAATATACCTACTGTTTCTCCTGAGAAGTTACTCATGTTTATGAGTCAGTCAGATTACTCTCAAGCCTATTTTTGTGTTAATGCCGCAATCTGCCATTTGTAAGAAAAAGTCTTAGTTAGATGTCAATGTCACTTTTTCATCAACAATCATCAAAAAACCTTTAGAAAATACGATTTGTAGAAAATAAATTAAAATAAATCATGAGAGTAAATTTTATTACACTTCTTCAGCAATATTAGGGAATTCAAAATAGTTTGGCTTATTGTAATTACAAATGGACGTTATATCCAATAAAACAACTTGCTCTTTATCTTGTAAGCCCTAACAAGTATTGGTGAAAATACGCCTATCATATAAATCCACCAAATATTTGAAGACAAAAATAATTTTGAAATCATGCATGAGGCTTATGGAGTGACTCATTTATTAAATGCTACAGTTCAAATAGAAACCATTGCTGCATACGGTATGTATATAAAAACACTGCGTGATTAAAGATCTACGCTTTTATGAATAGCAGTGTTGGTTTTCATTTTCAGATGACTATCTATTTTTGGGCACACGTCAGGGCTCATTATTGATGTACTCATGTAATTTCAACAAAGAGACACTTAAGTATGAGTTGCAAATACTTCAATTACTAAAAGCCTTCAGCAAAAAACCTATTCAACAAATTGAAGTTATTCCTGGTAAGTTCAAATCATAGTTCTCTTGAATATATAGGTTTAATAGAGTAGAAGATTATAAGAATAATAAATAAACAAAGAAAAATTGGCTTCTAATGTACCTACTGTACCATGTTATATATTATATTGCAACTTGCATAATGTTTCAGAGGACAAGCTGTTAATATGTCTAACTGATAATGTTGTCTCTATACATAACATTAGCGGAGTAAATATATCATTAGCACAGACCTTTGAGGACACAAAAGGCGCATCCCTTTTTGCCATAGCTAGGAAGGTCAGACATTTTGACATTTTTAGCAACAGTGTTTTTTACTTCTTTTCAAATAAATACACAAATGACAACAAAGGACCAGATTTTAACAAAGTTTTATTTAGAAAAATTTACTTGATGCCAAAATCTGAAGCCCTTGTTTAGTAACAGCTATGAGTGATCATAATTCTGTTTTGGTCCGTGAGCTGTCTTACTTACTCACATGCGATAGACACCTGTCTGAATGCAACACCACATAGACCGAAACAGGATTGTGATCACAAATAATTACGAGAATTGGGCTTCTGGTGTTAAGATTTAAGTAACTATAAATTCAGACTTACATCAAAATTATTTTGTTTGAGTGAATACTGGCACAAAACCATTGGGCCATAATAAGTTGGGAAATGATTTTACATTCTGGCTATGTTTATTAAAAGCTTTTTTTAAAGCTCTAATCATGCAAAATATTGTTTCTAGTCTGCTACATCACTAAGCGGAGCACAAAACTCTGTTGTGCAACTATGTGTCGCTGTGAGAAGAAAACTTTTGTTATATTATGGAAAAAATGGTGAATTTAAAAAGCATTTGTTTGACTTTACTGTTGCTGATGTACCAAAAGTGTTGGCTTATGGTAAACAATATCTATGTGTCGGATTTAAAGGAGAATACACAATGTTTGATGTAAGTTACAACATGCTTTTAATTTATTTATTGTATCTTACAAATCACAATGATAAAGTCTTGATAGTGACAGTGTATCTTAAAAGTGAATGTGGTATATAATTTAAATTTTAGTGTTGGTTAGAAATAAATTGCTACCACAAAAAAAAATTGTAATTTATTTCTTTATTCTTATAGCTAACATCAAGAAATCCTGAAGAACTTTTCCCAACTAGTAGTTCAAAATCTCAGGAGCCAACAATAGCTAAATATTCTGAGACCTCATTTCTCCTTGGCCGCGACAATACTTCTGTTTTAGTGGAGGAAGTCGATGAGGAGGAAATCAAAAAGACTATGAAGGAGAAAGAAGCACCCCAAAAAGGTGAATGACATGGACCATTTAAAATATTAATATTCTCTTTACATTTGTATCTGTGGTGAGGCACCCTAAGGCGGCAGCGGCTTCTGTACAAGAAATTAAAGAAATTAGCTGTCGCAGGATGTTTGACACATGTGGAGCATCAAGATTATTTTATGTTATCATTTGTTGTCGCACAAAAATATCACATTACATCTTCACATGTTCCTTTACAGTTTGCAATACATCTTGGACCTCCACTTTTAATGTTTTACATCAAAATAGTTAAACTTGATTCCCTTTACAGATTATACTCACACTCACGATATAATTTTCAGAGCCATCATTCCTTCTTGGGCGCGACAAAGCTTCAGTCCAAGTAGAAGAGGAAATAGAGAAAATAGCAATTAAAAAGACCATCAAATGGAAAGAGGCACCCGTTGCTGTGGGTAAGTTAAACATTGTTTAAATCACATACATGCTATAAAGGAGATCGGCAAGTCGCCATACATTTACTGGCTGTTAATTAAAATACGTGGCCACAAAAAATATTTATAGTTAGTTGTACTTTATGAATATAGGAATAAAAAAAGCAATAATATTATACATTAAACTCGGGACATAAAAGATAATTGATTAAATATAACCTTACCTATTGTTCAATAAATTGCCGTAGTGGCGGTTTGCGGAAAAGCGACATTTATTAGTTGGGATGTCAATTACGTAATGAAATTAATTACTAGTTTGTTTGGAAACGAAATATGCTAACATATAAATGATAGATGTCGCTTTCACGTTACGAAAACCAAAAACAAAATAATTCTTGGTATGAATATAAATAGTATAGAGGGATCTATTTCACATCCCAAGTAACATTATTTTTCTCATAAAACTAGTACTAAACTTTTGAAATATAGAAAAAGAAATAACTTTATACTCCAATAAAAAATAAATTTATCATTGGGCCACTAGATGGAGCTTTTACGCCTTAAATTGACAATTTACATCATGATAACCATAGACTATACAGATATGATGACAATAATTTTGACAACGATTACCACAGATAAGTACCTACGTATTTTGCACATGAATTCTCTGATATTCGAAGATTCATAACTTTTTATTCCCAAGTCCTAAAAATATAACATATATAATAACTTTTTAAGTACTATAAAACTACGTATGTTCGAAACTTGGCCGCTTTTGATGAAAAATCGGGCAGGATTCGCCAGTGTCCTTTAAGATATCTGAGGGGAATTTGTCGGTAGTTTATCTATTTATTAGCGCTATTGGTCCGACGATAAGTTTCTGAGTAAATAAGTGATAATGTTTAAGCTAAGTTTTAATTAACTGACCAGTGAGGTCAGTGAGGAGGTAAAAGGCGCTGATACAGAAAGGAATTCAAAAAATTTACAGAAGATGATATTTTTTAGTCAAATTAGTTTATATATCACTCTCAAAGTAAGAATTTTTTTCATAAACAAAAAATACACAAAAAAAAGATTTATCTAGTGACCACTAGATGCCACTTTTGGGATTCGCTTTGCGCCAGTTAAAATTAGTTCATGTAAAAACTTCAGAAACATCAAACAGGGCTTTAGTCTAATGTTGACATATTTTCAGTGTGGGACGAACCATTCCTCCTGGGGTTGTTACAAGACAACAAGGTTGTGGTACAGACAGTGGAGCCTAGTTTATTTATACAGGAGCTGTGCGAAATTAACAAAGCAAGACTGATGTATAGGTATGTATACTCTTATGTCTTAAGCGAAGATACCGCCACGGAACTTCGCGGAATTTCCATTTCGACGTTTCGGCTGTGATGACACAATAGTAAATAAATATGTAATAACTATTTATTAAATTTTTTGGCATTACTCTACACAAAAAGAAGGGAAATAGACAACACAGTATATAGTCTTATAGCTAAAACAAATAAACACAATATTTCACAGACATAAGGAATAGGAAGTTAGCACAGAAATACACGACCGAACGACGATCTCGTAAACAAATTCGAGATCGTCATTGATGTGTTATGTTATAGATTTTATTATACATTATTATTTTTTAAGAAAAAATTAAACAGACTTCCAAAGTAAAAATACACAAAAAGTATGAAATAAATCTTATTTTCTAAATAATTCCCTTTTTAAATTCCGCTAAAATCTTAACTATTTCTCTAAACAATCTTTATTATTTTGAAGTCGGTATCAGGCAGCCCAAACAATATCCTGATAAATCATTATTTTAGAGAGCTCACGTTTAAGTTGGCTGGTACCGACTACAAAATTATGAATATTGTGTAGAGAAATAGTTAAAATTTTAGCCGAATTTAAAATTGGAATTATTTAGAAAATAAGATTTTTTCATACTTTTTTGTGTATTTTTACTTTGGAAGGCGATTTGGTTTTTTTGTTTAATTTTATAGTAATAAATATTGTCTATATGCAATGGGAACAATGTAGCATTCTGACGGTGAAAAATTCGGTAACAAAAATACAAATCTCATAAATTTTTGCTAATGTAATGTTATACAACCATAAATAATATACTAACACCGACAAAAAAGACCGCGACATCATATAGCCCACTAGTACAGTTAAGATAAAGTAAAACATTTTGTCTTCTAAAATTAAATTAAATTACTGGGACCAATACTTTTTGAATTCTTTGGTAAAACGGTATTAATTCCGAATTAATAGCTTACTCGTGAATAGTATTGTTTTAGAAATTTAAATTCTTTTTTCATTGAAATCGGACATCTTATACTTTAAAAGAGACAATCTTGTATATATATATATATATATATACTTAGTCTGGCCATAAATACTGTTACATTTAAAATAAACAAAATATTACATTTGAATCTGGAATCTGTCATTTTTATATGATTGTTCATTGATCTTTCTCATTTTGGCGCCAATACATTGTACAATATTTTGCGATATTAAAATGGAGTGGGGTGATAAAGAGAACCGAATCGCTGTGATTGAAATACACAAAGTAGGTATGGAGCCACTTGCAATTTTTAAAACTCTCCATACGCTTGGTATTAGTAAAATGTTTGTGTACCGGGCTATTAATAGGTACAACGAGACCTCCTCTGTTTGTGGCAGAAAAAGATCTGGCCGTCCACGTAGTGTTCGTACGAAAAAGGTGGTCAAAGCAGTAAGGGAAAGAATTCGAAGAAATCCTGTCCGAAAGCAAAAGATTTTATCTTGGGAGATGAAAATAGCACCTAGAACCATGTCGCGTATTTTAAAAGATGACTTGTAGCTTATAAGAGACGTACTGGTCATTTCTTAACTAATAATTTAAAAAAGAATAGGGTGGTAAAATCGAAACAACTACTGAAGCAGTACGCAAAGGGAGGTCACAGAAAAAAATTGTTTACGGATGAGATTTTTTTTACAATTGAGCAACATTTTAACAAACCAAATGACCGTATTTATGCTCAAAGCTCTAAGGAAGCTTCCCAATTAGTCGACAGAGTGCAACGTGGGCACTATCCAACTTCAGTGATGGTTTGGTGGGGTATTAGCTATGAAAGAGTGACTGAGCCATACTTTTGTAAAAAAGGTATCAAAACATCGGCACAAGTGTATCAAGTTACCATTCTTAAGAAGGTAGTGAAGCCCCTTAACAATACCATGTTATATAACCAGGAATGGTCCTTTCAGAAAGACTCGGCGCCGGGTCATAAAGCTCGGTATACGCAGTTTTGGTTGGAAACGAACGTTTCGGACTTCATCAGAGCTGAAGACTGGCCGTCGTCCAGTCCCGATCTTAATCCGATCCGCTGGATTATGATTTACGGTCAGTTTTAGAGAGTACGGCTAGCTCTAAACGCCATGATAATTTGGAGTCCCTAAAACAATCCGTACGATTGGCAGTTAAGAATTTTCCCATGAAAAGAGTGAGTGCTTCTATTGATAACTGGCCTCAACGTTTAAAGTACTGTATTGCAGCCAATGGAGACCACTTCGAATAATCTTTTTATATTTTAAATTGTTTTATATTTATGTATGGAACTAACACACTGTAAAAGTAATAAATGTTATTTGCAACAGAACATTTTTTTTTCTTAGATTCAGTATTTATGGCAAGACTAGGTATATAAAAGAAAGTCGTGTTAGTTACACTATTTATAACTCACGAACGGCTGAACCGGTTTGGCTGAAAATTGATGAGGAGGTAGCTTAGAATCAGGAGATGGTCATAGGATACTATTAATATATTATTATCCCGTTCTCGTGGGACGTGACATAAAGTTTATAAAATGTCTGATTTGATATAGAAAATTACAAAGTAATGAAAAATCTTATCTTATATTATTATAAAAATTTATTGCAATTCCAATGTCTCGCTAAAACTTGAGACCGGCTGGACCGATTTGGCTAATTTTGGTCTTGAAATTTAAACGGTGAGAAAAATTGCGGAGAAAATTCTAACACTATATTTATAGGTGCGACAGAACAACGTGTGTCGGGATAGCTAGTTATATATAATCTTAATCTCGGCAACGGCTGCAAGTATTTACATGAAATTTAGTATGTAGGTAGTTTATCTAGGTTTTATCCCTGAGAAACTGCGGATTTTTAAGTTAATTATGTTTTGTCTTTCGTCGTGCAACAATATATCAATAATTTAGATACTAATAAAAAATAAAGATACAATTCGATTGGCAGTTTGGTTCATTTTTGCTTTGTTCCGAAATTCGGAATGTGGTTCCAACCCCGCTAAAATATTTTTGGGATTCTTTTTTTTTAAATCGACTACAGCTCCGAGCAAAGCGCGGAAAGTTATCACGAGTTCAAAAATAAAATCTGTAGTAAAAAGTGCCTAATGTTGAATCGGCCGATGCCGTGTCTCAGATTAATTTGCAGTTAGTGAACGTGTATATTGCGTAGGTTGCAGGTGTTGGTAGTAGAGACTAGAGGTAGGTTTTAGGTGTAGGTATTAGGAGTAAGTTGTAGGTGTAGTTAGTAGGTGTAGGTGTAGTTGTTGGTATAGAAGATTGTAGGCAGTTAACTATATTTTATTTATTCAGTTCATACTTCATACTTAGGACAGGACAAGGTTTTATGAAGCAGTGATATGAAGCGGTGTGGTTGCGGAACCCCCAACAATCACTCACTAGTGAAACAGATTAACTTATCAATATTTGTTTAGGATCGTCATTAGTGTGCAAAACTATCACTTATTTTTGCTCTCTGGCACTTTAAAATCTGGGCCCAAATGGTCTTCTTTATCTGTTTCAGGTGTAAGCGCGGATTCGTGTACGTTGCGTCTGTTGGTCAACTATGGTGTATCAACTCCGTGGACGTGGAAACACAAAGGAACCAGCTGCTGAAAGACAAGCAGTTTCAAATTGCTATCGATTTGACGGTAGGTTGAAATGCTTTTATAGCATTTGAAATACATATATATGTAAGTTACAAAATTTGTGTGAGGTTTATGAAATGCTCAAAAACAACACTACTTTCGAATAAGTACACTTAATGAAGGATATAATTATTTTAGCAATGCTTAAAATAATTATATCCTTACTATTATAAATGTGAAATATGTATGTTTGTTACTCTTTCACGCAAAAACTACTTAACGGATTTGAATGAAATTTGGTTTGGTAGTAGTTAAGTCTCTGGATTAAATCATGGGTTACTTTTTATCCCGAAAAAGTACAGTATTCCCATGGGATACCCGATACTACAATTACGCGGGCGGAGTCGCGGGAAAAAGCTAGTATGAAAATAATATTTTTAAATTTACTCACCGAACTCTAAAATCGAGTGTTTATTGCCGATTTAATAACAACTGTGTACAACTATTGCTCATTAAAATCATTTTAATCAGATTAACTTATCAATGTGTGATTTTATGAGCTAGTGATTATTTATGCCCACACTACTTTGCTGACTTGAAAAAAAATATTTTAACAATGTTTAGTTTCAAGGGCAAAAGGCGACAAGCTACGATTATAGGACATATTAGTGTAAGTTGAGTATTTATCACCTAAAATCTACTCCCTTAACATAACTTTTTAGTAGACTTTTTAGAGATAGGCATGTACCAAAAGATACATAAAATCATAGCAGTTAAATACATTAACTTTCAAGTTGTTTATTATTTTTTCAGAATCTTTCAGAATGTTCAGAGGAGGAGAAAAGACAAACTGTAAGGCACATACAGATGTTGTTTGCTATGGAGCTATTCGATAGCAAAGAGTATGCTAAATCCATGAAGGAGTTTATAAAACTAAACACAGATCCGTCTGAAGTTATCAAACTATTCCCCGAGTTGGACAACAGGCCGGGATCGGACAGTACCAAAAAATTGCAAGGAAAAGATCTAGAAAACGCTTTACACGCACTGATCTCATATTTAGTGGAGCTTAGACTGAAAATCGGTAAGAAATCTGACGGAGAAGGTAGTAAAGATGGCTATCCGAGCCAAAGAAACAGCACTCAACAGTTGGAGTTGATAGATACGACATTATTAAAGTGTTATTTACAGGTAAATTAATTATTTCTTCCACATTTTTGGTATGTGTTTTTGTTTGTTGTTATTATTAGGGTCAATTCACACCGAAACGAAACGATACGTGACATGGCGCTGCATTTTTAAGATAGCTATTCAAAATTGAACTTTATTCATTGCATAAGATACACGTTTCATTGTAAGAGTTCGAATATCCAGTTGCACCACTCTTTACAGCGCATGTGCCGAGTATGACACGTGATTGAATATTTCATATGAAACTTTTTGTGTCACTACACACTATAGAGTACTAATACTACTCTATTCACTACAAAGTTCAATTTTTAAGCGCTATCTTAGAAGTACCGCCACGCCGCGTCTCGTTGTGAGTTAACCCTTAGGCGATCTTACCTCCTTATAAAAACAAATTCCTTTCAGACTAACGATGCTATGGTCGCCCCACTACTTCGCCTCAACAACTGTCGCTTAGAGGAGGCGGAGAGAACTCTCCTGCACCATGGAAAACACAGCGAGCTGATTATACTGTACCAGTTCAAGGGACAACACACCAAAGCCCTTCAGTTACTAAGGGACCAGGCGAAACAGCCAGATTCTAGTCTGAAAGGATACAATCGGACCAAGAATTACTTGCAACAACTAGGTGTGTATTCAACTGAAAAATATCTGAATACGGTATTTTCCTGTTTTTTTTTTATCACATAACTGAATAGTGCTCTGAAAAATAAGACAGTTTACAAAAGGAATAGTATACTAAAAAACAAAATTTTCAAAGATATTGTGGATTGTTCGAATTACTTTTGTGAGTCTCGTGAAAACGCCCCATATAAAAGTCGTACTAGTAGGTGACGTCACACGCTAGATCACAGGTAAGTTGGTACGAAATGTATGACCATATGCACAAAATTTCTGATATCTCGTACTTTTGCGCGTTTATGTTTATACATACCATAGTAAAAGTTTTTGTATTTGATGTAAGTAAACTAATCATGTAGGTTTTATACACTAATTTTTTAAAAAAATATTCCAACTTTTTTGTGACTTCGAAATGCATATAATTACAAAACTACATATAAAATTCTAATTATTTTTACTTTTATCAAGATAATTGTTTCTTAATTTATTTAAAATAACTAAATTTTTACATGTAGGAAAATACCCAATTGTAGACGCTTTGAATTAAGTATTATTAATTTTATTTGGTATTTATATTTTAATTGAAAAGTAAATGACTGCAACCTCATTTGTTAACGTTTTCAGGTGCCGACCATCTCAATTTGATATTCAAGTTTTGCGACTGGATACTCAAAGAGCATCCCGAGGAGGGTTTGAAAATATTCACCGAAGACATGGCGGAAGTAGAGAATTTACCGCGACCGAAAGTTCTGGACTTTCTGCTGAGAGAGCACGAGTCTCTAGTTATTCCTTACCTTGAACACATCATACACAAGTGGAATGATACAAACTCTTGTTTCCACGATGCCTTAATAAGCATGTATAGAGAGAAGATGACAGATAAAAAGGCAAATTCAACAGAAGAAGAGTTACAGCATATCAAAGCGAAATTGGTGGCTTTTCTAGAAAAGTCTTCTCACTACACTCCGGAGAGGGTTATTCTACATTTCCCAAATGATACTCTGTTTGAGGAGAGAGCTATTATACTTGGGAAATTGGGTAGACATGAACAAGCTTTAGTTATTTATGTACAAATATTAGGTAAGCTGAAATTATAGTGTAATTTGATGTAAAAGAAAATAATAATTTACAATCATTTAAAACTCCTCCATAATTTCTGTTATATTTGTAGGAGACGTAGAAAGAGCTATTCGCTACTGTGAGACAGTCGGTGAAAAGTGTACAGACAAGAATGTAGACGTATACGTTATTCTTATGAGGATACTTATGAACCCCGAGCAAAACACGTCGCTTGTAGGGCCGCTATCTAATGTACAGAAACACCCCAACTGTAAGAAACCAGACTTGGAAACAGCGCTCAGTATACTAGAAAAACATTCGGATAAAATATCACCAATAAAGGTAAAAAGTATTGTTGGCCGGCAAAATGACTGGTCTCCTTTCATGTATAAACACGATAAAGCATTTTGTTGCAGGCTCTAAGCGTACTACCCGACGAGGTGCCGCTATCCCGGCTGAAGCACTTCCTGAGCCACGCGCTCAGCAACCAGCTCACCGTCAAGCGCCGCACGCAGGTGCTCAAGGGTCTGCTGTACGCCGAGCACACGCAGGTATTACATACATACATATACATAAAAACTCAAACTGCATAGTGCATGCACGCACTGGCAATAAAATTGACTGTGTGGCCCACTATTTGCATTACGATTATAAACTTTGACACACGGAAAATATACTTAAATTTCCACAAAACATGATTGTTTTCCTATACGGTCATGTTAATCATGTTAAATTAAATGAGACAATTTTGTTTATGCCGAAGAATAGACAAAATGACAGATTGATAAAGGTAATCTGTCATTTTGTCCATGCTATCTGTCATACTGACATCTATCTATTCATAAATAGACTAAACGCATTCTTACGGTGGTCATGCTACGCGTGCTGCGTATGCTACAGAGCATAACAATAATGTTTGTTTCAAAGGTACAAGAGATGAAACGTTACCACGAGTCCAAGAGTCTAGTAATCAACGATTACAACGTGTGCGGCGTGTGCAAGAAGCGCTTCGGCAACCAGAGCGCCTTCGTGCGGTACCCCACCGGCGAGGTCGTGCACTACTCATGCCGGCTCGATAAATAGGCCGCCATTGCTATTGTGCGAGTGGGAGAGAAATAAAAATCTGTGTGGACAAATTAATGAAAGACGCTCATTCACGCCCCATACAAGTTTGGCCCGCAAACTCAAAGTGCCGGCCAACAAAAAAAAATGTAATAATTGTAAAGAAAGTTAATCTAAAATTGTTTACTATGGCAACACTACGCCTCTGCAATGCACAATGTATTATATTTTATTGTTATCCGGATCTTTCGAGTTTTTGGCCCAAAATCGCAAATGTCCAAACGCAAAAATGCGATGCGTCGCATCGTAAAAATGACGTTACACAACCATAATAATACTAGCTGTTGTCCGCGGCTCCCCCCGCGTAAATACAGTATCTCAAAGGCACACTGTACTTTTTCTATCCCGAAAGGGATTTTAGGGATAGAAAAAGTGCAGTGTGCCTTTGAACTGAATTGATTTCGATGAAATTTGGTATGTGTAAATATTTTTACGTGAAAGAGTAAAAAACATCCATCCACCCAACCACCCACCTACCCATCCATCCATCCATCCATCCATCCATCCATCCATCCATCCATCCATCCATCTATCCATCCATCCATCCATCCATCTATCCATCCATCCATCCATCCATCCATCCATCCATCCTTTCACATTTATAATATTAGTAGGATTTTCGATAATTGTATGGGTGTGCGACGAAATCCGCAGTTTTGTGTTTCCTTAATTTGCTAAAAAATTCTTTGATTGTACATTACAATATTTGTATGATTTAACATTACTTGGGTTCGATGAAGTCTTTGAGTCCTTCTTATTTATGTAATCCATATAAAATAATAATTTGGATTTTTCTATTAAATTAATACGTTTTAAAAGTTGTGTAAAAACTTGTAAAAATATTTTTATTAATCATAAATTATGCAACGTTATAAATTAGTGATATAATTATAAGTGAGAAAATGTATACTTGCACTGAAAAAAAATTCCTTTTATACCAAAATCGATTAGATATTAGTTTAATGAAACTTAGCAAATTATTATCATTAAATGCATCTCATTTATTGTATATTATTTTGTTATGTATGTACTTTTATTTAAGTACTACTGAGATACTTTTATAAACCTTTGTAGTTCTGTATGCTTATTTATGTATATTGTGTATGAAACGTGCCTAAAGTCAATATAATATTTTAAAGAACATATTTTTGTTTGTTCTAAATGACTCCCGATATCCTCATGGAAACCTGCCTTTCTTACCATCACGTTCTTTCATTTATTTTCGCAAGGATAAGTAATAGTTTAATTGAAAGTTTAGCAGATTGACGTGCTTCTAATTTCTGAATGGTCAAAAGGTAATGTTATATTTCCAGACGCTATATGCGACTGATGACGACACATCATTATAATACGTACAAATTCAGAGGACAATCACACTGGTAAACTAACATTCCTAACTGTACACACCATAATGTTATAAAGCCATGGACAATACTATTATATATACAATAGTAAAACCTAGACCTTTAGGCTACATGCCATTGCTAATTATGATGACGAAATTAGAAATTGAATGATATTGATGTATCGAGCGCTATGTCACTTAGCGAACGTTACGTCAATCCCATATATTTTCAACTAACATTAATTGTCCGCGGCTTCACCAGCGTGAAATTAGGTTTTAAACTTCATCACCTGTTTTACCCACCTAGGTGCTGAATTTTAGAAAACTCTGAAATATGTAATTCATTATTTTTCCGTACTCAATCCAAATGAAATATCATGCAAATATGTCGAAAGCCTTTTATCACATATTTTACCCCCTTGGGAGTTGAATTTTGAAAAATCCTTCCTTAATGGATGCCTACGTCAACTAAGCAACCCGTGTGCAAAATTTCAAATTTCTAGCCTTAAGGGTTTGGCCTGTGCGTTGATACATCAGTCAATCAGCTTTGCCTTTTATATACCTAGTCTTGCCATAAATACTGAAACAAAGAAAAAAAATATTTTCTATTGCAAATAACATTTATTACTTATACAGTGTGTTAGTTTAATACATAAATATAAAACAATTTAAAATATAAAAAGCTTATTCGAAGTGGTCTCCATTGGACTGCAATACAATCCTTTAAAAGTTGAGGCCAGTTATCAATAGAAGCACGCACTCTTACAATGGGAAAACTCTTCACTGCCAATCGTACGAATTATTTTAGAGACTCCAAATTATCATGGCGTTTAGAGCAAGCGGTACTCTCTAAAACTGACCATAAATCATAATCCAGCGGATTAAGATCGGGACTAGACGACGGCCAGTCTTCAGCTCTGATGAAGTCCGAAACGTTCGTTTCCAACCAAGACTGCGTAGACCGAGCTTTATGACCAGACGCCGAGTCTTGCTGAAAGGACCATTCTTGGTTATTGAACATAGTGTTGTTAAGGGGCTTCACTACCTTCTCAAGAATGGTATATTGATACACTTGTGCCGATGTTTTGATACCTTTTTCACAAAAGTATGGCTCAGTCACTCCTTCATAGCTAATACCCCACCAAACCATCACTGAAGTCGGATAGTGCCCACGTTGCACTCTGTCGACTAATTGGGAAGCTTCCTTAGAGCTTTGAGTATAAATACGGTCATTTTGTTTGTTAAAATGTTGCTCAATTGTAAAAAAATTCTCATCAGTAAACAAATTTTTTCTGTGACCTCCCTTTGCGTACCGCTTCTGTAGTTGTTTCGATTTTACCACTCTATTCTTTTTTAAATTATTAGTTAAGAAATGACCAGTACGTCTCTTATAGGCTGCAAGTCCTAAGTCATATTTTAAAATACGCGACATGGTTCTAGGTGCTATCTTTATCTCCCGAGATAAAATCTTTTGCTTTCGGACAGGATTTCTTCGAATTCTTTCCCTTACTGCTTTGACCACCTTTTTCGTACGAACACTACGTGGACGACCAGAACTTTTTCTGTCACAAACAGAGGTCTCATTGTACCTATTAATAGCCCGGTACACAGACATTTTACTAATACCAAGCGTATGGAGAGTTATAAAATTGCATTTGGCTCCATACCTACTTTGTGTAATGCAATCACAGCGATTAGGTTCTCTTTATCACCCCACTCCATTTTAATATCGCAAAATATTGTACAATGTATTGGCGCCAAAATGAGAAAACCCAATGAACAATCATATAAAAATGACAGATTCCAAATTCAAATGTAATATTTTGTTTATTTTTAATTGTAACAGTATTTATGGCCAAACTAAGTATATATAGATAGATAGATTTCGAATCTCGTCATTGTAATTAACAACGGGAGTTTCAGAATATCGATCAAGAATGGTGAAATGTAGAAATTGCATCTCCCTGCCTACTGCCCTAGTGTATCAAGCATTTCGAACTTTACTATTATTTTTAATTTAAATATTAACTAGCTGACCCGGCGAACTTCATACTGCTATATTTTTTTGCCGTCAATTAGCAACCTTTTTTTTGTATTAGTTTCTACAAACCCAAACCTTCTCCTGACTGTTTTATCCAATTTGGTGCAGTCGTTTGAAAGTTATGCGAAACATTTCGGTAATTCATTTTTATTTTTATAGATAAAATCGAATCATTACAATATACAAAATATAAAATTAATTAAAATTTTAAAATGCATGTATTTAAACTTGCGACAAAACAATCAAATTTTGGTTGTGAAAAAACCGAATATTGGATATTAAATTACCTAGTTAGCGAAAGAATATAAGGAACAAAAAATTTCAAATCTGGTGACTAATTATTACCAGTTTTTTTCACTGAATATTCCAAACTACCATACAGATATTACTTTAGCGAATAAATAACCATCTTGGCGACAATTTGAAAGTACGCATTTAATTTAAGAATAGGCATATTATTATTATATATATATTTTCTCTAATGTTACCTACATTTCAATTTAATTTAAAATTTTTTTAAATTAAAAAAAAACATTTTATACAAAAACATAATAATCAGCAAAACGAGTGCACATAAAAAAACGTAAAGGAGCGTACAAAATTCCCATTTTCAATTTTTCTCGGTTTCGGGGGGTGTAGATATTGCGTAGATTAATTTTGAAATTTAAAAATGACGTATATTTATTTTTCATAAAATTGATATAGGAGTTATTTACCAGATTTTTGGGGGTGCTGGATACGAAAATGACGTTCATTTTGAAATTTCAAGATGGCGGACATACTTCTTTTTTTAAACACTAATATGGGTGCCCTTTTGTAGGTTTCTGGGGGTGTTGATTACAAAAAAGACATCTATTTTGAATTATTACGATAGCAGACATTAAAAAAATGGACAATGGTATCCTTTTCTAGGTTTCTAGAATCACTGATTACAAAAATTAATACATTTTGAAATTTTGAAATGGCGAATATTTATTTTTCTGTATCATTGATACGGGTGTCGTCTTCGAGGTTTTTAGGGGTCCCGAATACAAAATTGATATCCATTTTGAATTTTAAAGATAGCGGACATTTATTTTTAATAAAATGAATCTAGGTATCCTTTCCTAGGTATATAGGGGATGTTAATAACAAAAAAAAACATTTATTATGAAATTTCAAAATGGCGGATATATTTAATTTCTGTAAAATTCTTCTATCTCAAAATGATGCGTCCCATAAAAAATTATGAAAATTTCCTCTCCCTTAGTAATCCGGCAACCACATATTTTCTTCATGATGGGAGAAAAAGAAATTTGAAAATCCTGGATTTTCCAACATTTCTATAACTTTATACATCGTTCGTATCTCAAAGTAACCGATTGCCATATTTATTTTTTATAATCGATTCTATCTCGAGAACAGGTAATCCTACTGAAAAAATAATGAAATTTTCCTCCCCTCCCAATTAACCCCATAACCACGTATTTTCTTTATGAAAATAATTTTTATAATCATATTTTTAATAATCATCAATCCTAATCAGCATCCGCAACAACTTTTATATGGTACTTATGTCATTTTTACGAAGAATGAAAATTCTCCATTTTGGAAATTTTAATTGGAAGACAATTTTATAATCAGCACCCCCAGAAACCTGGTAAAGGACACCCATATTAATTTTAATAAAAAAATGTACACCATTTTGGAATTTAAAAATTGTTTTAATTTTAATATTATTCTGCACCCCCAAAAACCTTGAAACATATTAAAGGAAAACAAACTCCAACTTTTCCCAAAAAATGCGATTTTCCGTAGCCTGCAGGCTATTTGATTTTATAATTGAATTTTTAGCAGCCATTAATTTATCAACCCAATCTGGTTTTATAGCTGCTTACATCGTATAATAGTCACCAACTCGGAAATTAAGTCTCCAACATAATATATATTTCGGCGCCAATTTGGATTAAATTTCGCCACTTTTTATTTACCGCTTTTTGTATATTTTGTCACCTGAGTGCTTTCGCCAGTTTAGTAATTTAGTCGCCAACATATTCGCTGCCAAATTCAGTAATACAGTATGCTCATGTGCAGTCGCCAACTTATTTTTGTTCGCAAGATTAATAATATCCCAGTTTAAAAGTGAGTGAAAATAAACTGAGAAAGTGAGAGAATCACTATACCTAATTGGTAATTTTCTTGGGTGCCCGTTTCTTTTTGCTAGCGAATGTAGTCCATAGCCGAGCTAGAAATCAAAGCCTGATTTAAAATTTTCTTTCGACAAAGTTCATAGGTTTCTGCAAGATGATCTGTAGCCCAAGCACAAACTATTTTGCAAAAAGTATTCGTATCATTATCGAATGAAAATCATATATTTAAAAATAACTTATATTCATTTAAAGAAGGTCTTTTAAAAATAGGATGTCTATTTGTACGTCAATTATAGTCATGCGGACAGTCCATAACACTTGCACAATATGTTGAATTTGTAGAGAAATCAGGATACGCGAATGTCACATAACGTGGGCGGGTAGTGGGTACCCCACCAGTGGACAAGTTTAAAGTAGATTGTAGCGTTGTTTACCTACTGTCGGTTCACGGATAGTTTTAAACTTTACGTAATGTGTTTACATTAGGCACTCGTGAGTTCGTGACTGTCTCTACATCCATTTCCCGCCCATCGTGGAAATTGGTCGCTCGACCGAGACTTGCGATTATTGAGTTAAACTTCGTTTAGACCACTGAGTAAACTAAACCAAATACTTTAAATCATTTAGGACATAAGGAAAACATGTTAATAAGAACATAGTACCTAAACCGTGTATTTGTATGCGTTAACTGATTGGTATGCGCAAAGCTTGTTTGTTGAGAAACAGGATATTGAACCTTTGTAATGGGCCCGATGTATTAATAGTGTGACAACATATTATTAGCTGTATAAAAATGAATATTATATCTAATAATATAACCATTAGACTAATAATAATGTAACGATTACGTAAGTGACATATTTGTTAAAATACCTATGCTTGCGTTGCATAGGCCGCATGGTGAAACTGGAATCTTATAGCGCGCCAATATCTTGGTGTGTGATAATTTATCAGTTTCAAGTTAATTGGAGTAGCGAGCGTGACGCGGCGTGACGTCACGATGTCAGCGCGCCGGCGCCGCTCATGCGACCCGCCTCTTGCGCCGCAACGCGTACGCCTCTGTGGCCCAATGGATAAGGCATCGGCCTCCTAAGCCGAGGATTGTGGGTTCGAGTCCCACCAGAGGTACAAATCGACACTTTTTGTATGTAATGAGAATAATAGAGCTGTTCGACTAATGAAGCGGACTATGACTAATTTGATTAAGAACTAGTTTGTAAGGAGGAAAATTAGTGCGGAATTAAAAGCCAACTATATCTGTCGATTAGTTTTATATCTTGCGTTAGCTTTTTTGTTTCGTAAGGCGTTATAAATTATAAATATAGGTACCTAAAGTTTGTAGGTATGTGGCGTCTGTATACAGTATATTGATGAAAATTATATTGTCAATATAACTAGAACATTCAGATAAGGTTTTTATAATAAGGTAGCTTTGAATGTTTGATGACCACTGTGGGCTCAGTGGTTGAGCGCGTCAGTGCTCAAACCGGAGGTCGCGGGTTCTAATCTCGCCAGAGGCACAAAAAAATTTCTATGTTCCTGGGTCATGTGTGATGTGTATTAAATAGGTGTATAATATAACAAAAATTATTAAATATATTTCCGCTGTCTGGTACCCCTAACACTGAGAACTTAGCATGGGACCAGATTGACGCAGTGTCGAAGCATCCAAAGATATAAAAAAATTGATTTTGAATATAATAAATTACCTTTAATTTGTCTTAAGGTGGTTTGGTTTTGTCTACGGTCTTCTAGTAATAGACATCGCATGGGCTCTACCTAGAGCTACATGTGCGTTAAATTGATGTTACTTTTTAACGAATATCATTATATTATATATAAGTAAATCTTCCGTGCGTGCGTTTGTAATTGAGCTCCTTCTAAACGGCTAGACCGATTATAATGACATTTTGTGTGTGTATTCAATTGAATACGAGAATAGTTTAGATTTACATTTTGATCCACTGGATAATGTTTAATTAATTATTTTTTATAAGTAATGTGTTACATTACATGCAACTAAGGGGACACGGGACAGCTATTTTTTATAATTTAAGTTTAATACTGATTATTCACGGGCTTATGCGTATGATATGTCACATAACATAGTTCAAACACCTTAAAATATGTACATATACCAAAGCTGAATACTAAATAAAATTCGCATCTGACACAGATAAACCGCAATATAAAAGTCCCATATCACAGGGGAAAGCTGCCTGATATGATAAGGAGACAATTTTATTGATAAGCCCCGATCCATCGATCAGTCGATATGGTCGGTCGGTATAGCCTAGTCTTCTGTAAACAGATAATCTAATATAGTGAGTGATATAATGAGAATGATGGGCGAAGAGATGGGATACGGAGAATACTACTATGAGAACAACTGGCCTGCTGTTCCGTCGGAGTACGGGTCTGATTCGAACGTTAACTGCCAGTACAGACAGCCAGAGGAGGATTATCGATACAGCTATGCGTGAGTGATTCAAATATTTGAAAATAGAATGTCGTGTTTTTTTTGGTTGACCATTGAAGCAAAGATCTTTGTGTAGTTTTGTATTTATCTTATGTGTGTATGAATAAATTGAAATTGATATAGGTAATAAGTAAATTCTATCCTTTTTTATTAAAAAAAAGTATTGCAGTAGCGCAGTAAGTAATAGCGTATGATTCATCGTTATAAAACGTGTAATGTTAGTAATTACCTGCACAAGGGATTCCCTTGTAGATTGCATAACTAAAACTAAATTACTTTAGAATAACTTTTGTTTAATATTTTTTAAAAAGATATTTCACGCGACTTTATACCCGCAAATGGAAATCTCGCAGGAACCGTACATTTTCCTGCGATAAAAAGTAGCCTAGGTCATTCCCCGTGGTCCACTCTATATCCGTGCCAAATTTTATCAAAATCGGCACAGTAATTTCGGAGCCTATTCGATGCAAACAAATAAACAGTCATACAAACAAGCCAATATTATTTCCTCTTTATAATATTAGTATAGATAAAGTCTTGTCTGTCTTGTATAATTAGCTGCACTGAAAACTGACTAACAGAACTCTATTAAACAATAACAACTAACACAGAATAAAGCAAACTAAGATTTAAGAAATCAAAAGACTAGGTACATTCTAGAGTTGTCGTGTGTAGTTCTTCGTTAAAACGGAGGCTGTTTCGTCGCCGTCGGACTCTCTTTTTACCCGGCTACGGCGAAGCCAAAAGGCAGGGTAATGATTTTGGCAGTCTATGTATATTTGTTATATATTTATATTTGTTCCCTCGTAGCGTCTAAACTACTGGTCCGATTTTAATAAATAATGCCATGGGTAACATAGGCTGTACATTTTTTTCAAAATTTTGTATTTTGAAAATTGAACCACAGATTCTAACATCTACAAAAATTAAACCGATATAATCATCACGTGTTTGGTATCAAAAGAAAGGTCTTGGCAAGCACATTACAAATGTCAATAAATATATTATATCATAATATATCGTTCCTAATATCCAGGAAAAAAATTGACTCGCTCCGCGCTGGACAAGAAGATTTTTTAAATTTAAGTGTTTTGATTCCAAAAATATTATGTTCGATTGGGAAACGGAAAATAAGAAATAAAAAAATAATTGAAAAAAAATATAACCCGACTACGTAAAAAAGGGGTCTGAAAAGGCTGAAACAAGAAAATAATTCACAAAAAATCACATGCTAAAAATCGTCCCCACCCACCAACAGATTTCAAACCTATCTCAGTTAATAGCTCTTGCCACGCTGATTTTTATTTAGTATGATGATATACACCTCAGGAGTGTGGTTTGACAGTAATTAAATTTTTATTAGTAATTAAAAAAATATATATTTTTTTATTGTTTTATATAAGCGATCCACTCCAGCTTCGCACGGGAGCAATGTATTATACATATAAAGCTTCCTCTTGAATCACTCTATCCATTGCTGGAAACAGCATTTAAATCCGTTGCTTACTTTAAAAGATCTAAGCTAACTGAGCTACTTAATTTTATACTGTGTCTAACTATTCTTCTTTTTCTTTTTTTTAAAGTATATTTTACTATTAGTAAAGTACTTTAACAGAATATCACTCAAAATCTTTACACAATATAAAATGAAGTCGCTCTGTTTCCTGTTCGATAAGATCTTTCAAACTAAGTAGCGGATTTGAATTCTGTTTTCAGGAATAGATAGAGTGATTTAAGAGGAAGATTTATATGTATAATACATTGCATCCGTGCGAAGGTGCAGTAGGTCGCTAATATAAAACAATAAAAATAAAATAGAGTTTTGCCGGGGAATTCAATAAATTTGTGTTGTTTCGGTTCTTAACGTGTAATATTGGTAGAATATTAACCATTAAATATTCGTTAACGTGCACAAGTGTGGGCAAGTGGTACAACTTCAATAAACGTGCTAGTGTTGCCTCCAAAACTCCCTAGAAACTTTCAGTAAAGCTTCTACCACTTTACTGAATCGACTGACTTGACTCATTGACTGCACTGACTGTTTGGATTTTGACTAGACTTTAGACTTGACGATTTAGGAATACGGTGATAAAAATTGAAACGAAAATTCTATTTACCGCCTTTTTAACTTGACACTGGCAAATGGTTTTAAGCCGACGCTATATATTAAAAAAAAAAACAATTTCTGTCAAAACCCCACTCCTGATGTGAATGTTGCCATACTAAATAATTATCAGCGTGGCAAGAGCTACTAACTGAGATAGGTTTGAAATCTGTTGGGAGGTGGAGACTCGGCCCATACAGTTTTTTGCATAGTCCTTTCATCAAAATCCGTTTGGTAGTTTTTGCGTGAACTAGTAACAAACATCCATACATACAAACTTTCCCGTTTATAATATTAGTTAGTATGTAAAGTAAATATATAATAAATGTATGTTTTTAATTACATCTAAAAAAATAAAATACCCATTTGTAGAGTTTTGCATGTAAGAAGAATTAAAAAAATCTTAGTCTACAAGCCGTCCGCCGTCGGTAGACACCTGATGGCTGATATTGTAATACCAAAGTTATTTTGTACAAATCATCCATTGTTCACTAGCGACGCGTTATCCATTAGGTACACGTCTCGCATCAAAATGTAAAGCCTGAGCGTCCTCGGTCTATTGGTTGCGTGATACGCGCCAATCCAACTGTATCCAACCTCGTGAGAGTGAGTACCATCGAGTCGTAATCCGTCAGCTGCTCCCTCCCAGGGCTTCGTGGAGCCCTTAATTGGTTTCGAAACCCTCTTGTCGTGCCTCCGACCATTTAAACTTGGCCTAACCAGGGAGCTTAGCACGTATAATTTACAACATCGTATTCATAATGTTAGCGATTGAAATTTGTATAGGCGCTGTCGTGATTTTCATACATTTCTCATTATATAAAGTAACGAATACGTTGCTATCAATAGTTCGCGCTAAGCCACCAGCTCAAAACACAACCGGCGAGTTGTGACATCTCTTTTATAACCAGTATGAAAAAAATATTAATAACTTTGAAAGAATAAGAAAAATTAAATATGTTTGCGAACTATCGCTCATAAGTCACATACAAGACTTAGACAGGTTTTCTTTAACGATTTGCAAAAAGAATCATTAGGGAGACGATGGTAATTTGTTGAGGTTTGGCCATGATGTAATGGGAGTTTGGTCACAGGTTTTTGGCGCGTGGTACGGCCCGCACCGCCATATAATATCTACTCAACTTTACTTATTATTTTCCTATCGTGCCGGCTATCATCCCCTATTATTTTATCATTACCATCGCAATATCGTATTTATAAATATCGTTTAACGGTAGTTTTCCGAATAAAGCCATCCATTTTCTAAACTTTGATGGTGGAGTATCGTGGACTTTCCTAATTTTATTCATAGAATTTTTGTCAGACATTCATTAGGTATCTTTATGAACATAAACTATGGAATAAAATAAACATAAACTTATAGGAATAGTAATAGAGTTGTCCTTGATGGTCTAACGTGGTCTCGTGCCTGCAAGTAATTGATTTTAATGTTTTCCTTACCTACATTAAAACAATATTACAAAACAAAATTAAAAGAATTAAGTAACGAATTGTCAAGTAGCGAGCGAGCTGATGATGATGAATTATAGCTAAGAACACTCGATCATGTCAGCTTTAAAGGAAAAAAAACCTAGATCAAAATCGGTTCATCCATTCGGGAGCTACGATGCCACGGACACACAGACACTTCAAGCTTGTAACACCCCCTCTGTTTTCGTCGGGGGTTAAAATAGACCTAAGTATGTTTACTAGGCCATTTCAAATGTCTGGAATGTAAAGCTACTATTTTTTGAAAAGAAGAATTTTAAATTACCGTCGCTAATTTAAAATTCTTCTTTTTCACTCATGTGATTGTTCAATCGTCAGGCACTTTTAAAATAAATGTTTACGAGATTGGCAAGTATTTCAGCTAAACTGACCGGTAGGTACAAATCAATTTTGTACCTATAACTTTGAATTTAACAAAGAAACAAACATTTTCGTAGAAGACACGAAAACTTTGAACATTCGATTCGACAAGTTATTGCGGAATTGACTACTAAATCTGATGTCTCTCTACAAATACGTGAATCAATTTGTTCAGAACCTTGGAAGCTAATCCATTAGGAGAATTGGGTAACCCTGCCTTCGACAAACAAACACATTTCTTACTTTGTCAAATAAACAATGATTATTTTGTTTGTACTTAGCACATATTTGTATTGTTTTATATGATAATTGATTGTTAACGAGAAAGGTTTTCCAATTGGAATCATATTTAATACGAATCAAATCAGAATAAATAATTATAAAACATGTTTTAGTCCACATTACAAATTATTATTACTTTACTACTTATATTAGTAATAATAACTATCATCACTAATAATAATTATTATTACTTTACTATTATTACTAATACCTAATATTATAGTAAAAATAATTTACAATGTGGACTAAACATGTTTTATAATTATTTATTCTTATCAAAATAAGTACTATTCTAATTGGAGTTTGGACACCTACAGGCAACACCTAGATCAAATAAACTGATAACATAAGTTATCCGTTATATAAAAATATTTACATAACGGATAACTTGCCTATACAGCTCTGCTGTCTTTGTCTGTCAATTCACTTTCGCAACGTATCACGTTAAGTAGGCAACGTTGTTTAAGTTGCCTGTTGTGTAAATAGTTTTTAATAGTAAGGGGGTAATCCTTTAACCTAGTATTACCAAACATCATACTTAGGTATAAAAGTACCTTAGGATCTTTGAACCTTGTATGAATCATAAAGTAAACTTTGAATTCACTGGCTATAACAACTAGGCACAATCATATAAATCAGATAGTTCATATTTGACAGTTTTCTTAAATTAAAAACACATTCACATTTACAACAGTAATTATAAATCATATAAATGATACGTAATCAATTGTATCGATGAGCACACCGGGTGATGTACATGCAGTGAGGTAGTGAGCCATAGCGGAGGGCGCCCGCTGCTCGCACCTGCTCCGACCCTCACAAATCTGGATAGCAGCTTACCTCTGTATGACATGGTTATACAGCAGATAAAACTTTGGTTCAGTACATTGAATTATTTTTATGTGATTTTTTAATACTTATTTTTATTAGAAATGTGTGAACGGACATTATTATTATAATATAATAGAAAGCTTAAAGACATTAAGCAATATTTTGTTTCTGAAAATGAACGGATACGAGTACGGATACCTTTATTATTTACTTATTAGGTATATTGGTTAGGTAGGTAGGTATCTATTTGTCGTTTCGGCAAAAACTACGGATTACGTTGTACAATTTGATTAGCTTCATATGATAAAATAACATAAGGAAACAACAAATCTACGTCTACAGAAATTAAGAAGACGAATAAAAAACTCTTCTTTGATTGAGAGTATTTTTTTCAAATGGATTTCAAATTCAAAGGATTTATTCACTTTAAGTTACACCTGTAAGACTCTACCTAGAGTTCTTACATTAAAATTAGTCTAGTAACCCCAATTCCATGATATCATCATCGTTTTATCGTCCACTCATGCGTATACTACAGTTTAAACGGTGTTTTAACTCATCCTTCTATAAGTCAAACTCAATCAAACCTGCACGCCACTTAGGGGATCGCTACATAATTGTTCCATGTGAGCTGCCCTTTAATGTTTTAAAATTATTGTGAATCATATCGTACCTGATTTTAAAACATCTGGCTCTATTGTTTTCCATCTGCATTTGTTTCGATAGAATGAGTTACCAGCTGTTTAAGTAACCAGAAATACTACTAAGAATAAGGACAATATACTACTTGGCTATATTTTCTACCTTGGTTCGATAGTACCTAAGTTAGTTTTGAAAATAATTTCAGTGTTTACTGCAAATGAATCAACAAAATGATTCCACGTCGGAAAGAGATATTTATACTCTCTAAAATATAGAATGTAAAATTAGAATAATTTCATTACTGATAATAATTTACATTTTCTCTATTGATCATTATAATATATACTTTTTTTGTTAGCTATGCAATACGCCTATTGCCTGCTAACATATTTCTATTTAAAAGATTTTCGAATCATTAAAATATTAATAGACGACGAAGAAATCGTTATGTAGGTACTTAACAGTGTCGTGGCGTTCCAATAACTCAATTCCTATCGGCTTCACTTATAACTTACCTTTTGAAGACCCTCATCCAAATCCCTGTTACACAGGCTAGGGCTTTCCTTTGAAGGAGAACCAGCCTTCGCCACTGGTACTTAATATTATAAACGGAAAAGTTTTACCATATTATGGTATGGTAGTAGTTTAGGCCCTAGATTAACACATATAGGTTACTTTTTATTGCAGATAAATGTACGGTTTTATTTTTGTGTGTACGAAGTCGCGAGAAACATCTACTACATAATTTATCATCAAGTTTGATTAATTACGGTGTTTTACCAAACGTTAAGGCTACACTGGTCGGTTTTTTCTCCATACGTTAAACGTTCTTGGTAATTTACTCGAAAGTCTAACACTAGACCCAAATTTTAGCGTAATATCGATTTTTAATATACTTACCTAGGTCGGTATGTTCTCCAAACATCGGATTTTAACGCAATTTTGACCGTAAATAAAAAACAAAGGAAGAATGAACATAAAAAAAAACAAGCACATACCGACACAGTTTGATTGTTCTGCAATTGAGATAACTTTAATTCAGATATTATTTTTTTTTTCATAAAACACCAAGAGCTGATTATCGATTTACATACTTTTAGGACTCGTTTTCTAAAATACTTACAATAAATACAAAGCGATATAAATATGTGCACTATAGCTTCTCTAATAAGTAAATATTATTATTTTATAGGTATATCCTTTTTTCCCCGATGTTAAGTAAAATAACAAGCATTTTCGTCTAGCTAGTTCGAGCCAGCGCACTCTTAAGGGTCAGTTCACACCGAGATGCGACGCTGCGTTGCATTTTTAAGAGCGGCGCCTCGCTGCGCACCGCAGTGCAGCTCGAAATTCGAACTCTTGCAATGAAATTTGGAATGAAAACGAAACAAAATTAAATTGCTATGTTACAAATGCAGCGCCGCGTCGCGTCTCGTTTCGGTGTGAACTGATCCTTGTAATAAAGTCATTTATGTAATGCGTTACCCCTTAATTGATAGAAAGGTAAACATCCTTACTACCTTTTAAGTTTTAAATAAATTCCACGGAAAATATAAAAGCTTTTTTTGCTTGATTTGAAAAGAAGAGAGTGTTACACATCTGGATCTACTTAGTTAACACGAAACACAATAATAAAACTTATAAATATAGATTCATGTTATTTAAAAAGAGCTATTGCCTGTGCAATATGTATGTACGTGACAAATGAGGAATATAGCCTTGGTAATAAAATAATGATTAGAATAAACCCACACAATATAACATAACATAATATAACACGTATTCGGTATACCTAACATCCTCAGTCCTCACATAATATCTACGGACTCTTTCACTCCTCGTCAATCTGGTACCGTGGTATGTTCTCGAAGACTTGTGTTACGGGTACCTACCAGACAAGGGAAATATACTTATTTAATGCTTTTATACTTTACATATATTTAAGATTTTTATTATATTACTAGCTTTTGCCCACAGCTACGCCCGCTTGGGAGAGTGTTCGTGGCAAAAAACTTATTTAGCAAAATATGTACTTACCTACTTGCAACATAGTAATAGCACAGAGTAAAAATATATACTTTATAATAAATATATTCTTTATCACATATATTTTAATACACATCCATGACCCAGGAACACAGAAAACTGTTTGCTCCTTCGGCGGGATTCGAACCCGTAAGCCGGGGGCTTGAGCGCCGATGCGCTTACCACTGAGCCACAATATCTAATTAAAGTATTCAGTAAATTGGTTGTTTAAACTACATCGTCGATAATATTATGTTCATACCTTAAATGTAATTAAAAACAAAACAATAACAACATAGAGACAGACTCGAGTATAATGCTATCGTAGTTAGTACGAGACTGCAGGACGGTAGGTGGCTATAATGTTAGTAATTATAAGCGGGTTATATACCGCCATATGTTTTAGATTTAAGGCTATGTAATGGTCTTTACTTGTAGAAGGTAATTTTATTCTATTGCTTAATAGTTGAACACCTGCATCTTCTTATTCCTTTCGTTTAACAGCTTTTTACAGCTTCGTCAAACATAATTATGTTTGACGAAGCTGTAGTTAAACGAAAGACCTTAATGGATTATTATAAACCATCAAATTATTTCTGATAACTAATAATAAAAGTTTATAAAAATCCTTTCAAATACTATTTTACCTTTATAGATTCCTAAAAGGAGTAAATGGTTTGGACCATGTTTGTATCAAACTAAGGCAATTCCTCGCAAACAAAACAATTCTCAAAAACAAAATCCCCTTTAAAATTAAGAGAATGCTTTATTTTGTACTGGCAGAAACATATATCCAATATGACATCACCAGTTACGGGCGGACATATAAGACCTACTTAGACCATATTTATAAATTGCAATTAAGAATACTGAGAACAATCGTCCCGCTTAATATTGAACAGCAACGTAGTAACGATGACATTGGGCTATTTAACTACTGAGTCTACTGACAAATTGTGCCAGTACACAATCTGGTGCAATATTTGCTTCTGAACGACAACTTTTTCAATGAGTCTTTAAAGAGCAAAAATGGATCACCCCGTGCCCCGTACATACACGAGCTATTTCGGAGAATCGGTTGTGTTATGTGTACGATAGGTGCGAATAATGTTTACGGCAAGCGAATGTCGCAGTACCTAGTCCCTCGGCTTATCAATAACTTACCTCTTGAGGTGAAAACTTCTCTAAAACCAAATAATATTAAAAATAAATTTAAAAAACACTTTGCTGAGACACATTATAATACTATAATAGCTTAGGTCCCTCCTCCATTATTACTTTGTTAAAAATATAATTTTATAACTTATGTTCGTTGTAGGTACTATATTATAGACTACTACTAATTACGCACAAGTCGGTGCTTACTTGTAATAACATCTGCATCTATACAAACCTCTGTGGTTTCTTGATGTTATTGTTACATGAATGTTTTAGATGTATTATTTAAACTGTAAATAAATGAAAAAAAAGCCTAATTGTTCTTGACTCGAGTATTATGAGTGTATTTAATCCTTTGCAGCTGCGCGTCATAATATATTTTTTTTTATAAAATAACCATTTTGTGTGTCGTTATTAAAAAAGAAGAAATCTCCTCTATCAAGGAACTCTTCTAGTTTCCAAATTTATGATACGATATAAGTTATAAGACCCGTTAACCGTTATATAAGAGAACCACAAAAATTTCATTTTGAAATATACAAACATTTTTGCCCTGGCGGACAACAATGGCTCAATATTTGGTGATGTTGAAATAATTGACGTTTTAAAATAATTTCCTGTCCCCACATAAAAGCGGTCATCGAAGGCACATAAAAAGTAACACGGGCTTACGTCGACTTATTAAAAACACTCGTAAGTGAAAATCGTTATACGGGCGTCCATAACTAGCCCGTCGACAATGGGCTTAACGCCGCTCTCATTACAAAAGGAGCATAACGTAACGCTACGTCGAAAGCTCCTCTATTCAGAGTGTATACTCTAATTTTTTGCTGCGAAGGCTGCGACAGCGCTGCGATTGGCCGACGCTGTTCACGCCCAGCGACAAACGAGCCGCGATTGGCGGAGGGGTTTAAGCACCCTTACTCGCTGAGTAGGCTGTCGAGGGCGGTGGGGTCTTCACCCGAGGGCCACTCGAGGGTTGTTTAGTGCGGGCGCGACGTCGAGAGACGCAGCACGTGTTAGACAGGTGTTTGAAACCAGTTTCCAAAATTATTCCGAAGGCGAGCTCTCCCGGCAGGGAGATGAAGTGCGAGGAGGGCGAGAGTTCCCCGCCGCCGCTGCCGGCCTCGCTGCCGGCCGGCCTGCTGGCCTGGAGCCCCATCCTGCTACCGCCCTGGGGCCCGGCCTTCCTCCCGGCCCTGTACCCGGCGGCCTTCCGATCCGCGTTCCCCGGGTGAGCGAATGCGATTTATGTAAAGTGTAGTGAATTGGTGATAATGTTGAGTAGATAACAAGTGTTGCCACAGAGAGGAAGGTGTATGTAAATCGATAGGTATCTATATGTGATAAAACATACCTCGGTATTTCTAGAATGGTATACAAATCTTTTAAAAATAATCACACCTATTTTGCGTGACTGATTTTAATTTTAATTTTTCGTTGTCTTTTCATTTTTAGCATTTCCCTCGAGTTAGGTTTAATTTACGTAAGTTTAGTTTAAGTATTATAAGTTTGAAGCAAAAATGCCCATATTTTATTTAATGCCCATTCAGGATCAGTCATTATTTTTTATATTAACATAATAACATCCATATCTGTAGAAAACATTAGACATTTTTATTCCTTCAACATCCGGAATTCGTGACATATCCCATATTTTTATAGTGAAAACTTGTTAATAATGATGTCCACAACCTGTTAAGGCTGTAAGGCCGCCGCCCTTTCACACCGTCACGTTCGGGACAGACAAACATCCACGAGTGCGTGTAATTCTGTTGTTAACAACTTAACAACTAGCACCTCCAGGCTTTGTCCCGGTCACGTATCTGAAGAGGTTCTCACTTAATCAATTCACGGATTAGATATTCCGCCCTCACTTGTTAAGATTTGGAATACCTGGATGAGTTGAAATATGTGTTAGCTACTTACTAAAATGTATTTATACGTAATATTTTTTATAATATATTTTGTTATCAACTGCATATCAAGTTCTATCCAATTAGAGATTTTAGATGAAGTATCCACCACCATTTGATCCAAAAAATAAAAACAACTCTAACTAATATGTAATATGTATAATCTATAAGTAATGTATTAATATTATCTATAACATAATATTATTGACATTATTGACATATATGCTATTAATTTTCACATAATGATGTCCACAACCTGTATTTAGGTGAATATTTCTTCATTGTTTATTATTTAACATAAAACTTTCGTATAAATCTTAGTAAAAACCCTCACTTAGTAGCTAAAACTAAAAAAAATACACAGAACGCTTATTCTAATCTTATTCTTCTATCTATTGATGCTTATATAGAGAAAATATTTTCAGTCAAGTTACGCAAACTGCATGGTAATTATTGATATGTCATGCGTTTAACGGCCCGTTTCAATAGCCTATCTACCAATAACTATTTGTTAAAAATGTCAAACTTGTATCGCCGAAAACCGGCAAATGATTGAATGACAATTTTCTAACAAATAGTTATTGGTAGATAGATTATTGAAACCGACCGTAAGTCGTTTTCACTGGGGTATACTACAAACTATTATTATCAAATAAACAAAATTAAAAATTGTAAGTAACCCCCGAATGGTCAAGCAGTGAGCGAGCTGATGATGGATTATAGCTAAGAACTCTCGTTCATGTCAGCTTTCAAACAAAAAAATAAACTAGATCAAAATTGGTTCATACGTTTGGGACACACACACACACAAAGACACACAACAGATACCTTTTAAACTTATAACAACCTCCTTGTTTTCGACGGGGGTTAATGAAATGCTCATGAAACATGAAACTCGTCGTGATATGCATACAACCTTACCGTGAATACTTATTAACACGTCACCATATTAGCCTCTATATTATAAAATTTATATTTTTTTATAATAACTTTGCTAGGCATCCGCCGTTGGCTTCGGTAAATTCAGTTTTCAATTTAAATTTTTTCTAAAACGCATACCTTTTGCTCCAGGTTGCTCGACAGTATGAAGATGCCAGGCCAGCGCGCCGGATTCCAAATCTCTGACATCCTGGGTCTGAACGAGGCCAAAGGGCTGGAGCCGCCCGCCCTAGGCCCGGAGCTCCCGCCCTACCCGCAACCCTACTCCACGGAGCTGCTGCGACACCACCAACCCTGGCTTAACCTGGACCACCACGATCATACTGGTAAGTTTTAGAGTGATATTACCAAATAAATAATTTTATTACATGTTAGATATAGAAAAAAATTTCAGTTAGCCAAAATAGAACAAGGGCCTCTTTACAGTGATTTTTAACCGGCAGAGTTTCGAAATCGAAATAATCACTGAAAAGTAACCGATAGAACATGCATTTGTTATAAATCAGCAAAATTTTTATATTTTCCGTAAGGAAACATAAATAAGAACCGAAAAATGCAAAAAATACAGTTATCAGTTGCTAAATTAAAAAGTTACAGGACAAAAACGGACTTAAAAAAACGACGATTTTTTTGCTATATTGAAAAATGAAAATTACTGTTTAAATCCTTATGTTATTTGTGATATTTTTTGATAAAACAATGATAATAAACATAAGTGCTGTATTTCAGTTATTAAAATCAATTATAGGTTCTTGTAATTTGTAATTATCACCTATGTTTTATACTATTGTTTCTAATTTATTTTGAACATAAAATCTTAGGTACGAGTAGGTCTCGCTACACTGAGTTGATTATTTAAATAAAATTATATTGTGTATCTGTATTGACATTTTTATCTATTTATCTGGGAGAGTGTTATCTTCATGTCAGGACTATCGGTGTTAGGTGTACCAACAGTCACAGTTTCATAATTGTAGCACAAAACTTCAATAAACGAAAAATATATTTGCGTGATACTTATTATTATTATATATGTACATTCGCCGACAAATCCGGTGGGCAGTAAGGTTCAAAAGTGGTATATCTCATCTGATGGCGACTGTACCTCTATGATTTAATTACTGAAGAGTAGTTATAAAGTGTCAGAGATTCTATAATAATTCGAGAAAAATATTTATTAAAATGTTAACGTCATTTTCAACAAACAAAGTAATAGTTGCTTCAATATCATTTGAAATTATAGCATACAATTTATATTTTTTGTTGTAAAAAGTAAGTTCCGTTGAAGTATGCTGATATGTAAAATGACGAATATCTTCAATCATAAACACAAGTAGGAATTATCATACACGAATATTTAGCCCACTCGAAAATAATAGGTGTTAGGTAGTCGTTTCGAGAGGACGAGATAATTTTTTCAAATGCTGCTCCAATGGAGTGCCTTGGCTAATCTATAGATGTCATTAATTATTTTTATCGCTTATCGGTTTTCGGCACTCATTCCGGTTTTCGATTGCTTGTTCAAAAACGGCTAATCCTATCAGCAATTACTGCTTTTGACTGAACATTTTTATCTATGATTATGCCAATTAGATTAGTCATTGATTTGCGTTAATCAAATCATTTCATGATTAAGCTTCATTATTCTGAAATTCATCTATATTAAAATTTTGTTAACTATGTTTGAAAACAAGTTTCCACAGCAGATTGCCACTACATGCTAACTAAACTGAAAAAAACGCGTCAATAGAATATTAACTTTTTGCGCAGTTGTTTAGGTGTTTAACCATTTTAGATTAAACCATTGCTTTAATGTACGAGTTTTTGCATCAAGTAAGTAATTGTCGCTCTAGGTCTCAATATCATCAAGTAACAAAAGCAAACCAAATAAGTTCTAGGCTAAACAATGTGTTTTGTATCTCACCTAATAGGTCAATAAAAAGATTCCCAAAGCGATCAAACGGTACAAATTGTGAGAGCCAAATGTAGGGGTCACGCCCTAACGCTACCAAACAGTGATTGTTTAAGTGAACTGGGGGACTTCGTGCCGTGGCGAATTTGTCACCAATAGTGTTGCTAGTGTTGGGCCCCGCAGCTGCTATCAATTACACACTGTTTGCGGCTGTTAGGGATGCAATTCGTTCATTATTTGATGACAGTTATAGACCATTGTTACGTTCGATCGATATTTCAAATTACCTCCACATAATGGCGCGTTCTGTGATTTAAAGAAGATAGATGTTCCTAGTTTTATCTACGATTATTATAAAAGATTTTTTGATGATTCATAAACTATAAAAAATTAAATAACATAGATACTTGTAGGTAATTGTTTAGTTTACCTACCCTTAATAAAATTAATTTACCTGGGACGTAAATAGTTTTAAAAAAGTTGATAAATAGTTTTTTTATTCAACTTTTTACAGGCTTATCATTAAATATATTAAAATTTATTCGTATACAATAATCTTTATGGAATTTAATACAATGTAAGTAGAGGCTAGGTCTATTATACGAATATTTGCGGGCGATTATATGTAGGTCGTAGGTGATTATAAAATATTTTATAATAATATCTATCTGTTACGAAACTGCTAGGTAAGTAACATTTAGAATTATAGCTTCAAATAGTAACCAAAAATCACAATATTTGTTACAAAATCAATGTACTAAGGACCATACAGGTAGTAACGGAGGTAGTCTCTGTGAAGGATGATAATAATTGATAGCTGATCAGCGAACAAAGAGGCAGCTGCCGGGTGGGAGTATCCCTATCCTCCCTCTCCCCACGGCTCTAGGAGCTCCCCAACACGCCCAACCTCCCGCCCTAACCCGTGTGAATCACAAGGGGGAGATGGGCACACAATTGCGGTGATTTTTTCTCGTTCGTTTTGCTTCTCATTGAAGTTAAATAGAGCGACCCTAACAGATTAACTCGAGCTTTTTCGAGAGCGTGTATGTTTTTGTTACTAACGGATGTCATTTGTAATTGGTTACTTATTATTAGCTACTTTTCGGCCCTTTATGAGGAGATTTAAAATGGCGCATTTTTACTGTTTTAACAGAAAATTTATTTACAAATGATTTATCATTTATGTACCTAATTATACACACACCGGCATATTTAGCGGAACATAAAATAAAGGTTTGATATCAGTATCATATAAGGTTGCTGGCTGGTTTATACGTCATTTAATTTAAAAAGAAATATTTTCAAATTAAGAAAACAACTGAACATCACATTTTATGCAATTGTTTTAATTTTATTCAAATACACCTTGTCTGGAGCGAACTTCGAGTATTTCTTCCTTCTGAGTTTGATTTAAAATTTCATTGAAATACTGTTTTTTGTTAGTTTTTTTTTAATCGCGTATCTTTTTCGAGTTGAGGACTGAACTATGCCTGACTTAGCCCCAACGGAGATTGCCAGGGCACTCGAAATGCGAAGAAATGGTCAAACCTACAGAGTGATATCCAGAGATCTTCGTCGACCAGTTACAACGATCCATCGCAGTATCCAACGGTTCAGGGAGACCGGTACTTATGTGAGAAGAGCAGGACAAGGCAGAAAAAGACGCACTTCGAGTAGGGATGATCGTTTCATTCGGCTTCGTGTACGTAGGAACCCCCGTTTGACGGCCGTCCAAGCCCGACATGAGTTAGAAGCAGTGCGGGGTGTAACCGTAAGTGCGCGTACGGTACGAAGAAGGTTCGAAGAAGCTGGTTTGGGTTCATTTGTGCCCGCCAAGGCTACAAGGCTCGAGGTAAATCATCGTAGAAACAGGTTAACTTTTGCTTGCATCGACTTTGGAACGCGGACCAATGGAGTAAGGTATTGTTTAGTGATCAGTGCAGAATTCTCTTAAATCAAATTGACGGCAGGCAAAGAATATACAGACGCAAAGGAGAACGATACATTCAGACAAATTTCGAAACTACAGTTGCATACGGTGGTGGATCAATAATGGTTTGGGCGGGCATTTGTTTGGGAGCTCGTACAGACTTGGTAGTGATTGACAGAGGGAGTCTAACTGCAGACTGCTATATCAGAGAAGTTTTAGAAGAAAATGTTGTACCGTTTGCCCCATATATCGGTGACGATTTTGTTTTTATGCAGGATAATGCTCGGCCGCGTACCGCTCGGGTAACTCAAGCTTATCTTAATGATATGAATATCACTGTTTTGGAGTGGCCGGCGAGATCACCGGATATGAACCCAATAGAGCACGTTTGGGACTTGCTGAAAAGAAAAGTTAAGTCCAGAATTCCAGCTCCTGCCAACGCGGGTGAACTGCGAATGGCCGTAGTTGAGGAATGGCGGAGACTATCCCAGGAGACCATCGATAACATCATTCTCAGTATGCCTAGACGGGTAGAAATTTTAATAAGGGCGCGTGGAGGAAATACGCGATATTAATCACCATTTTTCTAATTTAATTAATTGTTATTTTAATATTAATTTTCACTTTTACCGGTTACATGAAAAGTTCAAAAATGTACCATTTTTCACAAATAGCCTTTACTCGCAAAATCTGTTCTTAATGTGATCTCATTTTAAGTAAAACAAATGAAACTTTCAATAACAAAAGAAGTGTAGTAAGTAGATTTTAAAATAAAACCATATTTTTTTAATTATGAACCTTTTTTTGTGTTCCGCTAAATATGCCGGTGTGTTTATAATACTTATATAAAAATTAAATAATAATACTATATTTTTTTATAAAGACTATAACCCGACGTAAATTATATAGTCTTTCTTACCCTGGTTATTATTACGAACCTATTGACACCTAATTTATTAAAATCGGATCAGTAGTTTAGGCGCTACGTTGAAACATACATACATAGACTGCCAAAATCATTATTACTCTTCCTTTTGATTTCGCCGTAGTCGGGTAAAATGCCCTCTTCACGCTTTTGTACTTAACACGCTAGGCTAGGATTTGTTCTTACCACTAAACCATTAAAACATAATCTAATAATGTTTTAATTGTTACAGGTATTCTCGGACAACAAGCGAGTCCGGACAGCACGTCCCGAGCGTCCGAACTGTCATACGCGGGCCCACCGACCACGTCGCCAAACGTGGTCCACACCCGCCACGATCACGACGCGGAGCACGACCACGACATCCACGACCACAGCCTCGACCACGACGACGACGATCACGACCAACCACTTAACAGCGAAACCAGCATTTCGCACAAGAAGCGCAAGCGCCGCGTTTTATTTTCAAAGGCTCAGACGTACGAACTGGAGAGGCGCTTTAGACAACAGAGGTACCTGTCCGCGCCGGAGCGGGAACACCTGGCCAGCTTGATCCGCTTGACACCCACGCAAGTGAAAATCTGGTTCCAGAACCACAGGTACAAGACGAAGCGAGCGGTGCAAGAGAAGGGAGTCCACGATTTGAACGTGGGCGGGTTGAACTCACCGAGACGCGTGGCCGTGCCAGTGCTAGTCAAAGATGGCAGGCCATGCATTGGCAAGCCAGACGGGCTGCCTCCTCTAGGCTTATCCCTTCCGCCCTACCAGCCCATGCATCATCAGCCCCCAGTCCCAGGACATGGTCAACCTAGCGGTTGTTGGTGGTGAGCGTTTCTAGAAAATTCTCCAGTGGGTTCCTAGTCGTATAGAATAATTCACAGAATATATACCTGTATATGTGTTCTGTAGATTGTCCCCGTTATCTACATGACGCAGTCGATTTATTGCGAACTGATAAGCGATGGATATCTAAGCGTTACCATCGGAAGAATATTGTGAAACCGTTTACCGAAGACAATTTACTCGAATAAGCATCATATATTTATGTTACAATGGTATATTTCAGTTCCTATTCTTATTATTTTAGAACATAAAATAATTGTAAGTTTTTTTTACGCTCAATTTAAAATTATGAAATAATTACCATTACTTTCATACTTACTACTTATACTTTCATTACCATTATTTTCCATAACAAGTATGAAAATATTTAGCTATTCTATATTAGGCACAACCAACTATACATTTTGCGTCTTTCTTGTTCAGTGAATATAAAAGTACCTTTTAAGGCACCTAAAATACGGAAAACTTGTGTTGTAAGACAAGTTTGCAAGTAATTTGGTAAACATTTCAAACAATTTCTGTTTTCATTGCTTTCAATTGGCATTTGATTAAAACCTTGAAAAGCAAAATAAATTCTAATTATTTCGAATATAAACTTTACATTCCATTTAAAGCTGTGTACATTTGGTGTAAAAAGACAATTTAGTATTATGTTAAGATATATTTATATAACGACCAGATTTTTATCAGATTGCAATATTTAGATGTAAGTTTCAGTATTATCATAGTCAAAGATAGTTAGCGGACAAAATGTAGATGAAGATATATTTATATTAACTTTAGTATAAAATGTATAGTGTACATAATATTTATAGATGATTTCTTGGACAAGTTACCATTCACAGGCCACGAAATGTACAACTACCGATTTTCTATCAATAGATTTTATCTACCATGAAATATATAATTAAAAATTCTTTTATAGAACCTACAGAACATTTTATACTTATAGTTATATATTGTTCCTGTAGCACACTTGTGACTTTCAAAGCCAGTGAGGTCAGTTTCACAATATTCTAATAAAGTGTCGGATGGCTTATTCGTAAGTTTTGCTTCAGCTTACTTAAATCTAGCGACAGACACAAAACATTCAAATAAGCTATCTGACACCGTAATCTACTATTAAAGATTACGAAACAGTACGAAACAGCCCTTATTATTTTACTGCCGTAAAATCACATGTAATTGTACTTTAAAGTATCAATAAGCATACGCCAAAGAAAAACTTGTCGCCTTTGAAAGTCACAACTGAGTTACTTAACTTACACTTTTTCAAGTCTCTAAGTTTTTTTTACATACTGAGGTAAGCTACAAAGTTTTTACCAGGTATGTTCCAACATTATGTCTAAGCTTTATCGAAATATGTGAGTAACTATTTATTAGAAAAAATGTAAAAAGTGTTATAAATGTATAAATGATTATACTTATTAAATTAATAATTATGGATAATTGATTTTTCTTTATCTTTCCGGGATAGATCCTATTGAGTTGCCTTATAAATTCTTTACAATAGAATCGTCTCTCTTTAGTTCTCCTTTACCTGCTTCTTAAGATAATAGCTACTTCTTTCAAAATATGGAATCAAAACCTATACCAAAATCCGGCCAAGTTCCGTACAAAACGGCATTAGAAATCACGTTTGTTGTACGGTAGCCCCCCTTAAATATTTATTTTATTCTGTTTTTAAGTAGTTGTTGTTATAGTGTGAACAGAAGTAAATCGCCTGCGAAAATTTCAACTATCTACTGTCTAGCTATCATGGTTCATGATAAAAAAAACTTAAAAAAAAAAAACTTAAAAAAAAAAAAACTTAAAAAACTTACACATACAGCCTGGTGACGGTCAGATAGCCAGAAAGACGGACGGATTGCGGAGTCTCAGTAATAGGGTCCCGTCTTTACCCTTTGAGTACGGAATTTAGGGTTCCGTATTCAAAGGGTAAACACGGGACGGGGAAATGATGGTTATGTAACATAGAGTGACACTAATGTTATATGACATGTTACAATCTAGTATTTTTTTGACACGAAAAAACTTGTAAATGTTCATATTATGTAATATATTGCCATGGTCGGGTTTTCACACCGAGCACCATGATCCAACCAGACCCATATACCTATCCTTACTAATATTATAAATGTGAAAGCGTGGATGTTTGTTACGCTTTCACGCAAAAACTACTGAACGGTATGGTAGTAGTTTAGACTCTGGATTAAAACATAGGCTACTTTTTATCCCGAAAAAGTAGTGTTCCCGAGGGATACTAAACTTACGCGGGTGGAGCCGCGAGCAAAAGCTAGTATATTATAGACGAGGCGTATCGAGGCAAAAAGTATCCACACTTAAACTGCTCTACTTTTTGAATTTTTTTGGGCAGTCGAGGTTTGAAATTTGTCAACTTGACATTTTGACAGTTGCTTACCGCAGTTTCATCAGTCCGCGTCAAATTGACAAAATCTTCTGAAATCAAGATGGCGTAACTTTTTCTTGTATGAAGATTTGCTGTCTAATGCTTTGAATACAGTTTTGAAATCATTGCCAAGACCCTAATTGAACTATCTATACCAACATTGTCAAGATAGAACTTAGAGGGTATATTATATTTAGGAAAAAAAATAGTTTTTGTTTTTACTTGCAGATGAAATCTACCTCTCTCTGATTTTAAATCTCAGTGAGGGAAATTACACTAGCACTTGAGTTATTTCCTATAGTAGAATATAGATTCAGAATGATGATTCTGTAATTTACTCAGGTACTTTACATTAATGTAGGTTATAACGAATAACCTAAGAGATACTGTTAATATTCTATAGTTATGAACTCGTCGAACTAATTTCCATGATTTTTTCGTCTCAGCCACATGCAAGTTTGTAATATAAACAGTGAGATGTGTTGTTTGCCAGTTAAACAGCATTATCTAATCAGCCGCCGATACTGCGCGTTGCAACTGGCGACCCGATTACCGAATTGCTCGCCGTAATGTTGTCTTACACCTGCAATGTGTTTACGTGACCATTCTATAAACATGACAGATATGATAGGCACGGGGGTGAGCCCTTGGTTATTGGCACTAAACATATTTTTGTACTCTGTGCAGATTATATTTAATCTAAACCTGAACAGAAAGATTAAATTCGTTCAAATTAATGTGCTATTGCCATTGACGTATATATTATAGACGAGGCATGTTGAGTCAGAAGGTGTCTCTTTTTTTAGGGGCCATTTTGACATTTGAAGTATGGTGTAAACAAGATGGCTGACCTTTAAAGTATGGTGAAAACCAAAATGGCATAACTTTTTAATGTATGAAGATTTGTTCTGTCAAATGTATGTCATAGCCTATCTTGAGTTTTGAAGTCTTTGGTCATTGCGTTTCTTTGTTGCACGGTAAAAGAGTGACATTTGAATTGGTAGCATTAAAGGACGCTATTGTTTCTTTATTTACGTTTGGATAAAACTGAATCTGAACGGAGTATTAAAAATACTCAAAAATATACCCGCGTAGTCGTTGGTATAAAAACTAGCAGACTTTTTTATTATATAGCCAAATTGGCATGTAAATAAATTCATACATAATATTATGCACTAAAATCAGCCGCCAGCCAAAAAATAAATCATAGCATGATCAGAGCATTCGGTACTAACCGAACCACACTCCCGTCCCGTCTGTCCCGTGCATTTTTTCATCACACGAAAAAATGCACGGGACAGCTGCTATATGTAGGTAATATATTTGTTAGACACAACTCAACAACACAGTGCTCCGTGGCCTTGTGGGTAGACCGTTTGATTCGCACTCAAGAAAGTGCAGGTTCCCAGGTTGTGGCGTGTACCAATGAGACTTTTTCAGATCTCAAGTACATTATACGGACGCCCTAACGGTGAAGGAAAACATCGTGAGGAAACCTGCACATGGTTCGCCCCAGACGTATCGACCAGTCATTCCTTTGGACTAGGCTGACTATGTTGTGAGAATGGCGTATGTGCTTGGGCAACCATACGACATTTCAAAACCAACTAGTCCCAGGCACTACAGTATTTCAAGAGTGGTTAATTCGCTCGGAGAATACTATTTCTCTTCTCTTCTAAATTCTCTTGCATAAAATAAATTATTGACTAAAATAATATATTGCCTATGTGATTAACATTTTTTGTTATTTCGTAGCGAGTACCCATGTGTAAAGTAGACAAATTGAGTGCGAACTTCTGTTAAGCCGGACTCATTCCAGAGTAATCTCTATCAACATTGGAACACCGAATACAAAGGCGTGTACATTTCCGATAAATACCTCCAACTCACAAAGACCTAACGCCTTCAATCGACAATATCCACAAAGAAACGTCGATTAAATAAATACACAAAGAATTCGCCGTCGGTAGCGTACAATGGGCAAACAAACTAAGAATTAATTTCTATATTCCCAAAACGCCTTCGATTCTGCAGCAAAATAGGGAATATAAAGCGAGTGTCGGAGCGCGAGTTAAGCCGATTATGCCAACAAACACAACCATTTCGCTTTTGACACATGTGTGATCTAAACATTTTCGTAGCTACTTTATTTGGATCTCAATGGCCAATAGCAAAGGATATAGAGCAATTACGTTTGATAGAAATGAGGCAAAATATCGAAAATATGAAATTATTTCGACGGGTCAGTAAGGTAGCAAATAGATGTCTGCACTCTGCTGAATATAGTTAATATAAGACAATATCAAATGGCAGTTTTGAACATTCAAAAGCGGAAGGTTTACAGTATTACGTGGTATTACAGCCAGTATAAGGTTACATGTGAGTTTTGCCGGGGAATTCAATGGGTGACGTTGTGGTTTTTGTATATCTTCCTTAAATTTGTAATATTTCGGTTCTTAATGTGTAATATTGGTAGAATATTAACCATTAAATATTCGTTAACATGCACAAGTGTGGGCAAGTGGTACAACTTCAAAAAACGTGCTATTTTGTGTTTCCGTCGAAACTCCCTAAGAACTTTCAGTAAAGCTTCTACCACTATACTGAATCGACTGACTTGACTCATTGACTGCACTGACAATTTATTTGAACTTTGACTAGACTTTGGACTTGATGATTTAGAAATACGGTGTTGAAAATTGAGACGAAAATTATATTTCCCGCCATTCTAACTTGACACTGCCAAATGGTTATAAGCCGACGTCATATATAAAAAAATACATGTCAATACCTACTTTTTAGCAAGTAGAACTATTTGCATTCCAATTTCAAAGGTTAATCCTACTACTATTATGAATGTGAAAGTTTGTGAGGATGGATGGATGTATGGATGGATGTTAGTTACTCTTTCACGCAAAAACTACTGAACAGATTTTGATAAAACTTGATTTAGTAGTAGTTTTGGCTCTGGATTAACACATAGGCTACTTCTTATCCCGAAAACGTACAGTTTTCCCATTTGATACTCTATTTGCGCGGGCGTAACCGCGGGCAAAAGCTATATATCATATTTACCTGCCCTATTTGTACCTGCTACCTACACATTGGAAAGCTACATTATTATCTTTCTACATAACATTTATTAAACTGTTTGTCCATTAGCGAATCGATCTCGGTTAAATATCATTGATTTTAGTAAGTCGGAAGTATTATTAAGGGAGGGTAACGTCGACGATGATTCATTTTGCACCCCATGTTTTGTGGTGCAGGGTTGGGAATCGGGTGAATGTGTGAAAATATGAGACAATATTGTTGATGTAAGCAATAACGTTATGATGGACGACCGCTAGTATCCGGTCAGTGCGCAGTGGACTCGAAACGAGATAAGGCCACTACACTCCGCACGTACACAAAAAGTAACACATGAGTTTTCTATAATAATAGAGCTTGGTATAGGTATACAGCTCGGCACAGATTTAAGCAGGGGCTCCTTTAAGATAACGTGTCAGGAGATTCCACTTTCGAATCCTGGCAGGGCCGCCATGTGAGGATGGACTCAGATATATGAAATGAAACACTTGACTTATCAACATCTAACTTTAATTAATGAAGTTTACCTACTTATTTATATGACAATAACCTAATACGGAATACATAACTACTACAAACGGAACACCAATCAAATACCTTTCATTTTATGGAACCTCATATCGGGTACTGTGCCCTAGTCGGCCTGAATTCTTGCTAACTTATTACTATTTATACTTATTACTATATATACTTATTCATTTAAGTTTTTTTCTCATACCAATTTTTTACTATTAAAAGTTTAAAAATTACAGAATATTTTTTTAAAATGATGATTAATAATTTTGGCGGAACCCTGTTGACTATTCCACGAAATCATTAGGTTCCGCGGAACCAGTGCGGGAATTTCTGGATTAAGGCATAGATAATAATCTATACATATAAAATCCTTTGTCCTGAATGACTGACTGACTGACGGATCAACGCACAGCCAAAACCGCTGATCGTAGAGACCCGAAAATTAAAGGGTATAACTTATATGGCGTAGGCATCCGATAAGAAAGGATTTTCCAAAATTCGACTCCTAAATGGGTGAACAGGAGGGAAAAAGTTTGTATGGGGCGACGTGATCCTTGGTCGAATCTACTTCAAATTTTGAAGAAACATTCTTTCACAGAATTGATGGAATACGTGTATCATAATTCAAATTCGTCCCCAACGGGGTTAAAAAAGGGAAAGAAAGTGGTTTGGGAGCAATTTCCTTTAAAGTTAATATCAATACTCCTTAGTGCTTTTGATTTAAAGCTCCCACTCACAAGCGATCGATCGATTTAGTATTTACAATTTAAACATTTTTGAATTCTTAGTTGAAAGTAAATCGGTTTAGATGAACGCTGAAGTATGTAGCCTGAGATCCGAGGCCCGCCTACATATGCAAGTACAATTTTTTCGTACTTTTGGCGCCCACCGCAGAAACTAGCGGGTAGCGCTAATCATTTCGTGTAAAAAGTTCGTTGTTAACATTTTACCTTCAAATACGAATTAATTTCCAATTTGATCGTAGCAATCCATTGCCTGTGAGTTTATTTATTTATTTCTATTATTTTTATTTTGTTTTGACACAATATTTTGTTATCATCATGTTGAAAAATAAATTTGACAAGAATTCGAAATTTAAAGATGAAAATCTTCCTCTTTGAATATCTACTTACATATTTGCGACTATACTCATGAGAATATTTTGAGTGTATTTCATTTAATTTCTTTTTATTGCTGTTATAATAATTAATTTGTTTGTGTTTGATTTGTTAGTGTACGAGTATAATATACAGGTTTTTAGTTTTGATTGTAAAAATAACTATATTGGAAGTGTTTAATCTATACCTCCAAAGTACACAATATAATAAAATCGTAGCTGGTCGCTGTCTGTACATGAAAGATTTAGAAGAATTAAAACTATTACACGGGGGCTTAATGAACAAAATGGAACCCAAAACAATGGCTTTTAGATATTTTTTCTGTTTATCTGTACGTTTGTGGGCGCTAATCTCAGAAACAACTGAATGGATTTTGATAATATTTGTTATCGTATTTAGTCTTTGGATTTATTTTACACATAGGATACTTTTTACCGCGGAAAAATTTACTGTTCCTGCGGGATTTACTTTTGCGCGTACGAAGTCAACGGCTTAACCAATTAATTTTCAGTAATGCGTTTAGGATAACTCCACTTAAAATTTTGTGTATTTCAAATTAATCGGTTCATAAATAAAACAGTTTTATCAATCTAAAGAATAAAATAGTTTAAAATGCTGTAGAACAACCACAAATTTGAATTGGCTCAAACTTTACCTAGGTATTACCTAATCACTAATGTATGATTATATGAGGAATTATTGAGAAGCGCGATGGCTTTGTGGTCGTAGTGCTAACTCATCTCTCTTTCAAACTAAGTCGTGGTCCCAACTAGGATGGGTGACCACAATCCAAAATATTTTTATTAAGTTCAAAGTCGACACGCCTAATACCTACTAACGTTTTCCTATTCAAAATTTTTTCGAAATCGTTAAAACATTAATTATCGGCCACAAAGAAAGTTTGTATGTATGTTTACTTTTTCATGTAATAACCACTTAACGAATTTTGATGAAATTTGGTATGGTTTATCCACAATTAACACACAGGCTACTCTTTTGCAGCACATTACATTTTATATTTTATGATACTACGGTTCCCGGTTGATTTCTTAAGTGAACGAAGTTGCGAGATACATCTATATAAAATACAGCTGAAACGGCTGTACAATGCTCACACCGCAATAATATGTTCAAAGGGAAGCCACTCGATAGGCATCGACCGCGGCAGTGCCGAGGCGCTTGATCATCTTCTTCTTCTCTTCTTCTATTATAAATTCATTAATTAACATTAAAACCCAATTTCACGCGGGTAAAGCCGCGGGCAAAAGCTAGATAAGTAATAATTTTTGACGTCTTTGGGAAATTATATTAAAGCAAAATCCGAAAAAAATGAGTCTTCGAATCATCTAGTCCAATAAAACCTGGCAGTTGTAATATTAGGTCCTTACATATGAAATTGGCGTTTTGTCGTATTGGCCACTTTGATCTCAAATATATCTTCTTTGGTTAGGAATTCCAATTTCAAATTTGTACCGCTATATACATTTGTGTTTCGAAAACCGTAATTAATTTGTTTTTTCCTCTTTTGGTTTTTTCTTTGCGTCACTCTGTTTACAAAATGGAAAACTTGAAATATCGTATTATTTTCGAGTACGAATTCAAGAACATGTCCCGTGGACGGTCGGAGACCAAAGTTGATAATGAAAAATTGAAGGCTATTGTGGAAGCGGATCCATCGCAAACCACGTGCGAGTTAGCTGCAGGCTGCGGTGTTAGTGATAAAACTGTTTTAATCCACTTGAAGCAAATTGGGAATGTGTAAAATCTTGAAAGGTGGGTTCCCTCATGAATTGAGTGCAGCAAACCGACAAACGCGCGTCGATGGCTGCGTTAAATTACTCAAGCGGCACAATAATGAAGGGATTTTAAATCGAATCATTACCTGTGATTAAAGGTGGATCCTATACGATAATCGGAAACGCTTATCGCAATGGTTGAACCCTGGCGAACCAGCCAAAGCCTGCCCCAAGCAAAAATTGACTCAAGAAAAGTTACTTGTGAGCGTTTGGTGGACTAGTGCCGGTGTCATTCACTACAGCTTTCTTAAATCTTGCCAGACGATTACGGCAGATGTCTATTGCCAGCAACTGCAAATCATGATGAAAAAGGTAGCTGCTAAAAAAACCGAGGTTGGTCATTCGCTCTAGGCCACTGCTGCTTCAGGACAACGCTAGACCACACACTGCACAACAGACGGCTACCAAATTAGAGGAGCAATTGGAATGTCTAAGACATCCACCGTACTCCCCGCACATTGCTCCAACAGATTACCATTTTTTCCAAATTTAGATAACTTCTTGCAAGGGAAAAAATTCAACTCCAAAGGGGCAGCCCAAAGCGCCTTCAAAGATTTTATTGATTCCTGTCCGAATGGTTTTTTTTAGAAAAGGAATCAATGAACTACCTATGATATGGCAAAAGTGCATAGATAGCAATGGTACTTATATACTTTGATTAAATAAATATATTATGTTTAAAAAAATCGACTTTATGTTCCTCCTATACAAAACGTCAATATCATATGTAATGATCTAATATTTTGTATATATATCGCACAACATATCGTCAACGATCTATGTCTAACCCGTCGTAATAGTTTCACGTACAATCTCCTTGCAAATAAATTCATCAGTAAATTAATAATGCAATAGATCCCATAGCTAATACTCAACACAGTGCTAGCTTTACAGCCTTTCCATGCTAATCCAGTAAGTAAATCAAAGTCCACATTGAGAGCTTAGCAGACACGCGCCGTTTGCGGCGAACCGCCCCCACGCTAATAAACACGTTATAGGCTTGCACTAACGAATATTAATAACACGCTTCCTTTAGCTTTGAATCGCAGAATATGTTTTTTAATGTGTTATATTCAAAGGGGGGAGCGTATTAGCGGGATACGTAGATTGGATAAAGTTTTTCATTTACCGTGGTATGTTAGTGTGTAAAATTAAAGGAGCAACGGTTTTTATTGCTGCCACCTTCTGATTATTCCGTCGCGCCGCTTCGATAGTAATTATAATATTGTGACTAATATCACAGAGTAAATAATAATATATGCGTCCGTACAGAGGAACACCTTTTATAGAACCACAGAGTAAATAATAATACCATGTACGTACAGAGGAACAGCTTTCATAGAACGATCCAAATTTTGTCAGAGTTCTCACGGATGACAGGGGTAAATTAAACTAAGTCTAGCGTCAGTAATACCTACGGTTATTGAAAAAGTCTAATTGGTACACACTCTAACTCGGCATCGAACCTGCACCATCATGTGTGTGACTCATGGGGTGTATTCATTAGGATGCTCTTATAAGTCTTATATAAAGCAAGACATCTACTAGAAAATTAAATATTTACATAACTATTATTATACTTAAGATATGTATTTTTTTTTGTATTTATTATTTCATATTATAAAGTTTTAACATTCATTAGACACAAATATAATATCAAAAATTTGTTATATTTTGTCATCATGACAATCAACATTAATCAGTAGCACACATCACAATCAATAGCAATCTTACATGACATAAAAACTCAAACATAAAATTCTAAAAAAAATACGCTCCTTTGATGGTCCACAAACATTACCGAATATTTCCACTATTGCTGCGTACGCGATAGGAGATTTGTGGACACGCATACATTCACCGTATGCAAATAGTAGTGCAATGAAACTGAGAGCTTACTATCGCTGTTTACATACTAGCTGTTTATCTGTTCCTCTTTATGTAGTTCAGTTGATATGGCCAGCTGGCTGGCTGGATGAAATTGGCATTTCCGAATTGATACAACTGAGTAACTTATCCGTGATTGTTTTTTCCTTAAAGATTGATAAATGCTGGCCTTCAGCTTGGTTATATCTTTGGTTGTTGTTTATATTTTAAAAGAATTATTACTATTTGTTAGTTTTTCAGTCTTATAACAAGAACATATTTTTGTGTTAGCGTGGACTGGACAATGTGGATTTGTCATTTTGAAAGACGGTTTATATTGAGAAAGCACAGGATGTGCGGGACACCTGTGCATGTCCCGCACATCGGACGGTTATGATCTGATGATGAAGTATATCGAAGAAATATATCGTTGGCTACTAGCCATTAAAAAAACACATTAACTAGGTTTATGTTTGATACATAACGTGCTGATGGCTGTGTGTGTTTTGTACGATGAAAGTAAATCATAATGTGCGCATTGAAATCATTTTAAGATTCTACGCATTAACTACACTTTGTTTATTTTGGTATACGCTATTGTATTATAAATGTTGTTAATAGCTAACCTTATATCCTACACGGGCTGCTTTATCCAAAAAGTTGGAAATCAAAAAGCCGCGTTAAACTCATAGATATATATTATTATAGACGAGGCATGTCGAGGCAAAAACTGTCTCCACTTAAATACGCCCCGCTTTTGGGGTTGTTTGGGGCCATTTTGACATTTGAGGTATGGTGTAATCAAGATGGCGTAACTTTTTCTTGTATGAAGATTTGTCTTTATAGCCTATCTTTAGTTTTGAAATCTTTGGTTAAACTTCTTTTGTTTGGTATAAAGTTAATAGGTAATGTAGGTTATTATTTTTAAAGTCACGTCTTAAATAAGTTGAAAAATGAAAAGAAAAGCGTGATGGATTTACAAACTTTGATCGTATATGGAGCGTTTTTCTACATGCCAACGGGCCCATGTCAAGATCCCGTGTTTTTCGTTTTATAAAAGAATTAACTTAGTCTCAATGATATTTCCGCAGTCAATTCCTCTTCATCAATCAGCTCCGACCTCGTGTATCGGGTTTCCGTTACACCGCGTATTTGCCAGGAAAATAGTTTGTCTATTTGTATCGCGACGCCCATTTTTCTCGTGCCAACTAGCATAAAGGTTTACGTCATATTTATGGGCCATTGTGATGTTTTTTTGTGTTTCGCATTAGGCTTTATCTGGGTTTCCGCTAAATCAAGTAGCTACTGGCCGTCAGGATATGCCCCCGTATATCATAGCGGCGGTTTGGGGTTAGGGGCAATCATTTGTCTTTACCCGAATATTATTGTGTTGCTTTCTAGTTTTTATAATGGAAATGTTGCCGGATTATTTATTTGTATCATCAATAAGTTCAATATTTAAGTTAACAGTTTTGTTTTAACGTTATGTTACTGGTATTATTTCGGGGCGTATTTCGGGGTTGCCTCTTTGGTGACTTCAAATATGATTTAATGTGAACTCATAGGCATTTTTTATAGCGTTTTTTTTAATCACCGTAACTTATCTGCATTTTCCGCGTGGTTAAGATTTACAATATTAGTTTTTAAGCAAATAATAGATGAATAACTTCAAGCACCTACTTTGCGGAAAGTAAAAAATACAAACAACAAAGGCATCATCGAATTTCTGAAGCATATTACTACTGTCCAGCCCCCGCTGCGATAAAATTTATTTCCTACTAAACTGGACGATTAAGTAAAAAACTAAATCCCCTCCGAGGGGTCTCGATTAAGATGTCTCGCGCCCTTTTTAGTAAAAAAAGGGAAAAAGGAACAGTTCGGCGGAAATATTACTGAGTAACGGCATTTCCGCACAATAAATTGTGTTCCAATCAAAGGAAAGTCGTCCGCTGTTGCTTTATTGGCGCTTTTTACTGTCGTATTATCTAATTGTCTGATATATTTATTTGAGTATTTTGTCATCTTTTATATTATTTCTATACGGATATGATGTGCTTATGTTTTTTATGAGGAAGTCATATTTTATAACATCACAATTCACACCTGTCTGCACTGGAAACATTAAAATATATTTTTTAGTGAAACTTACGTTCATTATTAAGTATATTTCTCTCAAAAAATGTATTTGAAACACTCAAGTTGTTTCTTCTTTAATTTAGTAAAACTGAAACCTAATTCTCGTTGTTCATTAACACTTTCATTTTATTGAATTACAAATGAATCGTCTCGATATCATAAACAGACTTTTGGAGTTTGGACCAATCAAGACGGGTTTGACGTTTATGAGATTACCATTTTGCTGTTTTAAGATATCGAGACTGGATCGTAACTGTATTATTGATTTTAATTAGCAGAATCGACCTTCTGCTCAAACTTTAATTTCACCAAAATATTATCAATAATGTGATAATTTCATTATCTGTGATAGAGTATTTTATGAAGTAGACGAGTTTGGAGGCAAAAGCTAGTAAATCACATGCAATGTGAACAGTGTTACCTGTACGTTATCGGAGGGGAGGTAAATCAGAAAATCGATAGCGGGCGCGCCCACAACAGTCGGACTTCGTTATAGTCCGTAAAGGCTAAAGCGATATTGCCCTTTTGACTGATGAAAAATGGTATTTGGTTTAGCCGATTGCTTTGGTTACAAAAAAGTTCTATTTCTAACTTAGATTCAACAACATTTAGGTTATTATATAAGGAAAAACTAAGAAAAGCCGTTTTGAATTTGCATAGTCTACTATACTTGTATAAGAGAAAGATACACAAATTATTATTAGACAAAACACTTTATATACCTACGTATAGGGTGCTAGATGTTGCGTCTTCGTACGTGCAAAAAGAAACCTCGCGGGAACCGCACATTTTGCTGCGATAAAAAGTAATGTGTTAATCCAGAGTCAAAACTACTACCATACAAATTTTATGAAAATCCGTTCAGCAGTTAAGGCGTGAAAGAGTAACTATCATCCCAACAACCATTCATACTCGTATAAACTTTCGCGTTTTAAGGATTATAGATACTTACTTGCTTGCCATATCAAATGTAAGTATTAACTATAAACAAAGTTCGTAAATATTTCTATTTATCTATGTATCAATTCTATTTAAAAGTAGAGCTGTTAGTTTTTACACATATAAATTGTTTCTTTAATGTGTTGCTTATAATTTATAAATATATCATCCTAAATGATGATACAAAACAGGTGCAATGTTTTTCAACTTTTAAAAGACAAATGCAATTTGTAAGAAGCATTTATTCTTTAATTGAAATAATTTATGTATTCAAAACAGCTCAGTCATTGTTAAGTAAAAGTCACTAAAAATTTCGGTAAGCAGATGGTTTCTTAAATCTGGCAATTGGATCGCAGGCTAAACTCGAAATATATTGATTTATAGATACATCTATATCGCAATTTCCTCGCAGGAAGCCACAGGAAGCGAAGGAATAGAGTCGTCAATATTGACAGCTTCCGGAGCCAATGACTGCGCCCCGCTGGTTGTTGTGGACGGGGCTGTCAGGCATCAATTAATGAGCCATAGAGTGTGGACCACCTACTCGCCGCTGGCCCTGTCCACGCGCACGGCTGCTGGACTTGTTGTCTGCAGTTGCATGGGGTAAGACGGCCTATGAGGAAAAAGGGCCCATGCCATACACATCTAGCAACTCCTTACCAATATTATAAATGGGAAAGTTTGTATGGATGGATGTATGGATGTTAGTTACTATTTCATACAATATCTTTGTTAACTTTTAAAATTGACGACCTCTGTGGCTCACTGGTCAGCACCGTTGGTGCTCAAGCCGGGGTTCGTGGCTTCGAATCCCGCCGAAGGAACAAAAAGTATTTCCTGGGTCATGGATATGTATTAAATGTGTGAATAATATAATAAAACCTTTAAATATATATAATATGTATAGTATAACAGTATACGGGGACCATAAAAAGGAAGTATTAAATATACTTCCTTTTTATGGTCCCCGTAACACAAGTTCTTCGGATACTTCTCACGGGGCTAGGCTAGGCTGATGTGAAGCGTCTATAGATATTATTATTATAAACGCGAAAGTTTGTATGTATGGATGTTTGTTTCTCTTTCAAGCAATAACTACTGATCCGACTGTGATGAAATTTGAATCTTAGGCTCTGAATTAACACATAGGCTACTTCTTGTCGCAGCAGAATGTACGGTTCCCGCGTGATTTTTTTGCGCGTACGAAATCGCGAGAAACATCTATAAGTAGTATTCTATAATATGGCCAGAACACGTTAGTGGTTTCGTATTATAGTTCGATTAAATGAAATTTTCGAAAATTCAATAGAACAGTCAACCATTTGACACTAGAATCAAGTATATTCTTCCAATTCCAGAAATAAAAAAATAGGTGTATTTCTCTTGCCCCACCTGACTTTACAAATACTTAATATAAATCTTTTAAAACTTAAGCATCATAAAGGATGAAATTAGTGGATTATTGAGCGAGGATTTCGACCACCGCGTCGGAGAATGAGTCAGCGGAGCCTAATGGTCATTTAGTAAGGGCATGATTAATAATCTTTATCAGGAACTCGCCCGAATCGAGCGCCCTGATAACTCTATGATGAGAGGTGTTTTCGTGGCTTACGTTTGGGGAGCTTTACAATTTGTACTTTGAAACATCAATCAAATAGTAAAATAATATGAATTCTTAGCTTAGTTTGTTCATTACGGTAAGTTCACATCGCGACGATACGCGACGCGACGCAGCACTGCATTTTTTAAATAGCTATTCAAAATTGAACTTCATTCTCCAAACAAAAAGATATACGTTGCGTATGACATCAATCATACACTGCAGATGCGCTGAGCAGCGTGGTAAAACTTGACATTCGAACTCTACAATGAAACGTGTCTTCTAGTGTAATGAATAAAGTTCAATTTTGAACAGTTAACTTAAAAACGCAGCGCCGCTTCGGAGATCGTCTCACTTCGGTGCGAATTGACCCCTATTAATCTGTTGTAATTATTATTTTGAAAGCTTGTATCATAGTATCAGTACTCAGCAACTTCGGCCACTCAGCAATCTACATTTGCTACTAGCTTCTGTACAATTTCAATTTGACAGTGGTATATTGTTCACCTAACAGCCGTCGATAGTGACCCGCACGTTTCAGTGAAATACAATAAGCACTAGGCTTATATAAATCCAACATACCTTTTTAAACAATAAACAAACATGTTAAATTATCTAATAAAACGAATAAAATTGTATAATTGAACTTTAATTCGAAACGTTTGAAGAAAAATCTTGTGTACCTACACCAATAATAAAAGCAACGTTTCGATTACTTCAGGATAAACATTACTTTACTAAAGAAATAAAAATATAATGTCGAATTTGTAAAACCTCCAGTGTAATTGTCCATTCCCAAACTACATCGAAAGGAGATGGGACAGCAGCGGGGGTCCGCTGGCCATGACAAACAAACTATTAACAAACTTTACAAACTTCTGTTACGTTAAATACGCCCTTTTGTTTTATATTGATCTTCTATTAAGAAATGCTGGACGTCATAACATTTTTGTTCGTAATAATAATATTATTATGATTATGTATGGAAGACGAAATAAGACATTTCACTTGTAAAGAACTGAAGAAGACTTTATAAACGTGAACAACATTTTCTGAAATGAATATTGCTTTCTTTGAATTATTGTATTATTTACATAAAAAATATAAAACCATTCTGCAATAACACAGTGAATGGTCATCTACAAACACTAATCCTTATCCTTATTTCTTTGAAATTCGGAAGTGATTTCGCGTGTAAGTATAGCCGTGTTTTAATTGGGGCCTTTATACCTTTATATTGCCACCGGAAAGGTAACCACTAAATGGATTAGCCAAGTGTAAGGAACTCTCCTATTGTCGTGGTATCTGCCAGACAGTGCGACGCTGCAGTGAATGTGTAAAATTCGTTGGTGGCATTATGGATGCATGAAAGTGATGAAGTCCAATCATGAATGTTGAAAATTAAAAAAAAAAAGAACAATTGTTTTATTTTAGTTGAGATCGTCTAGAAAAAGTATGTCGTAGGATGTAATGTATAATATGCTAATAAGGTAAAAATTCACAGCTTTCGTGCCTCACACGAAATGGAACACACAGCAAATCGAGCACATTGGAAATGAGTCTACGGAATTCAAAAAAATACGGAGCATGGATCACCAGGCTGCTAGCCAAACTTACTCTGGAACACGCAACATAGAACTGTCAGTGTGAAAAACAGTTCTCTCTTAGGTCTAAACCAGCCACATTCAATGACTGCTCCTGAGCTTTATTGATGGTCAAGGCGAAGCATACTTTTAGATGATTCCTGCAGTCTTTTAAGTACAAATGGATACTCTGATGGGATTAATAGTATTTTAGATATGAATAGTTCCCCCTTGAGCACATCTAGCGAGTACAGCAGTAGTCATCAAGAATAGGGATTCTTTTACGCAATTAATAAATAAGTATCCCACGATATATTATTGGAATCATCAGAGAGAGATTGACTATTATTGATAAAAACCCAAGACATCTGTTTTCCTTAAAAGTACTTATTGTATGTGTGTAAAAATATACAATAAGTTTCCGATACACATAAAATGTTTAACATACAATCGATCTGTAGGAGAGCTAAAAAAATGCTAGCAAACAAGTAACTATAGTGTAAAATAATTCTTACAGTCGTAAATTTACTTATTACTTTCATTACAGATACTATGATACAATATTTATATGCACTGAAATAATTTGACATGACGTAAAATTTAATTAAAACAATTATTAGTTTAGGGAAAATATAATTACATGATATCTAGATTATATCGTATTATATAATTATTATTATGCATTATTATTAATTCAGTAAAATATTAGTGTTTCAATAGACGTAGATTTAATATTATAAATGTAATTTTGGAATGTTTAAAATTATACACTTATAAATAATTGTCAATTATAATGTATTAGATTTAATTTTATGTTGCACTTCATCAAGTGGTTATTCAAATCAAGATCAAATTATATTTGTAGAATAATATCATATTATTGTAACTTCATTCTGGCAATAAATGAATTATGAATTATGATCTTTTATCTGGAGTCTGGTGTCATTGCACAATATTGGAGGCTTAATATTTCTAAATAACATAACTGCTGCTCCAATATTTAAACGGAGATTATGTGTTGGAAGACCTGTTGGGTTTAGAGTAATAAGGAACTTAACGGGATAGTTTACTGCATCATCAGCTTATACTGCTGAATCCACTGACTTATATTGCACTTCATCTACTTCAAATGACTTGAGTAAAAGTTCATTTATTGTGGCTGCGTTTTCATTTTTGGGAGACAAAATGGCACGCTCATATAACCTTTGTCATGATATTGGTGACATCAGGGTATACTGCGTAACTGAATTGTGTAAGTGATGTCACCACTATTGCCAAACTTTGCGAAATAGTAATTTTACCATTAATTGTAGGGAAAACACCATTTCCTATTTTAAGCAACATTTCTTAAACTGTTCATCAGACTGTTCACCTCTCAAATGGACTCTTATGTTTATTGTTAAAGCGAGCTTTTGTGTGTGACTCCATATGTATGATGACTTCAAACACGACTTTACCTCATCCGCTCGTGTGCTCCTGGGTATCAAAATAGCCCGAACAACATCCTGATTAAACAATATTTAAAGTAGAACTCACGTTCAAGTTGGCTGGTACCGACTTCAAAATTATGAAGATTGAGTAGAGAAATAGTAAAATTTTAGCCAAATATAAAAGGGGAATTATTTAGAAAATAAGTTTTATTTTATACTTTTTTTGTACATTTTAACTTTGGAAATCAGTTTAAATTTTTTGTTTAAAAATAATATTTTTTCTTTTAGTAACACATTTTCAGAAAGTTATAGATATAAAAAAGCCTGCGCTATTCTCACTCTCTCGGCAAAACAAATTCAAGCGTTATTTTATGCCACTTTTCTGAGAGGTATTTCCCCAAATAAGCATTACCGATCTGTGGACCTAATATCCACCAGTGATGATAATCATTAGATACTATAATATTAAATAATTATTTTTATCTATTATAGTAGTCGGCGGAAAAAATGTAGCAATCAGCATTAAATATAATATTATAGTGATGATGATGATCACGAATATAATTTTGCCAATAGCAAAATTTCAAAAACATTGATATCTGTGCACAAAACTCTGATGAGTAGTGAGAACCTTTGTCATCCTAATAATATGTTGGTGTTTCGTGTGATGATGATGGTTACTGTAATTGACATAGTGGCATATATGCTTGCAGTTCTATACTATCTATAAGGCTATAACAGCTATCTATATGGAGTCAGGAGTTCTGTTCAGTACTTTTGGATCCAGGGATACCTTGGTGAAAAAATCTTACTTTTTGGTACTAGTTTGCTTGGACTACTTCAGAAAAATTTGAAATCGCCTAATATCGCCTATTCATAATTACATACGAAAAAAATCCGAAATGGATGTTAGGTTGGAGAAAATGAATATGAAGGTTGAAAAGGAATATAATGCCTATAAAGTATTCGTACCTAGAAGCAAGTTATCTTTGTTTATGCAAAGTGATTTTTGGCCGGAAGGAATTTCTTTTCGCCGCTTCATAGATTTTAATCGAAGACTCGGAGCCAAGAAAATCAATAATTAGAATTTATGGATATGACCACTTCTAAAATAATTAGTTTTAACTGTAAAAATGTGAGTCGCTCAATGGACTGTGTGAGGGGCCTATGCGTTGACGCTGATATTTTGGCGCTACAAGAAACATGGCTACTGCCGCAAGATATACCTCTTCTCGGGAATATACATCATGGCTTTGCATTTCATGGGAAATCTGCTGTGGATACATCCAGTGGAGTGCTACGGGGCAGACCACACGGAGGTGTGGCATTGCTGTGGAGAAAGTCGGCGTTCCCCAATGTTTCCATAGTTGATTGTCATAGTGTTCGTCTTTGTGCTATTAAAATTCATCTCGGTAACAACAGTTCAGTGTTAGTGATTTCTGTATATATGCCTACGGACGACGTTGACAATCTCCCCTTGTTTGCGGAATGCCTAGGTGAGATAAGTGCTCTGATCGACATGTGCAACAGCGAATATGTGTTTGTACTTGGAGACTTTAATGCCCACCCGGTGAGTTGTTTTCGCATGAACTTTCTAACTTCTGTTCGGAACAACTGTGGACTTGCGTTGACTTGGATATGTTACCTAGTGACACTTATACATTTGTGAGCGAAGCGCACGGATGCAGGCGATGGCTCGATCACTGTATTGTTACTAGTGCCGCTCGACACGCAATTGTAGATATTTCTGTATTGTATAATGTTTTTTGGTCTGATCACTTCCCGCTGAAATTAGTGTGTAATATAAACAAATTTGTTACCAAAATTGAGTCACCTTCGTTTATTAATAATAAAGTAATATGGGGTGAGAGAGACAGTAATCAAATAAAAAAGTATAATAATTTATGTAATAATAGATTAAGGCTAATTGATTTTCCTGTTGAATTGTCTATATGTGCCGATTAAATATGTCCAAACGTCGAACACAGATTAATATTAGACAGATTGTACAGTAGTATTGTATGTACCTTAAGCGAGTCCGTTGAGAATTGTTATAGGGGGAAAAAACTTAGGAAACTGAATTATGTAACGGGGTGGAATAGACATGTAAGTAGTGCGCATAAGGAGGCTCGTCTATGGTTTCAATTCTGGGTTTCCCTGGGCAAACCTAGACATGGTTTTATTTATAAAAATATGTGTGAATCTAGAAAATATTTTAAGGCTAAATTAAAATATTGTCAAGATAACGCATTACAAATTAAAATGGACATAATAGCTAAAAATCATTCTGAAAAAAAAATCTCAAAATTTTGGAAAAATACAAGTAAGTTGAATCCTAAGCCGAGCCTTCCAATGTCTGTGGCTGGTATTAGTGATCCTGATGGCATAGCGAGTGCTTTCCAAAGGTACTTTAGGATATCTTCCCTACTTCCTCGGCGGAATGGAGTGCTATGGGGCCCAAGTGCCGCCGAGGAAGTAAAGGTTCAGTGCTAAAGAGGTTGCCTCTATTATTAAAAAAATGCGTCGAGGCAAGTCTCCGGGACACGATAGTCTCAGTGTCGAGCACTTGAGATATGCTGGGGTGCACTTGCCGCGAGTGCTTGCTATGCTTTTTAATTTGTGTGTGAGTCATCAATATCTGCCGCAGAATTTGATGTCTACAGTTGTTGTACCTATAATAAAAAATAAGACGGGGGATGCCTCCGACCTGTCCAATTACAGGCCGATATCACTGGCGACTGTCACTGCCAAGGTACTGGACAGTCTGCTTGACAAAGGGCTGGAACAGCATACAGATATCAACGATTCTCAATTTGGGTTCCAGCCGGGCCTGTCCACCGAAAGTGCCATTTATTGTCTTAAGCAGACTGTGCAGTATTACACATCCAGGAAAACGCCGGTATACGCTTGCTTCTTGGACCTGTCGAAGGCATTTGACTTAATGTCATACGACAAGTTGTTGTAAAAACTTGGCGACGAAACCAATCTGCCCAAGGAACTGATTGGACTCTTTCAGTACTGGTACGGTCATCAGAAAAATAGTGTAAAATGGGCTGGAGTGTTTTCGGAGGTGTACGGGTTGGAGTGTGGGACGAGACAGGGGGGGTTAAGCTCGCCCCGCCTCTTTAATCTGTACATGAATCGGCTGATAGGTGAGCTCAACAGCACCTACTTAGGATGTCACGTTGACGGCGTCTGTATTAATAATATAAGTTACGCGGACGATATGGTGCTGTTGAGCCCATCTATCAGTGCGTTACGTAGGCATCTCCGTATCTGTGAAGAGTATGCGGTGGAACATGGGCTCAGATATAACGCTAGTAAAAGCGAATTTATGGTTTATAATGCAGGCGCCGACAGGAGTCGCAGAAGTGTACCTCCTGTGTCTCTTGGCGGTGTGCAGCTGAGAAGAGTTGACCGATTTAAATATCTGGGTCACTGGGTCACCTCCTCTCTGTCAGATACGGAGGACATAGAGAGGGAGCGTAGAGCGCTATGTGTGCGCGGTAATATGTTGGCACGTAGGTTCGCACGATGTAGCAGGGACGCCAAAATGACGCTCTTTAAAGCATATTGTCAGTCATTCTACACGTGTAGCCTATGGGTAGGATATACGCAGCGTGCATATAGCACGCTCAGAGTCCACAGTACAACAAGATACTCAGGATGCTGTTTGCTCTGTCACGTTACTGTAGCGCCTCATCTATGGTCGCTGAGGCACATACAGATTGTTTTCAGACAATTATTAGAAAGAGATGTGCCTCGCTCTGGTCGCGTGTGCAAAACAGTCCAAACAGACTCCTGAATGTGTTGGGTAGCAGGTGGGATTCGATGTTGTTGAAGCATTGGGTGCAGCTCCATGCTCCGATAGCTCGGTTCCCATATATATAATTAAATTAATTAATAATGTAATTCTAATTTATTTTATATTTTTACTAACACTAGAATAAGGATCTATTGTTACTAACACTATGGATGAAAATCTGAAATAAATGAATTGAATTGAATTGAATTGAATTGAATTGAATTGAATTGAATTGAATTGAATTGAATATGTCCATAAATTTCGAAGAGTTCCCTCGATTCCTCATGAATCCTATCATCAGCTCACCACTTTGATGTCAAAAATTGAAAATCGGAAAAATTGAATTTTTTTTTCACTATTTCGGCCGTAACTTTTTTCCTTTTTTACTTTCTTGAATAATTATTTTTGCACCTTATAGTTCTCGTAAATACGTCTTATGACCCTTTTTTTGAATATCATATCTTCACAACTCTCTGAGATATAAGAGGATCGCGCTTTTTCGTGAAATCGGCCCCTATACTGGAGCGAACGAAAAGACATTTCCAATGTCAAAAAATATGACTTTTTACTGATTTTTTGGAAATATTAAAAGCTTTGAAGTATAGTGCTTGTCACTATAACCTTGTCACCCTAACCATACTGACACCCTTTACTCGCCTTATTTACGCAAAGAACTCACGGAGCGGTTTTTTCCCGTGCCCGCCGCGGTCGTCGAACTGCGGTTTAATTTCTAAACTCGCGAGACCGCGGTTTTGTGCGGATACTATTTACAATTATATACATATATACAATAGAATTTCTTAATTTCGCCCGCAAACCGACCGCAGAGCGCGCGGGCGCAACCCGCCGAGGCTGCGGCTGACCGCGGCCCGCGCGTTTCTACAAGTTGCCCGCCGGTGCAGCGGGACCCGCGAACAATCACGCGCACCGCGGGCGTAAAACGCGCCGTGAGTTGTGCTTTAATTTTTTACATACATATCTGCATTCTACAGAAGTTGCGGGCCCGCAACCGCGGCGGGCGAGGGTCAAAACCGCTCCGCGAGTTCTTAGCCTTATTATTCAAATTGGCCTTCAAATTGGGTTTGATAATGTAAAATACAAACTCAGTAGCATTATTTTAGGTATATTTGTCTCGTGTTTTGCTTAATTATATACCTTAATGATGTTTTAAATTGTGATAAAGATTGTATTTAGATAAGAAATAGCACTGATTTTATCTATTGTCGAGTACTTGTACAATATTTAAAGATAATAAATAATAACGATAAGGACGATTTAATGTCTATCTATTGGTATTGTTCGATAACAATAAATTATTTATCGACGTGATTAATGTCTTATAATAATAATTGTTAATACTGGCCCCATTAGTGCTACCACACTCATCTAGTAACGGGTAGAAGATTATTTGGAGAGAGAATTTATGAATCCCCATTTTTAACAAAAACATAAAGTTGAACATAGTTCTAATACAAGCAATAATAATAATAATATCTATAACAATAATAATATCTACGGACGCTTCCACACCACGTCAATCTGGTCCTGTAGGTACTAAGTATCCGAAGAACTTGTATCACAGGTCCCAGACAACGGAAAGATATTTAATACTGTTATACTATACATATATTTAAGATTTTACTATACTATACATAATATATTTAATACACATCCAAGACCCAGGAACATAGAAAAACTTTTAGTCCCTCCGGCGGGTTTCGAACCCGCGACCTCCGGCTTAACCACTGAGCCACAGATGACAGAGGTCGTGGAACAATTTTAAAACTACATCACATTATAATGGTCAATCAGAACTGATTCTCCAGAGGCGTCCATTCATAACCCCACAATGGATATTTTGCTTCATGCTGTAGTAGACCATAACGCAACTACTACCCGTGAAATTGGCAGACGGAAGTTTGTGCGCAGTCATTCAACGATTTCATTCATAAATCCTACAGTCGCAGGTAGTTTTTGTGTATAATCGTGAAATTGTATAAATTATTTCCATATATTCATTACATTTAATGTTTGCTATCGTTAGAAAAAAGAAAGCTAGACATTTAGGAACGAGAACTGAGAAGACATTTGGAATTCAACAAGTTACTATAGCTTTTTTGTCCTCTAAAAATCTATTTGCACAATATGAAAAAATATATAATAACGTTGAAAATGATTACAGTAGGTTCATGTTCATTTCATATCAGTCAAGTTAGCTTGTACCAGCGATTTTTTTTTATTAAAGCCTATTTAATTTGTTTTACAACATTTCGCACAATGTATCTTCTCATTCATCAATAAATATATATTATCGACCTCTGTGGCTCAGCGATTGAGTACGTTAGTGCTCGAATCCCGCCAAAAGAACAAAAAGGTTTTCTTTGTTATATAAAAAAATCAAATATATGTAATATATATCGTATAAAAGTATTAATTACACTTCCGGTTGTCTGGTATCTGTAACACAAGTTCTTCGGGTAGAGTCCTTTTCATGAAAGAAGTCGACTAGACGCAGCGCTGAGATCGTGCGCCAAAATGTGGCCAGCATTATTTACGGGCATCAGAATACCTGCATTCTGCTGTTAATGCAACAACAATCATTTCTCGGGCAGCACTTTTTACAACCTCGAGCATCGTATATAACAATTTAACAAATTTCTTCTTTATTCTTTTGTGGAAAGCACTCCACTTAGCCCAAATTGACTTGGTGTGAAGCGTGCAAAAATATTATTATTATTTTTATAATCACTGAAAATTACTTGAAACGTGAACATAGAGTAGATAACGGAGCCTAAGCCAATCCAGATGTGAAAAAAACTAAAGAATGACTCATTCATTTCTCTCACTAGTGTCCTTTCTTGTGTCGGCAATTGTCTATACTTGTAACAATTCGTAGTACTCAATGAATAGTTGAAAAAAACTCTTAAATCAGGTATTCCGGATGCGAATACGAGTCCGGACGAGTTCCCACGGTGGACACTCATTAGTTTTATGAAGTGACGAACCCAACACTTGTGTCCTATTGTTCTGTAAGATGCTCTTTTGTTGACAAAAGTGCACATGTTCAAATAGATTAGAATACATAGTTTTAGCAGGTTTGACCCACTCGAAAAACTTTTGAGACATAAAAAAGACACAAAAAGGCAAGGAATTTGTAGTGACGCAGATATGAATTTGTTTAAATAATAACATGTATAATTTTATTTTAACTTTGGATAACACTTTTCAATTAACATAATAACTCTCATACATTGATGAAATAAAATACAAAACATTTTATTTGTCACGAGTTACAACTTTACATTTAAGTATAAATAAAATATTAATATATTTTTTCACTGCGCTTTTCTACGGTATCTCACTGCAGAGTGTATAAATAATTTTGTAGCATACCTATTACATACCTATATTTTGGCGCCTATTTTGCACATACTATAAGAAAATCGCATCGAGGGCGGGTTAAAAATTTTTTATGGAAAAACGGAAATAGTGATATTGTGTACGGAAATACTTCCATCCATACTTCTGTTGTTACAATACTTGATGAATGAACTGACCACCCATTGAGCAGAATAAGTACCGCATACTGTACAGCCGCACGAAAGTATTGGATTTTGAAAAAGTTGCGTATAGTGTATCCGTACTTTAACACCTAAAGCTTTGGTTGGAGATTTAGGCTTTTCATTAATAAACTAAAATAAATTATGAGATAGTATCGAGTTAAAATAAACTCATAAATAATTATTAAAACTTCATTTATACTCTTAAATGTTATACCATGTAGCAAAAAATTATGTATCAGAATATCACTATGTAAATTAATCAATAATACAATTACAGTACATTATTATATACATATTGTGGTACCTGAGGTTTTAATACTGGACTGATTCATTGTAAAACGTCTAGAGCATTTCATTTATCTACGAAAATGAATATTGTTAGATAGAGCACATGATTATGGGTAACGATAGCCAGTGATATACAAAAAGTGTATTCCAATTGACCCAAAAAGAAAAATAAAGTATGCCCACTTGCCCCATCTAACATACAAAACTTCATGGCACCTCAAATTCCCAATCACAGATTTCATTCATCACACCTTTAAATCCAACCATTATGGTCAGGCGTTATTCTGTAAAGGCGGTTATTACAAAACTTTGTATAAACCTCTATAAAGGTAAACAGTGGTTTTTTGTGAAGAATAGATGTTTGGGATGGCACTGACAGACAGACAAAGCGACAATGCCGGAGGTCCGCGAATCGACCGCACACTCGGTGCACGAGTGCTATAAATAATAGTTTACTACTCACATTTGTCAGCTGAGAGCTAAATATATCGCTACTGAATGAGTCTAATGTAAGAATCTAAGATAACATCTTAAAATATTCTCGTAGCCGAGCTACGGACATCAATAGAGCGGGGCAACATAGTTTAAAGTTGATGATAATTGTAGCTTAAAGATTTGTGACATATATTTATTGTAAGTGTTCTGTGTCGCAATACATAAACCCAGGTATTTGAAGAAAACATGAAGTGTACAGAGTACACGTGGCAAAAACTTCATTTATCATTTAAAATTTAAATACACTCCCCGTGCCTAAAGTACTTTAAAAAATAATAGAAAAGTTAAATATTGTACTTGCTTTAGTTGGAGCCATCTGTGCATTGAGCCGTACTTTAGAAACTTAAGTTGTTATGTAAGAAAATGTAGACTTCCAACACATGGTGTCATTTCCAAAATTGTGTCGTACCGCTAAAGCAGTTAAACTTCAAAAATAAATTGATTTTAATTTTTTCCCCCTCATGATTATGACTTTACAGGAATTTTCCGCTTCCATTTCCACTTTAATTTATCGGAAAATTGGTTTCTCTGTCAAAATCTTATAAGTTCATAATATAGTATCCATCCACCGAAAACCATTTAACATCATCGCTGTAAACGGCAGCGGCTACGACCATAATCGAGCAGAGAAAAGAACAGAGAATAGCATCTTGGAAAATAAGGGGTTTCTTTGGGATTTCGTTCGAAAAAAGCTCGCACTTGCGAACAGTAACTATAGTATAATATTATCTATGGACGCTTTACACCACGACAATCTGGCCACGTGCTAAGTACCCAAAGAACTTTTGTCACGGCGACGTATAATTCATTGACTTTACATAAATTTAAGATTGTTACTATATTATACAGTATAGGTACACATATTTAATACACACCCATGACCAGAGATTCGGCGAGATTCAAACCTGCGACTCCGGCTTGGGCGCCAACGAGCTAACTACTGAGCCACAGAGGTCGTCTAGCGTCACCACTCACCGGTGTTTCATAAACAATCATGAAGGTACATAAAAAATCAGCAGATGCAGCGACGGCCGATATGATCACACCCACTCCTGAACGATGACTTCCCCGCCCACAGAGGGCTATACAAACTTATCTATTGTGCTTTTTATACCTACTTTATTATACAAACCGCAATAATAAAGCCAAGAATTACAGTTTTTTTTTTTCAAAAATACCAACCCTAGATTAAATTTTTGAACGCCCTTGCGGAGTCGATCCGCATTGAACGCTTATTGCATAACAGTAATTAATTTGGCACTGTACGTAACTATACTTACTAAGAAATTTTTATTTATATGCAACTATGTTAATTCATAAGAAGACTGGAAATAAACGCATCATTTAGGTTAAGTATTTTCAATACCTATCCGTATTCAGAAGATTCATAAATATTGTTATGTTTATTGCTTATAATAAATTTAGATAGACAACCGCCTCGACTATATACCAGGCGGTATACAATCATACGTAATACGTATCTATATATAACTAACAATCTGCTGATTGCTCGCTATCATACTGTAGGCACTACTCACACCCCGCCCGAGACAAAAGACTGTCGTTTCTGTTCGCAGTTGCATAGTATATCGAAAATCTGACGATAGTTCATTCCTTTATGGTAAACTTATGTATAGAAAATATGAAGTAATAATATGAAATTGAGTTACAAAATAAAATGATGCCCTTTATACTTTCCAAAATTTATTATGCGTAGAGGGCAAGAAAAAAATGTGTGTAATAGCTTATTGATAGTAAGCAGAAGGCTATTTAGTATATTTTATTTGAAAATAAATAATTATTAGCCTAAACTTATAATGAAGGTTGTAAATTATATATATATATATATATATATATATATATATATATATATATATATATATATATATATATATATATATATAATAATAATATAAAATAAAAGTTGTAATAGCTTATTGATAGTAAGCAGAAGGCTATTATTAAATAAATTATTATCATTAGTAAATTGTTTATAATTTTAAGATTGTCTCTATCGTTCGATATAAAGTAAGCAGCTTCAAAACTTCCAAATAAACTTACCTACACTTATTAGAAAATCGATCAAACGGTGTATCTAAAATTTTACGTATACTCTAACATTTGATCTTACAAAATCCCTGAAAATCCGCCTCGAGTAAATTGAAATCGGAAAGAGAAGGCATGCTCATTGCCTATTGTTTCTCATCTTAAGTGCGAGAGAGATAGGGATTGCTAAGTGAGAGCTCAATAACGAGGCTGCCAAGGGTATGTTTCAGGCAGCAGGCAATATGGGGAGATTTATGTAGAGTCTATGTACGGGGAATACTTACGACGCTGATGCCACATCTCCCCTGTCGCTTATATTGTTCGCACCTTATTACTTCCTCGTAAACTAGGGGGGAATGGGAAGACTTTTTATTGAAGTGAAAAGTTCATTCTATTAATGGTTTGAATTCTCATTTGCATATTCAGATTCTTCGTAGTCTACAAACTTATGATTTTGAGAATCGTCCAATAGTAATTGGTACATATATTTTCCTCTTCAAAAGTTCTTTGAATTAAGTTGGTAGGTAATTTAACGAGTTTGATTGTATCTATTCAGAATGAATTAAAGTTTTAGAACAACAATAAAAAGTAAGTCCTTTTTTAAAGCGAAACAAATAAATTCATTTTATATTACATACACAAATATTATTTTAAATCAAACAGCACCCTCGAGTTGGTCCTCCCGGGTAATCTGCGAGCATCTATAACAAATTTAATATTTACTCTCACTGACTTATCCTTATAAATCGTCGACAATATTAAAACCACCATTACATTTTGATTGTCGTGTCGCTGCCACCCCTACGCCGTTAGTGTTGTATCTAAGTTAAAGGAGTAAGCGATAAAACTTCTAAGATTATAACATTGTTTTTGGAAATTATTTTGAGCACTAAATATTCTGTTTCTGGATAAAAAATGCAATTTTATAAAACTTTACTGTCTAATTAAGTGCATATTAGATAAATTGAAAAGAGATGACAGAGTTCAAGCTATAAAACATTAATGTACCAGCATACAAAGCATTAATGAACCTTCATCATAGGAAACCAAACGGAACGGAATAAACGTCGAAAGCACTTTATACAAATCACCCGTAGTGCAGTGGCGAGGTCATAAGTTCAGCCACTTTTGCTACCTTAACAAATCCTCAGAGCTCCGCAGTAGATGTTACAGAATCATATCGTCTTCCTAGTCTAATGTCTTACTAATATTATTTTTCTTACATGAAAGTTTGTGAGGGTGTATCCATTCACACGCGTGTAAACTGAAACCTGAGGGTTAATTCTGCTAAATAAAACCACCAATAATACCTTTACAAATCTAGAGTCAAACGCGTCCTGATTGGTCGAAACTTCACAAAGTCAGTTTATGATAAAAGGTCGCTTCACTTATAATACAATCAAAGTAAAATGAAAGTCTACTTCAAATACGAGAATTGAGGTTCTGCTGAAACTGCGAAGTTAAGCAATATACGTAAATCGCTTTACGATTCTGTCTTGTCCCGCACCGTACCCCAGCCCCACATAGCATGCGAGCCCATGCGCGGATTTACAACTAAGCCGAATCTATGTCCGAGTTTGCCTCGTGTTTATTAACTTGTGTAAGTCACTTTATTAACATTTCACGCTTGCTTATTGATTTCGGAAATTATACATAGATACACATTTTCAAAGCTTATAAAACTTACAAGGCACTCACCCAATGCCTACGTTCAGATTTAAGCAGTGGACGGCGACAGTCTTGAGCGATGATAACTAACAAATCTTTGCGTTAAATTTTATATTTCTGCAATCACTTAATCGTAGCAATAGAGACACGTTTGAAAAGTTTATTAAGTAACTTTTATAATAAGTAGTAATATTCTGGAACGTTATCATCTGTTTTCGTGACAATATTAATTGTTAACTTATTAGTCAAATTAGTCAAATATTTTTGTTCAATATACAAATAATAAAATTGAAGTGTCTGTTTGTAATTTTATATTAATAGCTTTTCAGTCAATGCGTATAAAAGTATATACGGTACATACATACAATGAAAATGTTTTTTTTTTTTTTATCGGTCCGTCTTTCTGTCTGTCTGTTTGTTCCGGCTAATCTCTGAAACGGCTGGACCGATTTACACGGGACTTTCACTGGCAGATAGCTGATGTTATAAGGAGTAACTTAGGATACTTTTTATTCTCATCATCATCATCATCAAAATATGTTTAACGCCCAACGGAGTGGGCACGGGTCAGCTAGTTTTCCAATAAGTATTTCTTGATCTAAATTCAAAAGGGAGACGTTGACACGTAAGTACCTTTTCCTACAACTATTATAAATAGATAAATAAATAAATCATTTATTCCAGTTTAAAGGACTACACTACAACATACAATATAACACAAAATGCATTCTTTTAGAAAAATAAAACAATCAATTGCAAAAGCAAAATAAGAAAAAAAAAAATGAAAAAATAAAAACAAGTTCAACTAAAATACAATTAGTACATGAAATGAATAAAAAGTATGTTACATTATAAACCACAGTTAAAAATGAAGCTAGGAACATAAAATATTATTAGATTAAGTAATTAATTTTTTTTTGTCAATTTTATGCTGCATACATTTGGAGTCGTAATAAGTGACATTTGATTCTAAATTTTTTTGAATAAATGTGAAATGGATGGATGGATGTTTTGATAAAATTTAGTATGGTAGTAGTTTGAGCTCTGGATTAACACATAGGTTACTTTTTATCCCGAAAAACTACAGTGTTCCCGTATGATAGGTACTGTATTTACGCAGACGGAGCGGCGGGCAAAAGCTATTCTACTATAAAAGAGGTCAATGTCTCGTCAAAAAGAAACAGCCTGCATACTCGCAGAGTAAAATAAAATCTTTAGCGGCCAAGTGAAAATTCCTCATGATTATTCATCTAGTTTATTATACATATAAACTTGTGTCCAACTGGACTTTCCTAATGATTAAATCTTTATTTACTTAAGGATTGCGGGTATCAATTTTAAGGTCTAGCTAACAGTTGTGGTAATACAATTAAGGATGGGCAGCGACAATGTCAGTCAAACTAACCGAACGGGCCACGGGGGTGACAGGCTAAGTCTGTTGATGGATGCATTTAATATAATCGGGCTGAGGGATCATTTAAAATTTAAATACAAGGCATTGTTCAGTGTTTTGATTCATCTAGTTTTTTATACATCAAAGCTATATGAACACCCCGAAAGTATATAGGCGCTACAATAATATGTTGACTCCAAATTCGTTTGCGACTTTGCGCAGAACCGCGGGAACCGTACTGGGCTGTACGTAGGTCGTACGTACATCAGCCCAATGCTGATAAAAATGGACTTTAAATAATTAGTTGATAATTGACTTTGTTATTATAACTAATATTTAATTGGTTATAAATATTTAGTAATAAGTATATTTAGTAATATAAAGTAATATAAAATAATTGGTAATAAACCAAAAGTCTCCTCGTGAAGTAGCTAGTAGGTAACTGTTGATACAATTTTTTTTTCAGAAATCTGATACCTAAGATTGCCTGAAACCTAATAGATGTAGCAACCTTGGACTTCCTTGGTTGTGTGTCTCTAGGTTCCTTGAACCTAGAGACATAGTCTACGAAGCGTTTTAGTAGTAGGTATACAGTCCTAGCTATGTCAATATACAAAGTACCTATGTACCTAAGTATTAAAGCTCGACGACGACGAATGTGACGGCCTCTGTGGCTCAGTGGTTGAGCGCATTGATGGGCAAGCCGAGGGTTGTGGGTTCGAATCACGCCGAAGGAACAAAAAAGTTTTTCTGTCTTCCTAGGTCATGGAAGTATATTAAATATTATGTGTATAATATAATAAAAATCTTACATAGATGTATAGTATAAAAGTATTAAATATTTGGTCCTATTTTCTATTTTCATCTTTATCTTTTGGTCCCATTACCGGTATAGGTTATAGGTTCTTCGGATATTTAGCACGGGGCCAGACTGACGTGGTTTGAAGCGTCCATGGATATTATTATTATTATTATTATTATTATTATTATCAAGCTTCTTCCACATTCACTACCAAAGTCCAAAAGCAACAAATATATTTTGGCATGATCGTGTTATCTCGGCTAATATCTAAGTGAGTGAGACGCGAGGGTGAGCATATTGCCCAATCATCACCGCACCCCTGTTTTAGTATTCATCGCTTTATGTAGCACCCCGCTATCCAATACAACGCTTAATGGACTTAAATGTATTCGAGCTTGATCAGGTTTTGATTAAACTTTGACTGAGATTAGAGATGTCTACGAAGGTTGTTGGATCCAAAAGGTGACATTAACTCCAGCCATTGTAATGCAAAAATTGTTGCATTAAGCTTTTTTTTCATTTTTATACTTTTTAGGAATCCTTGTAGTTTCGCTCTGTGCGTTCATCTGCCTGTCTGTCTGCCCGTCCTCCTAACCTCTGTAATTGTGAATAAAACTGGATGAAATTTTGTATACATTTAATTTTTGCGTCATTTAATAATAATAATTTTAAATTTACGGGTTGCTCCCCATACATATGAAGTGGGGGGGATTTTTTTTCAATTAATGTTGATATCGTTGAATAGGCCTTTTTAAATAAAGGTAAGGTTTCATACACGACTTTTTTATAAAGTTCACCATTTTCGAGTAATCGGCCTCTAAAGCGGTTACAAGTTGACATTTCTAAACGATGCGAGTTAGAAACTTCCAATTTTCCATGCTGATAGGTCATGCTTAATCTTTAGGAAAATTATTTAGAACAAAATCGTACAGCATCTTTGGAAGGAATTTGAAAAAAAAAAACCTTTTGCGCGTTGATAGTTACGGAACAAGAGCATGTCAGGATAATATGTCTCTCTCTGACATGCTCTTGGGTAGGTAATTAAACCACCGACCATCTTTACCCATAGGCCATACACCATCTAGGACTAACTCTCAATATATTCGGATAGTATACTCTATAGTGGGATCAACACCGACAAAGTTACGTGCCGTGAATTTCATGCCGTCACGTGTAGCCAGACGTTGATTATGACGCGCCGAGCGTTATATCATCGACAGATTACTTGTTTACTTTCTTCAATTTCCACTCAAACGTGCTCAAATCTGGAGCTGAGCCAGTTACGCAGTAATAGGGCAGTTTATGATCTATGGTGTCATCGGTTTTATTTTAAATGTAGTTCTAATTTTTTGGTTCTCTGCAATTTAACTAACTTTATTTATGAATAAATTATCTAGCATCTATTCAAAAGCGCTTTTGATTGGATGACGCAAACGCGTTGATTAATAAAAAGCGCTATTGAAGAGATAAATTACCGATAAAAAACCCCAGAAACAGGGCATTGGGCTTAAAAGTTAAAGTCTATTATTATGTTATGAAATGTGACGAAGTAGCAGCTTTTATGTAAATCACGTCTCAATTCCGCTAGCGTAATTGGATTGCTGGTTTAACTACGCGTAAAACAATCCCAAAATCAGGAAAGTAGTAACGGTGGGATGTTTTCGGGCTATTAATTTTGACAAAGCGCTCGGAAAGGGTTTGGGCCGACATGTTGTGACGTCATAATTCTCGACCGTTCGAGTAGAACATCTGTAATTATGTTTTTTCCGTACATTTGCATGTGGTGAGAAGATAATTCATCCATGAAACATTTTTTATTAAACGAACTCTTTTTGGTTCTGGCAGGACAAGTTAGAAGTTATTTTGCGCTATTTTGTATGCAAATATTTTATTTTTATATTCAAGTAAATATAAAGTATTCCCAAAATTTATTGCACCTCTAATATTTTTATGCGTCACCTCACAGGGTTAGTACACATATCTATATCAAATTAATGTATGACCCTAGAACTTTGCACATTCATTTTCCCATTTCATTTTGTGTCACTAGACCCAACATGTCGTATACTACAGCACATTGTGAATCGGAAGGAACACACGACATTCGTCATCCAACAACAATTGAACAACAAGCATTATATTGCGTAATTTTATTAAACATACAAAAGGATGTCACCGACAATCGGAACAGCGGATGCGATTCGCGCCGACTCGCCGACACGGCCGCCGACAAACGATTTTTTACGCTATATCTGCAACAAAGATTCAAAGATCTATTGGAGGTTTGTTAGCGCGGATGTTTCCACCCACAATTCGTCGGGTCATCGCTCAAAATCGGAACTAAAACGTTGCGTATATTGTGTGCACAGGTGGGAGTGTTTTGTGAAACATTCGAGTGGAGATCCTAGTCTCGTTAATCACCGATCTAATTGACTTTGGAAGTAATAAGTAGGGTCATCGTAAAGAGGGATTATACTCAAAGAAAGCGTCGTTTTACCTTTTCGGTAATTAATAATAATGTCACTCCACACCGACTTCGGTGACGGTGGCCGGTTTTATTGAAACCAGACCAGCTATGCAGGAGTAATTTTATTATGCCCTAGTCTGTGCGCAACACACAAGAACAATCTCTTGTCCTTAACTCTCCTAGCTCAGTGGGACGGATGACCAACACGACTGGCGAGAGATCAGGCGCAGCACGGACATCTTGCATTGTCCTAACTGGACATGGAAACCAAATTTTGTTGTTCCAACGCGAGGTTTGAACCCACGACCTCCAGAGTCGAGAGCCAAGCTCTAATGCGCAATAAGGTTGGTAAAATAGATAGATAACATTCTACTGGTATATTTTAATTAAATCGGAAGGTCATTAAAATTTCGAAGAACTCCTTTTCTTCTAAGTTTTTAATTAAGTGAAGTAACAGTACAATTAAAGCATAATACACATAGTTGACACATTAGGCGTCGCAGTTACGACACTTTTATCGCGAATCGTAATGCCGAAGGTACCAATTTCATAGTAAATTGCCTTGTAACTGCCAAGTTTATTCGACCCACAATTAACAGAGACGCAATTAAATCCAATCCAAATAAGCTTATCCATTGCGGCTTATGTATAAAGCTTCAAGTTCCTCGTACAACGCAAGCAGAAATGTTCCACGCTCTATTAATATTGGGGTTATAAATCTAAAGTACCCAATATAAAGTTAACAATAGGAACAGCTATTCGAACAATACGATGGGTTGTAAGTTGTAATTGCATTGAATTCGGAGCGTCACATCGTTAATGTAGGTAAACTTACTATATTTACCTAACATTAACGGTACCTACAAAAATCAATATTTTACTCTGTTTGCGATATTACGCAATTAACTTTTTCACTTTCGCACCTCTGGGGCTCAGCGGATCGCGAGTCGGCGCTTAAGCCGGAGGTCGAAGGTTCGAATCACGCCGAAGAGACAAGAAGTTTTTCTGTGGACTTGGATGTGTATTAAATATATGTATGGTATAATAAAAATCTTTAAAATGCGTATAGTACAAAAGTATTATATATATTTCCGTTGTCTGGTATCTGTGATACAACTTCTTCGGATATTTAGTACAGGGCCAATTTGACGTGATGCGGAAGCGACCATAGTTTTTATTATTATATTATTATTCGAGTTACATCAAAATATTTTTTTACAGACCTGCATGTACTGCATGTCTACCATACATACAGACGAAACACATTACCTAATAAGCTACTACCTCAAAGAAAATCAAAGATTTTACATTAAAAATATCTGACCAAGTCAATGAATAACAGTCCTGTAACAAAGGAACGTCTTCTTTCAAGAGTTACGCCCTTCTGACCGGCCAGACTCAACAATAGAACTAAAGGAAGGAAGTCGATCGTTTTCATTCGATTAGTATTGCATACCGGCTCTTTCAAAGACTCCTAGGGGATAATAAACAGGATTTATTAGATGAATATGGATCCTTAAAATTGATGAAAGAAAATAGTTTATACTCAATACATATAAGTACAAAAAAGTGCAGCAATTTTATTAAGTTAATATTATACCTGCCCGCCCGCGACTTCGTGCGCGTAAAAGTAAATCCTGTGGGAACCATAAATTTTGCCGCTAATCGCGATATAAAGTAGCCTATGTCCCCGTGGTCCACTCTATATCTGTGTCAAATTTCATCAAAATCAGTCCGGTAGTTTCGGAGCCTATTCAATGTAAATAAACATAATATTAGTATAGAAAAATTCTGCAAGGCTATCTATGCACTATATCCTAAAAATATACCTGGAACCGTTTACAATTACACCAGAAGGCGAGTTAATTTTTTTGTAAGCAACACGATAAACAGACGCTGTCACCTCGTATTAATGTAATATAAAGAGGGGTTCTCTACCGGATAAAATATGCTAATGATTTGATACTACGATTTTTGTAATAATAAAAGTAATAATATAGGTACTTATTGAGAAACTTTTAAGGCTTCCGTAGTACTCAAGGAACTTATAGTTTCACTCTGTCTGTCTGTTTGTCTGTCCGCCCTTCTAAGTTCTGTAAGAGACTACTTTACTCATATTTAATTTCATACATTGAAGGAGTATTCCCTTTAGTACTTGGCTTAGGAAAACGTATTCTAGGTATATCATAAATTAAAAACTTGAGTTTGATAAATAAAGTTTATTTAAAAATACTTATGTATTTTTGTTTTTTAATTTCTACTGATGAAAACACCTTCTTTCAACTTCCGGCAAGGATGTGATGACACAAACACACTAAACACATATGTAGTAGTGAAACGGAACGTTTCTGTAAATAAATAGTTCATGACGTCTTAAAAAGTCATTTATGTCAAAACGTCAAATGCAACGTAACACCGCCATTTTAGTACTATGGACTATAGCACAGATTACAAATAGTACTAGTATAACGTCACAGCACATATAATCTATCAACCCACATGGCGAATAGTGTTTTCGGCGGTTTTTAAAAAGTGTATTTTTAAAATAATTTTTTTGTATGTTTTTAGGTTTCAAAATAATGTCATATTATTTATTTGTGTGTAATGAAACAATTATGAAGCCTTTAGGACATAAATAAATACAAGGTCAAGTAGCCTATTATGATTATAAATGGATAAAATTTGGTACAGGTAGTTAAAGATTGTGATTTCGGTTTTGACATAATAAAAAGTGCTACTAATATAAAGTGGAAACTAGTAACTTTTCATGCTTATATTATTTTTTCGGTTTAAAGATCTTTATTATTCTCAAAAATACACTGTCAGATCTATCAACGGTTTTTTGCTAAGCCAAGTCGAAAAATCCAAAAGCCTTTCGAAAAATTAAAAATCTAATCCAATTATAAATCAATTTGCAAATAATATAAATCGTTAGCTTTGATGACGAGTAAAGAACTCTTTCATTGTATTGCTATAGATAATTTGTCACCAGGATGACTTCCAACCACCTGGTGTCCACGCGACCCTGTACAGTGTAGAGCTTACATAGAGCTTCCTTTATCCAATGTTACGCTTCACCTTTGTCAACACGCTTGTTTAATTTATATTATATGCTCGCTAAAGTTCGTTTAAGATAGACAAATATGTGCAGATGTTCGAGAAAAGATCGAAAACCGGTGTATTCAACGTGGTATGGACGTTGGCCGAGAAAAGATCGTTATAAAGGATTTTTCAAATATGACTTTGTGATTGCCGAATGCTAAATCACTGGGATTTGGGGTAGTCGAGACAGACGTTAGAGAGAGAGGTTCAAACGAAATAGACTTTCGAAATTCTAACTTTACTAATGGATTTAGTTTTTTTTTCTGACGAAGAAATTTGCGTAACATTCTTGTACTTTTGTTGCACACTTAGATAGAACATTTAAAGTTGCAGTATTCAGATGTGTTAAAACAACTTTTATCACATTAAGATGTTATTAAATGGGGATTTTATATTTGTTTTAGTGAATTAGTTTATTCAGGGCTCATTAGGCTGTTCCGCAGGGAGTGGGGAGTGGCCCTCCGTCGCTAACGGCTTGGGATAAGGGATTATGGTGGAACAAAGCCGTGGAGACGATTTTGTTTTATTTTTATTAGTGGGTAAACTACAACTGGTATGGTTTTATTTTTGATTGAAGCTTCAGAAAGCGGCGTTTCTGACGAAAATACATTAAATTATTTTGTAATAACCTATCTACTAACATCGTACTCGATAATAATGATTGATATATTGTACTAAATTAAGTTATGTAGGTACTTTGAGTATATCCGAATAGTTAGTTTGTGAGATAAGCACCGTGTTACGTAATGTTAGGAACCTACGTGTGGTACTGCACAAGAGTGTAGCGCTGTCGTAGCCAGTAGTGGCTTCCTAAGAGTGAGATAAATTTTATACTTAATTACATAATTATTAATTTTATTTATGTTAAACACTAAGGTATGATTATATTTTTATAAGCTGACCTAAGATTAATAAAGAAGAAGCTAAGCTTACTTTATTTAAAATGTTATTTTTTACCCGTGTTCCCGCGCGTAGCACAGCTATGCTTACTGCGTTGCTTTCGAAATTTTTATCTGAAAACCAAAGAAAAAAGCAAAGTGTGTCGAGTCCAATGTTTATTTTGATTAGGATATGAGAAATGGGTGGCGGAAGTGATCCATTCTGGCGGGAAACGGTGCGCCGGAAGTAGATTCGTCGACCGCGGATTTGGTGGCGCCACTGTAGCTTCATTGTGTAAATCTTCAAAATTATTTTCTTGTCATACAATAATAAGTACTTTAACGTCAGTGTACTTTGTAATTATTAAAATAAATTGTGCGCTTAGCATTAGCTACGCTTAGAATTAGTTCTTAAAAACATAATTTAAGGAAAAAAATGGTTAAGTTTTGTATTTCATGGAAAGTAAAATTACATAATTCTTTTTTCAATGACATTTATTATTACCTGGTTTGACCACTAACATACAATATGAGTAGAATAACTGACTTGAAGAGACGGCAAAGTTTAAATTTTAAAAATGTTTTTTTTTAAACCAAATGACAAAGGTGATACAGGATGTTCTAATTAGCTGTTTAATGTAAGATCAGATTGTAGAGGGCGTCGGTGTCGCGGGTAATTGTGAGAACTGTAATTAGCGGACACGGGGGCGCGGGGCGCGAGAATTCTCTCCCCAACTATACTCGTGGGACCTATTAATTGCTATTGTTTGTTTATGTCTGTTTGTCAATTAATTTGATGGCGTAAAAAGGTATTGATTTATATTTTAGATCTATTTTTATGTAACAAAATTGTTTGTAGGCTTTCAGATTGTTTGGATTGATTGGATTGGCGGATATGATACAGTTTATAATTAAATACACTGTATAGTGTACATGAAGAAAATAGCAGAAAGAAATGTGATTTTCAATTAATTCCCCAACCATGTCGGTATTTTAACAACAAAAAATTAAAATTGTAAAAAATCCTCTGTATTCTGTAATAATGTAACATTAAGTTGGTATAAAGGTATATTGTACTGTATTAAACTAAAAATATAAAGATATTTTTAGTTTAATCCAGTACAATATACCTGGTATACTATTTTCTAGGTAGCTACATCACTGTTCTATGAAGCGCGTTATTATAATATAACACCCTTTACCTTTCCAATATGTGATCGTAATAATGTACACAAGTCAATTTATTTCAATTTACAGGATGGTATTGTTTTGGCGGGCGAAAGCGACGTTTCCTCACTTCCGGGATGGAGCTTCCGCCATGGACGCGACGCGTGCCGTGCCATCTTTGAATAATACCCTACAACAATTGACGTTTGCCGCTAAAAGACGCCTAACCCTCATTTTACATAATCTGTCATAGGAAATACTATTTTATGTCCAAATTATAAAGTTTATTTTACATTGAAGGTAACATCATCACTTTAATGTTTAAATGAATAATAATGGTTCGTGTGATTGTTTTATCTTTTGCACTAATGTTACTTTATAATTATCTGGAACAACGTCGAATACCATGACGCGTGGCGAATGTGTTATTACCAATTTGAAAAGGTAATTTCAAATAATCTACATCAGTGAGTATTGTTTGTAATTTTAAAAGCTTTAGCTGTCTGCCAACATTACTCATTCTTCAAGAAGATAGGTACACAGATATTTCATATAATTTAAAAATTACTAATAACTCAGTAGGTGCCTTTCTACCTGTTATATATTTTATTATTTCTAAAGTTATATGCAAGTGCTTTATGGTGACATGCAAGGTGCCTGAAAACCTTTATGAATTTGTACATAACAGTGACATACGGGGCTACAATTGAGTCTTTTGGTAGTGAATGTTTAGCAATATATTATCACAGAAATACTTCTAGATACCAGGAAGATACCCATCATTCCAATTCACACGGTGTAACACAAACATCTATTACGTTAGCCATTACCGTAACAAATTCAACAAACACGACGCGCGCGTCAGCGCAAACATTGACGTACACACCCTGTATAAAGGGAACTGCATCTGTTTGCTATAACACCCTACATTTATTCTGATATGAAAAAAATCATCCACTTTATTAATTACATCAGTAGTAATCAAAGACTCTTTTACGTCATTTTAGTTACATATCACTAATAAGTAATAGTTAAGATCGTAAGCAAAGCTTATTAAGTAACTATCTACTGTTAACGACGGTGATTGTGTCTTCATATATATTTAAAATCTTTTTATTTGAAAGGTTCTTTATATCTTTAAATATGAATTGTTATACGTTAATGTGCACATTTTTGCCATATTTCTAATCCAGCGGTGATGAAAAGTTTTCTGTCTAACAAGTTGTTTGAGGGGAAATACTTGCAGTGAGTGAAACTCGAATCGGAGAGCATTACTACAAAAGTTTCGCATAACAATGTGTAATGCCACCATTTGTATGCGTAAAAATGGCGAACCGGAAGCGGCGAACGTGTCCTGGCGGGGGAATCGCGAAACTTCGCTTTTGTGGCGCCATCTACTGCTGTCCGCTCTGACGTACTTCCGGCCTCTCCTCAACAGTCTCCAACTGTCAAACTCGGCCCGGATGTCTTCGGATTTCCTTGAGGGTCTTTTCTCATCCTATTGATAGATTTCTTGAATTGTAAAAATAGAAAAGATTGACATAACGGGGAAAAACTTTAAGAAAAATTACCGAGTAGGTGCTCATGATTCCATGAGTCAAATAGTTTATTTACATAATATATTTATCTACTAATTGCATTTTCAACTAACGAGTCACCCCTGGCCGTAGTTTCACAACTCCGAGACAAGCCGACAGCGATTAATGTCAGGGTCAAAAATATCAATCTCACTTTCGCGAGCGAACCGTGAAACACAGATGCTAGTAATTAATTAACAGAACGAGGGAAAAATCACTGCTCAGTTTGTAGTTTTGTCTTCTCCTTGAATGAATTTATCCCATGGTGAATTTGGTGGAACGCCAGAGCGTCATAATGAATTATATTATGGAAGAAAACGTTTCTCAACGTTAAAAATTATTCAGTCGTAATTATTTTTTCTGCAGATTCGATATTTCTTGTTTATTTGGGCGGAGCTGTGCGTCAGAGACGTTGCCTCAATTTTTTACTGACAGTAGCGAAAACTACAACGAAAACATTAATTAATAACAAGTTACGTATTACATTGTCGTAATTACATGATCATACGATAGGTTCAAAATAATCCTGTCATATCATGTCTTTCAAAGTACGTTTCTCTACGATTTTGTAGACTAATATTATAAAGAAGAACGATTTGTTTGTTTGTAGATATATTAAATGTTTGTTTGTTTGCTTTGAATAGACTCCGACTCTACTGAGCAGATTTTGATGAAATTTGACACAGACATACCATAGACCACACAGGGGAAGGACATACGCTACTTTTAATCACAGGAAAATGTACGGTTCTGCGGGATTTTCTTATGCGTGTACTTAAATTTCTACAGTTCACCAGTAAAACGTAAGAAATCAATACTCGTTTCATTCGAAATGTTATACAAAGCCGGTCGCGCGCATCACTTTCAACGTTTTACGTGGGCGAGCTCTATTCGTAGCAAGGCCGGACGATATAGTATTACAGTTTCAGCGACTAATAACGCTTGACCTCCAAACTATCAACTATTTACCCTTCGACATGTGCGCTGGTGGGCGGTTTGATGGGGGTCATCTTATACTGGCCGGCTTGTGTACTGTCTGCCTACGCTTGCATGCATCACTGGGAAATAAAGTTTCCTAGTATCCCATTATTCGGTACAGATAGTCGTTATACGGCTAATTACAATCGACAATGTATTTTAAAGACATAAGATTATGCGTCTTAGCTACTTTGTATCAAGATATTTAAATCTGTATACCTCTTTTCTACAGCAGTAAATCCCCATATAACCCCATCCACATATAACGTCACAGCGCAAGGGGGAGGGGGGTCAATGGTCATACTAAACGTGATAGTACACGGTAAATACAGGTACAAGGGTACTAAAAAAGCGTGACATAGTATCACGAGGAGAGGGGTTCAAAAAGTTTAAATTTTGCGTGACGTAATATGTGGACGGCCCTTAAACTGTAGGTATTGTAATTGCACTCCGTTCACATCTAATTTAATATTGTTGTTAACAATAATATTCTATTAAATAATATCAAAATCAATTTAATGTGTCATTGTATCTACCGTTTCTTTCTTGTGCATTAAATAAATGTAATCAAAATTAGCAGCATTATATAGTGCTAATATATTTTGTTTACAAGATATTCTATTGGATCTGAGCTAATTATACAAGTTGCTGTATTGATTATCTGTTTAGGTACTGAACGTATCTTCAAAACTTAGGAACGATTTTTATTCACCAACGAAAACTTTTCATTAATTTTATGGGTGTACTAATAGGTATTTAATAAATTCAAAGTAGGTTCTTACTAAACGGAAACTCTAACCTGGCCATAACAGATCCTTAATAATGATGATGATTATTATTAGATCCATGTGATGATGTTCACCATAATTTTTTTGATTACTTAGTTTATATAACATTAGGTGTGTTTGTTATTACAGAGTATAAATACATAAACATTTAATACGCGAATACATGTTTTGATGACATTACGGAGCACAATATCCGGAGCAACGTCATATTTATTTCAGTAACACGCAATATTAAGAAAAACTAATGGCCAAGTGCGAGTCGGACTTGCGCACGAAGGGTTCCGTACACAACGGCAAAAAGTACGTCTGTTGTATGGGAGATCCACTTGAGTATTTATTTTATTCTGTATGTAGTATTTGTATAGCGGCAACAGAAATTTATTATCTTTGAAAATTCAACTGTCTGGCTATTACGGTTCATGAGATACAGCCTGGTGAAGGACAGACGGACAAACAGCAGAGGGTTAGTAATATGGTCTCTTTTTTACCCTTCGGGCACGGAACCGTAAAAATATACTATACTAGATGTTGCCCGCTAATTCTTGCATCCAAAAGGAAATCTCTTTTTTTCAGTCAATTTTCGCTTGGGGCTTCGGCTGGTTCGCCAGGGTTCAGCCATTGCGATGAGCGTTTCCGGTTATCGTACAGGATCAACTTTTCATGACAGGTAATGATTCGATTTAAAATCCCTTCATTATTGTGTCGGTTGAGTAATATAACGCAGCAGTGGACGCGCGTTTGTCAGTTTGCTGCACTCAATTCATGAGGTACCTTTCAAGCTTTTTCACCTTTCGAATTTTCTTCGAGTGAATTAAAACAGTTTTATCACTAACATCGCAGCATGCATGTAACTCGGACGTGGTTTGCGATGGTACCGCTTCCACAATAGCCTTCAATTCTTCATTATCAACTTTGGTCTCCGGCCGTCCACGGGGCTTGTTCTGCAGGTCGAAATTTCCAGAACTAAATCGTTGGAACCAAAAACGCACTGTGTTTTCTTTTGCGACACCGCCGCCATACACATCATCAATCCTTCGAGCCGTTTCTGCAGCACTGGTGCCGCGGTGGAACTCGTACTCGAAAGTAATACGATATCTCAAGTTTTCCATTTTGTAAACAGAGTGACGCAAAGAAAAAACCAAAAGAAAAAAAAACAAATGAACTACGGTTTTCGAAACACAAATGCATGAGTAAATAGCGGTAGAAATTTGAAATTGTAATTCCTAACCAAAGAAGATATATTTGAGATCAAAGTGGCCAGTACGACAAAACGCCAATTTCATATGCAAGAAAGAACCTATGTTATGTTAGAGCAACGAATCGAGTCGTATTGCGTACGCGTATAGTATGATGTCGCGGTGTCACAACATTCGTAATTTGTAGAATACATACCTACTTATATGCACATACATTGCATATCAACCTGCGTAAGGTGCATTTTTTCACTTTTCCGTATTTTGAAACATACTTGTACAGGACTGTATAAATTCACAGGGGTTCAACCGCCGGCTCAGATTAGACTCGAAGATAGCAAGGTTACACCGATTTGGGCAGAGCCGGGGCGATAATAAAACACTTATTTGAGGAGAACTTTTTTTCACTTTTTCGATTTGCTTACCTGGCTCATGGCAATGCCGTATAGAGAGCCCCGCCCGTACGCCTCTTTCGGGCCGATCTTCCATTTCATTTTTACCTCTCTATACGGCTATTTTCCATAATTTTCCCCATTTTCCATGAGCCAGGTGAAGCAAAACGCGTTGTGTGAAATACTTTATTATCATAACCAGACATATAAACCCTTATATACTAAACATCTTATTCTATAGAAAAGTTATTTACATTTTAAGGTTCAACTTATATGAAATGTTGTACGTTTTTACCACTGTTTTCGTAATAATTTCTTAACCATTTATTATATAACCTTAAGCGCTATACTACACGTTATGTACTACGTTTATTTATATAAATCAAAAGAAGCTACGTTAAAATTAGCTTTAGTTAAAAATATATAATCAAAATAACCCGCACTTGATAAAACACCATTTTAACACTATTTTTCCACACTGATGCCATATAAATCTATACATATAGTCACTGAGTGTTCACTATTTTAGTTTTACGTACCGTTTTAATTACACGTTTATTGTTCACATTAAAATTCACTCATGTTTTTCGTTACGAGACCGCTGTCCTTAACATCCTCCCCCCGGCGCAGTAGCCAGGGTCTACGCAGCCTCCTCAGGTGACTGCGGGCTCGCCGATCCCGCCGTGGACTGCTCCGGTGACTGCGAGCTGCTCGAGCTCGCTATAGGCTGCTCCGGCGGCGACTGCGGGCCGTCCGCGCCCGCCGCAGACTGCTCCGGCGAATGCGAGCTGTGTGAACTCGCTGCGGGCCGCTCCGGCGACTGCGAGCTGTCCGTGCTCGCTGTAGGCTGCTCCGACGCTCGTTCCGCGCCCGGCGCCGTTCCCGGCGTCGTCCGCTCCGCTCCCGGCTCCGTCTGCTCCGCCAGCGGTCGCAACTGCGACTGCGGCGCCACCTCCAGCACCGCCAGCTTCGACGTCGGCCTCCGGAACACGCCACTGCGCGTGCGAACGTCCGCACAGCGCACTTGTCCGTCCTGGCCGGGGTAGACTCGGTGCACGACCCCCCGCGGCCACGTATTACGCGGCAGCGTCGGGTCGACCACGACAACCAGGTCCCCTGGTACAAGGACTCGGTTGCTCAGCGGGGCCCCGTAGCGTGGTGTGAGCGTGGGAAGGTATTCCTTCACCCAGCGCCTCCAGAACTCGTCGGCAAGGGCTTGCGCGACCCTCCATGTTTTTTTGTCCGCCGGCACACACGGTCCGACGTACGGCAGTCCGGTGGACGACCCGAGGAGGAAATGATTCGGTGTAATCGCCTCCGGGTCGTTGGGGTCCACCGATACGTGCACAAGCGGTCGAGCGTTCACTGAGTACTCCGCCTCGGCCATCAGTGTCTGGAGTACCTCTTCCCTGGGCGACTTCTCGTTCAGCGTGGCTAGCAGGGCGGTTTTCACCGACCTCACCATTCTTTCCCAGGCACCTCCTTGACTCGGCGCCCCGGGCGGTGTAAACTTCCACTGCATCCGATGAGTGAGGCCCAGCTGAGCCATAGCCGGCGCCCACTCGGCGTACGCCTGCCGCAGCTCGACGTCCGCGCCTCTAAAATTCGTCCCATTGTCGCTGTACATGACTGCCGGCCATCCTCGCCGCGCAGCCATTCTTCTCATTGCCATCAGTGCAGAGTCCGTCGACAGCGAAGCGACCAGCTCCAGGTGGACCGCCCGCGTCATCAGACATGTGAAGAGAGCTCCCCACCTCTTCTCGTGACGTCGGCCGATGGTGACCGTCATCGGGCCGAAACAGTCGAGACCACAGTACGAAAATGGTCTCTGGAACGCCCCCAGGCGCTCGGCTGGCAGGTCTCCAGTTGGCGGGGTCCTCGGGTGTGCCCGTCGTAGCTGACAGAACGCACATCTGCTCATGATAGTACGCACCGTCGGCCGCAGCTTCAATATCCAGAATTTCTGCCTGAGGTCGTTCACGACTCTCTCGCGGCTCCCGTGTCCCGCTCTGGCGTGCTCCCTTGCCACCAGTAACCTTGTGAAGCGATGTCTTCCATCCAGGATGATAGGGTTTTTCATTTCGGCCGGCACCTGCGCTGCTTTGATCCTTCCGTCTAGTACGAGCAGCCCGTCCTTGTACACCGGGTTGAGCCGGTACAAGGAGCTCCATCTAGGCACCGTCTTGCCACTTGCCATCTTCTCGATTTCTTGTGCGAAGCTGTCTCTCGTTGTGATTTTTGATACCACAACCTCTCGGCCCTCTCCAGGTGTCGTACGTCGAGGTGGGCCCGACGATCTCGGCACTTCTCGACGAACAGCAAGACCATCGCCGTGCATCTTACGAGGCGCTCGTAGTTTGAAAAGCGCGTTACATCTGGTAGACAGCTCAGCTCGCTCGCCTCCGTGGTGTGGAAGGCGACGTATTCTTCTTGATTTTCGATTCTAGCGGGACTCTCCGCGGGCCACTCGTTCATCGGCCTGCGCAGGAAGTCCGGCCCCCGGAACCAAGGGTCCTCGTCGCTCTTCGGAACGTAGCCCGTTCTGGTGGCTAAGTCGGCGACGTTGCTCTTCGTGCTCAGCCATCTCCACTGGTGAACGGACGTCAGCTCGGCAATCTCCCCTAGCCGATGTGCGACGTACGGTGTGTATTTGCGGCTGCCGTTCTGTATCCAACACAGAACCACTTGTGCGTCGATCCAGTAGAAAACCGTGTCCGTTTTCCATCTGTGTTCTGCTGCGACTGCGTTTCCCAGCCTCGCTCCGACCAGGGCAGCCTGTAGCTCCATCCTTGGTATTGTCTGTGCCTTCAGCGGCGCCACCTTGGCCTTGGCGGCGGCCAACACGACTCGTACTTCCCCATTTCCTTGCAATCTGCAGTCCGCACGACTCCCCCCGCCGTTCTCTGGGGTTGTGACACCTCCCGCGTGCCACTGGAATCCCGGTCCCGCCCTGCAGATTGTCCGGCTCCCCCCGTTGTAACCCCGGGGTAATGTGACGCCCTCTTTGCGCCACTGGAGTCCCACTTCGAATCGACCTTCTTCCATCCGTTTGGCCGTTCTGCCAAAGAGGTCGATGACTCGCTGCTCTTCTGGTCAGCTTTGCCTTGGACGCTATTCCCCGTGCGTCTGTTTCGAAGTGTTTCTTCACCATTTCCTCCCGTCGTTCGCCTCGGGTCTCGATCGTAGACACGTGCAGGATTTTCTCGTGTTTTTCCTGCTTTGCGAGGCGTCTGGGAATGTTTCCATGGATTACCCAGCCGAGCTTCGTCTTCGAGGCTGCAGGCTGGTTTCTCTTGCCGATCCTCAGCTCCCTAGATACAATGAGCTGCCAGTTGTCCGTGCCGATGAGAAGTTGGGGTTTCTTGTCTTCATAGCATATCTCTTCGTTCTTGAGATCGTGCAGGTGAGCAAGTCGAAACAGTGATTCCGGGACGGACTGAGTAAGTAGGTTCAATCCGGCCACGGTTCTCGCAGTGACGTCATATCTGGTACCGTCGTGACCTCGTACGCCAAGTTGTACGAGTCGGCTTTTTTCTTCCCTTCTCTCGGCATTGATCCCATGCATTCTCAGCACCTTCGGTGGGCCGTCTGCGCCGATAGCCTTCGCGACGTCTTCATCCAGTAGTGTCACTGTCGAGCCCTCGTCGAACAGCGCGAAGATATCCGCTTCGCCCCGTGGACCGACAACTTGAATTCTTCTCATCTTAAGTTTCACCGCACGGTCGGAGGTGACCGATGCGGTAATCACGGCGTCCTCTGTCTGTGGGGCGCCGCTGGACCTGTCTTCGTGCAGCAGCGCATGATGAGGCAAGTTGCAGCCCTTGACGCCGCACGGCTTCGCCCTGCAGTTGTATCTTCTGTGCCTGCTTCGTATGCACCGGAAACACAGCCCTTCCTTTTTGACCGTGTCCCATCTCTTTTGCATGCTCAGTTTCTTGAAAGCAGCGCAGCGAAATAGAGCGTGATCTTCGGCACATATCGGGCACTTCGTTGACTCTTCGCGTGTTTTCTTTGGCTGGCTGCGACTCGGCGAATCCCTGCCCTCGTCTGCTATCGCGAAGACTGGCCTTCTCGTTCGGGCTTCGTTCTTGTTAAGAGGTGGACGCGGTGTTTCCTTCTTCGGTGCCGTGCTGAACCCGTAGCGCAGCGCCCTGTCCGCTTCTCTCATTAAGAATTCAGAGAGAAGGACGACATCGGGCTCGTTCCTGAAGCGCGACGTCTCTTCTGCGTAGTCGTACCACTTGCTCTTCTCGTATGGGCTGAGCTTCTCGAGGATGTCAAATTGGTTGAGTTCTGCCGCCGAACCTCCGAGCCTCGGTATCTTCTTCAGATCTTCCGTCATGCGATCGACCATAACCTCGGGTCGACCGAAGCATTGTTCCAAGGTCTTCATAATTTGTTCAGGCGGCGTCGCGACGCTCAGCAGTGGTGCCACGGCTTCTCTCGCTTCTCCCCGTAGGCAGCTTCTCAGACGAGCTAAGTTCTCGATCGGCTTGAGCTTGTAGAACGCAGTGGTGTCTTCCATGGCTGCTTTGAATGGCAACCATTCAGTGGGAGCGCCCGAGAATATGGGCAACTCCGTAGTGTGGCGCGGCTGGCGTTGGTTCAGCAGTGTATCCAATGTTTCGGCAAGTTGTTCCACTCCATTAGCCCTAGACGTGGGCGGTGTGGGTGAGCGTGGGCGGCGTTGCTGCGGCCACTCGAACCTCGTCTTCTGGGCTCCCTTCGGTGGCATGTCTTCTGGCTTCGGCGTCTCTCTTTCTTCCATTGATGTCGGCTCTTGTCTAGCCTCTTCGGGTTCGGGACCCTGTTCGCTTAGCCAGGCTTGGACACGTTGCTCCACCTGTTCTGATGGCTCGTCGTCGTCGGGGCTGCTACCATCTTCTGCAGCGGCGACGTCAGCGGCGAGCTTCTTCTTTATAAGTTCTGCTTCGATCTGCAGTTCCTTCTTACGAAGAGCGGCGAGTTTCTCCTCCGCCTCGTAATGCATACGCGCGACGACACTTGCTGTCGATCGACGCGATCTAATTGAAATAGCCTTCTTTCTGGCTAGGGTTTGTACTTCCGAGGATGCAGGCGCCTTGCTGGTACCTGGTCTCGGTTTCAAAATAGTTTGAAGCAGATCCGCTCTTCCCTCGGTCGGCGGCGGCTGGCTCGTAGCGGCAGCGAACGGCGATCGTGGCGGATCCGGAAATCGATGTGGTTGCTGCTGGTTCTCCTCGGCCCCACTCTGACTTCTTGTTATAACCATCTTCAAATGTTAATCTTCAAATGTTAATCTCAAATGTTAATATTCAATGTTAATCTTCAATGTTAATCTTCCATAATAATCTTCCTTTTCGAGAATCTTCGGGAGGTTTTTCCGATGAAAAATCTGCGAATCCTTGCTTCCGTTCGCAGCGGTGTATCCTTGTATCCTCGAGTCCGATCTTCTGAGTCCAATCTAATCCCTGGCGTTGATTCCCGTTGATAAATCTTGATAAAGTTTCCAATGTTCTGACTTGAATCTTCAAAAAATTTCTATGTTCAGAACAGCTGACGAAAATTTTCAAGTCCAGTCTTCAGTAAAAATTTCTATCTTGATTCTTCGGAAATTTTTCTATGTTCAGAACAGCTGACGAAAATTTTCTAAGTCCAGTCTTCAGTAAAAATTTCTATCTTGATTCTTCGGAAATTTTTCTATGTTCAGAACAGCTGACGAAAATTTTCTAAGTCCAGTCTTCATTATTTTCAACTTGATATGGACTTCGAATTTTTCTTCGATCTTGAAATTCGGCTCGCCAAAGGACCACGCACTACTGTACAGGACTGTATAAATTCACAGGGGTTCAACCGCCGGCTCAGATTAGACTCGAAGATAGCAAGGTTACACCGATTTGGGTAGAGCCGGGGCGATAATAAAACACTTATTTGAGGAGAACGTTTTTTCACTTTTTCGATTCGCTTACCTGGCTCATGGCAATGCCGTATAGAGAGCCCCGCCCGTACGCCTCTTTCGGGCCGATCTTCCATTTCATTTTTACCTCTCTATACGGCTATTTTCCATAATTTTCCCCATTTTCCATGAGCCAGGTGAAGCAAAACGCGTTGTGTGAAATACTTTATTATCATAACCAGACATATAAACCCTTATATACTAAACATCTTATTCTATAGAAAAGTTATTTACATTTTAAGGTTCAACTTATATGAAATGTTGTACATTTTTACCACTGTTTTCGTAATAATTTCTTAACCATTTATTATATAACCTTAAGCGTTATACTACACGTTATGTACTACGTTTATTTATATAAATCAAAAGAAGCTACGTTAAAATTAGCTTTAGTTAAAAATATATAATCAAAATAACCCGCACTTGATAAAACACCATTTTAACACTATTTTTCCACACTGATGCCATATAAATCTATACATATAGTCACTGAGTGTTCACTATTTTAGTTTTACGTACCGTTTTAATTACACGTTTATTGTTCACATTAAAATTCACTCATGTTTTTCGTTACGAGACCGCTGTCCTTAACAATACTTGTGTTTAAGTTATTCTAAATTTACTTTGATTTAATAGGTAAAATGTAAAACTACAAGTGAAGTACCTTATGTTACATCACAATCACATCGCAATCCCATTGTGCATCGATGATAATGAAAAAAAAAATCCTCTCCTCTCCTCCTCTTTATCGCTTGTTCCGCGCTCTCGTTTGCACGCTCGGCTCAGGCGCAACGTGACAATTTTTCGTGCGTGCAGCCGGAGTTCATCGTTTTATAAGACGTTATCACGTCAAAGGTAACAAATAGGTGACGATTTTTTTTTATTTACAATGATATTTAAATAACATTTTAACTTTAAATATTCATTGTAACGATATTGACAATAATGCGTAAAACATACGATCAGCAAATGTTTCAATACACGCATCAACGCTTCCTGTGTGAACTGAAACAGTGTAGGTACAAAATACCCATACTACGAAAAATGCGAGTAACAAGATGTATTTGTGTGTAACGTTTCGTTATTCGGTACTAGATGGCGCACCCGTTACTCAGTACCGAATACATCCGGTTTGCTACAGCTCTAGACGGAACACATACACTTACCGTACCGTACACTTAAAACGACCTCTGTGGCTGAGTCGTTAACGCGTTCGCGCTCAAGCCGGAGGTCGCGGGTTCGAATCCCCCCGAAGGAACAAAAAATTTCTGTGTTCCTGGGTCATGGATGTAAATTAAATATAATAATAAATATATCTATGACCCAGGTAATACATAAATAACAAAAATCTTATAGGTATATTATTATATACTATTTATTTACCATTACCCATTGTCTGGTCCCCGTAACAGAAGTTCTTTGGGTACTTAGCACGGGGCTATATTGACGTGGTGTGAAGCGTCTATTGTTATTATTATTATTAAAATATTTACAAGATATTGCTATGGATCTGTGGAAAAAAGATTACTGTGTAATATTTTCCTAAACATCATAACAAAACAACTTACTATTTAAAACAAAAATTCATTGGAAAACCAATGTAGAATGCGTGAAATTCTTCCAAGAATAGTATAAGCTGGGCGCGACGAATGACGTAAGTACGCCATGTTTTGGCAAACGTAAATAAATGAAACAGACCATACAAGTACCGAATCCATTGATGACTCCCGAGCTTATTATGAAAACACACCTACATGACACAAGCCAAAATAATTGAGATGCTTTACCAGGTGGGTTAGTCTTTTCTAGCTTACAATACCTACATTTAGTGATTTGACATTTTATTTCTTTTTATTATACATGATGGAGGCAAGACCTTACGAAATCCCACTTGGGTGAGCGGATGTGCCAGCAACTATCACGTGATTTGTTTTGGGAAAAATAATCTCAAAATGCGAGAAAATAAGATTAAATTAAAAAGCCTGGAAAATCTAATTGTGCACGCCTCACATGCTTGTTAGAATCATCTCAAATACTAGTCTTTACTAGTCTTAATAAAAGTAATAAAACAAATTCCTTTTTAGAACACAATTCAACACATTTAAACACAATATAAAAATTTTGAAAAATATCATGTGAGATTTGGGAGAGGGGGAGGGGGTCGAGGCGAGTCTCACGATATTTCACCCAGGGGGAGGTAAAGAAATCCCTAAAATCGTCTTATGCAATTTATGGACGCCCCCTTAATTTCTAGGACTTGAAAATCAGTATTTAAATTAAATTTTAATTTTTTTGACGTTTTAAACATTCAACAACATTATAATTGACTGTGTGATTAATTGATTTATTGAAACTAGGTACTTTTGCCAGTCAGCAACCAATAGCATAAGAATAAAAATCGATAACGAAAAGAAAAAATCATAATTCACTGTGAGTAATTAACAGCTAACAACTTGGCAATGTAGCTCTCCAACACGAATAATACAATTGCCCAAAGCCAACTATTATTACGACAGTCCAACATATTCATTAATTTGACTGCCGGTATTCATTTAATTGAAATAATGTGTACATTGCTATTATCATAATGCGTTAAATACGTGTATCAATTATTTTGCTTTTCATTCAATCAATTCAATTCAATAATTTAAATATCTTACAATACTACGCTTCAATTTGCCTGAAAGCCCCATGCAAAGTTTACATAGTAAGAATCGAACAGCTAAAGACATAAAGAGCAAGGTAAATACATTTACCCTTACTAATGAAAATATTTACAAAATGGGTAACTTACATAACATTGCTGTCTTTGTCTGTCGAGTGACTTTTCCAACATATCAGACGTAAGGGGGTTAGTATTAACTAAATGTTCTGAAATCTGTTGGTGGGCATGGAGTTGAAGATTTGCTTAGTTTTAAAATGTTGAGACTGTGTGTGTCACTGTATGTACAGTAAAACCATGTTGATAACGATCCTCGGCAATCTTTGTTTTTTTATGGAAGACAATGTATGAAAAACGACAATTGCCGAATGATATTGAGGTCGTGGAGGTACTTTACTGCCATTGGCATCTACAGTTACATTCGCCAAAAATTACTAATAATTATTTTGTACTAGCTTTAGCCCTTCAGTAATTCCGAAAAAGTACAGTGTTCCCGTGGGCACTTTTTTCGGAATAAAATGTAGCCTATGTTCCAGAGCCTATATTACTACCATTCCAAAGTTCATTAAAATCCGTTCAGTAGTTTTGCGTGAAAGAGTCACAAACCTCCATCCATCCATCCTCACAAACTTTAACATTTATAATAGTATTAGGATCAATGTATAAATTATTTGCGAATATTCCAATAAATTATTTTCGTTTACAATATGATAAATGTAGAAAACCAATTATCACGGTATGTGTCCTAAATTCAATAGAAATGTAGTCGTACAATGTAAAACCTTGATCCAAATATTTGCATTTTTTCCATGTAGTATCTAATGAAATAAAATAAATAAAAGTAGATAGCGAATAAAAATATTAGGATTAATTAAACAAATCCTAAGTGGTTTCTCAAACGAGATGATTCATGCAAACGAGCCTGCAAACGGGTGACCTGATTACAAGACCTTGTAATACTTGAGCTTACGTATTCGCAACTGTTGTGTAGCTTTTACTGCCGCATCAGTCTCAATGGAGGCTAAAATGCTCTGTTGGCTTCCAAAATCAATTTATGATGTAAACGCTACGTTTTTAAATAAATTATTCGATTAAACAAAACAGAAATTAACAGTCAAACGTGAACATTCAAAACAAAAAATTAAAACCGATTTCCAAAGTAAAGTTGCACAAACAAGTATGAAATAAATCTTATTTCCTAAATAATTCCCCTTTTAAATTCGACTAAAATTTTAACCATTTCTGTACTCAATCTTCATAATTTTGAATATTAAATGAATATTATTGACACATTTTAAGAAAATTATAAATACAAAAAAGTCTCTGGCATTACTTATCTCACTCTCTCGGCAAAACAAACTCAAGCGTTCTTTTATGCCAGTTTTCTGAGAGGCAGTGGTATTTTCCCAAATAAGTATCTGAGGACCTACTAAACAATCACCAGTGATAATATTGATTAGATACAATATTATTTATATTATTATATACATATAAAAATATGTATATAATAATATAAATAATATTTTCCCAAATAAGTATCTGAGGACCTACTAAACAATCACCAGTGATAATATTGATTAGATACAATATTATTTATATTATTACTAAATAAAAATATATAGATATTTTTAAAATAGGTCCTATTTTAAAAATATCTATATATTTATATAAAGATATATATTATATATTATATTATATATAAATATATATATATATATATATATACCTATGGGCTATTATTACGAATCTATTGACACTTCATTCATTAAAATTGGAAGTTTAGGCGCTACGGTGGAACAAACATACATATATATAGATTAGCAAATCATTACCCCTACCTTTTTACTTCGGCGTAGTCGGGTAAAACTTTCAAACGCAAAAACTGATATATAAAGATACTTTTTCCACTTTCTAAGCTTCTGACATATCATGAATCCGATCCAATTCCAATCCAATCCGATCTAACTATACACAATCATAATAACAAACTGTCAGCGCCCAGTTAAATCGGTCGTCAAATACTCTCCTTTTCAAACGTAACCTTTATAACTAAAATGAATTCTAGTTATTTTAGATTTTTTGATATTGAGCCAGAATATTTAAAATAAGTATTATTATTTTAAATATTCTGGCTTATACTCAAAATTTATTATATTTTAATTATATTCTTATACTATTTATATTTATATTATTATACTTATATTTAAAATAAGTAGTAAATATAGCCCGTGGGAGAGCTACGTCATGTAAGAAGAAAGCCAGAGCTTACAGTAATAATTAATCGCTGAATTTATTGCATAGAATAATGGCTCTTTTAAATCTTGAGGATTAAATCACGCTGCGCCCGTCAATTTCAAGTGCTCTATTTATATGTAATAGAGGTCACCCTGTGGCCGAAATTAGTCCATAATATTTTTTATAATTTTTGTTTGGACTTTTTTTTTTTTTCTTTATTTAAAGGCCTTACATCGTAAGATTAAGTCGGCCTATGTTTGGACTTTATACTGGTTAATATGGCTTCTTTTGCCTCTTTGATGGGAAAAATAATAACTACAATTTTTATAAAAATCTGGCTAAGTAAATTATAGAGCCTATGTTACCCGGGCTATTATTACGAATCTTAATATTGACACCTCATTTATTGAAATCAATCCAGTAGTATAGGCGCCACGGTGGAACATACACACATACATATACTGTCAAAATAATTACTCTTCCTTTTGACTTCGCCGTAGTCGGGTAAAAAAGGTAATTGTTGTGACGGATTGATAAACGTCAACGTGTATCACAATTTTGTCTATCAAACGCACGGTAGAGTGTTGATGCGTGTGTTGTTTAGTATTTTTATTAAACTTTTTTTTTTCTTTTTAATTAGCTTATTACACACCTTGCTCCTCTTTGTTGCCTATTAAAGTAGTTATAAAAGGTATATAATGTCAATGTCTTATTGACAGATGTTACATGCGAAGCCTATTAAGATATATATATCTATAATGAAGGCTATATGCCAATAGTATAGTATGCTATATATAGTGAAGACGTATCTGTGATAAGCATCTCTCTGATATGTATACATGATTCACATAGGAAAATAAAGAAGATTGAGTGTTGCTGTATCATTGGTACTCGTATTACCACCCTAACATAAGAAGGACATGCAAGAACCAAGACGGCGAGCACACATCACTCTTAAAATTTAATTTATTGGCCATATTTCATACTCTTCCGGATGCACAATTCTCGTAATAATAATTAAGTATCTGATAATAATTCTCAAGTCTAAAAAAACTCTAAGCATTGTTCATTCATGATGACAATGACGAAACAAATTGTTAAAGCCATATTAGTATTTCCAAAAATTACTCTTGTTAGACTTAGATTAGAATTAAGTAAGATTTTTCCGTTGTTATATTCAGACGCTTTTCAGCATGAAATCACAATGATTTACAAGAAAAACAAGCCTTAATTATTAACAGCATATATTAACCACGTCATTCATGCTTTAATACATAAGCCTTTTTCACGTAATATTAAATACCTGGGTAACCGAGAATTGCTCGGAGTTCTGTTAATTAAAAACAAAAGTTTCACAAAAATACTACTTATCTGACTGGGATCCAAACCCACCAACCGAACAACCTACATTCCGAATTTTTGAAAAAAAAAGCAAAAATTATACATACGCATACAAAACTGCGAATCGGACTGACTTATTAGAGTCGAAATTATTGATATACGCAAGACGAAAGTAAAAACATACATACGCAGTTTCCCAGGGATAAGACCTAGCTAGATCACTTTTTCTCCCCCAAAACTAGGAAATTTCACGGTAATACTTGCAGCCGTTTTCGAGAAACCGATTATATATATTTAAGATTCGAACGTAAGAAATTCCTGCATGTGTGGAGACTAGATAAGAGCACAAGTCCAAAAAATTTGAAGGATTACATAGAAAATATACTCGGCAAGGGCTATGAAATTGATATCGAAAAACTGAAACCTAAAACCGAACGGGAGTATGCTTCTTTTAAGGTCGGTATTACAGAAGGTAATTTTGAAAAGTTGTGTGAACCGGATGTGTGGCCCCTGAATGTAGAATATAGCGAATGGATTTGGTTTCGACACTCAACCAAACAAGCCTCGCTGAAAGCCGAATAAACATTTTAACATTTTATATCAAAATGTCAGAGGGCTGCGTACAAAGACTACGCAGTTCCTGGCGTTATTAGAGTCGTCAGGAGCAGATTTATTTGTGATGACAGAAACAGGGTTATGTACTGCGATAGAAAATGCTGAATTCTCACTTCCGGGATACCACGTCCTAAGATGTGATAGGGCGGACGGGCGGAAGCACGGTGGCGTACTTTAGTTGCTGAACCGCGCTACGAGCTACGCCAGGTGATGACCGATGTCGATGTTGACGCTCACAGCTTTGAAGTGATTTGTGCCACAGTTCATACGCAAAATAGATTTTTATTTATTTGCTGTGCAGTTTATATTCCGCCTCAGGCTGATGAGAGCGAGTATATGCTAATGTTTAGTGTGTTAGAAAAAATATGTATTAAATATGGTAAAAATTTAGTTATAATAGGCGATTTTAACTTGTTTTCGTGCAATATAAATGCAAGTAACTACTATGAATATTTTATGGCCTTTGGTGAACTCGTTCAATATAACGCGGTGCCTAACTGCAACGATCGTCAGCTGGACTTGGTATTAAGTGCGTTCGTCGGGATTTCCGTGGACGCGGCGGACGAGGCGCTGGAACCCGTGGACGCGTATCACCCGCCGCTGCCGGTGCGCCTCGGGCTCAGCGGCCGCGCGCCGCCCCCCGCGCCCGCTCACCCGGCATCACACTCTCCGACGGCAGCGAAAAGTAAGCGTTGGAACTTTAATAAAGCGGACTTTTATCGCTTATATAGTTTATTAAATGAAATAGATTGGTCCGAAATGTATAATATAAGTGATCCTAATGTTGCATATTTTTTTTTATGATAGAATTTATGAAGCTATTGACGTTTGCGTTCCTCAGAAAAATAGTTACTTAGGCTCTAGGAAGTATCCCGCTTGGTACACTGCCGATATTATTAGAGAGGTCAATCGTAAGTACGAATTACACAAAAAGTACAAGCAGAGTAGACTGCCGGCAGACTACTCGGCCTTCTCTCAATGTAGGGCGAGGGTGAAAATCGAGACGGCTCGAGCTCATAACCGATATTGCGATAAGATGCAAAGCCATCTGGCGACGGATCCGCGAGCCTTTTGGAGCTACGTGAGATCCAGGAAAAACAGTTCGGGCACAAAAAGGTTAATGCGAAATGGTCGACAATTGACTGAGCTAGGAGCCGCGAATGAGTTCGCTCGATACTTTTACTCTGTTTACAATCCGGAGCCGCCGGCGTTGAGCGTTGTGGCGGCGAGCGCAGCGGCGTCGTCGGCGCCGGGCGCACGTGTGTAAATCGCGCGTCTACGCCCTGGCGACGTGCGCCGCGCGCTCGCTCGCCTGCCGCCCAAGCGTTCGGCTGGTCCGGATGGTATACCAGCGTATGTTTTCAAGGACTGCAGTAGAGTGTTAGTAGAGCCTTTGACACACTTGTTCAACACGTGTATAGAAACCGCGCAGTTTCCCGAGCGGTGGAAACTTTCACGTGTGGTACCGGTACCAAAGGGCGGGGGTGGCACGGAACCCAGTGATTATAGACCAGTGGCGGTCCTTTGTACTCCAGCCAAGGTTTTTGAGTCCGCCATTCATCGTGACATGTATACTCAGGTATGTAGCCAGTTGAATGACGCTCAGCATGGTTTTCGTCCTGCGCGAGGAACGACAGGAAACCTGCTGGATTTGATGACCCATCTTGTACCAGCTGTGGACGCTGGCAATCAGATAGATGTAGCATACTTTGATTTCAGAAAGGTGTTCGACACAGTCGACAATGATATTCTTCTGTCGAAGTTAGCTGAGGAAGGTTGTGCCCCGCATACCCTGGCTTTCTTTGCAAGCTATCTGCGGGATAGATGTCAGTACGTGGACTGTGGAGGATGCTTTTCTGAAACATATTTGAGATACGTGACTATTTACGAGTTATACGAGATCTGGCGTGAGTCAGGGCAGCAATTTAGGTTCTCTTCTATTTATTTTGACTTTGAATGATCTACCGGAGGTTATCAAAAAAGCGATAGCCTTATTATTTGCCGATGACCTAAAAATTATAATGAAAATAATAGAGGACGCTGATCATCACAAACTGCAGCAGGACATAAACAGAATTGTGAAGTGGTCTAGTGACAATAAGCTGTACTTCAATACGGCTAAGTGCTGCGTAATGTCATTTAGCCGCGCTCGCTCTCCTCGTCATCATCAATACCACATAGAGGGAACACCAATAAGGATCTAGGAGTTAACTTCACAGCCGATTTAAACTTCAGAAAACACATGACGTATGTAACAAGGCTTATCGCAACCTATGGTTTCTGCTACGACAAGCTCATCAGTTTTATAATATCGCAGCTTTGAAAGCACTCTACAAAGCTCTCGTGAAAAGCCACTTAGAAGGCAATGCCGTGATTTGGTCCCCACACGAGGACAAATACATCAATATGCTAGAACGTATCCAGAACAAATTTGTGCGCTTCATATATCTCAAAAGGTACGGCGTGTACCCAGGTTATCCGTTGCTGTATCCAACGCTATTTGTTCTGGGTATGGTCGGCTACTATAAATTAGAAGTTAGGAGGGAAGTGGCCCTGGCCACATATGTAGTGAAAGTTTTGCGCAGTGTAACGCACAATCCAGCTGTGTTACAAGCGACCAGGCTGTGTGTGCTGGACGGGTACGCGGAGCGGCGGCGCCGACCGCCGCTGCTGGAGGTGTCGCGCGCGCGCACCAACCTGCTGCGGATGGCCCGCTCACGCGGGCGCTGCGGACGCTAAACACGGTCGCAAACACCGTCGATTTATTTACGTGCTCATTGAACGAGTTCACTTAGGTCACCTATTGTGTAGCAAGTAAGATAAATTTAAGTACCTACTAGTAACACTATTGTATTAGGCTTAAACCTGTAATGATAGAAGTTGTAAGTTGTAAATAAATAAATAAATAAAAAAGATTGTCTCGTTTAAAGCATAATATCGAATTACCATCAAGCCTTGTGCTCCGAGCAAAATGTAAGATCGTGAATCAAAATATACACATTCTTTGTACTACAATCCTGGTATAAGTAAAAGATTAACTTAGGCCAAGAAAAGTATTTGGAACATTATGACGCAGAGTATAACGACGTCATGTCTTAACCCACTGCGTCACCGGAACAACATGGTCTGACATTTCTAAATCTGCCGATTGACGAATTGGCTAAAATTATCCATTACATAAGATATCGACATGTTTTATTAATGTGTTTGGACTATAATCAAATGTTATGCTATAAATTAATTAGTTGCTGACATCTGTCTCAATCAAAAAGATTGAATGATCGTGTCGAATTAAACGCGATGGTAGTTACATATCTTGCAACTATAACGATGTTAATTTTAACGCGATTTAAACGTTAATGTATTTTCATTAAAACTTAGTGCCGAGTTTTCTTCCTATACAAAAAAGTAAGAGTACAGTTTCTTTGTATCACACTTTGTTGTTTACACTATATAGAATTGGTTAGCAAAATATATTGAATCGTAATAATTTTTTTTTTGTAATAAAAATCACTCAAGGCTGACCTGCTTACAATGATTAAACTTCTATAAATGTATAATACATTGAGATAACGTTAATACATTATCAACGTTGGTGAATGAAAAGCAAAGAACCCTAAAACAATTTGACAAACCTACATCAAGAAAAAAATTGTTTACACGAAAATATCACATAGTTTATACATTAAATATATTTCAATTAGTATTTTTGAGTAGGCCGGATATGTGTATGAAGAGCGGAGTGAAGGTTAAGTCTGTCAGTGACGAACGATCTCCAGAACTTTATATTTAGCATTTGATACGAATGAGAACATTTCTTATTCGAATTGTACTGCCAAAAATTCGCGTGTTTGTCTGTATTGTGTTTTTAGGCCTCTATTTTAAATGGACACAAACTTACGTGATAAAAGGTATACAAAATCACTAGGTGACAGCTAAGAAAAAAAAGTAGCCTAAGTTACACCTTATATCCTCAGCTATCTGCCAGTAAAAATAAAAATTCATTTTTTTTATTGGGAGTACCGTATATACTTTCAGATGCATTTACTAAAAAGCTATTCATTTAAAATAACAAACAGACACACACACTAAACTCTACATTTCGTATACCCAGTCTATAAATCAGATGTTTAATTTTATTCAAGCTACAATATAAAATGTAAAAAAATCTGAAATTAAAATAAAATATACATTTTTATAATAATACTATAAATAATATTATGTAAGAATCTTCAAAAAATATATTAAGCTGTATATTCTTTGACTAGTATAAAACCTTAGTATAAAGTTTGATTACGCCACTGCTACGCTGCGTAGGCCCGTAGCATTGTCTACACCGGAGCTCTTCACCATACATTAAAAGATTGATTTAGGAATTTTGGTATATTCGAATTACAATTCAGCCGGACTACAATTATATAATGTATATTATACTTAAGGTTGTATTAATTTTGTATTATGCTTATATTATTATCACAAAATAGAGAAGAATTTTACTTAAAATCGGACGAATGTTAATTTGTGAAAATGTACATAGGAAAAAAAGATTATGGCAAATACTAGTTTTACTATCAAACAAAGTTACTTAAGAATATCACTCAGAGCTAACTCAGACTGAAATGATGATTGTGATAAACACTAGTTTAGTTCGTATGCACTAAACATTTAATGTAAATAAACAATCAGAAATAGTGTTGTTTAATATCATATTAAATATATTCCAAAATGGTTGTAAATGTAGGGCTTGGCCATGCAGAGAGCGGATAATAGAACATTGCTTAAGCGACCAGCGTCTTGTTTTTTTTGTTACAATATCATAATGGGACAAATAACTATCTCTTCTTCTTTTTTTATCTCAACTTATCATAGTAGTTATTCGTCTTAGATCTTTTGTTAATTTCAATGTTTATGTTATAGAGAAGAAAATATAAAACTGATCGCGACCCGCTATCCGTGTGGCCAGACTCTATACGTTTTGGGCGGGCGGGATCGCGCGGGGGCGGGCGGGTTTGTCGCGCAGCCCTGACGCTGGGCGCCGCAGTGCGCGCCCGCCTTGCCCCGACACTCCACGTCGGCTCGTCAGCGAAACAGCACCGCTATTTATCGAATTATTTAATCGGTAAGAAGTGACCAAGTGCGTCCGTGACAGTGTATATAGCCGTCTCGCTTGCTCCGTAAGTCCAGCTGCGTAACGTAAGTTACTTTATTGCCGAAAAGAAGAGAATTTTTTTAAATAAAATGAAATGTGTCTGGTCTTAGCTCAAAGCATAATAATATTTGATGTGTCCTGTGTTGTTATAAGTGTTTCAAGTTTGTGTTCATACTTATTTCTCGTCGTTTAGTAAAACGGGATCTTCACTCTTGTATTAAATAATTGTAATGTATATATGATAATGGACGTAACTATGACGTCACAGCACCTGTTATTTCACGCCAGCGGAGAAACGATAAGTGAATCCGATACGAATTGCTCTGTCTATTTCTGGCGGTGGCTCGCGCGCCAAATCAGCGATGTCGACAAATCGTCCCCGAATATTTTTGTGCTCGTTTCACAATATCATGACTTTCTCAGGTGTGGCTAATGTGACATTGGCTGCCAACATGACTAACTCTACTAAAATAGGTCATATTCAGGAATAGTAGGAATATCGACATTGGCCTTTGCACTTGAAACTAATGTCTAAATATTATTTTTAAAAACTTATTTACATAATAGTCTTTTGTATATCATAATTAACAAAAATTCTATTACCTATGTAAACAATTAAAATAATACTTTTTTGTAATTTAGATATATTTATTAGATATTTTTAATAAACAAATTCATTTAAAATAAAACAACACAAGGTTACAAACTTTTCCACAAAAAAGCTCCGGATTTTTTAAAAATTAAAATATTTTTTTAGTAGGATCTTATTTCTTATAATACAAATATTATTTTTAGACTTATTTCTGTTTAAGTTATTTTAATCGCCAAAATACTAATATCACCCATAATAAATCTTCACTTATTTTTCAATTGTTTCATCAAGTTTTTAAAGTATAGCATGAAAAACAATCTTAAATTATTATGAATACTGTAAATAAATAATGATAACATATTTAAGATAGGCCCATGATTTAAAGCTACATCAAGACTTCAAACACATCAACTTGAATCATTGATTGATCGTTCATATATTGCCACCAATATGCTACTATATTCAAATACCAATACAGTTTAACGACTAAAACCGTTAAGCGAATACCAGAACGCTTACACATGTTATTGTACGTTCAGTTTTCCATTAGCAACATAAACATTACTACAATCTCTACAAATAATATTGAATGTACTGAGATTTGTAAATAATATAGAATGTGTATTATATGCTTTGGATATAAATTATAATTTAATAGTTAATACAACACTCACACGATTAAGAAAGTTTTCACATTGCGCGATAAATTACTAAGGTATGAGAGAGACAGTGATATATTTTAATATGAAATATTAAATATTATTATACTTGTATTGGGTGCGTTAACAGGTTGGATATAAAACGCACTTATGCCAAAGACATAAAAGCGAATCTTAGTAATTTATCGGTGCGACATGCGATATTGCACCGCGCAATGTGTAAATGCTCTCATAAAACTAGAAAAAATCTGTTGATATAAAAAGTTAAATCTACCTAAGTACATATAACTTTTTGTACTGGTTGTTAGGTGGTTATATTTCCAAATTGGTTTTGAATGTCTAATATTAGGTAATATTATCTCTTGTCGAGATCAAGGCTTTTATTTAATAGAAGCATTTTGCATTGTGTTTTATGCATGGCATTAGCCAAGCAATAAACACAATGCAAAAAAAGTAAATAAACAAACAAGCAACATCTCAAATTACAACACAGCTATGTTTTTAAAACGTAGAGCGTTTGTTTAATTGTAAAGCTAAAAATGTTGTTGAAAAACATGAGGGGCCTCAAATAAATGCTGAATTTGTCTATATAAACATATTTTACCTAACCTGAAAAATAGAAAGTATATTTGTAAATCATCAATAAATGCAGAGAAAAACGCCAAGAATTGCGTAATTAGGTAGCGTGCGAAACAAACTCGCAACAAGGTCGACATAACCAAAATAGCAAAGATCAGACACATTGGTAAAAACGGTCGATTTCGAGTCTCTCTCGGCGGCTTGGCTGTGAGCCAAGACCATGGGCTATTCAAATAACCAGCAACAGAGGCGGCTATTTGCAGCGCGAGCTACATACGTCATCACTCTATTTACACTCTTTTGTGTTTTATAACATCTGTGAAAAAAAATACGCACAGTTGGTGCTCCAAAATGAAGAAATGTGCAAGAGTATGCTGCAAAGGTGTCATTTGTAACGAGGATCCGACTGTACCATTTTCTTTTTTTAAACGAAAGTTTTCACTCTAATAAAATTCACGTCATTACCAAAATTTCATCCTTCGTTTGCTTAACTTAATCTACATATTTTATTTGAAAACATTTTTTACAGAAAACGAGCACGACATAGGCCGTCAAAATGTTTAAAAGTCATTTAGAAATGATTGGCAGAAATGAGACGGCGTCGAAGAAAGCCAGATTTTGGCAATCCTTCGTCCGTTCTCTAAAAGGTAAATGCACACTTAAATATTACGTTATATACCATAAAATGATAATTAAGTATCTCAATAAGAAACCAAATTTTGAGACATACACCTGAGAATTTTTTGTTAGATTAGAATCAATTTTTACGTTTCATTCAGTTACAGCGATTTACAAAATGTAGAGTTCAAGTATTTCTACATTATACTTACACATCAAGTTTAGATATGATTCCGATTAATCAATTATTTAATTGTAATTAAGACAAAAGTGCCCGTAATATGGATGGGTTAGACTTCTCTTTTTATAACTTTAAATGTAATCTATTCTTTTGTTAGCAGAGTTTACACGTGAATTTGACTGAATCTTTAATTTTAAGACAAATATACCAAAAGATAAGGCGGGATTCTGCTATTTAACTAAAAACTTAAATAAAAAAATAGGATCAGAAGACATCCGAGCAGAGGAGCGTTACAGGCCATCACGTCGTAGCGTGTTCCCTGAGCTGCTGTCCACGTACCCCTACACCAAGTCCATCTACGACGACCCCATCGCGGCAGCGGAGAGGATCACCGTGCCCGGCTACCGCTACCTGCCCGTTCACCGCGAGGTGTACGGGTACTCCCCGCGCCCCATCTACGCACACAACTACCCGCGCTCACTCGAACGATACAGGCCAAGTTAGTTCGCTTATAACGACCGATATCTAATGCTTACGATAGGCAAGCAGCTTGGCAAGAGATATATTAATGGGAGTGGAAAAGCTCTGGGTACAAAAGGATTCGCTTTGCTACCTGCTTGCCTAGCGTGTAATTGTAGCATAGCGTGTCTGATACACAATAGGCAAATAACTTAGCCGAACATGGTAGCGGAGCTAAATTAATAAGATTTGCTTTTGCAAACTACTTGTCTAGCGTGTACAAACAGCATAACGTTAACAACACGAACTATAGAGATGCCATTTGAAAATAAACAGGTGTTGACAACATGATCTAGTTTTTTAGCTAACGCTTGGCAGGTGCCGGCACAAGTTGCGCTTTGGCAAAACGCTGTAACCTTTCTCTACGTCTTTCGAATACTTATGATAATTATAGACTTGATAACGATAATACACGTACTTTTGAAATTATTAAACATTTCATTCTGTATAAAGTTTGCCATCGATATGCTATGATTACCCAGCTCGGATCATCCAAAGGTTTAACCCTCATAAGAAAATTTGCCTTAATTTCCGATGTAAATATTTGCATTTTATCTTAATTGTTTCAGCATAAACCGGGGGAGTTTAATGGACACGAATAATACTATAATGATCTAGATTTCATTCACTACTAAAGATTTGTTGATAAGTCAGCTTTGTTAAATTATATTTGTCTAGTTTGTACTGATCTGTGAAATTAAGTTTTGTAACAATTTGTATACAGATTTTATAAATAAATTTTAAACTTTATAAGACGTGGAACCAGAGAGGGCTCGGAGATTCAATTTCTGATGATTCGATTTACAAATTCATTGAAAACAAGCTCTACATTTTCACATCATAAAATAGACATTTATAAAGAAACACTATAAAATTGTATAGTCTCTGTGGTCAATTTTAGGAGGCATTTCACGCGAAAGAATGCACATAGTGAATGTATGCTTGCTACATTCGTCCGTCAATGTTCATGCATGAAGTAAATAATAGAAATCACCTCTGATACATACCAATTTCACACTAAAATATCATCAATAATATTACTATCGACATCATTTATGAAATCTTCTTGCACTTCCTGGGTACACAATTTTAATTGTACAAAACCCCAACCTTTGGAATACATTAACACTTTGAAGTCATTTTTGATCACGAGGTGAGTTCTACGAGAAATTTATTTTACTAAGGTACTAAATTGCATGGCAATTAAGGCTTATGATGCTACAAGCTCCTAACTAATTACTAACGTAACTTTAAATATTACTTTTCGATACGAAATCTTGTGATAAGAAATCTTGTAGACACCTACGTAGTTTCTGCTTATTTTGTTGTCCTGAATTTTCAGTCATTTTACGTGTTTCACTGTCGTCTGTACTGACTCTAAATTTTGGTTAATATTACAATAATGTCAATAAAATTTAACAATAACATTGCCATGTTTTACACGAAGTGTTTTTGGACATAAACCAAACCTCCTTTACATCGGACTTTCAAAACATTTTCCATCTCTATTGTTTTACTTTTCCACCAATGATATCTTGGTATTTTTTTTCTTTTTACCGCAAACAGTCTACAACATCCCGAGGCGCGTGCGACGAGGTGTCGACCCGTTCGACGCGCACAAGGCGTGGCAGGACCACCTCGACAGACTCGCCGCCATCGACCGCCTGTACCCCTCCCGTTACGGGCTGTACCTCCGCGACCGGGCCTACCCCATCACCGACCTCTCCGCCCCCATCGTCGACCCCATCTCGCCCAGGAGCCTCAAGGGCATCGAGTACGAACCCGACAACAAGCCGCACTGGGGATCAGGTAAATACTAATTAGGTTAAGCGAACACCATTCGGAGTTTACGCCAAATAATATTTATGACACGGGCGATCATGTTATGGTCTTCTGTCTTTTTTGTGTCTCGAAAAGACTGATCATTGTTTGTGTAAATTGCGAATGGACGAACTCAATAAAGTAAAAATTCCAATTAAGTGAAATGTTACGCAAGCTTGTTATCATTGCGAATTGGATTTTAACGTGAACCTGTTGGTATATCGAGGAAACGACTTACTCTCAGATTCAGTTGAGTTTGAAACTGAGTGTGAGCGGTCCCTGAAATATATTTCATTTTGTAAAGACAATTTATTGGGAAGTCTTGTTTTTACAAACTGAACCTACCTTATTGAGTAATTTATTGTTATATCGTTTGTTTCGTCTTATTCAAAATTTGTAAGATATTTATTTGTTATAATGAAATATATTTTATTACTATTACAAAATTGTTGTTAAAATACATATCTACAAATAGATTAGAAAATATCCTGTTTGTAATGAACCGACATCCCATATTTATAAATAGTACAAACACAAACTAACCCAGTCATATTTTTATTAAAATATAAAAGACAAATCTGTGTTTTGATTTGTAGCTTAGTACCTTCCCATCATTGAATAAGAAATAACCGTCTCCGCTGATCAGAAAAATAACGCTGAAATACATTCACTCTGCAAATCGGAGATAACAAGCATTCAACATGTGCATGAACTGCATTGTATATAGCTACATCGGCGTCTCGTACATCTTGTATGTTAATATCATTGCGGCAAACGATACACTCCTGTACCACGTTTAAAATTATTTCGCGTGGTATTGACACTGGTATATGCCATGAAGGACTGTCGAGACTTTCGGACGAGTTCAGAAAGGACCCATTTTTCGCGGACGCGGAAAAGTGGGCCGGGTTCGATCGGTCGCTACGCGGGAAATCCCCCACGCCCGTCAAGCCGCGGATTAGCCCGCCCAGAGACTGCGAGATTGCCTTCGACGCAGACGGTAAGCGCGCCTGTACCTACCGTGTAGACCCATCTAGCGTCTCCACTCTCTACCTATCTACACCTTCGTCGTGAATCTTCGTTATATCCCTCTTTGCCTATAAATTATTATATTTAGGGCCTGTTTTACAATCTACGATAAGTGTCCGATAGCTTATGTGCATGTTTTGTCGCTCGATATAAAGTAAGCAGCGACAAAACTTAAGATAAACCATCCGACACTTATTAAAAGATTACTTAGAGCATGAAGATTATGAAACGGGCCGTTAATTTTTTATTTTATTCTTAGAATAAGCTAAATAAAGCTTTTTATATACACATATAAAAATTTTGTGAAAGAGCTTATAAGGCAACTTTTTACACAATAGAATCGTAAATTTCCGAGTGTATGTTCTTGTATATATAAAATTTGCACGGTGTGAATAACCAATTACTTACTTACCTATAGTTTTTCAATAGTGAACAAAGATTTGAAGCCACGTGTATGTAGGTATCTGTTTATTACCTATTGTTTTTCATAAAACTGAAAAAATACTCAAAAAAACTCAGTTTTATATAAAAACAAAATAAAACCCAAATAAAATTATAGAACAAATAGGTAAAATGATTATTATTCTTAATTATAAATTTACTTATCATTAGAAATACTTAGATGTGATAAGGGGTTGCATATTTCTTACGAAATTTTTCACGTTGGTAGAGCAGACAGTCATCTTTAAAACATAAGTATTTACTTTTTACAACATTTTTGTACTAATGTCCACCCAGAAACCTTCTATAGGTAGAGTTGTGTGACCCCTGTTTACATTTCCTGACAAAACAGCTTGGCTTACTTTTAACGAAAAAATCTGTTTTTTTGGCTTCTTAACTTAAAATTGCTTTGATAATAACTCCTGTAAATACCTAATGTACCTAACTCTGTGTTCAGAATATTCTAACAATGTTCCTACTTCTGTGTCAAGAAAAACTGAAAATATACTAATTCTGTGTTCAGGACATTTTGGCAAATAAATTCTGTGCTGAGAATATTCTTGCAATATATTTCTGTAGGTATTGAGAATATTCTGACAATGTACTTCTGTGTTCAGGATATTATGTGCTTAAATTCTGGCAATTTAATTCTGTGTTGAGAACATTACTAGGCTACAACTCATAGTATTTTCACTATGTAGGTTTCTGTGTTAAGGGTATTCTGATAATGTACGTACTGTACGTTGCGAAGTTCTGTCAATGTGTTTCTGTGGTAGGTGCGCCGCTGTACAGCGCCGGAGGGTTGAGACGCCGGCCATGGGCGGACATTTTCAACCCTAGCCCGTCTCTGCCGATATCCGCGATCACTCGGGACCCGTTCTGGTACGACTGGCCGGAGCTGAAGCCCCTGGCCCGATGGGACCGCAGCCCCTCATACATTCGCGACTCGTACCTATCGCCCGTCAAACGCACCTTCCTCTGGGACAAACACCCGATCAGACCCCTAGGTTAGTTGGCTCCTGTAGTATTAAGGGGAGGCTGGGAAAATTGGTTAAAACTCAAGTATTTTACAAAAGTTTTAACAACATTGGATATTATATTATTCAGAGGTTACGAAAATGCAAGATTGCTTAATTTTTTATTCATATTAAAATAAAACGACGTAGGTCTGATGATGATCTTGGAAAATTTTAATGTTGTTGTTATTAAATATTTTGTTTTGATTGGACATATTTTTTGTTTAATTATTTTTTGTTTAAATAGAATGAGGCTGTAGAACCTAAGCTTCGTCTACTTAACTTACCTACCTATTTCGCAGCTCAGCTATACCTAATATGAAAGCCTCATTTTGACTGTAATATGATCTTCGATTTTATAATATGAAAACATTAATATTATGCTTCTGACTATGGCAGATCTTATGCTGAATGATTTAACAGTGGATGATATAAGCAAGACTATGCCATTTATTCGTAGTCTATAAACCCAGCAGGTATATACTCTATAGGTAATATGAAACAGACTACCACTGTAATATTATTTCCCGCCCTTGTTTAAATTTTTATTTTTTATTTTAATGCATTTTGTCTCCTTTAAAATTGAAAGACTTACACCTGGGGGTTCTGTTAAGTGTTATTCATTCATTTTCGCCATATTTCTGCTGTTTTACCACTATTATCATGATCAGTATCATGTAGTTGTTAGTCAATCTAGATCATAATATTACTATTATTTAAAGAGGTTTAAAAATACAATCAGTTCATGCATCTACCGTTTTGCAGCGCCATCTAGTTAGATCCCTGTGAAAGTTTTCATCCAATGAATGGTTTCAGTTTTCTCAAAGATTTTCACGCATGAAAATCCTGTGTGCATTATATATTATTACCTACTATATGATTATAACATTAGCTATTAGTTTTACAGGACAATATATAATATATAGTTTTGTAGATTTCTTACCTGCCTTACTACTGATAATAACAACAATTATTATTAACAGAAGGAAAACATTGAACAAAAAACATTTTGAAGCAGTTTTCGTGGATATTTATAAATACTTACCTAGTACATAATTCTTATACAGACAAAGTGTTCCCATAATGGGAAATATCGTCAAAGCCTATAGGTATTCGCTTCCTAAAACATTTAAAAGCGAATGATGTAAGTAAGCAGTCAACGAAAAACATCACAGCCTCGACACTTTCTGCATGCGTAGCGTAGCCACCGCAGACGACGTAGTTTTTTCGACGGAATAGACAAAATTACAGAAGGATAAAGGAAATCTGTCATTTTGTCCTTTGTCAGTATGTCATTTCTTGTGTAGACAAAATTCATTTCTATGGTGGCCATGCTAGCGTGCTGTAATACAAAGGTTGATTTTTTTTTCATAATTTAATATTTATTTATTTTTTCAGCGGCAGCCTACTAAGAAGCTTGACTCCGATCCGTGTACTTTAATCTAATACAGTGCCTAAAAACATTTATTTTGCATCTCTATTTTTGACTATGTTAAATTACCTATATTATTAAACTTTTTTTATACCAAGTTGAACAAAATCTGGTAGATATTTAAAACTATCTACAATTGATTATCGTCAGGAAGACTGCAAAAACATAGTCACTGCCACCAAAATGAACTTCGTTAACAAATATTTTTTGTTTTTATTAAAATAATTTTTATGTACTTACCTACTCTAAAACTACCAAAAAAAAAACAATAAAATATTAAAAAGTGCTCGTCTTTTATTTGTCTTATAAAAGAACGTGTAGTACCAACCTAAGTAGGTCCCTACTATTTTATTTACATCACGAAGAACTTACGGTCGCCGATAAACCCGGTGTACACCTTTTCGACCTTATTACTTTGCAATAAGGTTCAAAAGGAGTACACCGAATCTGTCGATGACTGTGCGAGTACCTACGAGTATATTTTATTTTATTATCTTCCTCTTGCATTGTCACCTAAGACCTGAACGAGAAGACTTGGCATACCTAATAAGTAATTTGCATAATAATAAGAGAGCACTAGGTATTTAATAATACCTCTTATGAAGGAATCTTTGATATTGAAACTATCGTTTTTCTATCTCTCTCAAAAAGCAACTAACTAAGCATGACTTGATCTTGATAGGAAATAGGACTCAAACATAAGAAGAGCGCGACAAACGAGATCTGAAACAAACGAAAAAGGTAATAATCTCAGAGTAAATAATATTATTTTAGACTGTTAGTGCTATGGATGATATAATTCTACGAATTGAGGAACTAGACGCTAGTTAGTAGTTAACACTGTACGTCCCAAACAAAGTAGTTTAAAACTTACGTTTTTCTGTAGAAAATTGCCACACACATGCTCATGCGCATTTCTTATTAGAGAAAATCGACCTCAGAGCTCATGCGGCACGGAGAAAACATCTTGTCCCCAAGGGGTAGGCACCGACGATTATGTCCTGTTGGCTACTAGGTACTAAATTTAATAATCCTTCACCTAAATTTATATCTAACTACCATTTTTATAAAAAACTATAACCCGACTACGTAAATTATGTAGCCTATGTTACCCGGGTCATAATTACGAATCTATTGACACCTCATCCATTATAAAATCGGACTAGCGTTACGGTGGAACAACGTACATATATAATTACATATATAGACTGCCAAAATCATTACCCTTCCTTTTGGCTTCGCCATAGTCGGATAAAAAAAGATAACTCAAACTGTATTAAAATCAAGGCACATTTAAAACAAAAAATACCCTTACGGAGCCATCCTACTACAGACTATTACTAAAATATACTATTATAAATGTGAATGTTTGTGAGGATGGATTATGGATGGATGGATGTTTGTTACTCTTTCACGCAAAAACTACTAAACAGTTTTTGTTAAAATTTTGTATGGTAGTAGTTTAGACTCTGGATTAAATAAAACAAGCTAATTTTATCCCGATAAGTAAGTAAGAAAGCTTTATCAAATTAACTATGTATAGTCACTAGTCACTACACGTTCAAAATATGTAATATTCAAACTCCTGCCTCCTCCTTCACAACCGCGCCATCTAGTATTTACATTATACAAAGCAATGTGTATTAAACTGTAAAATTTATAATTTTTAATGTCTATGCTTTAAGAGTTTTTATACTTATTTGATTACATTCAACTTTCTTAATCAATATTCATTATTCAGTCTTCGGTTAAATCTCAGGATACGTTTATATCTCACAACACATCTAGTATAGGTATTATTTTATATTAAACAAATCAATTTGGTACTCTCTATAAAAATATTTTACTGTTACGAGTGATTAATTATTATTTAAAAAATATCTTCCGTAGAGAGTCAGAGAACTTACGTAAAATACATTTTCTGTCACGAATCACGATCATACTATTATAATTATTACATCCCCACGGTTCCGCCCGCGTAAATATAGTAGGTATCTTACGGGAACACTGAACTTTTTCGGGATAAAAAGTATCCTATGTTTTAATCCAGAGCTTAAACTCATGTGTGTAAAGAATAAAAAAAAGTAATGTGTCGAGATAGCGAACGTTCGCGCTCTGCGTTATACACATTCAGAAAATTTAAAATATTTAATTAATATTGTGTATCGCACGGCTGATTGCTGCTGCACGTGACTATGGCGCTCGTGACCAATGAGTTGCTGGCGTTTATCCAGCATGCCATCGACACCATGGACGAGGTCAGCATAATGCAGATGTGCAAGTCTTCCTTCACCAGCGAGGAGATTTGCAAAGGCAAGCAGCTGCTGTATGAGACGCTCGGCCAGAGCGCGACCATGCCATCGCGACGGAGAGATGAAACCGAAAAGCGTGCAGGACATCATAATTTCCTGCTGAAGCAGACGGATCCGGATGAAGTGCCAGCTTTTGTAGCAAAATAACCGATTAAGCTGCAGCCGGTGACACTGGACCACGTCGTCAGCCTACTGAAGGACATCAAGTTCCTGAAGGAAGATCTAGCCGAAGTTCGAGGTAGATTGCAGGCATCAAGTATATTACAGGTAGATTGGAGTCTACCATGTGTAATTGACGTAGTGAATTATCACACTTAAAAAGTATTTCTGGCCGTAGCTTCTCTGTAAGTTTAATTTGGATAATTTATTATACGTTAGAAAAAATTTAAGCAATTTCAAGAAGAAAAGTGATAATCATTGTATAAACACTAGAAATAAGCATAAGTTAGATGTACCAGTGTTAAAACTTAGCAAAGTAAGTATATCTTTTAAGGGCCAATGTCTAATACAAAGGGCCTATACAATACGATCCCAGAAAACGTTCAAAACCTTCCTATTTGTAAATTTTAAAAAGTTTCGACTACTTTTTTGTGGCTAAGCATATTATATAAAGTAAATATTTTTTCTTAACGATTGCACACTTGCACACCTTGGGAATGAGATGCGCCCCTGCAAGGCTGTCTCTAAGTACTTGTGTACTTTGACTTTTCTAAATATTTAACATTGATATAACTAAGTTTACAATGTAAAATATATATATATATATATTTTGCTAAAAGATGGCTCCGTGCGAATTTCTTACGCCGGTTCTTCTCGGCGGGTTAGGGTTGAACCGGTGGTAGCTTTTTCTGTTGACTTTCCGGAAAAAGCTTGTTTAGTTTCATTTGGAAATAAAATAATCTGTTCAGTAGTTTTTGCCTGAAAGAGTAACAAACATTCATTCATCGATCCATACATCGATCCTCACAAACTTTCACATTTATAATATTAGAAGGATTATTGTATTTGCCTTTAAGGACCATACTAACCGTCCAGCCTGCTAATCCAGGCCCGTACCAAAGGGACATACTGACTGTCCAGTGGGCAAATCCAGCACCGTTACTAAACCTACGTTCCCACGAGCGATTGTTTGTGGTCTCGACAGAAAAAACTGAACTGTAAATAGAACTGGATTGTCCGGATGTTCCATCATTAGAGGCCATAGTCACTATCTGCATATCCAGTAATAATAATAATATATTGACACTAATGACGGCCATTAGTACCGATGCTGGATTTGCAGGCTGGATCGTGAAACCTTCAATGCCAATGATGTCATTAATTTTTAATTTTTGTGTATGCTACTCCGCTTCAAAGCCGCGACTCTAGATTTGCAGGGAACGTCAGTATGGCTTTGTAACCTAATTACTATTAATTTAAAGTTTGTAAGGACGGATTAACGGATGTAATTAAATTTGGTATGGTAGTAGTTTAAGTTCTACATTTATACATACTACCTACTTTTTATCCCGAAAAATTACAGTGTTCCCGTGGGATACTGTATTTACGTGGGTGGAGCCGCGGAAAAAAGCTAGTTCGGTTATAAATTTAAATGTCTAGTATCCATTAATCGTATAATATAATATGAAATGACCTTGACAGGACATGTCTAAGGAGGGTTCCGTAATTATAAACGCGTAATAAGTTTTTTTGAAATTACTTCAAAAGTTACGGTCCGATTTCGTTCAAAATGATTTTCCTAAAGAGTATTTAGCATGATCTATCAGCGTACAAAATTGCAAGTTCTCACAATTTAGAAATGCCGGGGGGGTTACCAACTTATAAATCACTTTGAAGACCGATTACTCGAAAATGATTGAATTTATAAAAAAGTCATGTATGGAACTTTGCCTTTATTTTAAAAGACCTATTCAACTATACGGGGTATAATGAAAAAATATTTTTAATCCCCACTTCATATGTATGGAGAGCCACCCCTAAAATATAAAATTATTAATAAGATGGCAAATCCGAGATCTATATACAATCTATAACCATACGAAATTTCATCCATTTATATTTACCGACGCGAGAATGGCGGACAGACAGACAGACAGACAGACGGAGAGAGCGAAACTATAAGGGTTCCTTAAGTGTTACGGAACCCTAAAAACCTGATAATATATATATATATATATATATATATATATATATATATATATATATATATATATATATATATATATATATATATATATATATGGGGGAGTTTTGCCGGGAAATTCAATGGGTGATGTTGTGGTTTTTGTATGTCCTACTTAAATTTGTATTATTTCGGTTATTAATGTGTAATATTGGTAGAATATTAACCATTAAATATTCGTTAACGTGCAAAGGTGTGGGCAAGTGGCAATAACTTCTAAAAACGTGCTATTTTGTGTGTTCCCTCCAAATCTCCCTAGGAACTTTCAGTAAAGCTTCTACCACTTTACTGAATCGACTGACATGACTCATGGACTGCACTGACTATTTATTTGGACTTTGACTAGACTTATAGACTTGACGATTTAGGAATACGGTGTTGAAAATTGAAACGAAAGTTCTATTTCCCGCCTTTTTAACTTGACACTGGCAAAAAAAAAAAAGGAAAATAAACCATAGAGGCTAGAGCATAGTTGGGATTGTGTGTCAATTGTCATTGTCAACGGTGATTTTTGTTTAAATTTTATCTCACGCCCAAATCCAAATTATATCAACTTAGAGTTTACCATTTCTAATTTATTTAGGTATTTTGTTTACATTTAGATTGTATTTAGATACAGTACAATGGGTGAACAAGTTGAAGATCAAGGAAACGAAACCAATCTTGATAACTCGGAATTAACAACGTTTGATAATCTAACGATATTAAAAGAATTCAGTAACATTGTTAATCTTGTAAAGTATGTATTCATTTTGAGAATACGTAGGTCCAAACATGGTATTGGACATTAGTTAACCCGACTGTTGTGTACTTTCCTTTCAGAAATGAAGATTTTCTTGAGACTGTTCCTAAATCTAAATTGAAAAGAGTTAAGTGGGTTCCAATGTTTAATTGTTTAAAACAAGGTATTCTTGATGAAATGGTGCAGGAATTAAGCTCAATGTGGGAATTTGAAAAAATGCCAGCCAAGTTAGAAACTTTAGAAAAACAGAAAGAAAAATTTGCTGAACTTAATCCAGACCAAGCAGTATGGCAAGTATCGCCATTGCCAACCAGTTTATCGAGTTTCCTTCCTGTTGTGAATCCAGAAAATATGAAAATACAGTGAAAATTTATTAAAACGACATTGAACGACCGATAAATAATGATCATAATAGCCAAGTCATTGAAACCAATATTAAAATGTTCATAATGTAACCTGACAGTCCTATTAAAATAGTAGTTATATCTGGTTCTTCATTATAAATAATTAAATAATGTTGTTTTATAAGATTTTCACTGCAATAAAGGATTTGTTTATATGCTTAATATCACAAAACAATTCCATCTATGGTATAAAAAATAAAATATAATGCACAGATAGGTTACAATACTATTAATAATATTTGAAATCTTATAACCAGTAATTATTTATTATATGAAATATGTTGCGCTTTAGTATCAGCTGATTCCTTTATGATCCATTTCAATTTTTATCTATAATTATTTGTTAAAAACGTTGCCATTCAATCATTTGACAGTTTTTGGTGATACAATTTTAACATTTCTAACAAATAGTTATTGGTAGATAGGTTATTGAAACGGGCCGTTAGTCAGGTTAGTTCCCAAACACTGAAATTAACACTGAATAAACAGTTTAAGTCAGCTACTATTTCTGTAATGAAATGTTTTATTTTACATTTTAGGCGACCACAACTAAATGATGTTCAGAGCCAATTAAAAGCTTCAGATGTTGCTAACTTGAGGAAACAAAAAACTTTGCTCGAATCTTTGGCTAAAGAATATGAATCAAGAGCCAATAGATTAAAGAAAAATATAACTGCCAAAAGAGGTTATTTGAAAGCTATGCAAATGGACATCCAAAAATATCACAAGAAAAATGAAGATCTTGTTAATAAACTAAATGATAAAATTACAAACCATGGAGAATTAGTTGAATTACTAACACCAAATATGACAAACATAGATGATATTGTCTGGTCAGAAAAAGAAATTAATAAGTGATAAAACAATGACCTGAGGAAAAATTTATATTCAGAAAATTGTACACACTCGAGAAAATACAACATAAATTTAGTATCTAAGTATAATAATTAAAAAACTCAATATTTGAAACTAGTGTAGATGAAAATAGAGAATTATTCAAGTGAATATGAAGTGTCACAACAAATGAGTTATTACATAAATGCTAAAATCGCAATAAATATTTGTGTACTAACTACTAGCATAGATAAAATTTTAATGTGCTCATGACACTGAATTTAAAACAATGAAGAGAACTCTGAAACATATCTAATATGAATAAAATTACAAGATAATTATTTCACACAGCATTGTGACAGTGCAAAATTCTAATGAAAATTAAAATAAACATCTTACTTTATATAGTAAAATTTATTATTGAATATCATCTGATAATGTTAACATAGCTATAAAATAAAATTGTACAATGCAAAACCTGCATATAATTTTAAATATTTAATATTATAATATAGCAATTGCACTGTTGTTGCGAGGACTACACTTGCATCTACCACCATTAAGAGTTAAGAGTGAGACTAGTTGCCAAGTGTAAAGCCTCAAAACAGGAGATCAATATTAATCTGCCAATTAATTTTGTAAATACTTATTTGTTAAACTAATACTGTTGAAAAAATAACAAAATTTCACTGGGACTTGTGAAGGTCTCCATGTCATTCGCAATGGAGTCCTGGATTTGAAGATTCTTATCTGCTAGAAAGTAATAAATTAATATCAAGTCTTAGGCCAGCTCTTCCGGTGACCTTCAATTTAAAGAAAGTAGGAGAAATTTCTTATCAAACATTTTCAAAAGTTCATAAGAGTTGCAATTTTGAATTTTCAGAAGCCATCTATAATATAAAGACCTATAATATATACTTTACATTTATAGGCACATTAGTTACAGATTAATAATAATTAATAACAAAGCAATCCATCAATCTTCTAAACATAAATTATGAAATATAGTGACACTACAAGATTACTTGCCACATCTAAATTAATAATTCTATAATATCATTATAACATGTGTTGACGCAAGAGGACAAAGAAGCTATCGTCATTAGCCATGCCGAATAAAATATGCAAATAAATGTAACAAAAAATATTAACTATATAAATACATACTACCTTTGAGAAATTTTAAAATAAGAAGGCACAATAAAATTCATAAATTTTTTGTAACCATTACATAGTTATTATTCGGCTGTGTCAAATGACTACTCTAAAATATAGTAATTACAATATAATATAATTTAATAATTTGTAGCATCTGTCTCACTGAGCTGCGCACTGTATACCAAATGCCAGTTATTTTTTCTTTGGGGGAGACCTCTGAGGTGTGGCCGGTCTTCCGCTGTTGATGCCATTGTACTGATATTTCGCCTTTTTCTCGGATGGTTTCAAAATCTTTAAATAATTGTACAATAATTAGTAAGAAATAAAACCAAAAGTTGCATAGCTTTGTTAAAATGGGTACATTTTTTGAACATTTACTTGAACTTTGATACAAAACTGCTGGCATAATGCCAAGGACAATTTCATTTACTGTTTCCTGTGAGCGTTTTCACACAATCCAATATCAGTATTCTACACTGATATGGTGTCGAGGCAAGTAAAGTAGACAATGAAAAAACACACAAGTAAGACCATAGACAAACAGCATTTACCTGGAAGGAGCACATGAGAGTCTCGTCTACGGACATCATTCCACCTGCATTGTCGAACTCACCGCAGTAATTCGGGGCAGAGAATAACGTGACAAGCTGCCTCTTTGCGAAGAATTCGTAGCCGTCCTCTACCACCTAAATAAAATATAGCATCAGCACACACTTAACATAATTCCATAAAGAGTTGCAAATCTTTAAATAAAAAAAAATATGCTAATTTTCGCCGCAGATTGATAGCTACAAGGTCCAGGATTTTCCTTTGAGCTAATATTGAAATATAACAAAAACACTTTTTCACACAGGTTCTCTTGACAAAGCTCGAGTCTCTTACATCAAACTTTTGAGTACAAGATGTTTTTAGGGAAAAAGTATTTCAAAAGAATGAGACCCACCTGATGGGCTCGACATATCAAGTCCAGCTCGTGTCTGTTGAGGAATTTGCTGACAACATCGGGGCCGAAGGTGAACGACACGCCGCGGTCGTTCTCACCCCATCCTGTGACATCTTTGTCTGGATCCGACCACAGCAGATCACACAACAAACCTGCCAAAACATTTGCTTTATTGCCCTTATTTCTATTGGCCCACTATTTATTTATTAAATTGATTTAATGGTCCACTCATCACAAATTTTATATAGTTGTCGGCAACTGGAACGAGTTGGTATTGGTAAAATAGGGATCTGAATGTTCGCAATCAAAAGTAGTTTTTTAAAATTGTTACTGCTAGTTGTCGCCCGCAGCTTCGTTTACGCGAGAACCGTGCATTTTGTCGCAATAAATGAAGGCCGTAAGCCTCAAGGTCAAATCTACCCTTGTGTTAAATTTCATCAAGTTTGTAATATTGAATTTATATTTATAATATTAGGTAAGAATTTCAGGCCTTATTTACCAGTATCGGGGACATCTGTGGGCCTCATTATTCTCCTGATCTGCTCCATTCCCTGAAGGTCTGGCGATAGACCGCCGTGACAGCAAAAGATCTTCTCATCAATAATAGCGGCAATAGGGAGGCAATTAAAGCAATCGGTAAATGTCTTCCACAGTTTTATGTTATATCGACGCTTGCATTCGTCGTAAAAACCTGTGGAAAAAAGTAATGTGATGACCACAGTTATGAAGTGAAAATGACATAAAATTAAAAATATTAAGGTAACTGTTTTGTTTAATTCAAAGTAAAGCCGAGTTCAGACTGTTCAGAAGTCATAGACACAAGAAAAGTGCACTTGAGTTATTTCCTTATTCAATGAGAAGACTCAAGTGCAAAAGAAATTCGCATAGCGATTTTTTTTTTATGTTGAATATCTTTTAGCGGAGGCCGCGTCCTAAAACACGTATTACTATTCGGCCTCTCGCCATGCCTTAGAAAGTGGCACAAACACTCACGAAGATAAATGTTTTGGATTTAACTACAACCACACCGAACATGATCTTTGTGATTCTTCTTTCACAGAATCACAAAGTAAATCTTGCATGAAATAGAATCACAAAGTTAATCAGAAGATTTACTTTGTGATTCTATTTCATAATTATTTTTTGGGTGTTTTTGTATTTTATATTGTGGTAGGTATGATTATCTTGAGCCAATCTCAAAATCGAATAATAGATTAATGATGAATGCGGTAACTAATAAATGCACAAGAAAGATGTTGGAAAAGATACTTTTAGGTAGGTACGTATTTGAGATAACTTTGCGCTCACTTCGATACTTACCATAAATACGATTGATGCTGGCGCACTCATGATTGCCTCGCAGCAAAAAGAAATTCTCCGGGAATTTTATTTTATACGCGAGCAGGAGGCATATAGTTTCCAGCGATTGCTTGCCGCGGTCCACATAATCGCCCAAAAATAGATAGTTGGCTTCGGGCGGAAAGCCGCCATATTCGAATAAACGCAGTAAGTCGGTGTACTGGCCGTGTATATCACCTGAAATAACACGGGGAGATAATCGCGTAGAAAACACTTTTACGAGGGGTCGTAAAAGTGTTTTTCGAGGGGAGGGTCGGTACCGTGAACATTTAGTACATGAGATTACACACTCAGCAACATGTATCAGTATCAGGGAGTAATATAGAGACTCACAGGATTAAAAACGGCCGAACATAGTATACATAATAATGGCGCATAATTGCGCGTCGTACATTTCTTTGAATTTGAATCCAATTCGGCGCGAACTGATGTTACTGCCACGAGCAGTCATGACTCGCATTTAAAGGCTAAAGAGAGCTGATTGTAATTTGGCAGAATGTTCAGAATAGAATAATTCGTCTTATCTGAGATATCATGCACATAATCTAGTCATCTCTACAAAATTCATGATCTATTTGTAAATTCGTCGACACTCCTTATCGCATTAGTTGCGTCGGTAATCTGTCCGACTGTGCTATGATATTTAGTTTACCTAAGTATCATAGCACAGTCACAGACACAGTTTTAGCAAAGAATTTAGCCAAAAATATAGTATTGTATAGTTCAGATAATCTTAATTACAAGCTGTATATCCAATTATGTATCATGTGTTCAAGATTATGAGAACTAGCAATGCCACACAAGTGTAAATTGTTTTACTTTCTAGACTCAAATTAACTTATTTATATAATAATATTGTCTTAATATATAATATTATCTTATTAATTATATAGTATACTTAGGGGACCTGGTTAGTTTTATGTAAATAATGAGAAAGGACACATGGTATAATCTATACCAGTACTAGGCAAAGTGATGTTAAAGAAATGTATATCTGTAAGAAGGAAAGGAAGAAAAAAACATCCAAACTTTTACTCACCACAAATTTTCAATGGTGCTTCAAGCTCCAATAGTATTGGCTGTTGCAAAAATATTTCCCGGGACTTGGTACAGAGGCCCCGGACCTCCGACTCTGACATCTGAACCGTCTTTCCCGGGCGACATCCTCGAACTATGAAAATAAAATCATTTCACATTTAATATAGAGGCAAAATTGTGTTGCATAGATAAGCAAATATGCATGTTCTATGTATTTTAAGGTAGTATTTTTAAAATAGTAACAAAATATGTTTATGGTATTGTCTGTACAAAGCATGCTAATTATAGCAATGTATCTCTGGCTGTATGAATGTTAACAAAACAGTATCAAGGGTTGTGTCTCGGAAGAATTGAGTGTTGTAATTTGCAAGAAGGGAATTTTCTTCTAATTTTTACTAAGTGTTTTCTGTGGTATGTTGCTAGAGGGCATCTATTTAAAAAAAAAATGTATTATGATGTGTACAGATAGTAAAACCACCAATATTTCGGACCAATTATCATTGGCTTTCTTACAAGACATTTTTCACTAGGGATCACAACTCGGGGCAATCAGAATAAATCGTATCCAAGGACTAGAAAATAAAAAGATAATGATGATGGCTAGCTCAATACAAAAATATTTTGGTGGTAACCATACATTCTCCTGAAAAGATGTCTTTGAATTTCCCTTTTCGCCTTGCAGTGTCCTGTTGCATCCTGTATACTGATGTAACCCATAAAAAGCAGCATGATAAAGTGAAATTAACATGTAAAGTAATATACAATGCGAATAAAGCATAACAATAAGCCCATGAAATTGTCATAATGATTGTCATCTTACAAATGCATAGATTTGTAGTAAAATCCTAACAGACGTGATTATTTTTTGGATATGTCCACAGAATAGTCTAGTATTAACATTTATTAGCGACCAATCGTAGATTCCGATAAGAATTGAGGATAATCGATTTATTTATGAGTTTCTATACCTATAAATGACACAACAATTACGCAACTGGAAAGGTATTTACCGCCAAAATTATAATTATTATGATAGTTTAGACAAGGCAGATTGTAAATAATCACTTTGGAAAAGTAAAAGATTGCACTTTACCTTCTAAAAGCCTGTGAATAAGACTGTCAACATTAAGTTCGTCAGCCATATTTACTACACTGAAAATAAGTCAGACGTCAGTCGTCAAATTACAAAAGTCAAAAGAATTTTGTTCTATAGACAATCATGTTTTTTTTAAAATAATTTATGCACATAAAACCGATGAGCCGACAGTCGACATAAATTTTAAAAACTTGCTTTTTTTTCATTTCCCTTACGGTGAATCGTTTGTGAACGTTTGTGACAGCTTTAGTTTCGTTTGTGACTAGGTATTTAGTTTATCTATGAATTATGATTAACGCGCCTTACTCACGGTCCAGCCTGCAAATCCAGCACTGGTACTAATATTACACTGTTAAAAGTGTCAATACTATTAAAATTTTGCCTACAATTCCACTTCAAGGACGCGGTATTAGATTTGCAAGAAGGATGGAAGCCCCCTAGTGTTGGCGTAAAGTGCCATACTCACGGTCCAGCCTGCGAATCCAGCACTGGTACTAATGCGCTTTTGGCCTTGCAAGAAAAATATTTCTTATCTGTAAAACATAGACAACAACATTTTGTTTTATATTTCCTATTTTGAAATGGCAAAATGTCGCTCATCGCGGTTGTCAAGCTATTTTCTCATCGCAATGTGCCGTTCTGGCGCATACTATGTATGAAAATTTACAGATTGTCGTGTGCGTTGTATTTTATTTCAGACAATACTTGACGGCTATTAAAAACTCCATGGCTTTTAGTTGCAACAAGCGATATCGGTATCTTGTTTGGATTTTCTTGAACTTCTTTATCAAAACAACTCGAAATGATACAGAAGTGCCTGTAAAAGCAATGATTAGGTATGTTTAAACAGTGAAAATCGAGTGTAAGTTTAACGAGAGACCTTTTACCATATTGTCTCTATTTACCATGGAGGAGAAAATGGATAGTGAGAACAGTTACAGTCACAGTGGGGATAGCAGTAGTTCTTCTGATAGTTCAAGTGGTAGTTCAGAATGCGACGAGGAAGTAACAGAAGCCGTACGCATATTAGGACAAACCCTCGAACTACCCCAGGACTTATGCGAGGATTATTCAGTATTCAGAGAATTCTTCTCTCTGAAAACATGGGAAAGCTTGGATGATAAACATAAAGAATATCTGAAAACATTACTGCCTGACTTCAAGGAGGATGATGAGGAAGAAAAAGATATGACAATAGACATGTTATTCAACTGTGAACCATTCCATTTCTCATCACCTTTAAATATTTTTTTCAATAACTTGAGACAGGGCAACTATAGGCCTGACATTGCAAGGATGAGGAAGTTTTTAATGAAAGCTAGGGCCAAACAACAAAAACATAAGGTAATTTTTGTGTCGAAACTATTTTATAGTAACTTCTTTGTTCTTTTTATATAAAAAAATTGAAATGCCTACTTGTTTTTTGTTCATACAGATCAAATCTTATTACGCTAAAACACTACCTGAAGTGTTAATATCAAGAGAGAGATTACTGGCTGTAGCGAAAGCCGTTCCTCCTGGACCCACACCCTTCATACCAAGTATCCCACCGAAGCCTTCAGCTAAGAACAATTATAAACCAATATATGTGAGAGCGAGACAGAGGTATTTTGATGAGCTGGGTGCCATATGGAGCGAAGTTGGATGTGATGAGTCCGATGATGAAAACTATCCTGAAGGTGCTCCTGAAAATACAGTTAAGAAAAGAAAACTGAACCCTGGACAGGTAAAAAAGTTTAACCATTCACATGTGGGCATTATAAATATTACAATAATAATTAATTTACATAATATTATTCAAAACAATAAAATTACATACATATATTCTTATAATGAGACAACAAACAAAGTGCATTCTTAATTTTACATAAAATTACATGTAACAGTATACAATAGGGTGCTCAGCGACATTAGTTATAATTTTTATTATGGTTTTAATATTATAGATTATAATTTTAACATACTATATTTTTACTACACTTGCATTTTTTAAATATGGGTTTTGCCTGTTTGTAACAACTTTTATTAATTCTTCTGAGAAATATAAGATACTAATTGTTTTCATCATATCAATTTTATCAAAAACAATAAAAAAAAATGATATCAATCAAAAACAATTTTATGATAAATTTATTTATTTTAGAATGTGGAAACAGTGTCTGGTACCCTAGGAGCTATGGATTCGGCACACCCTTCCTCAATAGCATGTCTAAAAAGTGTTCTGGCTACTCACAGAGCACGAAGGCAGTATAAAGAGGTATTGTTTCTTTTAAACTGTTCAATCACTATGTATTGATGTTCAATCACATGTTTTCTTTTTTGACCATTTGTAAACAATGGTGTGGGTTATACTTCTAACATTTAATTGTAATTATTTAAGATTTTAACATATAATTGTTTTTTATTCCAAATATAGAAAAAAAATTTACTGAGTAAGCAGCCTGTAAAATTATGAAGCTTATGTTGTTTTTTGTTTTCAAGATATATTTTTTTTAATGTTTTCTTTTACAGAACCATCCTGAGTTAAACACAACTGGTTTAACACTGGATGAAATAAAACAAAGGGTGTCACTAGTGAACGGTACCAAAAAGCTCATGTTTGGTGGACATAAAGTTGAAACTCCAGTCCACAAAGTTAAGAAGGTGCCCAAAGGTGGTAACCAAAAATTGAAAGATCTGAAAACAGCAATAAAGAAAGTAAAAGAAGAAGAAAATATTGAAAAAACACCTTTGCTGCCAAATATAAAAATTAAGAGTGAACCCGATGCATCAGATTCTGAGCATTCCTCTGTATTAGATCCAGTTGCAAGTCCAAAACAGAAGAAATTACTAGATCAAAATGAGATTAAGCAAGAAGTGTCTGACACTAAGTACTTTGGGTATGTTTTTCATGAACTATAAAAAGCACATATAGATGACATTTTTTAAAAAAGAATTAACATGTAATGAAATATGTTTAACAAAGATATTTTATGTGAAAATTATTTATTATATTTTATTGTTTATTCCGTCTGTAATCAGAGTTGTTTAGTTTTCATTGCTTAAATATCTAGGAATCATAATATTACTTGAATAAAAACTGTTGTTTTTAATTACAGTGAAAGTGATTTGGACATATCTATAAAGGAAGAACCACAGGACTGCATTGTTCCGAATGCATATAACTCGAAAATTTGTCAGCCAGTGCCTATTAAGTTGGAAGACCTAGATGGAATTGGTAAGATTAATAAATATATTAGGCTCTGTTTATTACATTTAATATGAGAATTTATCATTTTAAATGTAAAAATGTCAAGTGTTTGATAACATTATATTGTTTAGTACAAATGCAATGAGCATAATATAATGTTGTCAGTCTTTTATGTTATAAAATTGTGTAATTTTAAATGATTTTAATTTGATGTATTATCAGATAATTTGATCCTTGAGCAAGTAGATCATTCTCATTAGAATGATTTGACTTTTAACTTGTGACTGTGTGTTGTCAATATAATAATAACAAATGATGAGGAAATTCTGCTTGCTAAAGGATCAAATTCCCTTATAGTACATTTCTGTACAAAAAAAAAACAGTTTCACCTCATTAAACAGATATGATGGCACTACCTGTGGAATTAGTAGACGAATCCGGTGATGTGATGGCTGTGAACGAACCAACGGAAGTGAAAACGGAACCATCAATAGAAGATGAGGCGTTGACAGAGACAACTCATGCCAACTTCTTGTCTCTGGTTCGCGCGCTGTTTCCGGCCAGGGCTGCACATAGAGCGTCAAAACAACAGTTGCACGCTAGATGTGTTGCGGTCATGCGATCACCGATAGCGCCGTTGAATACTTGGTATAATTGTAAGTATTATGTTTATACCTGTGTGCTTACTTTTCCAGAAAAGGAAATTTCGCTGCAATTCTCTCGCGCATGTTTATTGGACATAAATTCAGTAGAAAATGTAAACTTCATACTAAATTCACTTGTAAACAATGCTGCTAAAATAAATTTTTAATAATTATTATGATAAACGTTTGTATTTCAGTGTCAGACGACTGGTGCGGGGAGCTAAATTCGGCGTTGGAGTTTCTTGCCGGCGATAGAGGGCCGCACCCAGAAGACTATGTTCCTTACTTACAGTATATACCTAGTACACAGGTTAGCATTATTTGTTTCGTATTTATTATCACTATGAATAAACTTATAAATATAAAAAAAAACAACCCAGAAATGTCCATGGACAGTACTAATATAAGCGATTTTTTTGGCAAAATTACAGTCCGAGTTTAAAATTATAATAAAAAATAACAAAATAAACTCCTCACATTTATCATCTCATTCGATAAACTAAAGATGTGTATACACAGATGTACCAGTGGATAGGAGCGGGCCGCGACTGTGACGCTATACTAGGCCGCCTCTGTGAGCGATGGCTAAGGGCCGCGTCGCCAACGCCCGCGCCTAGAGAACCTCCGCCGTCGAAGTAAGTAAACGAGCAGATTGATTGTTAACTGATGGTTAACGATTACGGACCAAGGTCACAAGTCTAGAAGTTACATGTTACTGACCTTGTAAATCATGTTCGGCTTTGTTACTTGAGCTCACCCGGCGAAATAAAACAGACTGTTAATGGACGCTGGTTGTCCGTGAGGCCATAATCTGATTAATCAATCCATTCATGCCAAAACGTTTGAATATTTAAATAGCAATATAGTCATATATAATATAACGCTATGACTGTTTTTCTACATTTAGATATCCTACTAATTGGGTAGTGAGACAACCGACAAACGTCGAAATAGCGGAGTTCCGAGCTCAAGAAAGGCGGAGATTTAGTACACCGTCAAAGCCATTTACTTACGTTCTATTTGGGTAAGTATTCTTTTTTATAACTATTGCTATATTTAACACATTAACAAAATATAATGATATTGTACAACTTATGATTATTTAAATTTCATAAAATTACCTACTACATGCGTTGTATTAGTTTCAGTAAGGTTTATATAATAAACATTTTTTAAATCAGAAGGCTAATTCTCGTAATTATTACGAGTTACGATTTAAGTTCGATTCGCATTATGGTTCCAGGCTCAATTTATTTTGTCCCACTTGCACGATTTGGTGCGTGTGCGAATGCGATTGCTTTATTTGAGACCATGGAGCTAGTACAAAGAGGAGAGTTGTGTCTTGTCTTGTAAAAATTACTTGGATAGCCGTGCTGGTGATATTGAGGGCATTACATTTCATGTGTAAGTAATTAGAAACTAAATTTATTATAATTGTTCTAGAAAAGTCTCTTAGCGTTGGTTATATTAGAAATTATTCTACTTGCCAATAGATATCGTTTTTAACACGGGGATTAAAAATATGTACTAGATACCTTATTATTAATTATTTTAATCATCATACGTACAAGTAGCGGCAAGTAAGTTTAGCGCTGAGCGAAATGTAGAGGGGATAGCTGCGCATGGGTACAGTCGCGCATGCAATACAATTATAACTTTAATAAAATAATTTTAAGAACATATTTAAATGTACTCTTTGTACACTACCGAGTGATTAAGTTTATGGGGAGTAGAAAAAAAATATATAATCGAATTTGACAATTTTTATTTAATATAATAATTAATAAAACAAGTTTTCTGAACAAGACAACAAAATTTATACACATTTGTTTATACCGCCCATCTTTAGTCTGAATCAGATAATGGTGTCACGCCTTCCATTAAATACATCATACACCATTTTTCGTGCCTGTCTTTTCAAAACAGTATTTCTTCTAGGCATGTTCACTGTTTAAAGTCACAAACAAATTTAATAATAAAAACCAACAATAATAATAGAACTCAAACTTAACAAAAAACAATAACAATGAAGGGCAATAACAATAGATTTTAGAACGCGACTGTTTTTAATTATAATCGAAAATGCTTAAATTGACTTGTGTTAATAAGGTTAATAAAGACGGTATTCGGTAAGTATACAATCCTTACTAATATTATAAATGTGAAAGCGTGGATGTTTGTTACGCTTTCACGCAAAAACTACTGAACGGATTTCGATGAAATTCGGTATGGTAGTAGTTTAGACTCTGGATTAAAACATAGGCTACTTTTTATCCCGAAAAAGTAGTGTTCCCGAGGAATACTATACTTACGCGGGCGGAGCCGCGAGCAACAGCTAGTATCTTATACTTTAAACGAGACGAGTTTCTATATACATATATAATCGGTATCTCGACAACGGTACAAGTATTACCATGAAATTTAGTATGCAGGGAGTTCTGGGGGAGAAAAATCTATCTAGATACGTCTTATCCCTTAGAAACTGCGCATTTTAAGCAATATGTGTTTTTTTCGTCGTGTAACAATAACATATCAATAATTTCGACTCTCTTACGTCAGTCTGGTTGGCAGCTTGGTATACGTACCTACGTATAACTTTTGCATTATTTAGAAATTCGGAATGTGGTGGGTTCGAATCCCGGTAAGATAAATACTTTTGTGATTCATATCATTTCTTTTCCCTTTATATTTTTTTTATTTATTTTTATTATTTATCGTTGTATCTACTAAAACATCGAGCAAAGTTCGGTCTCCTACATAGACTACGGATCACCTATCATCAGAGTTCACAATAAAAACTTATAAAGGTCACCTTATTTATAGTCACCTATTAATCTCCGCACCACACCGTGACTCCTCATCAGAATACGCTTAAAGGCAAAAAAAAGTCAATAAATAGCAGCTCTATATAAATATAATACTTACTAGCTTTTGACCGCGGCTCATCCCGCGTAAATACAGTATCCCACGCGAAAACTGTACTTTTTCGGGATGAAAAGTAGCCTATGTGTTAATCTAGAGCTTAAACTACTGCCATACCAAATTTCCTCAAAATCCCTTCACTAGTTTTGCGTCAATGAGTAACAAACATCCATCCATCCTCACAAATTTTCACATTTATAATTATAGTAGTAGGATGTACTACATTGATTTGACTCTACCTAGAGCTGAAATGTAGAAATGTAGAGGGGATAGCTACGCATGGGTACAGTCGCGCACGCAATACAATTATAACTTTAATAAAATAATTTTAAGAACATATTTAAATGTACTCTTTGTACACTACCGAGTGATTAAGTTTATGGGAGTACAAAAAAATATATAATCGAATTTGACAATTTTTATTTAATATAATAATTAATAAAACAAGTTTTCTGAACAAGACAACAAAATTTATACACATTTGTTTATACCGCCCATCTTTAGTCTGAATCGAACGCGACTGTACAGTCAGAAAACCGCGGAGCGTCGTATCACGGCGGGGGACGGAGTACGACTGGCTAGCCAATCGGCGCTACGCACGAGCACCCTACGTCCCTATAGCCCCCCTGAGAGACCTAATTTTTGACTTCTGCCCAATAACGGTCAGCGCTAGAGTTTCGTGCCGCTACCTGTACAAAAGTTTTTTTTACAGTATTTTCTAAAGACTTTTCAGTAGCAAAGTAATATTTAGTTTTCCATCATTTATTAAAAACGTTATTAAAACCACAAATGCATGTGGTTTTAATAATTTTGCCTACTTTTTTTTACAGAAACCCATATTGTTTCGTAAATGGAAAGTAATTTATTTAACTATTATTTATTTGACAAAAATAACATCGTTACTTACATAATAAATATACTTAATTTTAACTCGGTATGTTATTTTTTTGTATATGAACACTACATCCTACTTACTATTATAAATGAAAAAGTTTGTAAGGATGGATGGATGGATTTATGGATTATGGATGTATGGATGTTTGTTACACTTTCACGCAAAAACTACTAAACCGATTTCGATGAAATTTGGTATGGTATTAGTTTAGGCTCGGGATTAAAACATAGGCTACTTTTTATCCGGAAAAAGTACAGTATTCCCGTGGGATACCCGATACTATATTTACGCGGGCGGACTGACGGAAGGGACGAATGGCTAGACTGACCAACCGACGGACCTCCTCCGGTTTTTCGTCGGTTAAAATGCCCCTTATTCCTTGAACCATTTTAGTTCGCTCTCTTCACTAGCTCGATGATTAACTATAATATGTTCTACATAATTGTAAAAAACGAACGAGCGGATAAAAAAAAACGTCAAATACTTAATAGTCTGAGCAGCAATTGCGTAAATCCGCCATTGTTGGTCTGTTGTCTTATTGAAATTTTATTATGATAATCATAATAAAATTTCAATAAGACAACAGACCTAGACCTATGACCTACAGACAGTATTTATAAACCCCCTTACTAATAAAAAGATTTACACAATGGATAACTTAAACAACGTTGCTGTCTTTGTCTGTCAAGTGACTTTTCCAATGCATCAGACAAAGACAGCATCAATACAGTTATCCGTTGTGTAAATCTTTTTATTAGTAAGGGGGGTTGTGTTAGAATAAAAAAAATTGTGGTAAATGACGAATAAGATCAAATCTGTTTAAAAAACTAAATGTAAGATCAAACAAATTCCATTCGTCATTTACCACAGGTCGTTTAATTTAACACTTTTATTATAATAATTATAATATTTCATTAAATAAAACATAACGAGATGGCTTTGGTAGTAATAAGTAAAAATTACTGCCTGGTTTAATTTTTTTTAATAGGTACGCCCCTGTTGACCAATATGTAATCTTGCGTTTAGTGCCATCTAGTGTGAGATAGCAAAATTACGTAGTAAGGTCGATAACAAGTCAAGTAGGCGGATTTTGACACCCGGCAAATTATCACGCTTAGTTTCATGCTAAAAGTTCATTACAACGACTCCTCTTTTTACCAGTTCCATATTTGAGACTGAAGCTGTACTTTGAATTGAATGTTCTTAATAACGAGAAATGGCTGTAATGCCGCCATAAGAATGTACACATACATAATATTATTCTTTACTGCATATTATTATGTTGTACTATTTTCATACATATTTTTATCTATTTTATGCAATTAAAATAATTATATAAATAAATTATCTTCTCTCGTCCAGCTACCGGTCGTCAGTAGGCGCGGTGGGCGGGGCGCGGGGTGGGGCGGCAGGCGCGCGCGCAGGCGGTGCGGGTGCGGCACTGGTGTTGCCTCAGCACCCGCGCGCCGTGGCGTTCGTGCCGCTGCTGCGGGACGCGGTGGCGCGCCTACCCAACGGGGAGGGCACGACGCGACACGTTGTCACGCTGCTCAAGTATAAAGTTTACATGAAAATGATTACTTAATGAAAGTTTTTAAAAGAGGTTTAGATATAGAAATACTCACACTGGCGTAACGCGTTGATAAAATACTTATTTTAACGTTGATGAAGCTAAAGTTATAGTGTATTACACATTTTGAAAATATGGCTATTGCATTACACATTTGAAAAACTGGTCTGCATAGTATTTCATTATGCGTAATAGGTGTGATTATATTTGTAAATGTTTAAAAGACGTATTTTGTTTGTAAAACAACAGTATATTATGTATTGAATGGGTTCTAGAAGTATTTATGTAGTACAATTTATTTAATTCTATATAGAATGTCGCAGTGGATAGTACCCTGCAGCGAGCAAGTGTTGACTAGTGCTGTGACCAATGTTTTGGAAAAACTCGCCGCGGTCAAGCGTGATCCGTTCGTCAAATATGATCAGAGGACATCAATTTGGACTTACCTTCATAGACACAAGTAAGCGTTTCTTTTGGTTCGAATGTCTTATAATTTTATTTTATAATTATCGGAAATCCTATTGAATTATATTTGTTTTCAACTTTTTTATTGCAGAAGTGAAGAGGATTGGCTGAAAAGTACAGCACGAAATCGCCCTATCAAATCAAATAGCGTATCGTCAACGCCATCAGTTCATACACCGGTATGTTTTTTTATTTTTCATAAAGACTTACATACGAGGCGCGCTGCAATTAAAAAAAACATACTGTTGTTTTTACATACATACAAAGTTTTAGATACGTTTTCCACTGTGAACATGTTCCTTAAATTATTATTTCTCAGTGTTAATATGAACTATATTTTTAGATGGATATGGATGTCACTAATCCTGAAGAAGTATTGGAGAATGCTTCAGACAGCGACGTAGATGTGGACGACACCAGTGCTCCGACGTCAACTGCTCATCTCTCTTCAGCTCAGCTGCTCATGCAAGCCACCCAGGCTACCTCAAACCCAGTACACATCACCAAAGCCAAAGGAAAACTCATACTAAGCCCAAAACTAAAGGCCACCCCACAAAAACCACAACCAAAAATGCCCAGTCTCGTTCAAACCAAAACAAGTCCCCAAGTAAAACCGGTCAGCCAAGCAAATACCGTTCAAAATCCGAAGCCAACTCAAACGCAGCCGAAACAAGCGAGCTTACTTCAATCTCCCAAATCTAATCCGACACCACCCAAGCCAGCTCCAAAACAGACCATACAAACTAAGAGTATAGTGAAGCCAAGCATGCAGTCTCCGAAACAGACGCCTAAACAGAATATAGTGGTTCAAGGTGTGAAACAAAATGTATCGTCGCTTGCCAAACAGATCAGTGAGTCGTTGATCACCCAAATGTCGACGACACTACCGTCAATTGTGATAGCCCCACAACGATCACCGCTCATGAAACAAAAGTCTGCCAGTAAGATTGAGACCCCTCAGCCAATGGTATGTATCATATATAATTTTGTTGTTAATTATTATTGCTCTTATACATATTTAATAGTACATAATTAATAATTTATCGCATGCCCAAGGGGGAGGTAAGGGATTTTATGGACCAGGAACGCAAGTTTACAACACGTGTATTACCAGTGTAACTCCTCTGGTCGTGAGGGTGTTCATGGGCGGCATTCTCCATTTCATAAAAAAATGTTTTTTTTTTACCGGCCATGTATTGTATATAAGGGAAGAAGTAACTACGTGAACTATTATCATGAAGTGCTTATTTTTTTCCGAAATTGTATATAAAACTTGTATTGTAGGTAACAACCATCACTTCATCGCAGCAAAATGCAGCGGTGGCATCAATACTGCAGACCAACATCACTACAACCTTACATCAAAGTACTACCTCTACGACAAAGGTAACTTCATAACTATTTGTGAATTATTGTAAGTACTTACAAAATGATAAATTGTAACGTATTTATACTCATATTAAATATTTATATATTTTTAAGGTTTCGTATTTTACTGTATACTGTATAACTACAAACAGTTCTCACAATGTCAGGTATCCTTGCTTGAGCTGTTATAGTTAATCTCACTTTAAGATTGAATTTAACAGCAATTCATTGTTTGTAATACCGATTTTTGTTGGTAAAACAAATTTTACATTTTTTAGCTGACGCCCGTGACGCGATCGCTGCTAATACGGCCGTCCGCTGTGCAGACAACCACGAAGAGTGTTGTTACCGTCGTTACAACACCCGCTCAGGTAATTGTCATTTCTGTTTTAACAAAATTATCTCTTACCAGCCCTTAACTTTGGAAGAGTTTGGGATAAAGATATATTATGTACATGAATGTACATTGTGTAAAAACTGTCCGTCAACTAAGTATACAATATACGTTAATAAGTTGAGTTCAATTGAATTAAATTTTTCAGGTTCCTTCCACACCAAGGCGGAGTGTTGTTAGAGTGTTGAGCCCTGCGAATCCGTCCTCCGGCAAATCCCTTATATCGCCGAAAGCGCTTTTACACCAAAGTGAGTAGTATGTATAGAAAATAACAAACCAATGGTATAATTTATTTATTTACTTATTTATAATAACTAACATAAATTAATAAAACGTTTCCTTTCAGGCACACCCGCAACAAAGAAGCGTACTTTACCCAGTGTGTCAGACTCCATAATAGTCCAGGTATGGTTTAGTCTGAAGATAAATAAAGCAAAAATTGTAAACATACCTCAATATACACTATCCCCCTTACTAATAAAAATATTTATACAATGGATAACTTAAACAATGTTGCTGTCTTTGTCTGTCAAGTGACTTTTCCAACGCATCAGACAAAGACAGCAACGTTGTTTAAGTTATATGTTGTGTAAATAGCTTTATTAGTTAGGGGGTATATATCTATGCTTTCGTAGAATTTTCAATTAGAAGCATCAGTACGAGAAAATAAAACAAGCAGATCCAATCGTTGTTACAATATATTTATAAATTCATAATATTTACGCACGCGATCTGTTTACAGACGACGGCAAGCAGCACGAGCACGAGCACGGAAGTGAGCTCTAGCGTGTCGAACCTGACGACGTCGCGCACCGTGCAGCTCGGCACGCAGCTGCAGCTGTCCTCGCTGTCGCAGCTGCAACAACTGCAACAGCTGGTGCGGCTGCCCAGCGGACAAACCGTGCAGTTGGCTTCGCCGCACACACTCCAGGCGCTCAAAGTCACGCCGCAACTGAAAACACAGCCGCGACCGCTCGCCGCGAACAAACCCTCCGTCCATATACCCTCCACCGTTCAAATTGCAGGCCAGACCGTGCAGATCGGTGGCCAGACTGTCCAATTAGCTGGCCAGACGGTCCAACTAGGCCACACGGTTAAATTGCCCGGCGGCCAAACCGTGCAAGTGGCCAGCCCCTCCCTGTCCTCGAGCGTGCAACTCCCGAGCGGGCAGACGGTTCAAATCGGCGGCAACGTCCAGACGGTCCAACTCGGCCAGAACGTTCAATTATCCGGCCAAGGCGTGGGCCAGACCGTTCAATTGTCTGGCCAGACTATGGGCCAGACCGTCCAGATCGGCGGCCAGACTGTTCAATTACCGAGCGGCCAGACAATACAGCTGGCTAACGGTCAGACCCTGCAGCTAGCTAACGGCCAGACCATACAGTTGGCCAACCAGCAGATACCCAAATCGATGACGCAGGTCGTCCGGGCGCCCGGAGATAAAACCGTGCAGCCGATTGTGGCGAAACTGCTCACTAACGCACAGGTATTATAATCTTTTTGTCTTATTCTTCTTGTATATAAAAATGGATTGCAATTCCAATGTCCCGCGTAACTCGAGAACGGGTGGGTCAATTTGGCTAATTTTGGTCTTGAAATAATTGTGGAAGTTCAGGGAAGGTTTAAATGGTGTGAAATATTGGAAAACTTACGGGGGAAAAACTAAAAACGATGATTGAGTTTTCACATACAAACACATATATTTATAGGTGCGTTCAGTTTATGGGTTTGGTTGGATAGCAAAACAGTTCATTTTTTCAGAAAAATAGTTCAGCCCCAGCATGTTGTAGGTGTAGGGAGTAGGTACAGTTCCTGGTTTTATTTTCATAAACAATTTGTATCAACCAAGAGAATCCTAGTAGAACTGATGACGAGTCGCATAGGAGAAGGGGCATCAAAAAGAAAATTATAGGTATATGGGGATGGTGGGTGGGCGGGTAGGTTGTTAGGTAGGTAGGTACTAGGTGTCGATGTAGGTGTAGGTATAGGTGTAGGTTGTAGATGTTGGTTGTAATTGTTGTTATTTATTAATTCCAGTACTTAGTTAAGACAACGTGTATCGGGACAGTTCTTATTAAAAATTCTGTGTTACGATTATATCACCTTAAACTAGTTAGAAGTTGAAAGTTTTTAATATTATAACTTAAAATATGTTTATATAGACGCAGATGATCTCGCTGGACAGCGGCGCTGCGGGCGCGGCGGGGCGGACGCGCGGCGTGCGGGTGTTGGCGCCGGCGCGGCCCGTGCTGCTGGCGGCGGGCAAACCTCTGCAGAACATCATACTGCAGGTACAGTCGCGTCAAACGAGACATGTTAATATTTTTGACCAATTTACACTCCAATAACTTTACTACTAACTTACTTTACTAACGACTTATACTACTTATATATAAATAACAATAAGTACACTATAATGCTAACCATTTAAATGTTACTTCGATTTTAATTTTTGTATACCTTTAGATTAAATTTAATCTGAAAACAGTATACTGTGCATAAAGACACGTCCAGCATTTAATCACATCTACTATCGCTAAACGAACTTGTTACCATGAACACGGAGGTTTATACGAGTGACTTTTACTAGCAAATTTTATTTTATATATTATTTATTTATTTGATTTGGTAACTAGCAGCTTATTAATAAGTGAGACAGACAGACAGACTTAGTATAGAGACAGCACAATTAAAAAGAAGACTTTTTTTTTAAATCAAGTCTTTCTTTAGTAGTTTTTTTAGCAAAAGGATCTAAGTGTAGTTCCTTAGATAGTGCATCAATGGCATTACTTGCTCGCACCAGGAGGAATTTCCTCTATAGCTGGTGATGTAAACTGGAACCAACAATGGAATGTTATAATATCTACGGGATCTAGAAGGAATATTAAAATTAAGCTTAAAGAAAAGATTAGGACACTCAATTTCGTTATTAATCATTTGTAGGATAAATGTGTAATCAGCAATTGTAACAACTATTTACACTATTATGTTATTGATTTGCAGCAAAGCGACGGGACGGCTATTCGCGTGACGTCATCGGGAGGCACAGCCACATCACAAACTTTAGTTTTAAGTAATATTGGTGAGTGAAATTTTATTTAAATCAAGTGTTTGTATGAACGATGTAATATTCTTCTTCTTACCTCTAGCCTGTTTCAAAATCTACGGATAAGTGTAAAGGCGCGTTTCCTGCTCATGTTTTCTCGAAAAATTATACAGAAAACATAAAACAAAAACATTTGTTTTCATACACAAGCTGTCTTCAGCTATAGAAAATGTTTTTGGTTGAAACAAAACATTTTGTGTAGATAAGATCATGAGTTCCGATGAACAAGACGTAAGCACTCGCAGTTTTAGCGATTGCAGATGCAGAACCGAGGAGAAAACACAGGGGGTCTAAAGAGGCCACTTTAGATGTTTCATATATTTTTTTTCAACTCATATTATGTGACCCATTTTACGCATTTATATTGTAAACTGTCAAAATTGATGTTTTCTAATGTGATGAAATCAGATTAATCATGTAGCCATTTTACCATTTCACGATTTTTGTATGGAAAAAAATATATTAAACGCCTAAAGTGGCCACTTTAGACCCCCTGTGTTTTCTCCTCGGTTCTGCATCTGCAATCGCTAAAACTGCGAGTGCTTACGTCTTGTTCATCGGAACTCATGATCTTGTCTACACAAAATGTTTTGTTTCAATGAAAAACATTTTCTATAGCTGGAGACAGCTTGTGTATGAAAACAAATGTTTTTGTTTCATGTTTTCTGTGTAATGTTTCCAGATTTCGAGTTAGGCCATATTTACTGACCCGTAATTTTATTATTTATCAGGAGTTACGAATAGAAGACCGATTTGGGATTGATAAATAATTTCTTCGGTATTTCTATGTTTAATGGCCATGTGAGTGGTGTAACAGTTGATGAGAAATGAAACATTCCTACAGGCGCGGGGAATGTTTTCCGTTCCTCTCGGAAGACAAAAACATTGTGTATTCGAATCGAAACATTGGGGCGTGGCTATACACAAATGTGTATTATCTATTTTTATTTATTTTTATTCTTTATGTACAAAAAAATATACATATTTTAAAGTTATATTATTACAATGGCGTACTTATCTCTATGAGAGATCTCTTCCAGCAAACCAATATAAAATGTGTATATTGGTTGCGTTGCATTTAACTTATACTAACAACCTATAACTAAAATTAAAATACATACCCTAATATTAAAAATACCTAAATATACTATAAATAAACATAATATTATTATAACTATGATAAGTACAAACTAAACAAACTAAACTAATTCCGAATAGTGCAGTTTCAATCGTAATTTAAACGATTTTTTGGTTGATTGACTGTAGGGACCTCCCGAATGTGCTCCGGCAGTCCATTCCAGAGTTGCACCGCAACACACGAAAACGAGCCCTCAAAGAAGATTGTATTACAGTGTGCGATTTCTAGTGGCCTCTTCACTGTTCAAGTGCGAACAGGTCTCTCGCTAGGCGGTGTGAAGCTGAACCTTTCGTAAAGATAGCAGGGAGAATGCAGGGAGAATGGGAGCGAAGAATTTTAAAGAGCAGCGTGAGTGCGAGTTCCTGCGCAACTGCGTATTGGAAGCCAGTTTAGACGCTTACGAAAGTCTGAGATGTGGTCATTTGGATTTTTTTGGATCAATTTGGATCATTTGGATCAATTGGATTTACGCAAACCAAACACATAACGGATACCTAGATTTTGCAGGCGTTCAAGCTTATTTAGTAATGCCTCTGTCATGTCCAAGTAGACAACACCAGCAAAGTCAAAAAGTGGAAGAATGAGAGACTGCACCAGTAGCAACTTAGTTGGAATAGGGAAGAAATTCTGTAGTCGTTTAAGCGCATGCATAGCACCATTCACGCGGCTGCTGACGTTATTGACATGCGCCGACCACGATAGGTTCGAGTCAAAGATTACACCCAAGTTTTTTACCTCATCGGATATCTTTATTATATTGCCATTATAAGTGATATTGTCTAAATTGTGAAAATCGATTCTACTGCATAACTGTTTACTACCTATAATGATAGCTTGCGATTTCTTGGGGTTCACAAGTAGACCAAAGGTATTCGCAAACTCGTTTATGCTATCAAGATCCTTGTTCAAGGTGGAATAATGAAGTTATGGCCAAAGATATTTCATTGATAAATATCGAAAAAAGTGACGGTGATATTCGATGTTTTGTGTATTTCGAAAAAAAAACGCGCAGGAGACGCGCCTTTAGATAGCTTAATGACATGTTTTGTCTCTTTTCTTGACAGAAAGTAAAGTCACAAGCCCGTAACGTAAGCAACGACAATACTTCCGGATAAGCTACCCGACACTTATCAGTAGACTGTAGTCTATAAAACAGGCCCTTAGTATATTACTTTATTAATTTTATAATCAATATACGTTCATTCTATTAAACATATATTTAAAATACTACACTTCGTTTTTAGGGGGTCAAGGAGTAGCCACCTCAACGTCCACAACGCCAGTATTAAAATTACAACAGGTAAATCAAATTTTACGACTTATTAAATATTTTTTATGTCTAGTAAATGTTGTAATTTCTCCTTTTTTCCGCTATAAAACGTAAGATACCTAAGACGTATTTGATGTTTTTTTTTCCTGTTAAAAAAATTAAAGATTACTATAGTCTATTCGCGTTAAGAATGAAGTGAATCATGATCGCAGGTGTCGATAATGTTAATTTTATATGTACGCAAGAATTAATTACTTCATTCTTAACGAGAAAAGGCTAAAGAGACTAAAAAATGTTATATGTTTGGAGTATTTAACAGACAAAAGTATTTTCTTTGGCACCCATTGGTAATTAAAAAATATTTGTTTACTTTTTGCAATTAAAATAATGTAGGATCAAGGTAGAAATGTGATAAATCCATAGAAATGTTATTACCACAGGTGAATCAAATACACCAAGTAAAATTGCCGCAGGGAATTAAGTTACAGCAGGTGATGCATGTTTATACATTACGCATGCTATAACATATAATATGCACAAGTAAAAGTACTCTGACACATAAATTTGCTTTTTGAAGAAATAATTACAAATAGATTTAAGGTATTAAAAACTATGTAAAGTATATACTTACTACTGCGTAAATAAAACCAGATTTTGCATGAAAATTATACAATTTATGAATTTGCATGTGTGCATTGAAGCACTTACGGCCGACTACTGGAACGATAGTTAAATTAAGTGACGCTCAAGTCACACGCTGTCCTTGTCATTTCGCCTAGCAGAGACAGCGACAGCCTGTGAATAGGAGGGCTCTTAATTTTGATCAGCGTTTCAGTATTCGGCCATTAGATACCTAATATGAAAACGGTCTGCGTGCTAGCAGCACAAAGTTGTAACAAATTGCGCACTTTAAAATAGATTATTATTATTATTAAGCACAATATAATTAAATATCTAAACAGATGTTTGGTAAAGGTGATATCTATTTTTACATTAGCGTGGGCGTATTTAAATACCAAGCCCTATCTCTTGACCTAGATCTGATAATCTATATTCTAGAGAGTATTTGTATAATTTTTAAAAATTTTAATTTTATTCTGCAAACTTATTGATACGTCACACGAGTATCATAAACAATTTACAAGTTATTTTATAATTATGTATGTGTAAAATAACTTACATATACTAGTCTCGTTTGTTTTTTCAAATGCGTTCAAAATATATTTGTATATTATAAATTATTTTAGTATTGAAGAAATTTTATTAAACATTATGATGAGCCTTTTAATGCTTTATTTATTTATAGAATTATATTAACGTTCTGTAAATGCCAGGTCTATTATTTAAAACCTGGACTTCTCTCTACAGTAAGCATTCTCTCTACATTGAATTTTTTTTTTTTAATTTATTCATGACCATGGATACAACTCTACATTGAAATAATCATAGTGATACCAAAGCTTTAAAGAAAACTGCTGTTACACAATTGTTTTTATGTACATAAGCGCCGATAATAATAGTTCTTTTTCTGTCTGCTTTGATCTCTTATAACATAAAATATGTCCTCAGGCGGTGTCAAGTGCGAGCGGCAACGCAGGCGTGCGCTCCGTGCTGATGGACGGTCAGCAGCTCAAGCTGGTTGGTGGGAGACACGTGTTGGCGCGCCTGCTGCGACCCGCCGCGCCGCACCCGCCGCAGTAACACGCTACGTGACGACACGCTTGTGACTAAGTCAGTGACGTGAAGACGCTACATTCACGTGGTTAAGTATATGGTCCCACGCTAACCGTCCTACAGACACGCATGTTTCTATGTGACGTGACTACACGCTCGTTCACAGTTCGTAATTCAGTATTTTTTTTGTTCATTTGACCTGATGACTCGTGTCCACACCTCTGTACGATCACGTCCATAGTTTGCAGAGGCTGACTCTCTCCAAGTACAGCCCCTACCAGATATGACAACACACATAGATTGGCGCTGCAATGTGAAGGGGCCAAAGAGGCACACTGTCAATGTGAAGATATTCGCAATGTTGCCAGGTGGAAATTATTGTAGTCGAAACTAGTTTTTCTGTCTGGCAACTGTTTTGATGTAAATAGCGATGTAAAAATAACTGTATTGTTTAGAAACATTAAGAGATCTTTGATTGAGTTATAGTCGGAAACCTTCATATCGGAATTATATTATGACTAGTATGTTATTTTTATGATCTCAGTTAATTGAAAAGTAAAAACAGATACACATCAAAAAAATCGTATTTTTGGTGCCTGAGAAAGTAATTGGTCTAAAATTAAATCTTGTGAAGGTTTGAAATCTTATAACTTGACATACAGCTTAATATGAAGGTTTCTTGTCTTGAGTAGTATATTCTGTAAATATAATATTTAAAATTTAAATGTAGAAAATATTTTGTCGGTTCATAAGTGGGGCGATTCTATTAGGTGTTTTTTTGGGATCTTGACGATAAATAATTTTCATTAAACCATAATTGACATTATTTTTTGTATATATTGTCAAATTTTTTACTGCATTGTTATTATAATAGAAAGAAAGATTACTTTATTATTTGGAAAAATATCCTTTTTATAAAATTCATGTTTATAAAAAAAATTAACATTACAATTTTATAGTCCTTTATTGTGAAAAAATAATTAATTGGAATGGAAATGTAAGAAAGCTTTTTTGGCCACATCAAGTACATTTTTGAATGGGAATGGTTTGAATTAAATTGAGTTTTCATTAAAATGAATACAGTACTGATTTATCGACTGATTTTCTGCGTAATATAGTTTTTTTTTTTAATTTGGAGGTGATTATCAATTTGGTTGTTTTTCTTGACATCATATATAAAATACACTTTAAAAATTATGTTAAATGTTACCAATTAATTTTATTCCAACTTTAAATTTATAATGTAAAATAAAATGAACTGCCTACCACGACTGTACATAAATGTAGAGTAGCATTAGACAATAGACAAGTTTAACGAAGTTCATTTCTAACTTTATATTTTAAAAACCTCACCTTGACAAAGTTAGAAAGAAGTAGTAAACGTGAATATGGCATCTCCAATTTTTTAGTTCAAGGAATTTTATTATTCTTATACAAACTTAAGGGTGCTTACAAACTGTAATTTGTACGTGTGAACGGACTCTACGTGAATAATTTTATTAATAATAACAATCATTGCCTTGTATGGAGCATTGTTATGTTTTAAATTAGTGGATAATATTGTGGAAGTTTGCTAGATCTAGTTCGCAAATTGTGTAAATAGGTGTCTATTAGTTTGGAGTTGAGAGTCGTTTTCGTTATTTAATTCTGCTGCAATATAGGATTGTTAAGTGTCAATTAAATAAAATATTTATAAATATTACTTTGTAATATAATTGATGTCTTGTAAAAAAAAAACTAAGTTCTTGTAAAAAGGAAAATAAATGTCGGTGGGAAAAAATGTTTTTATTTATGTACAATGTACATGGGTGTTTTAGCGTACAAAACAATCACACTGCCTTAAACTAATCCGACACAGAAGCTAACTTAGTCTATCAATATGTGCGATATATTTCGTATGATATAAAACTTTCTAGCATGGCGAGAGTTGACAATTCATAATGTGTTTGTCTATTTAGCTGAATACACAATAATGTTGTGGTAATTAAATCGCAGGGTGTGTTCACACTTAGCTTAATAGTATGCAGTAATCACTTTAAGAGGTCAATTTTTTTTTGACAAAAATTAATTTAATTTGTAGAAACGCAAGTTTCGATTGCGAGCGCATTTTAGTTCAGAGTGAAAGTACTCTAAGTGCAGCTGCATTGGATGTTTCTTGTAGCAAGTAGTCACAAATTCAAGGAAGCTTTTTGATTAAAAATCTTGTATCCTACATATATTTTTTAATTACATTCAGCTAAATACACAAATAAATTCAAACATTAAAATTTAAATATCCACTCACAACAACTGGCAATTCCTTACAATTTGATAATATAACGGTTCCCTTTAATCACATTTGAATATCTAGCTACCTAATGCCCAACATACTTGCCCTTACAACGGCTGATATACCTTAGGCTCAATTCATACTAGCGTCCGAAGGCGAAGTCCAAAGCGCAGCGACGCAAAAATCTATAATTTAATATATCAAATTCACCCATAAGGAATATAATATGTGTATTAAGTTGTGGACATGAGGGTAAATTTCTTACATTAAATATCAGAAATTGGCTTCTAGTCTGCTCTTGTGTTAGTATGCATTGGCCCTAAGGGCTGTCTATTATTAATTTTAGTGACATGTAGATTGTAGGTACTGAAAAATTAAGTATAGACACCCCTACTCACACGCCCTTCTATAATACTGATTCGAATACACAAATAGAACATAGTGCCGTTAAAATACAAATAAATACTAATTGTAACAAAATCCTATCAGTCTTATGTCTATTTAAAAAATAAATTGAACTGGAATGTAACATCGAATACCGATTCCATTATCTAAAGAAACACACAACACACCCTACGGGGCGCTGGAAACAGCACCCGATCCGACGCGGAGACATTTCTCGTGTTATTCCGACCGATTTTCCGATTTTGTTTAATTATTATACAAAATCCGGCCAAAAATAATGCAAATCTTTGAAAAAAGATATTCGGTTAGTGTCGGCCTCAGATTAAAAACTAGCATAAATACCCGGCTGTTAGCAAGAGAAGAAACATATATCGTTCCTTACTTATCCCTCTATATACGACACATGTCGTAATTGCAACGTCGTAAATAAGTATACCATAAGATCACCAACGTAGAGATTATCAGGACAACCTTAGAAAAAAAAATGAACAGACCAACGATTTGCTATCTCTTTCTCATCTCTTATGGGTTTTTGGTATTGATGTTTTATGAGTTCATTCCTTGTTTATTCTTCTTCTTAGGTGTCGTTTCTAGAACGTCATCTCTGTCAGACATTGCCAATGTGACGTTTTTCACTGCATACTTAGTCGTGATGGTGCGTAAAAGATAACGCTCTACACTACGACACTAGCCGAATAACTCTTTAAAATCGATTTGCATTCTTTTTGGCCGTGCTCTAAAAGTATATCAAAACGCGTCGTACGTCGGATCGGGTCGCGTATATCCAGCCTACAAACGAAACCTTCAGAGATATGATATACGCGCCCAACTCTACTCGCCTAGTGATGTAATTACTGGTAACTCGTAAGTCGTAAATCGATTATTGCTCAAACCCATTCTGCTCGCGCAATTCCTAAGGCATAATAGCACACGCAACAAACGAGAACGTAGATCATACGCGCCTAGGTGTAAATTGTTTAGTAGGTAATATAATAAACCAAAGATTTTCAATCAATGTAACTATAACTTTTAAGTAGGTAAATTTACCACCTACTACTACCAACCAACATAATAATCTACCAACCGTAAATAGGTAATTTATTTAAGGCCTGTCTCAAAATCTACGGATATGTGTCGGATAGCTTATTTGCATGTTTATTCTCTATCGCTCGATATAAAGTACTAGCTTTTGCTCGCGGTTCCGCCCGCGTAAATACTGTATCCCAGGGGAACACTGTAATTTTTCGGGATGAAAAGTAGTATGTGTTAATCCAGACCTTAAACTACTACCATACCAAATTTCATCAAAATCCAAATCAAAGTTTTTGCTTGAACGAGTAACATACATCAATCCGTCCTCACAATCTTTCACATTTATAATAGTAGTAGGGAGCAGCATCAAATCTTCCGAATAAGCTATCCGACACATAATATTAGAAGATTGTGAAACAGCCCTCAAAGTAGGAAATTTTTCTGGAAAATGAACAACGATACCTACTCGATAGCGCTTAGATCGATCGTACCTAACTACTTGCATTTAGTATTTATACCTGTTACCTGTTTACATTATGCCTTGTAAATACATCACTAGTCTATTCTTCAGTTATATCCAACTACAAGAGCTACTCCTTTAGAAGTTGTAACAAATCTACGATAAAGCTGTAGGACAATAATTTGTAAGTAAAAATAAGTTGTAGATATTTTTTTAACAAAAATATTTTACGATTTTGAATCTATTATAAGATACACGGTGATTACAAAATATATAACTACACAAATATCGTATCTCTGAAGCCCAATTCGCGTAATTATATTTGATAAAAAAATTATCAAAAATAATTAGGTACGTGAATTGGCCCCCTGAACTGCGTGAGAAGCCTTACCTTTCGTATTTACAAACAATAGGCACTGAAAGTTTGGTATAATATGATCAATGTAAGAACACGGTCTCCTCCGACTCGGGACTATATGCTGCTAAATTATAAGTTACGAATGCCCTAAGTAATGCCCACACTTAGGTTCTTGTCATGTAAAACTGGCCTAAACATTTACTTTGTCAAACAAAACGAATGGTTCTGGAACATCAGCACATAAATAGAAGGAAAGTTGTAATAAACTACAATCATGTTTTTACCAGTTGGTAGGTACGTCGAGGTCAGATATTAAAATTTCCATATGTGGAGCAGATTGACAGTTTATCGTGAAGAAACAAAAGTTCGAAGAATGATAACTCCGAATTTCCTATCATTGGTATTTGGCATAACTTGTTTAAATAAAAACAAGAACTGATAGTGGCGGTTACATTCGGGTAATCGATATGTCAATACTGATCATATTATGTAGTCGTCATTTGTCACAATCCCTGTATTAATCTATACTGTTTGCATCGAATAGGCTCCGAAACTGCTGAACCGATTTTGATGAAATTTAACTTACGAAGACTCACGAATTCGCGGGCAACATCTAGTGATTTATTATTTTTCCCAATCATGGGAACTCTTCCTTAGTGATATTGCTTTACTCAATTATCAGTAATAATATAGGAGAATCTAATGATGATAGTACGTAGGTACTTATTGCAAATGTGCTATCATAACAGATCTAAACACGCATCCATATTTAAGAACTAGAACTCTGACATGATTTTATTAGAATTAGATGAGCAAGTCACAACGTAGCGCGTAGGTCTTCCCCGCTCCTCTGTTTACAGTCACAACGTAGCGCGTAGGTCTTCCCCGCTCCTCTGTTTACAGTTTACACCTATCAGAGTTCATTTCGTCACACGGTTACAAATAAAATGTATTATTACTATGACAACACATGTTTACACGTGGTCTTGTATGTAAGACTACATACTGAAATAAAATATAATTAGGTGATGGATTTTCAGCACTTTCACTGCATCATTTTAAACCTTTAAAAATCTTCCAGTTTAAGTACTATGTGCCCACAGGTACCAGGCACCGGGACGTCATTTTCAAACGCTAGGTAGGCTCTTCTGTGTTTTTATTTGGTCTGAGGTTATATTATGTAGTTACTCGTTAAAATCAATGATCTTATACTTCAAACGAGACAATCTTGTATATATATAAACGTAATCTCGACAACGGCTGGGGTGTTTTGGGGGAGAATAATCGGTCTAGCTAGGTTTTATCTCTGCGAAACTGCGCATTTTTAAGTTATATATGTTTTGTCTTTCGCCGTGCAACAATATAACTATCAATAATTTCGACTCAATAAGGTCAGTCCGATTGGCAGTTTGGTTAATTTTTGCGTTGTTCGGAATGTGGTGGGTTCGAACCCCGGTAAAATATTTTTGTGATTCTTATTATTTTAAAAAAACATCTACTAGAGCTCCGAGCAAACCTCGGTTACCCAGATACTGTAGTATTATGATCCAATCTGATAAAGTTATGAAAAGTAGATATTATGTAGACTTTTGTCTCAGTTCGTCTCTTTATTTGAACGTAGTCCCACGTAGATTAAGTATTTTCGCGGGCTTACATGAGGCATTCGTGGTGGTGATTGAGCAAGCTACGTAAGCGACCTTCACTCCTCGGCCTCCTCTGGGTTCTCTGCTGTCAGGAGGTTCGTGTTGTCGTCTACCTGCATGTCCGCTGCCATCTGTAACAAAAATAGTAGCTAATTAACGGGTTTAATGGTCGACTTTGTAAAAAATTTTACTTTGGGGTAGAATGAAAAAATATTTTTTTTTACATGTATGAAGAGCCACCCCTAAAATATAAAATTATTATTTTTTATGATGCCATAACCGAGACCTATACACGATATATAACTATATCACATTTCATCCATTTATATTCATAATTACAGAAGCTGGAAGCGCGGACAGACAGACAGACAGACGGACAGATAGAGCGAAACTATAAGGGTTCCTTGAGTATTACGGTACCCTGAAAATGGCCCGTCAGCGGTGATAGGTACCTACATATTTTTCTCATCTTTCTTCTCTTCTTATCGTTCTCATCGTCTGACGGTCTCAGTAATCTCATTGTGAGCAACGGCTCGACCTAGAGGTCACAGATTGCGATGAACTCCAAAATAGTTCCGTCAAGCGAGGACATGAAGTCTGTTGGACTAGAAATATCTGCGCCCAAACTAAACTTTTCTACTAAACCGGCAGACATCATATTTTTCATACGTCTATGTACTTATGTCTAAACATTAATTATGTAGTATTTAACTAAGAAACACTTTTTAAAAGAAGTAGGTATTCAACATTTGCCCAAAGAACTACTAAACATTTTCCAAAATAACCTCGCAACTTTCCATAAAGAAATATTCAACATTTTACGGAAATTACCGAATTTTCCGAAAAAAATTACTAAAGATATGCCCAAAGAATTACTTAACACTTTCCAAAAGAATAACTTAAAATCTGCCAAAAGAACTCCCCAATATAATTCTCCACACTCACCCCAAGTTGTGCAGCGGCGCTATTGGTCCGCTTCCTCCGTCTCACAGCCAGGGCGAGCAGCAGCACTAGCGCCACCGACGACAGCGCCGCCACCAGCAGCGGCAGCAGCAGGTTGTCTCCGGGAGAGTAGCCCTAGACAGAGAAATACTTTATTACGTACTAGATTTTTCCCGCGGCTCCGCCCGCACAACACTGTACTTTTTCAGGATAAAAAGCAGTCTATCTATGTGTTATTTCAGAGCCTATAACTACTACCTACAAAATTTATAATAAATAGTAGTAGTTTATGTTAGTGGACGTGTACTCAAACATTGGAGAAAAATATTGTGGGGAAATCTGTTATGACTTATGAAATCTAACAATCTTGGAAAACTCTGTAAAATAGCGAGCGACGCGACGCGGACTAATAGGATGGCGAGGTGGTATAGGCTACAGCTAAACATCCTCACATTTAGGAGAGACCCGTGGTTCACCAGTTATGTATTCCGTAGAGTTAAGTAGAAATCTAATGCGATCGTAACATCATTCTAATAACTTCGGAGCTTATCCAATGCAAAAAAAAACAAACAAAAAAACATAACTACAAAACAAATCTTTACTCTTTATAATATTAGTATAGATAAAAGTTTGCTTAAGTCGTAGGATAATTAGAAAATTAGGATCTTTGCAAAAATCCCAGGATTAATGCAAAAAGCCGGATTATTATTTGATGCTGAGATAAAATTTCGCCATCTTCCTAACAAGGATCTTTTCAGGATCTTCACAAAAACACGGCTGTACAAGGAATATGGGAAACTTGAGTACTGATTGGCTGTTACAAAGAGTGCGTTTAAAGCACCTTTATTCAGATTGGTCAAAATTCAGCAAGGTATAGTTCTGTAGACTTTAGATAGCCAATTAACGCGCACGACATATAGAGCGTCAGAGATTTCTCGCTACAATCATAATAAAGTCGGTTTTTTAGCGTAGATCCTGAAAATTTTTGGAAAGGGAGATGGCGATGTTTTAATTAGTATGTCAAAATCAAATAATCCGGCTCTTTGCAATAATCTTTGCTAGGATTTTCGCGAAGATCTTAATTTTCCAAATTATCCTACGACATATTTATGTGAATATAAAGAAAAAAATTCTACAATATTATCCACACGACGATTTACTCTGAAATATACAGCGTTTTATTAATTAAAAATAATAACAGTTAATATTTCACAATGTTCAAACTTTTAATTTTTAATTTTCCAACACCGTTATCCATATCCCCCAGGCTACGTGTTTACGTAGTGTTCAGTATTTTAATTTAAAATACAAAGCTTCCTATTAAATACTCTTCGACAAAATATTCGATTAATATCGAAAAACATTCCGGTATTAAATTTCGCATGATGAAAATATAAACTAGATTTCTTTTATGCGACTTCATTTGACTTTTTCCGAAATATTCAATTTCCATAATGTTAAAGTTAAATGACTTTTCCTTTTTTGTTTGCGTCCTTTACCTCTAAGTACCTATTATTACATTTCCGATCCGTCCGACTATATGCACTTATCCTGCAAAGGTATCGAGTATCTGTCTTTTCTGTAAGTCTGTACAGATCCAATTTAATGAAAACGTAAAAAAATAACCTACTAACATTATAAATGTGAAAGTTTGTGTGGAAGGATGGAAGGATGTTTATTACTCTTTCGCGCAAAAACTATTTAACGGATTTCGATGAAATTTGGAATGATAGTAGTTTAGGCTTTGGATTAAAACGTAGGCTACTTTTTATCTCGAAAAAGTACATTGTTCCTTTGGGATACTGTATTACTGTGTTTTATAAACATTCCAACTTTTCAGTAGAAAGGACAACTTCGTAAACGAATATTATACGGGATTTCTTTTTTTTGCAATTTAGTAGGTTTGTAGTATTAACACGTACGTACCTATACCTATACTAGAGTAGAGCGGTTAATGCGATATGTAAAATATCACCGGGGTTATTGCGTACATTAATATCAACACAAGCAATATTAGATATCTAAATTACGTACATGATCTCACGAGATCAGGAAAAACGTGACATTAAATAAGTAGGCGCTGTGATAACCTCTCAGACATTGTGTGTGCATTGTTATCACCGATGACGTTTTGACAGATAGTACCGGCATTAATGTTGCCTATATCCGTATTCCGTATGGGTAATAATATATAGGACTGGATTTGCCCGCGGCACCGCCCGCTTAAACACAGTATCTCACAGGAACACTGTACTTTTTCGGGACGAAATATAGACTATGTTTTAATCCAGAGCAGAGCATAACGTATCTTAGCGTTTGCCCGCGTCTCCGCCCTCGTAAATACAGTATCCCATTGAACTACTGTACCTATCTATTCGGGATAAAAAGTAGCCAAAGCTCAAACTTGTACCTTACCAAATTTGATCAAAATCCGTTCACTAGATTTTGCGTGAAAGAGTAACAAACATCCATACATCATGACAACATACATCCGTACAACATGAGGATAGATGGATATCTATCCTCACAAATTTTCACATTTATAATACTACTACTACTAGTCTTTACCTATGAAATTGCCATTCTTCAGTACTGGCCATTTCAAATCATCGTCGACATGTGCATTCTGCCTGTCCTAACCTACGGTGCACAAACTTGGTCATTGACCGTTTCACGAAAGTCCCAACTCGGGGTTTGCCAAAGAGCAATGGAGCGCAGTATGTTAGGAGTAAAACTTCTGGACAAAATAAGGAACAGCACACTGCGCTCCAAAACAGGTATCAAGGATGTAGGTGTCAAGGCTGCCAAGCTGAAGTGGGATTGGGCGGGTCACGTCGGCCGTATGCATTCCGACCGCTGGGCAAAGATCTCAACAGAGTGGGCACCTGAAGACGTACGCCGCTGCCGAGGCCGGCCTAGAAAAAGATGGCGTGATGAGCTGGAGGCATACCAGCCAGGCTGGCCAGCGGTGGCGCAGGAGAGAGACAGATGGAAGTCTTTGGGGGAGGCCTTTGCCCAGCAGTGAGACAGTTTAGGCTTATATTCATAATAATAATAAAGAATTTTAATTTCAAATTAATTTTATTTTAAAAACATGGAATTCTTTTTCCAAAAGTACTCATTTGATACAGACTACTACTTTTTCCAGAATTTGGATAACTTCTTGGCGGGAAAAAAATTTAATACCCGAGAAGCAGTACAAAATGCCTTTGAAGAATTTGTTGCCTCCCGTCCAGCTGATTTCTTTAAGAAGGGCATCAATAAACTGCCACTGCGTTGGCAAAGATGCATTGATTGCATGGGTGATTACTTCGATTAATACAAATAAAAAATACATGAAGAAAATTCGTTAAAAATTTTTCATACGAAACGGCAAAAACTTTTGGGTGCAAGGCAATAAATGAACTGTGGTCAATATCGAAAATATCGTTTCAGTTATGAGATGTTCTTAAAATATTCCTTTCTATATCTTTTAATCGATCGAAATCGATCCAATTGTTTAGGAGCTTCGACACATACCATAATATAGATTCGCCAAACTTATGACAACCCTCTTTTGCGACGGGGGTAATTAATTAATACATTTTGAAGTGTATCTTAACAAAAGTCACATAAGTACATACATTAAAATAAATTCCCACAACTAATTAATGAAAAACCCTGAATTAAAATACGAGCAAAATGAGTAATCGCGAAAAGATTTTAAGCATTAAATACAAAACAAACTTTCATAAATAACTTCAGTTTATTTACACTTTGTTCGCCCTTGAACTTAGTTTTTAATTATTTATTTAGATTTTGTATTCAATTAGATAATAATTAATTAGATAATTCTACGTTCCGAACGTTCGAAGTCATATTTTGTACAAAAACAATGAAACGGCCGTTTCTACGAGTAATTTGTGTACTCACATTTTTTTTGTTTGTTGCTATGGGTCACAAGTTGAACAACTTTAAGGAAACAGAGAATATAATAGGAACATAAATTACTAAAATTTTTACATTCTCAGGTATTTGGTATATAATTATTATTATTATATTTGTATCTTCGATCGAAGATCAAATTAAAAAATGTAGAGGCGTAGTCATTGCACACTGCAAGTTAATCATGATAGAAGATAAAAATTCAAACTAATTATAAAATAGCGTCATAGTAGAAAAAAAAAAAAATTACAGCCGAACGCATAACCGCCTCCTTTTTTTGGAAGTCGGTTAAAATAGTTATTATGTTAGTGGGTGCTTTAGATACCGCCGGCGGGTAATGAGACAATGTTATTAAAGTAAAAAATTAAATGTCAACGACGCCTGATGATTATTCCGTAGGTGTACGGCCTGTGGGTGATTGAGATTATGAATAGTGTTCACTTAAGTTACAATATTTTAACTGATTGTAAAACAACACACTTGTCAATCCTTGTATGTGAGCTAGCTAATATTATGACTTCTTCCTGACTTATTAAAATTTAAGTTTCGGCAATAGTTTTAATTCTCTTCAAATTTTATAAATCAAATTAAAAATAATAATACTATCACTTAATTTTTTTAAATTCAGTTTCCCAACTTTACTGTATAATATACTGCTATAGAGAACTAGATAATTATAGCAAAAATATGCGTAAAATATTCTTCGTAATACCTAATTAATTCTCTCACAACTAATGAGCCAATAACACTTACGATAGTGTATTTCATTAGCTGATAATAATTGAACCCAATCAAATATTGTATAAGGCGATATTTCATAATAAGTATGAGTTAGAAACGGTTACGAGTGCGATCACGCCATTCGCTCACGTAAACATTAACATTACGTAACTCACCGTCCACTGGAAGTACGACGAGGTGTCGACGAAAGGCCAGCGCGCGCCGTACCAGCCGCCGTCTGTCGTCTTAGAAACCGTCACCTCGTCAGCATCCGAAACGCCGGGCTCCGGCTTCAGCGGCGGCAGAGAAAACACCTCGTCCACCTCCAAAGACTCCTTGAAGTCGTCGTCGTCGTCTACGGACAGTATCGCGTCCTTCAAATCCTTCAATTTGGATACCTCGTTGGTCCTTGAGTTTTCGGTTACGCTTAAGGGCTTAAGTGTCGTAGATTTAGTCGTAATTAGAACATCCTCGAACACTTTTCCACTAGTTGTGGGAACTTTCTCTGATGGCTTAAAGGCACGGGAGTAGTATCTAAATATATTACGTATGGTCACCGGCTCCGGGGTGACCGTGGGTCTGATGATGATGTCATTCTCCCACGGCTTCATGGACATGTAGTGGTCAAGCAGTCGCACGCTGCCGGACGGGGTCCCCACTAGGGGAATCTTCCCGGTGTCCTCCGTCGTCGGCTGCTGCGTAGTTGACGAAGTTGTCATCTTCCACACTCTCAACGACGGTATAATCCATGGTGTTGTCGACTTTTCAGTGTAAACTGCGGCTGTAGTGGTCGCAGCTGTGGCGGTAGTCGGTGGAGCTGTACTCGGTTCAACAGTCGGTTTTGTTGTGGGATTTTCTGAAAAACTTTTCAACTCCTTTTTCCTAGAGCGTATAATTTCCCGTCCGGCCGTATTGAACGAGGACGTAGTTAGTTCGTGGTGGTCTTGCAAATTCCTCCGAGCGTACAGCGCACCATTTAGAACGTATAAGGGAACAGACGCGAACGACAAAGCTATGATTATACCGAGCACGATAAGTAGCAAATATTTGATGGCCGATCGTCTCTTGGAGCGTCGGACATGAATCGAGGGGCTGTAATCCCGTCCTTTTCCCTTTAATCCGCTGTTGCTGAGGACCTCCTCGGTCTGAGGCAGGATCGTGTACTGCAGGCTGTTCTCGCCGTGCCGCACCGTCTTGTACATGATAGTAGTCGAAGTCACAAAAGAAACACTACGTAAGGGATTTCACTTGCAATTACTTCACATGCTCCTGCAGTTTATAGTTCCCGGAGTGTGACCGTGGGTCGCGTGTGATGCAGGCTCGCTTTGTGCAGGTTTGATGTATGTGGCTGCGTCGCGCAGGGCGCATGCGTGACAACATCGAGCGGCTGCGCGGTTCCCTGCTGTCCTGTCCTTCCGGTGAATCAGCCTGCTCTTTTAGGTTATAGTTTAATGCCGGCTCCTATATCTTGTGTCACATCATTGACAGGAACTCAAGTCCACAGCGCTTAAGATAGACCATCTGTCTTGTAGGTACTCATCAATGTTCTCGCGCATATTTTCTGGTCCAGAGAATTAGTTTAGGACAGACATACATTTTTAACTTAATGTTTTTATTTTGATTTTTGGCTCATAAGCTTATACCGTTAGTGTTACACACAAATTATGAATCTTTAACCACATATATAATATTTGAAAATAATATCTGAAACCTTGATACATAGATTAGGTGCTTAGTAAATATGAGAACGAAATTAAAATATAAAAAAAGAATAATATTATGAAGTTACCAAAAATTACAATATCTTAAAGTTGACGACTCTACTTTTATAACCTTTTATCATATTTTAGTTTAAGTTCCTAGTTGTCTAACAACTCGTTTATTTATTAAGTGTAAGTTTCATCAACACCTGATAAAGTCAATCGCTGATAAGACATCACGTTGTCTCTCTCGTTCTTGGTATTAATGACAGAGAAGGCATGATATTCAGACAAACGATTAACACTAACAGGCGTTTGTGAAATTGGGACTAAGCATCTTAAATCTTATTAATAGTCGTCTCACCGCATAAATCGCGATCCTCAATCAGGCTGCACCGTCGGCGATTCTAATGTTAGAAAAAATCCTCAAAGAAGCATAATATTAAAACGAGTCCGGTCGAACCGACCCACCACGCGAATACTAATCTCTGACCTTGGACCAAATCACGTTTCCTTTCGAAATGGGTTCGTGAATGCTGTATTTTTAGCAAAATTAAAAAAGAACAAACAAAAGGGGATCGTTCCAGTTTTTGTGCGATGATAGACCCTGTTCCGCGTCCTTTGTGTTATGAAACCGAACACTTCTTTTTAGACCGAACATTAATTCATTGAGTTAAAGATTATCTAACAATAAGCTCAACTCTGTGTATTCTTAGCTGTGCTGTGCTGTGCTTCGCGAGTGCGAAAAAGCTCAACTGTCTTAAATAAGAATCCTTAAATCGTTTCATTTTAGCCGTTAATTATTAAGTTTAAAATCGATTCGATTTAAGCAGCCATATCAGTCTTTTATTTATTTATTCTACACTTTTTGCACGTTGTGCAATGGCGGACTTAATGCCAAAAGGCATTTTCTACCAGTCATAGGACGATGCAGAGACGTTGCGGAGAAAGATAAATTATTAATAATATAAATAAAAGAGAAGGTGCTTAATAAAATAAAATAAATACAAAAAACGACGAGAGAAATAATATTACATAAAATGACTAACATCTAATTTAACAGATAACACCAAACATAGAAATTCGCAAGTGTGATAAAACTTTCACAGCATATTATACATTTCAAATGTTTGGTACAATTTTAGCTGTTAATTATAAAGTTTATGTAACTGATACTCAAATAACAACATACTAATTAATCGTTTTACTTCGAAACTTAGTAACTCTACCTTTGTTTGTCCGTTGTTTGTAAATCAGATTAGCACAAAGGGTGGGAGGGCTTAGTACAATGACATCGCAGTCGCTATTTTAGTTTGGAATCGGGCCAGCTCAGCGGGCTGCGGGCCACCAGCAGTTATGGACACATTTCGAAACTCATGTAGGAAGACATTACGTTTATGTTTTACGTCAAGGTCGGTAACGTCTTGTTATATATAAAAATACGGCTTTGTGTTTAAAAGCGACGAAAAAGGCGGATGATTGACATGTTTTAAGAATATATTTCGGGAGTGGCCACTTTGGTATGAAAGCTTACTTATTAGGACTGTTTGTGACTGTTACTAAACTAAAGTGCAGTCGCGGAGCACGTATAATTTCGTGCAGTGACTTATCGCTACTTGTCTCTTTCACTCGCGCACGAATAAACTGCTATAGCGCTCCTTTTGCGTACCTGTGTAAGCGCGATAGCAATAATTCGTGCGCGAGAGAAAGAGACAATTAGCGATGAGTCAATGTACGAAATTCTACTTGCCCCGCGACCGCACTTTGGAAGTGACCATAATCAAAAAGCTGAGTTTCTAGAAATGAGACTATGAAGAAATAGGCCGGTGTTAGCTTCTTTGAACATGACTCTATCATGAATTCTTATTGGAGGAGCTTTTCAGATGTATGTGCTCTAAACATTTATTTGCTTATAACATTGTGTTTCAACATTGTGTGAGCAAGAACCGTAATACGAATATAGTTTTGATAGGGATTGGAATTTGGTAAATTGGAACTTGGAAATAGTACCCGACAAGTTCCAATCTAAATGAGTATACGAGTAGGAATCATTTTCCTAAGTAAAAGTATTGTTTAGTAAAAACTTTGTTCTCAAGTAAATAATATTCTATTTAAACTAGGTAAGTACTAAGTAGTTTATACAATTATTTTTAAACATGTTTTTACACAATGTTATTTAATGGGCAAAGTATGTTCGCAATGTTTTGTATGTTTAAATTTGTCAGGTACATAATATACGCAAAGTATATAAAATGCGTTCACCTTGAAGGTTCAAAGCACATCCTGCGATCACCTACGGCCTCACCAAGTCACCAAACAGGCGGTGCCGTGCACCAATATTAGCTTCAGTCCGTCTATTGTCATCTGTCAACAGATAGGTGTTTGATTTTTTTTTTTATCTTTTCTGGTCACGTGAACTAATTAGAGAATCATCATTAATCAAATTACAGAATACCACATTGTTAATGACCCTCGGCCATATTAGTTTTTCGTATAAATAAATGACAGAGGATGTATAAAATAACAACGATTCCCGAAAGACATTAGCAACATGGTTTTACTGTATTCGCCTTGCGTAGAATTCAGTGGTTAAGGGTTCCGTAGTACCTACTCAAGGAAGTAGGATCTCTTATAGTTTCGCTTTGTCCCACCAGTCTGTCTGTCTGTCCACCCTTCTGGGAGACTTCTCCTCGCGCGCCGGGCCCCTGAAAAGGGCCTTTGGGCGGGGAACCAATGCCAGGGGCAAGCCCCTCTAATTGGGGTGGGATGACGCGCCCAGCACGAATACTGGGCGCACAGCGTCGATTTTTAGGGGAAGACCCCCCGCGGCAGAACGCGGGGGAAACCCGTGGGGGGGCACCGCAAATTCCAAGGGAATGACGTGTGCCAATCCAGGCCCGACCAAGACCGGCGGTCGGCTCCAAACGGCGCGTGGGGGTCCCGACCCGGGGGTCGGGAAACGTGTATGGGTCCACTCCCTCACGCGCCGTGTTTACCGGACCGCGGAACCAAGCGACCTGGGGGAAAAGGGGAAGGTAGCTTCCGATCCCCGACTTGTGATGTCGAGGGGGAAGGTGCACCAAGGGGGCGACGGGGTGGCAAGAGGGCTGCCACTCCAACAGGCCCCAGGTGAATTTTGAAGGCAGCACCGGCAGGTTTTATTTTCTACCGGTGCAGGGGGAGAAGGGGGGACAGCGATCCAGCGGTGAATGGAGCGCTGTGACAAGCGCCTCGGTGGGGCGCACGTCGTTGCACCGAAACTCCTCCTCTTCGGGGGGCGTGGCGGCGCGTCCTTGCGCCTAAGCTCCTCCTCTTCGAGGGTGGGGTGGCGCATCAGAGCGCCGGGGCTCCTCCTCTTCGGGGGTGGCGGGGCTCCGTTGAGTCAGCCGGGGGGACAGCGTCCCTCGGCAGTATATGGCGGTCGGGCGGGCGGGCGTGCCAGGGCGCCAGGTCGGTCAGCTCGACCAGGCGCGAGGCATCCGCTCGCGCGAACAGGTTTGTGGCGAGCCGGGCCACAAAGGCCTCCACGCTCTCCATCCTGAGATCCCTCTCAATGGTGGAGTTGCGGACGTACCAAGGGGCGCCCGCGACGTAGCGCAGCACCCGGTTCTGGGCTCTCTGCAGCGACCTCTTCTGGGGTGCAGAGAGCAGATGGTGCCACGCAGGTGCTGCGTAGGTGAGGCGGGACCTGATATAAGTTTTATATAAGGCCGTCCGCATGTTGAGGGGGATCTGAGGAGAAGAGAAGGCGGGGTGCAATTGTGCAGTGGCCGATTTGGCCATCGACACTGCGTGCTGGCGCTGGGCGACCATGGAGAGACGGCGATCTATGATGACACCTAGATATTTCGCCGTTCTCCCCCATGGTATCTCGGCGTCTCCGATCTTCAGGGGCGCTGGAAACCCTGTTCTCGTGGTGACGGCGAGCGCCTGGGACTTACCTGCATTCACAGACAGTCGCCAGTTGCTCAGCCAGTCAGGGAGAAGGTCCAGCGTCCTCTGAAGCTTCAGGGCGGCGTGGTCGGGTGTCAGCGAGCTGGTTATAAACGCCGTGTCATCGGCGTATAACGCTGCGGTGGTGCCAGGATCTTTAGGGATGTCACTGGCATAAAAGTTGTACAACCCCGGAGAGAGCACGCTGCCTTGCGGGACACCGGCGGTGATGGGGCGCTCTCCGGAGAGGACACCGTCGATCCGCACCTGGAAGGTGCGTCCAGAGAGGAATGACGCTAAAAGCCTTACCAGAGGGGATGGGACGTTGGCTCGGATGAGCTTGAAGAGCAGACCTTCATGCCAAACACAGTCGAACGCCTTTTCCATATCGAGGAAGACTGCGACCGAAGATTCTTTCTTGTTGGCCGCAGCGGACAGGTGGTGGATGACTCTTACCAGCTGAAGAGTGGTGCTCAATTCCGACCTAAAGCCGAATTGGTCCTTGCGAGGAGGGAGGTGGGGGGCAAGATGCTTGAGAAAAAGGAGTTCAAAAGTTTTGGAAAGGGTTGAAAGGAGGGTTATGGGGCGGTAGCCCTCTGCCCTTCTCAAGTTTTTATGATGTTTGGGGATAGTTATAATTATCCCCAACTTCCAGGTAGTAGGGAAGTGGCCGGTCCTGACGATTCCGTTGTACAGACGGGTCAGGGCGGCCACCGTCCTAAAAGGTAGGTGTCGAAGGGCAGAGTTGGGAATGCCATCTGCTCCGGGGGCCTTTTTGGGTTTGAGGCGCGATAGGGTTTTCTGAACCTCCCTCGGAGAGAAGGAGAAGGAAGGAGGGAGGAGGGAGAAAGTAGAAACACCTTTACCTCCTCGGAGACCAACCCGGCGTGGTCCGCTGCGGTCGTTGGCAGTGGAGAAAACTGGCGCTCGAGGTGTTCGGCATGAATCTCTGCTCTATCCTCTGCACGGTACCTTAAGTTCCCGTCGGGGTGGAGCAGCGGGTAAACGGGGGCAGTGGCTCTGGTAAGGCTGCGGCAAAAGCGGTGTAGGGAGGGCCAGTCCTCTCCCGCCTCCTGGATGCGTCGGGTCCAGTTTTCCGCATTGAGGAGCTCCAAGTGAGATCTTACCTCTGCGGTGAGGCGGTTGAGCTGCGTCTTTATTGCTGGGCATCGGGAGAGCTGCCATCGCCGTCGCAGGCGCTTCTTTTCGGCAATCAAGACCGTTAGGTGGCGGGGAAGGGGGGGCCGCTTGTGTTGGCGACGGGTGGGCGGCTGGGTAGCCGCGTCCATTGCAGCTGCAATCGCCCCGGTGAGCTGCACCGTCATAGATTCGACGGTATCTGCAGAATTCACCGGGAAATTTGGTGTGTTTTCGTGCAGCTGCAAGGCTAAGGCATCCCAGTCACGGACTGGGTGGGGGGGAAGAGGTGGCACACTTGCCGGAGAAGCTCGGACTATGGCCAGGACCGGAAGGTGGTCTGATCCGTGTGCCATGTCCAGTACCTCCTGGTGGAGGTCGCCTGCGACGCGATAAGTGATGGCGACGTCTAAGACGTCTGGTGAGTGCGAGGGATTCTCCGGGTAGTGGGTGGGGGTGTAAGTACCCACCACCGTATACCCAGCCTGCACAGAGTCGGCGAGCAGACGTCTGCCGTCCGCATTTTGCGTGCGAGAGCCCCACTCGGGGTGTTTACAATTTAGATCTCCGGCAATCACAGTCGGCTCATCTGATATGAGCCTGTGGATGTCGGAGATATCTAAATGTGATCCCGGGGGCTTATAGCACGCATATATGCGAGTGCGGTGGGTGCCGAGTGCCACTTCGATGCCCAGCGCATAAAGGGATGACACCGCGGGGGTTGGGAGGAGTTGGTGGAGGAGCCTCCTGCCGACCAAGACAGCGAGGCCTCTGCACACTCTATCTCCTCCAAGGTAATCCTGCCGGTAAACGATGTACCCAGGGACATGAAAGCGGTCTGGGGGGGAGAGAAGGGTTTCGCTAAGAAGAGCAATGTCAATCTCATACTCCCGGAGGAGGAGACGGAACGAGGCTACTTTCCCGCGGACCCCTCGGACGTTCCAATGTACAATTTTTAATGCGTGTGGGGCGTGGGAAGCCATTTAGCTATAAGTTTCGCGGCGAGGGAGGCCCCTTCAGGGAGGGCCGACAAGAGGGTTTTAAAAATATCATCCCCGGCCTGGATTTTAGAGAAGATATCCATGGCCAGGGAGAAGAGAGCGTAGATCAGCTCAGCGGTGGATTCAGGGGCCTCGGGGGCCTCTCTCCTGGAACGACGTTGAGCGGGTGGCGGGGCGATTGCTGGCAGGGTGGCGGCGGCTGCTGCTGGGTCAGCTGGTTTGGTGTTAACCTCAGCCACTTCAGTAGTTTTAGTGGCCGTCGGAACTTTTCGTGATGCACGGGAGGTGCGCGGGGGGCGTGGGGTACGTTGTGGCAAGGGGGGGGCCGACAGAACGGCATCGGCGATTGGGAGCGGGAGTGCAAGGGGCTCGTATTCGGAGTCCGTTGCTGCCGCTGAGGTGGCTCCGGACTTGGGGCCCTTCTTCTTCTTCGTCTTTTTCCTGGTCCTCTTTCGCACAGAGGGGGTGGGGACTGTGGATGACGAGGGGCGGGGGGTGGGGACTGTGGATGACGAGGGGCGGGGGGTGGGGTCGTTTGCCTCGGCCATGAGGGATGTGGCCGAAGGCGGTGGGGGGGGGACCTCTTTCTCCGTGATGGGAGGGTCGTGGCTTACACGGTGGGAAGCGCGATTAGTGCGGGCAATAGGGCCCGCACGGCGATTCCGGGACTCCCGTTTAAAGACCGGGCAGAGCTTACTGTTGGCCGGGTGGGCCCCCTTGCAGTTAAAGCAGGTGGGCGGTTCGGTGATTGGGCGGGGGCAGTCAGCTGCGAAGTGTTCTTCGCCACACCTGACGCACGCCGGCCTGCGGTGGCAGTTCTTACTGGAATGGTGGAACTGTTGACAGCGGTGGCATTGGGCTGGGCCGTCCTTGCCACGCCAGGCTTCTACCCTGATACCTGGCATGTTGAGGAGTTCGGTCATTTGGTAGATTCCTGGAGTCAGGTTCGGGGTGCGCTTCAGCAGCACGAAATACGCACATCCGGGGCGATCCTTCCTGGCCAGGATTCGGGATACGTGCTCCACTTCGTATCCCTTCTTGGTGAGTGCGGCGGCAATTGCGTCTGTGGGAGTATTGACGGGTAGGCCCTGGATGCCTACCTTGAGTCCACGTTCCTGCGGGAGTGCGTACGAGAACCAGCTGACTTGCTCTGTCTTGCTGAGTTCGTCCAGGTACTTCTGCACACAGCGGTACTCCTGTTCACCTTTGGGGGTAAATTTGACCCCTAGGCCCAGCGGCCTCGCGTTGGGCGGGTGGCCGAGGAGCTCTGCGAGGATACTAAAATGCCTTACCCAGTCCTCCAGCTTCTCCACGATGAGTGGTGGGCAGTGGGGGGCGGAGGGCGGCGGCGGCGAAGACACGTTCCGTGCAAGTGACGCGGAAGTCGCCGTGGCTGTATCCATCGGCGATGTGGCCCTCGAGGTTGGGGCCGATGGGGATCCGGTTGGGGCTGCAGATGTTGCTGCGGCGTACGAAGTCGGACGGTCAGCGCGTTTGGCAGGAGGCGAGACGTCAGAGGGCACCTCCTGTCTCGGTCTTTTAGTTACCTGCACGGGGGGGGCAGGGGGCGGGGGCATGGTGCTCGGCGAAGGGGCCGGTACCGAGGCCTTCGGCGCAGGAGCACTTACCCCTCTGCGGTCTTCTTCCGGCGGGGAGGCCGGCGAGGCGGAGAGGGCGGGCTGTGGGCTCGCTGCAGGTGGTGCAGGCGGAGGACGCGGGGCGCTCACCTCCGCAGTGCGGCGCAAGGGGCGCGGCGGAGAGGCCGGACCCTGATCGGCTGGGCGGGTCGGGAGCCCGGACTCGCGGCGGGTCGCCGTCGGAAGGCATTGGGGCGGGGGGGTGTCAGTACACCCCCGCGAGAATGCCGAAGACGGCCCGGGGCGAGCGGTATCCTTGCCGCTCAAGCTGGGTTCGGCGGCGGACAGGTATGCGCGCTCTGACGTGCGCGAGCTGGACCTCGATGAGGCGGAGCTGCGCGACGCACCAGAGCTGGCGCGGGAGTGGCTGGGGCGGTCGCGGCTTTGTGGCCGCGAGCCACGATCGGCCATGGTGACGGGGCACTAATTTAGTGTCCACCGTGGATAGGCGACATGTTTACAATGTCACAATGTCACTAACACTAGACACATATGTACACATGAATATGAAAGAAATTAATACAAACAGTACTCACAACACAAAGGGTCTTCACACACGGCACAGGTACACTAAACACAACACGTATTCAGTGTTAAAGTAGTCACTATAAGTGTACGTACTTGCACGGTTCACTGGGAAGGCTGGCTCTCCGTGACCCGACGTTGGGAACAAGTTCCCAACGGGAGGCCAAGGGCAGTGCAACCCTTCAGCAGGCGGCAATCCGCTCGCTATTCTAACGAATAACGAGAAGATTGACGATCGCGAATGGGGTATAACGGCACTGCACAAGGGGCGGGTCGACACGAGCGTGGAGTGAAAGGGACACTCGACACGTTCCGAGCGGGACGGCACTACCGCGGAGTGAGCGAGTCACTACGACGCGGATAACGCGAGACGGCACGAGAACGCGGAGCAACCGAGATAGCACTACCACACGCGAGAGACAGGACGATCCTTCCACCCTTCTGGTTTCTGTAATTATGTATATAAATTGATGGATTTTGGAAAAGGTAGTTGGATCGTCCTGTCTCTCGTGCGTGCTAGTGCTCTCTCAGTTGCTCCGCGTTCTCGTGCCGTCTCGCGTTATCCGCGTCGTAGTGACTCGCTCACTCCGCGGTAGTGCCGTCCCGCTCGGAACGTGTCGAGTGACTCGCTCACTCCACGCTCGTGCCGACCCGCTCTAGTGCAGATCCGTTTTACCCCAATAGCGATCGTCAATCTTCTCGTTATTCGTAAGAATAGCGAGCGGATTGCCGCCTTGCTGAGGGGTTGCTCTGCCTTTGGCCTCCCGTAGGAACTTGTTCCTACGTTGGGTCACGGGGAGCCAGCCTCCTCTAAGTTTTAATCCGTGCAAGTAAGTACACTATCGTGACTACTTTGACACTAGATACGTGTTTCGTGTTTAGTTTTAACCGTGTTCTGTGTGATTACTTTTATTTACTTTACTATTTCTGTGTGCGTGTACATGTTGTTAGTGTTGTCTCATTAAGAACATGTCTACCATGTTATACGGTGGACGCTAGTTAGTGCCCCGTTACCATGGCCGACCGCGGTTCGCGGCCACGTAGCCGCGACCGCCCCAGCCACTCACGCGCCGGCTCTGGTGCGTCGCGCAGCTCTACCTCATCCAGGTCGAGCTCGCGCACGTCCGAGCGCGCCTACCTATCTGCCACCGAGCCCAGCTTGAGCGGCACGGACACCGCTCGCCCCGGCCCGTCTTCGGCATTCTCGCGGGGCGGTACTATTACCCCCTCGCCCCAATGCCCTCCGACGGCGGCCCGCAGCGAGTCAGGGCTCCCGCACCGCCCAGCCGAACAGGGTTCGGTCTCTCCGCCGCGCTCCGCGCGCCGCTCCAACGAGGCTTTGCGGCCTCAATTACCGCAAGACCCCGCGCAGGCCCGCCAGCCGCGCGGACCGATAGCCGTGCCTCTTTCGCCGGCATCGCCGCCAAGTGTGGACCGCTGCCCGGTGCCGCAAGTTTTGCCGCCGGCCCACCTGCCGAGTGTCATGCCCCCGCCTCCTACCCCGCCTGCCGCACCCCCTGTGCAGGCCACCAAGCGCACCCGACAGGCAGTAGCCTCGACTGTTTCGCCTCCGGCGAAGCGAACTGACCGCCAGGTAACTTACGCTGAGGTAAGTGCCACCCCCCCTACAGCTGCCACCCAGTCCTCGGCCTCTTCACCGACACCGATGGACATAGTAAGCACTCCCCTAGATGCTTCCACAGCACCGGCGTGCGCCTCCCCGCCGCCGCCGCCCTCCCCGAGATACCCGCCCTTGGTCGTAGAGAAACTAGACGATTGGGTGAGGCATTTTCGTCGCCTCCGGGAGATCCTGGGCTATGCCCCGCATGCCAAGCCACATGGTAATGGGGTCCGATTCCGACCTCACAGCGAGGGGGAATACAGGGCCATACAGAGGTACCTTACAGAACTCGAGAAGACCGAGCACATCAGCTGGTTCTCGTACTCCCTGCCACAAGAACAAGCTATCAAGGTAGGTATCAGAGGCCTACCCAATTGCACCAGCCCAGACGACATCACGGCTGGACTCGCCGAGCTCGGGTACGTAGCGGAGTACGTATCGAAGGTGGCGGCGAGACCGGATAAACCGGGATGCATTTTCTTCGCCCTTATCACCAGGGCCCCGGATGTTGTACCCGGCATATATAAGGTAAATGAGATCCTAAATATGCCGGGCATCAGGATTGAAGCCTGGAGGGGCAGGAAGAGCCCCGCCCAATGCCACCGCTGCCAGCAATTCAGGCACTCGAGCCTGAATTGCCACCGCAGGCTGGCATGCGTGCGATGTGCCGAAGAGCACCGCGCACAGGATTGCCCCCGCCCCCTCTCTGAGGAGCCCACTTGCGCTAACTGCAAGGGGGCTCACCCTGCGAATAGCCGACACTGCCCAGTGTATCGCCAAGAGGCTAAAAACAAATACGCAGGCACAGTAGCCCGCACTAGACCCCCCCGCACTAGTCGTGACCCGCCCATCCCGGAGCAAGAGGTCCCGCCTCCCCCGCCCACTGCCACCTCACTTATGGCCGAGGCAAATGACCCAACTCCGCGGGTTGTTCCTGTCTCGGAAGCTGGCCCTTCCACACAGCCTCCTAAGAGGAAAAGGAAACCCCGGAAAAGGAGGAAAGCGGCCACATCATCTGCCGCCGCCACCGACTCCGAGTATGAGCCGCTTGCGCTCCCCTTGTCCCAGCCCGCTACCTCATTGGCGGCACCTCCACTGCCCCAGCGCGTCCCACGTCCCCCACGCACTTCTCGTGCATCTAGTGCTCCTCAGACGGCCACTACCACTACCGAAGTTGTCGAGGTGGCTACGGCACCCTCGGACCCCGCGGCTGCCACTGCTCTGCCCTCTACAGGCGCGCCGCGTCCCCAACGCCACGCCCGCAGAGAGGCCCCTACCTCCACCGCTGAACTCCTCCAGTCCCTGTTCTCCCTGGCCATGAACATTTATAGAAAAATTCAAGCCGGGGAGGATATCTTTACCACTCTTTTGCAGGCCCTCCCCGAAGGTGCCTCCTTAGTTTCCAAATTAGTCTCCAAATGGCTGCCCAACCCACAAAATTAAATATTGTGCATTGGAATGCCCGGGGGGTCCGCGGTAAGGCAGCACTACTTCGCTACCTTCTACAAACGTACGAAGTAGATGTTGCCTTACTCAGCGAGACCCACCTGTCTCCCCAAGACCGCCTGTCCATCCCGGGTTTTCATACCTACCGTCAGGATTACCTGGGAGGTGGAAATGTGTGTCGAGGCCTCGCCGTCCTTGTCGGCAGACGACTACTCCACCAACTCCTCCCCGCTCCCCCTGTGGCCTCGCTCTACGCTCTCGGCATAGAGTTGATGCTCGGCTCGCACCGGACGCGCATTTATGCGTGCTACAAGCACCCGGGTTCGCGTTTAGATATCTCCGACATCCACGGGCTCCTATCAGAGGATCCCACTGTGATTGCCGGAGATCTAAACTGCAAGCACCCGGGTTGGGGCTCACGCACGTCAAACGCAGACGGAAACCGCCTTTTCGCGGATTCCGAGCGAGCCGGTTATTCCGTAGTGGGCTCTTATGCCCCCACGCATTACCCCGAGTGCCCCACTTATACCCCCGATGTTCTGGACATTGCCATCATCCACCGCCTCCCTGGAGACTTCCAGCAAGAGGTCTTGGATGTGGCACCAGACTCGGACCACCTTCCAGTGCTGGCCACAATAAAAGCTGCTCCCTTTAGCATCCCCCCGTTGCCCCCTCGCCCGGTCTACGACTGGGAGGTCTTTGCCCTGCAGCTGCACGGCTCCACGCCCAACTTTCCGGTGGTCTCTGTGGATGACGTGGAGCGCATGACACAGCAGATCACCGCTGCTATCACCTCTGCGATGGAGGCGGCCACTCAGCAGTCGCCCAGTCCCCACCCAAAAAGTTCTCCGCTGCCACGCCACATAGCCGAGCTGATTTCCAAAAAGAAGAAGCTACGGCGGCGTTGGCAGCTAAATAGATGCCCCCGACTGAAGAATGAGCTGAACCGCCTCACCGCAGAGGTGAAGCAGGCACTGCAGGACCACAATGCGGCCTTGTGGACGCGGCGCATAACGAATGCAGGTGAGGACTGGACCTCCCTGCACCGTACGTGCCGCAGTCTCACCGGCGCCACTGTCCCCACAAGACCTCTGATCCACCCAGACGGTAATCCTAGGTACCGAGCTGAGGACCGTGCCGAGATCCACGCCGACCACCTGGAGCGGCAATTCTCGCCCCTCCCGTCTACGGCGACCGACCATATAGCCAGGGTATCCGAGGAGGTAAGAAAATTCTTATACCCCCCCCCTTCCTCCTTAGAACGTCCAAATTTCTCCTTCTCCCCTAGAGAAGTTCAAAAAATACTCGCCCGCCTCAAGCCCCGCAAGGCCCCCGGCGCTGACGGGGTCACAAACGCCGCCTTGCGCCATCTACCTTTCCGGACAGTGGCCGCTCTCGCTCGCCTATTTAATGGCATTGTGAGGACAGGCCACTTCCCTAAGCCCTGGAAAATGGGGCTTGTAATTACCATCCCCAAGCCCCATAAAAACTTGAGACGGGCGGAGGGCTATCGCCCTATAACCCTTCTCTCCACCCTATCTAAATCCTTTGAAATCCTATTCCTCAAACACCTCTCTCCTTTTCTTCCTCCTCGGCGCGAACAGTTTGGGTTCCGCTCCCAACTGAGCACTACCCTTCAGCTGGTTCGCGTGGTGCACCTCCTCACGGATGCCGCAAACAGGAAAGCCTCTGGTGTGGCAGTCTTCCTGGACATGGAGAAGGCCTTTGACAGCGTGTGGCACGAAGGCCTCCTCCACAAATTCCTGCAGGTAAACGTCCCCAGCCACATGGTAAGACTCCTCTCCTCGTATCTTTCGGGCCGGACCTTCAGGGTCAAAGTCGACGGGGTCCTCTCGGAGGAACACCCCATCACCGCAGGTGTCCCGCAAGGTGGAGTGTTGTCGCCCAGCCTCTACAATTTCTACGCCAGCGACGTGCCCACTGACGTTGGCACTACCGCGGCGTTGTATGCTGACGACACCGCTTTCATCTGCACCTCCCAAAACCTAGCACACGCAGCCGTGAAACTCCAGAGGACCCTCGACCTCCTCCCGGCATGGCTGAGCAAATGGCGACTCGCCGTTAACCCCGGTAAGTCCCAGGCGCTCGCCGTTACCCGCAAGAGGGGATACCCGCCCGCCCTGAAGATAGGAGAGAAGGAGATACCATGGGGTAATACTGCTAAGTATTTAGGCGTCATTATAGATCGGCGGCTGACCATGTACCCCCAGTGCAACGCCGCGGTTGCTAGCGCCAGCGCCGCAGCAGCCAAACTGTCGCCGATCTATGCAGCTCCCCAGGTCCCGCTCAATATGAGGTTGGCCCTGTTTAAAACTTACATCCGCTCGCGCCTCACGTACGCGGCTCCTGCGTGGCACCACCTGCTCGCTGCGTCCTACCAAACAAAGATGCAGCGAACGCAGAATCGCGTGCTGCGCCGCATCGTAGGAGCACCGAGGTACGTGAGCAACGCCACTATAAATAGGGACCTCCGCATAATGAGCGTGGAAGACTTTGTTCGCAGGCTCGCCACCACTCTCTTCGAGCGAGCTGATGCCTCGGACCTGGTCGAGCTTGCCGACCTGGCGCCTTGGCACGCCCGCCCGCCTGACCGCAGACTGCTGCCCCGTGACGCCATCAGAGCTGGGGACCCCGCAGAGCCTCGCCTGCCGCCCCGCCCCCGAAGAGGAGGAGCCTCGGCGCGATAGCGCGCTCTACCACCCCGTCCACCGTTGGATTGTCTCCCCCCTGACCCTTCCCTCGCGCCAGTAATTAAAATACTGGCGCACATTTCTTGCACCCGCCCGGTGTCTGACGTGTGGCAGCCCTAATGCCACTCTGTCGGCACCGTAGCGTGTTTCTCCCCCCCGACATCAAAAGTCTGGGGTCCGGGACAAATATTTTTCCCCCTACCTTTTCCCCAGGTCGGTTTGTGTCCGCAGTCCGACAAATGCGGAGTGTGTGGGAGCGGCACCATACGCGTTTCCTTGGTTCCCGGACCGGGACCCACATGCTCCGCCGGAGTCGACTGCTGGTCTTGGCCGCCCTCGGCCGTCGCTTTTCTCCCTCCCAGCTACCTCGGGTTTCCCCCGCGTTCTGCCGCGGGGGGTCTTCCCCTAAAACTGACGTCTTGCGCCCAGTATTCGTACTGGGCGTGTCATCATCAAAAATTAAATAATAAGAAGGAATTTCACATGTAGAGGGGCATAGCCCCTGACCATGTTTATCCGCTCAAGGCCCCTTTCAAGGGCCCGGCGGCGGTTAGAAGACGCCTTCTTCTAACAAAAAGGTAGTTAAAGATTTCGGTTTTGTCATCATAAAATAATAATATTTTTTTAATTTACACGTGAAGTGGGGATAAAAATATTTTATCATTCTTCCCCATCGTGTGGAGTACCGTCGAATTTTTTAATGAAGTTAAGGTTTCATAGATGATTTTTTTTATGTTAAACATTTCTGAGTAATTGGCCTCTAAAGTGGTTTATAAGTAAGGTCATTTATAAGCTGTAAGAGGTAGAAACTTGTAAGTTTCAATGCTCATAATATTATGTCATGCTAAAAACTCTTTCGAAAAATTATTTTGAGTGAAATCGGACACATAGAAAAATGATTGGTCCGAGCGAGACCAATCATTTATCTATGATCAGAGTCAGACAATAACTATTGAAATAATTTGAAGAAAACCTATTGCGCGATTGAATCCTTCAGACATGTCCTAACTCTTAACGTAAAATTAAACTTGGTTAGGTAATGTAAAATTAAACTTCGTTTCCTTAAATTAATAGGTAGATAACTATTTTTTTTTAACACTAATGCCATTAAACTCCCGAGATTAACAGGTCCTTATCTACAATTTATTTGAAAGGCACGAATATCCACAAATATCTTTAACTATGTAAGAAATTGGCCACCCCTCTATGCAAAGCCAATATCGTATCTCTTTTCCCTTTACATGCAATGTTTCGTTATGTTAGTCTATATTACGTTTGACGCCACAATCCTATTTATCTAACATGTTTCTCGTTTTTTATCAACACCACGATCCCTTGGGGTTCAGATAAGACGTTTTCTTATCTTATCAAGGGACTTTTAGCCTCAGATAATGATATTTAGGATTGTAATACCCGGGTCTCTAGAGTCTTCAGATAAGTTGGTTGAACATAAATTATCATGTGTTACATTTAATATTTTTTTAATTGATAATATATTGTAATATATTGTGATGAAAGAATAATTAGTTACGAAATGAGAGATAAGTATTATAATATAATTTTTGTTAGTTTATATGTACCAATTTCATCAATGCTTATTAAAGTTAATCGTTGATTATAGATAGTGGTATCTGTCGCGTTCTTCGTATAATGAAAGAGAAGACATGATATTTAGACCACCGATGTGAAATTGGGACCAAATCCCAATTTCACTAACGCCTGTTAGTGTTAATCGCTTTACGTTTGTGTAAATATCATCCGTTCTCTTTCATTACATGAAGAACGAGAGAGATAACATTATATTTAATCAACTATTAACTTTAACAGGCGTTAGTGAAATTGGCACTTAGGGCCTATTTCGCAATATTCTAATAAGTATCGGATAGCTTATTCGGAAGTTTTTTTTATATCAAACGACAGAGACAAAACATACAAATAAGCTTTCTGGCACTTATGAGATTGTGATATAATAGGCCCTTAATCTTTTAAATCCTGTAAAACCTAACAATCCGTGTAAGTACTTCAGAGAGACGTTATGTAATATTAAGAGCCAGTCAGCCATTTACGTCCGACATTTTAAGCAAGTTTAGCAATCAGTCAAGCCAAAAATCACAAAAATTTCCAATCAAGAATCATAAAACCATAGACCAAAGAACTGCCATAGATGAGCGAAGACAGTATGTCGTACTATACGTCGTTATTTATATCCACATGAGCGGTGCATCGTCCGCTCCTGACCCTGCCTGGCCCAATGCCACCAGATATCGGCACCACGCCAGCGCAGACCTTCCGCATTTCCAGTATTCTTGCTTAAATATGTCAATCATGCTAACACGTCAGTGCTAAAACTGATGAGTTGTTGATGATTATTATTGGGACAAAAGCGCTGAATGTCAAAGCATAAGGGAATTGAGATTTATAATTTTCATCGCTCGATGGAATGAAAAACGTATCAGTCGTAGGTCCATCTTTGTAGTTTGTTCATGTGCATCCGACCAACTAAGCTATGTTCTAGGACTATAAGGCTGAAACTATATTGTCCGGAATTCGGGATGCCGGAGAAAATTTAGACCATTGAAAATAGAACTGTGGACTAATACAATAGAGCTGAAAATCGAACACGAGTGTCTAGTTGTCAGACTTGACATTGACAATTGACTTGACACTCGTGTCAGGTCAGGTCGATTTTCAGCTCTATTGTATTTGTATTAGCTCAAAGTTCTATTTTCAGTGCTCTGAACTTTCCCGGGCCCGCCAGATTCCGGATCATATAGTCCCAGCCTTAAATGACTATTATAAATTGCCCTAGACAGATTGCAAAGTTCAAACAATGTTTTTTTTATTTCATTGCCAATCGAACCAACAGGCTACAACCTAAAGAAACATTTGCCTAAAAAGTTTAGACTATAATAGTGCCCCATTTCCCATTGATCTCCATCAAATTCACATTTTTGGCGGCTGCTTCTATTGGAAAGTGGAAACTTCGGAGTTTTCTGTCGTAAAACTTTCCAGAATATTATTTTATCTTGAAATATCACCTGTTAAGAACTTAAGCTAATCTAATTTCTATATTTTTAGTCACTATGTATCCATCAGTGCAATCCTAATTCACTAGATAGTGCTATAATTGTCAATTAATTGACAGAATAGTTGGCATTGGCGTAGGTCCGGGCGTTGACCGCGCACGTGCGAGCTAGAACTAGCTATAGGCTAGATCTAAGTATAGGCTATGTTATTGTGAATTATCGCCTACGGATTTGTTGCACGATAACAATATATAACGCGGTATAGCACATACTAAAGAGGAACAGAAAAACAACTACATAGTAAGCTCACGATCGATTGCACACGGTGAATGTATACGTGTCCACAAATGTTCTATCACGTAAGCGGCAATAGCGAAAAAATCCGGTAAAGTTTGTGGACCGTCATAGGGACGTAAACATTTTCAAATTTCGTCTTTGAGTTTTTATGTCATGTGAGGTTGAGAATTGTGATGTGTGTTACTAATTAGTGTTGGCTTTTTATATTATATTTGTGTCTAATTAATATTAAAACTTTATAATATCAGAATATTAAGGTAATTCAGAGTTATTATAAAATCAGCGATTATAAGCAAAAACTCAATTATTTTTCATTGTTAAGAAATTCAATCAATTGAATAATTATTTTTCTATTGTTATACGGCCACATAGTTGACTTTATATGCATATTTTTTTAAATAATCAATTAGTTTTGCGGCAACAGCGAGTCCGAACGGACCCGCTATACATTTCTGACCCTGTGCACGTGAATAGCACGATTTTTTAAATAGATCTTTACAAGCTGAATTTGTATTCTGAGGGTATTGGTTACAGTTTTAATCTCATAAAGACTATATTTTTTATCAAAACAAAATTGGCTATCATCTATTTTTCGATTAAATCAAGGAGAAATAAAGGTTTAAAAATACCACGGTATTAGGTGTCAAATATTCATGGTGGTTCCTAACTATATATTATATGTATACCACGGAGTTAGGATTTCATAGACCTTTTGTATTTTTTAATTATATAGCTGCTTTTTTTTATGATTCATGACTTCTTGCTTTGAATAGAAATACATAAATAATTAATAATTATGGAACCCTAATTACGTTGTACGATTTAACGTCATATTCACTAATTATATCATAGTAAAATTGACGACCACTGTGACTCAGTGGTTGAGCGTGTGCTCAAGCCGGGGGTCGCGGGTTCGAAGTTTTTCCGTGTTCCTGAGTCATGTATGTGTATTAAATATGTGTATAATATAGTAAAAATCTTAAATATGCGTATAATATTAAATAAATATTAAATATATTTTAGTTGTCCCGTAACACAAGTTCTTCGAGAACTTGCCACGGGGTCAGATTGACGTGGTGTGAAGCGTCCATAGATATTATATTATTATAAAGTCAGAGTATTTGGAAACTTTTTTGGATTTTTTTTATGGAAATATAAATAGGCTAAAACCAAGATTATGCTTATTTCCACGTCATTATGAATGATTTTTGTTTTTTATTTGAAACTATGATATTGTGGCATTCATTAGTTTATTCAATATGCATCAAATATTTTATATTTTAACACTCGGAATGTGATTTTTGGTCACAAAACGCAACTCCGATGTAAATACCGCGGAATTAGGTTCTATGGGAACCTTTTACCGTGGTATAGATACAAACAAATTATACAGAATGTCCGCAAATTTACTCAGCTTGTATATGTAGTGTCAGTACAAACGAATAAACTGAACGAACAGCATACTTTTTTTTTTTTACCTAAATGGATATTTCGGTAAATCATATTTCGTATTTATCTTATTTCGGTAATTCAATAAACTAATATATTTTGCTTCGATGTATACAATATGTTTTCCTAAATAAAAACCTTGTAGCATACAACTAAGTTTGGATGTGTAAATACTCATGTGGAATTTGTACTCATGTGGAATGACCTACCACGTGACATTCGAGAGTCAAAGTCACTTGCTATCTTCAAATATAAACTGCATAACTATCTTCTGAACAAAGTCGCTCGCTAACCTAACTATAAGTACCTATTTATTATTTGAACAATTGTATATTATTTGTATAGCATATAGATTATATTTATTATGTAAGTATTGCTTAAATTTCTAGATAGTTCTTCTTGACTTTTCGTATTACCCTGCTTATTTAGTTATTTTACCTCTCCTGTGCTGCAGGGTTGGTCCTTATCGCTATATACGAGTAGCTTAGGCCGCCCTTGCCCACATTTAGATTTTAAGTTTAGTTTTAGTTTACTGATTGTATTATTTAGATATATTAAGAGTTTATCTATCTATCTATCTAATTCGTTATTAACAATTATTTTAAACATTTATAAATAAACAAAAAAATAATAGTTACGTATTTTTATATTTTAAAAATGTTAAATTGTGTAAAGTAGTTTTGTATATTTAAAAAAGTATGTATTGTAATTTCTACTCAGAAAAGTTTTCTTGATCTAGACTAAAAATATATTTTGATTAATCTTAATAATAATAATTTTGTTACACCGATGTTCTTAACAACATTCGATTTTTTCCCGACATCCCGTTGTATTATTCTATACCAGTATTCTACTTTGTATTTTTTACCCTCGGAGTTAGGAGCCAAATATCTCGGTATTAGGAATTTTACCTCGATATTAGGGGCCTGTAACTTTTTTCATATTTGATTTATCTAAACATTTAAATCAAATTTTAAATTACCTACATTTTTATAGCATATTTTAATAGTCAAATAAATGAAGATTCTAACAAAAATATCTAATATCTCACTGCACTCTACACGAAATCCCTAATTTTTAATGTCCTTTCTAGTTTATGTGAAAATACCGCGGTATTAGGTGCCTTTATCTTTAATACAAATAATATTATTTATTAAACAAAAAAAAAATGGTTATGTAAATATAAAAATAATAGAAAAAATTCAAATATTTCTAATTTTAGATACCTATGATCCTAAGGATAATAATAATATGTGAGTTAATATTTAATTTTCTAGTAGGTGTTTAGCTGTATTATAAGAGCGTCCATGACCTAGTGAACAGACCCCTTGAGTCAGGCTCGATGCCGGGTTGTGGTCTGTACCAATTATTAGACTTACTCAACAACCGTATACTGGCGCTGGACTTAGATTAATTTTGTCACGGATGTCTTCTGTGACAGCCCTGACAAAATTTGGATCCTTCTATGAAAGCTGTTTCACTGTACGTAAGTGTATATAATTATTTACTCTGTGGTTAAAGTTATTCTCATTTCCTTTGACAGCGTTTATATGAGCAAAGTGGCTGTGAAAAATTATATTCAGTTGGATGTTAGCGTTGCAACGCGTTACTTCGCCACGCGCGACTCGTAACCTCAACAAAGCAACCGATCTCCAATTTTCATGTCTCACGTCAAAACCACGTGAATAACGGCAATTAGCTCTCGAAGTTTGTCGCACTGCCACGGACTACTAAATAGTTACATAAGCAATACAAAAATAGCCACGCTCTACAAATCCCAACGTACAGAGTAATAATGAGGGCGGATTATAATATTATGTTAATATTATTATTAGTATTGGACGAAGCTGTGTCCCATATGTGGCGATTCCCACGCCTGCACCATGTGGCAGCGACCAGCGTAGCGTGAGCTCCGGGGCTAAATTACGTATGACACACGAGTGCATGGTGCGTTGTATGACAATTTTGGCGCTGAAACATGGCGTTCTAAATTACCTTTACAAATAAAATACCTTAGCATAATAACTGAGTGGGAGCTGTTCTTAAGGTTAAAGTTTACAAGCTTTGTAGCTTTAGAAATTTTCCATTAAATTATTACAGATGCTATAACTAGAGATTGTAAACAAACTAAGATACAGGTACCTATACAAAGTAGAAGAATGTAGAAATGTAACAGAACAATTGCACCTTAAACTCTAACAGCCATCCTTAGCTCCGGGCCTTAATAACTCTATATTTATCAATATATATTATAGATAAAATATGACCATAAAATCTGTGACAGGTCTAGAGCTCAAGGTATTCTGGTCGTATCTACCTCCCCGGTCTGTAACGCCTAGGGCTTCAGGCTTGGCGGTCTGTTGATAATTAATGAGCAATTGGCTAATGAAATACGTAATGAGGAAAAGCACTCGCCGGTTTTGGCAGGATTTGTCATCATTTGATCATCAACCTTCACTTAGTTAGCTTTGCCTTTATGATTTTGTGTTAAGGGCGCGTTTAAAAATTTGACATACATTGGCAGTTTTTCGGTCGATTTTGTGACAGAATGAAACCAAATCCTACAAAACTAACGATTTTCACAGATTTTTTTTAACTAAAAATCGTTAAAAACATTATGAAAAGCAGTAAGTATAGCAAAAACTATTTTCCAGAAAAAAGATCAAAAAGATCGTGTGTTTAGGATCATTTTTCTGCTCTTAGGTCTTATGAAGCTTATTTTGGTTGTTTAAAAGTACCCAAAGATAGCAGATATAATCATCTAAAATTCTTAAATTCGATTAGAAAATAATTCAAAAATATTAATTGGAAGTGGGAAAAGCATAAAAAGTCGCCTCAAAATTTTCACATGTTTTGCTATTATGCATGAATCTTAATGCGTGACAATAAGGTTGGTTACTGTCTGGATTTATTGCACAAAACGTTTCTAATAATTATATTTGCTTTACAATCTCCATACTCGGAAACCTGTCAAACAACTTTTCGTAAACGCGTCCTTAAAAGCCTCTATGATAATTGATATTATATTGAACAGAACATGATTTGTTTCGTTTTGTAGAATTTCTAGTCAGATAGAGTTTTATATTCTGATTTGTTGATTAGTTTTATATTTTAACAGCCTCCGTGGTCGGTTTAGAGCTTGGCTCTCGACTCGGAGGTCGTGGGTTCGATTCCCGCATTGGAATAACAAAAAATCTTGTTTCCATGTTTGGTTAGGACAATGCAGGCTGATCACCTGATTGTCTGACAAGAAAGATGATCCATGCGTCGGATGGGCATGTAAAAAGTCGGACCTGCGCCTGATATCTCACCAGTCGTGTCGGTTATTCGTCCCACTGGGTTACGAGAGTAAAGGAAGAGAGAGTGCTCTTGTGTACTGCGCACACACTTGGGCAATATAAAATAACTCCTGCGTAGCTAGCCTGGTTTCAATTAAACCGGCCACCGTCACTGAAATCAGTGTGGGGAGCTATTGCTATTGCTATTTTATTTTATTTTCACACAAAAGTTGAGTAAGCCATTAATAATTAGATTCATTTATATTAATTACAATTATGACAAATTCTTCAGAAGTACGTAACGTACGTTTTAAAATTTAAAAAAGAAAGAAATTTCAAGTATTTTCAGAAAGAAAAAAAAACACGTTTCAAATCTTTTTGCCATTACAATGGAATTTCAGTTCGAGCGGACGAAATGATAGAGCGAAAATGACTAAAAATCACTTAGCAAACGTAAGATTGATATATTAAGTTATAACATATAAGTGTGATTTCTTTCCATTTATAAATAACCTGATATTTGTTAGAATTATTCTATTAAGATTTTTTTTTCTTAAATATTAAATTTTCTTTTGGCTAAAAGGAATATTCGTGTCATATTTGACTATTCGTTGGTTAGTATTGGCAATGATTTTTTTTAAATGTCGGAATCAGCTTTTATTTCACCAATTAATAATAATGTGCACCATGGCTTGAGGCTTCCTATGATGGCCATTAAGTATTACAGTTTTTTTAAACAAACGGCTAAAAGCTCTTATATTTATGTTTACTGTGGCACTTGACGCTTGCACGACAGCACGACCACGCTTGACACCTGACCTGACGCACTTGCGCCGCTACGGAGCGCTACGGCGAGACTAGATATCGATAAAAAGTTTATTATTTTATAGTAAAGGGGGCGATTCTGGTTTTGTTTTTAGTTCATTAATTGTTTGGAATGTTTAGGTAAGGTTGCCAATTATAGTAGAAATTTTGCCTTTTTTATCTTAAGCAAAACGCAGGTAGAGGTACCCGTATCTTGATTTAAACCCTCAATATACTTGATATTTTGAATGTGTAACATTGCAATTTATGTTTTGAAATCGTTTAATGATGCATGGACTATGCAAATAGGTAATAAAAAAAGTCTTAAATGTACAGTAATCAGATAAGCAAATAGACAATAGATTTTACAGAGAGAAAGTTGTCGATACGAGCAGGTACATCCCTAAAATGTTTTGTCTTTCATCTGAGTGGGGTTGAGCGACGGAACAAAAAAATTCGTCCTCAAATAATATTGGTGACAAGAGAAAAAATGCCCGAAGCCCCATAAGGGCGCACATTTGATTTTAGGGGATTTCTTGCCCTTTCGAGAATCCTTTTATAGCACCAAGTTTAACTGTCCGTAAAAGTTTGAACTTAATCTTGTAGATCAAACGTATTTAGTCATAACTTATAAGTTACTAGCTGTTGCTCGCTCTCTTCTGCCCTCTTCTTGTCTTCCCTCGGGAACACTACTTTTTCGGGATAAAAAGAAGCCTATGTTTTAATCTAGAGTCTAAACTACTACCATACCGAATTTCATCGAAATCCGTTCAGTAGTTTTTGCGTGAAAGCGTAACAAACATCCACGCTTTCATATTTATAATATTAGTAAGGATATGATAAGGTGGGCTTAAGTTTTGTGATGTTAATAAACTCTCGGACTAATAAACTCGGTTCACTATTCAGCAATTTGTGAATCTGTGATCCAACGTAATCCTTGCTCCCATCTTCCTGCTTTTATAAATATGAAAGTTTGTGAGGATGGTTGTTTGTTACTCTTTCACGCAAAAACTACGGAACGGATTTGGATGAAATTTGGTATGGTAGTATTTTGAGCTCTGGATTAACACATAAGCTATGTATTAATACGTATGCTATGTATTTACGCAAGCGGAGCCGCGGGCAAAAGCTAGTTTTTCATAAATATATATTTTTTTAAAAGGGGAGTAGTTTCTTATGAAAATGGAGCTAGTTATAATAATACTTGACTGTTACATAATACATATTCATAAATCTTAATGCTTTTGCCTACAGTATGAGTATTTTTTTTCTATTTCGTAAGCGCGATTGGGGACCGCGGTCACGTTTCGCAAGCGGATCTCTTTGATTATATCTGTACGTGGCTTGGCTTTCCGCCTGAATCTGTCTTTCATACTTTTTAAAAGTATTTGCTTTCTTGGTAACTATTAAGTATGCTGGGATAGTAGATACTTAAACTCGTCGAGTCAGCGACATTGTGATGCAATACCCGATATCGACATCGTGTTTAATTTTTTTAAATAAGTCTTACGACCGGATTTAATAACCTATCTATCTATAACTATTTGTTAAAAACAGCGCCATTAAATAATTTCACGGTTTTTTGCGATGCAAATTTGACGTTTCTGAACAAAATAAAATTTTGTGCCACTATTTTAAAAAATACAGCGCCGCATCGCTCGTTTTGGTGTGAGCTGACCCATAGACGTCAACTTTTAGTTTTTATCGTTTTAATATTAAATCAATAATTAAAAATTATTTTATTAAATATTTATAATTTTCTCTACATTCACTTTTGTCTGTCCTGTCTTGTCCACAATTTGAAGTAGCAATTAAATAGAAAAGTTTTTTGTTCTTTGTTTAGGCATTTTAAATCAATATGTAGCTCAAAGCTACTGTTTTGTTTATTATAGCTTAAAAATATTCTTTTGTTTCGTTTCGAGGAAGCATCGGCGATCAGAGGTCGAGCTTGGCATGTAAAATGTGCTGGCGGTTTTTGTAGAAACCAAAGACAACGTCTACGATTTATTGTCTCTGATCCTTTGTCTTTTATTTTATTTTCTTTTACTGATTGCATAGTATAATTGATGGATGGAGCATTATGCCAGCTGCTATTTAGATTTAGGCAATTGGACGTTAGTTTTTCTTCGTCGATCTTTACAAATTTTCTTTACGTATTTTGCCGAGAGTGAGGAAATGACTATAAGCATCGCTTAAAAGATTCGCTTTTTTAATTTTTATACATGTGAGATTCCAATGGACATTGGTAAGTTTTACTGGCACACACCGGTAGATTCTTTTCAGTCCTACTTATGTTACCATAACATAATTTACGACTTCTGTGGCTCAGTAGTGATAACGTTGACGCTAAGCGGAGGTCTTGGGTGGGGGAGTGGGGTAGGGAGCAAAAAAGTTTTCTGTGTTCCTGGGTCATGGATGTGAATTAAATATTATGTGTATGATATGAATAAAAATCTTAAATATATGTATTATGTATAGTATAAAAGTATTAAATATATTTCCGTTATCTGGTATCCGTAATCCATAACACAAGTTCTTCGAGAACTAACCACGGGACCAGATTGACGTGATGTGAAAGCGTCCATAGATTTAAAAATGTTTAGTTAGAAAAATATTAATATCTTAGAATGGTAAACAAATCATAAGGTTTTATAGTCTTCCTACTTTACAGCACGTTGTCAGTCGAGACGCGTCAGTAGCTTTAGCCTAGTATGCAAATGTATGACGTAGCTTCCAGAAGGTGTCCAATGCACTTTTATAGTTCGACAGACGCGTCAAACTCACCGCAACAGTGAGGAGGGAAGTTATGTACATAAGCAAAACTACAATTAAATGTGCTATCAGAACACTAATTATGTAAATAAATATTAACAGTGCACAATGCAATCACATCAGCGGGCAGTAACAAACTTGTTATATAGCAAATGTATTTTTATCTTACAAACGAGAGCTAATTAAAAAACCCAAGTCACATATAGAGGAAAAACACCAGTTACATCGCATGCCCTTGAAATATTTAAATATCGGTTTGAGTTTTTATGCGAGCCACGTTCGTTTATCGATAATATTTGAATAGATTGGGATGCGTGGGGCAGTTCTTCAGCCGCCACCGCAAGTTATAAAGCCGGTCACGCACTTACCTAATGCGTACGTATTGTCTAACGCAGACGTTAGTTTCTAAAGAACTCGGGTGCTCTGGGGGACTAGCAGGAACAATAGGTATTAACAATATTGACTACGAAATAATTTTTCATCTATTTAATGTCAGACAACAAGAAATTAAACAAAAACAACGATTTTTGTAAATTAAAACAAATAACGAAGATACAAACAATTTAAGTTTACAATAAGAAAGAGAGCGATATATCGGCCTGTGACGTCACGATGTGCTACCGCCATACAATATATTCTGTCATTGGTCTGGCCTCGTGAAAGAGTTGAATATCTAACTTTTCTTCAACTTGGAAGTCCTCTATGATCTATCGATCTAGCGCCTAAATATTTATCACTATTCGCTATTAAAAAGCTAGAACTCGTTATTGATAACGGAAAATTAATTAATACAAGTGATTTAATTTTATCATTCAAAAGATCAGTTTTAAAAAGTCGCTAGCCTATCAGGCGATACCGGTTGTATGGCACTTCACCTATCATTGCGAAAATGAAACAAAATGAACATGATTACTAACACATAACATCAATTTCACGTCACTTAGATGATTAACTCGCTATATAAAAAAGGTTCAACAGGAAAAAGGCACAAAATATTTTTATACACATGAACATTATAATATCAAGTAACGTTGTAACAAATATCTCTTGTCTGCTACTATCTCTTTGTAATATGTTTCATAATGTTGTGAATGTGTATATTGAAAATTATGATATTTTACAATATTGACGTGATCGCATCGGAGTCCGTGACATTTCGGTGCCAAGTCTATGACATGTCATATTTATTATAATCCTATTACTATGCTACCTATACATCACTATTAAATATTAATGTGAGCTTTTAAATTTATTATGCATCTGTATAATATGTCACAGTAATCGTTTGACAAATATCGACTTATGTAACATCACTAGAGTAGTAAAATGCCGATAGCTCATTTCATATTTTCAATTATAATATTTTTTAATAATAAATACCATCTACCCACTACTTGATAGTGGGTACATAATATTATCTTATTGTTCCTCTTCAAATAAAATTATCTTTCAAAGATACAAAAACGCTTCAGAAAAATCCGAGTAACAAATCTATTTACTCCACACATATATTATGGTCTGGTTGACTGGCTGAAAATAACATTAAAAAATATTTTGAAAAATACTCGAAAAGTAATAATTAGAATGATAAATAACTGCATGTTTCAATAGTTTTTTAAAGGGATATGAACTGATAGCCCATAGCAGGCATCAGCATCGCCAGTTCACTAGTATCACATGCTTATTAATGAACGGACGCCTGGCAAATATGAATCGTCGAAAATATTATGTCCAATAATCTGTCTTCCGACCCAATACAACTAAACGGCTCGCAACGCCAACGGCTGGCTAGATATTTAGATAGATATTTATAGATATTTCACGTTAATTTTGAGTTCGCGTCGGCTACAAGGACACATTATCGGAGTCAATTGAAAAATATACGATTCTTATTCCAAGGACGCCGCGCCACGAGCAATTCAGCAACGAATGCTAATCCGTGCGCCACGCTGAATACTTCATGTGTTCAAACTACGAGTAGCAACGCGTGAACATTCACGTTAGTAGTTACTACATACTAACTACTAATAAAACACTAGGAGCCGCGACTGTAGGACTCGTAGTCACATTGTTGCAGTAGCTCGAGTCTACCTTAATGTTGTCAATATTTTTATGAGCTCACAATATAGGAGACTGAAGATGAAGACTTTAAATTCTATTAGAATGCGCGTTATTCAGACAGTCTTCGTCTAAGTAGCGCGGCGTAGTGTAATAAGTGTTACTTACTTACTCGGAATTCAGAGAGCAACTAGCCGCGCTTACTGTCTTACCGTCTGAATAACGAGCGGTTAATGTTGTCAATATTTTTATGAGCTCACAATATAGGAGACTGAAGATGAAGACTTTAAATTCTATTAGAATGCGCGTTATTCAGACAGTCTTCGTCTAAGTAGCGCGGCGTAGTGTAATAAGTGTTACTTACTTACTCGGAATTCAGAGAGCAACTGGCCGCGCTTACTGTCTTACCGTCTGAATAACGAGCGGTGTTATAAGAGTTTTTAGGCTAAATGCTTCCAACGGAGTACAGACAGTGCTAGACACTGTCGCTCAGTTCATGTAGGCGACAAACCATTCTTGCTTGTTTCACCATCAAACAGTGTCAAAATTTGAGGCCTCTAAAATAGGTTGCTGTTCGCTCCTATTAGTAGTTTTTATGTAAGGGTCAATTCACGACGGAACGAAACGATACGCGTTTTTAATGGCCATCTTAAAAATGCAGCGCCGCGTAACGTCGCGTTACGCGTATCGTCGCGATGTGAACTGACCCTAAGCCTAATACAGTCAAAAGACATTGTTTACGACGCCTTAAATTCTGTCCGACACACACATAATGATTTCCTCGTATGTTATTTATCACAATGATATTATTAACGGTTAACGTGATTAATATTAATGCGCAAAATGTTGCATGCTAATGTACAATCCATTTGACTTCGCCGAGATAAAAGTTTCGTTGGCAACGTACATCATCCGAAAATAAAATCCTTGACCTTCTTGGTTTATCTGATTCAAAAATACCGTGAACTGTGCAGCGAACGGGCACGGCGAGCGCCATGTATAAATAGCCGGTATTTCACACGGTGTGTTCGGGTTGGCGGTTACTCATAATGGGACACGACTGTACGTAGTGCTGGACAAACCGGATGGCCTTCGGCAGTTCACGAACAAGGTTCCTTTGTGTTTGGATGGGGTGTGCGGAAGAGTGAGGATGTTTTCCGCTTCCTCGACTGTTCATCTGTTCTAGGGAGTTATTAGGTACATTTCCTCACAGTAGTCACAGCCGTTATAGTTCTAAGCGGATATTGTACGTTTTATGGCGGCGATTCCTCATCGATTCCTACTTTTAAGTGGTGTATTACAGCTTTACAGCGCTTGCGTTTTGCAACAATGATTTCAAAACTAAGGATTGTTTATGAGTTGTAACGTACATTTGACAAAATAAATCTTCATAGGTACAACTGGTACAAGAAACAGTTATGCCATCTTGATTTCAGAAGATTTTGTCAATTTTAAGCGGACTGATGAAGCTGTGGTGAGAAACTGTAAAAATGTCAAGATGACAGATGTCAAACCTCGTCTGACACAAACAACCTAAAAAGTACGGCGATTTACGTGCCTTTTGCCTCTACATGCCCCGTCTATAATACATAGGTACAACTGATAGCCCATAGCAACCCATAGGAGGCTTGCAGCCGTTTTCAACCAGTTAAGCTTAGTTAAGGTTTGAAAGCCGCTATATTCGTATTTTATTCATAAGAGGTTTTTTATCTGATGTACTTATATTCGTTGTACAACCGCGAAAAATTGCTAAAAGTTTAAACAGCATTTCTTCAGATTATTTCTATTATTTCCTCACGAAAATAACAACGAGGATTTATCAAAAAAGTAATATAAAATAGTAGGTACATTCAGAAATTAAACAATCGTAGCTTGTTGTGTTAAAATATAAAATAATAAATAAACAGAGAAATCAATTTCATATGAGTGAGTGCTAATTTCATTAGCAATAATTACAAACACCTTATTAACAAGTCTCGCACTTAAGGACAAGGCAATAGTTTTTCTTAACCGATACATTGAACCGTGTTTAAGTTAATTGGCGGTAAAAAAGGTTTAAGTTGTAATCTTAACATTCGCAATTTATGCACTTTGAGCCTGTGCGTGCCATCAAAGGGAGCCGCAGCGAAAAACCTGTTGCAGACTGCAGTCGATTTAAATAATAGCACCCTGCATTAACGACGATTAAAAATAGAACAAACGTAATTAAAATAAGTACTAACCAGGATTAGATTTTATCTTAGAACATTATTAGGTTATGTTCATCGTATTAAAGTAATGTAGTCTGAGCTACATTATTTACGTACTGGATGTTGCACCCGACTTCGTATGCGCAAAATGAAATCACGCTGGAACTGTACATTTTGCTAGTGATAAAAAGTAGATTATGTGTTAGTCCAGATTCTAAACTACTACCATACAAAATTTCATCAAAATTCCGATCATTAGTTATTGAGTTAAAGAGTAACAAACATCCATTATTATTATTATTAAGTTTATACGGTAATATTTTTAGTAATTTATTACAATATAACAGCGATCAATAATAACAATGAACGTACCGAAGTTAACAGTCTACGTACTTAACTATGTATGTATGGGATTCGTGGAAAAAATCGAAATCCCCGCGAAAAAGATCTAAATGGCACAAGAAGACATTTAATGAAAGTGGACGAAATAAACATTTGACGTGTTAAAGTGTAATGACCCTATAATGTGGATGGCTGGTCAGAAACGATAAATATTTGTTCACGCCGGAGTATGACGCGCACACATGACTACTACTCGCTCGCAGTAAAAAAGTTATAAACGATTTTTGGTGCATAATACGTTATTTTTTACGACTTTGGTGAAATGACATGGAAATCCTTCATAAATCATTTAACTATTTTTCAAAAGTCGATTTTAAACTTTAAATACTTATTACAGAGACAAAAGACCACGATATAATGTTGATATTGCTTCGAATTTTGACACCTAAAGCTGTCTCAGCAACTTAGTGTTTTTATGCCTGAAGGGAGTATAAAATAATGTTGAGTTGCGTATGTAATTTTTTCCCTTTTTTAATCAGCCTCGTACATTATGGACTCCAGCATCCATACAGGCTACTAAAAAGGGACGTTTAAGACGTTGGGCGTTTATGATCCGCGTTTGGTTTGTGGTCGTGGTACTTTATATCATAAAGTATCATGTCAGTAAAATACTGTTAGATTGTACAATTTTCATTTACATTTATTTCTCGTAATAATTTTAAATTCAGATCCATGGAGGAGTGGAGATAATCAGTATATTATATTCATATTTTAAATGAATATTCGTTTCAAAATAGTTAAAATGTATAGAATTTACCCCACCTCCTGCAGATATGCGACATGTGTCGTTGTAAATTACGCTTGCATCTAAACTAATTGTGTCTTTGGTCGCCGTAGCAAATTGTTTGAAAATGCCCAGTGTCCTTTTCACAACACTTATGCAACTTCTCCCATCTTGGATGTCAGTTTGAGATATACATTAGTGGAGCAACTCACGTCCCATGAGTTGTATACAATGTATCAGCAGAATATCAATAGGTATAGACAATAACTCAGTAGTTTTTGTGTGAAAGAGTATCAAACATCCATTCATACGTCCATCCATCCTCACAAACTTTCACGTTTATAATAGTAGTAGGAGCATGAGATCGCTACAAAACTTGATTTCCGATGATTACTTGGAAGAGCTATCCTTCGGTACAAATGGGACGGCACCAGATAAATAATCAATACACGATCTCACAGAAAGCCGGCCTGAAATAACGCTTGCGTTGTTTATGCGAGTGGTTACCTCAGGCCCAAGGGGGGTTGGGGATTTTAAGGACCAGGAATGCAAGTACGCAACACCAGAGGAGTAAGTAGTGTAACTTCTCTGGTGTTGCGAGAGAACATGGGCGGCGATGATTACCACCATCAATTGATTACTTACCATCAGGCGATCCGTCTGCTCGTTTCCTAATCCGTTTCATTATAAAAAAAACTAATAACAAAAAAATAAAATAATACCACATTCACAAGGCGAATTGAGAATGATACTAAGAATCATTGGTGAATCATGGCATAAGAGAACTAGCCGAAGTAATAATAATAATAATAAAACATTTATTCATAAATTTTAGGCATTAAATCACGATAAGTCTTATTATAGTGCTGAAAAATTGATTTTTCGAAAGGCAGAACTGAAAAATCAGTTATTTGTGTTTTCAATTCAAAACCGTAAAGAAGTCACTAATCTCAAGAACCAAATTTATGTACACAAATATAATTTTTCTCAACCTTCAAATTGTAACTGCTCCAAAATTTCCCGTGTTAATATTATAAAATATCTGGGTATTGAGAATGACTCTAATTTAACCTTTGAGAACCACATCAATTCCTTGAGTAACAAAATTCGGAAACTGTCTTACATTTTTAAAACACTACGGGAAGTGGCAGATAGACAGATTATAAAGTCAGTATATGAGGCATTAGTACAGTCCATCATATCGTATTGTATCACTACGTGGGGCGGAGCTTCCAAATCTAAATTATTAACCCTCGAGAGAGCCCAAAGAATGTTACTTAAAGTTAGCCTTGTAAAACCTCGCTTATATCCTACAACTAAATTATACGAAGACGCCCAAGTCCTTTCTGTTCGTCAACTTTATATATACTATACTCTGCTACATACACATAATAAAATACCCACAGAAGGCCGTAGAACACTCATTGCCCATACGAGGCGTAGCTACGCTACCTGTGAGCCTACAGCCGTCCACACATCTTTTGCTCAGAGATTTATTAAATATTTGGGTAGCTCACTCTATAACAAATGTAATAAACATCTTTGTATATCAAACTGTACCAAAACTGAATGCAAAAATATAATTTATAAATGGTTACTCGGTCTTAATTACGAAGAAACCGAAAAGTTATTATTAGCTAAAATGTAAAATTAATTTATTTATATATAAAAAGGTATAAGTTATATAATATATAATATTGTAATATAATAGTCATATTATACACACACACAACCAACATACAACACTCAAAAACTTACACACACAGCATTCACACACCTAAATAATTAAGATTATTTTATTACTTTAAATTAATAAACTAAAAGTATTCATTTGTCAATGGATATATTTTATAATATATATAATGAGTGTAACTTACTGGTGTTCACAACTGTACACTGATTATATAATAATTTTGTTTTGGGGGGGGCCTGGAGATCTATATTACAGGCTTGGCCTAGTTTAGACTCCAGATCTCCCACAAGTTACAACAATAACACGTGTAAACAATTAGTTTTTAAGTACTTTAAAACTTGTAATTTGTGGAGATGAATAAAAAAAAAAACAAAAAACAAAAACAAACTTTTTTACTTATGTAGAGGCAGTTCTACTGCTTCCGAGATGCGCTCTTGAAGAATCCTAAAAATCTTGTTGCGTGAGACAGATAGTGTAAATCGAAATGTAACTTATGTAACGCGGTCAGAGCGTCGTTGTTTCACAAACACTAACCACAATTTCATTGCGTCACTTATTCGAAAATTGTCAAAATTAAGTCAGCTTGATCCAATAAAACGGTTAATGGTTCACGAATTTCGCCATCGTTACGAAATAACGACAGGCTCGAGTTACTACTCGCTAAGCTAATTTTGATGATGTTTTGATGTCACAATTATTGTTTTTAATAATATTACTATTTATTGATAATGTTGAGATATTTGATGTAGCCGTCGCGGGTTGCCGGTACGGTCGCCGACATGTCGGTGTACCACTTTTGAACCTTATTTCCATAGTAATAAAGCTACAAGGGTAGGCAGTATGTAGAATGACTGTAGGATGCTTGTCGGCGACCGCACTTAAAATTATTAATATGTACTATCAAGTATCAGGGAACCTAATTCATAAGCAGTAGAGAGTACTTATAATTTATTTGTATAATATGACGACATGCAGTCACAACTCACAAAACATATTGCAATGACATATATATGAACAAATTATGACAACGGTCAACCTGCTTATGAATAAGATTCCCTTATAGTACCTACTATGATGTCTAGTAAGTATGCTCCGTTCAGAACCTATTTAATCTAAACGTAGGTAAAGTTCACTAACGGCCCGTTTCAATAACTACATATTTGGTAAAAACTTCGCCTTTCAATCATTTGACGGTTTTATGCGATACAAGTTTGACGTTTCTAACAAATAGTTACTGGTTGATATATTGAAACGGGCCGTTAAACAATAGCGTTCTATCATACTGACTGCCAATTTAAATGCAACTTATTTACCGTGCAATAAAGAAATACATTATCTTGGTCGAATTTCGTCTTTTTGTATACGTTTAGATTAAATTGGATCTGAAGAGTAAGTATAATCGTGTTTGACGTGGCGTTGCGATACTTGCCACGTCACTTACCATACTGCCTTAGCTGCAACTTGCACCATTATTTTTTTTAAACGGGCAAATGCAAATTAAAAAAGTAATTATTAATTAATTATTAATTATTAATTATTTTTTTAAACAACACATACATTTGACCACTGCAACTCCTGCGTAGCCAGGATAGACAGCAGTAACCAACCCGCGACGAAATTTCCAACAACCTGTACCTAATTTGCGTTTAAACAAAATACTATAGACTATAGAGACTAACGTCCTCGAGCTAAGCCTAGGAAGCACCGCTTCCGAGCGGAAGTGGACCTACGTCACTTCCTGGTCTTAGAAGGCAGACTGTCTTTAGTTATTAGTTACACGAGATTTATTATTGTTATAACTAATTTATGACTTATAATATATTAGAGGTTTTTCTATTTCCGTAAAATGGAACCTACTCGTTACGTAAGCTTTGACTCAACCGCGCTTTTATTTTAAAACAGTTTATTTGAATAAAGAACACTTCTTTATTCAAATAAACTGTTCGATATGTAAAATAGTTTATTTTTAATTTGCATGAAGTTTTTTAGTAATATTCATGACGGAAAATACCATTTTGAATTATTATGTTTAACTAATGTGCTATAATTTAATATTATGCGCGATGCATATTTTCTTATTACAACTTAATAAAATAATAAATAGTATTTATAAAACACCTAATATAAAATATACCTATACAAAATAATTAAATACACAATAAACTAAACTTTATGTAGGTAAATTTCCTGTATATTTTAACTAACTTGACTATGGGCCTGCAATGCCTAAAAGACAATGTTCGCAAATTAAATGCTTGAAAATCAAAATCAAAATCAAAATTTTTTTTATTCAAAATTGGTATTTTTAAATACTCTTTTTGAACGTCGATACTACGTGATGCCTACCACCGGTTCGGGAACTAACCCAGCGAGAAGAGCCGGCAAAAAACTCGTCTGGGGCCATCTTTTACCAAAAAGATGGAAAATTATTCTTTTAAAATCAAAATTATTACAATGTTTACTTATGTCTATGTAACAAATAATAAGATAAGATAAGGAACCACCTTATTCCCAAGGTGTGCCATCTTGAATGAAGTCATTAATTTTATAATACGCTTTGGCACACAAACGTTCTTTAACTACTTTTTTAAACTTATTAATGGGAAGGTTTTGAACCTTTTCTGGGATTATATTGTATAAGCGTATACATTGGCCTTTAAAGGATTTACTAATTTTGCTTAGTCTGAACACTGGCATATCTAACTTGTTCTTATTTCTAGTGTTTACTCAATGATTATCACATTTATTTTTGAAATTGTTTAGATTCTTTCTTACATATAACACATTTTCCAAAATGTATTGAGATGCGACGGTCAGAACTTTTATTTCTTTAAACTTTTCCCTTAGAGATTCAAAAGTCGACATCTTATAAATAGAACGTATAGCACGTTTCTGCAGCATAAATATTGTATTAATGTCCGCAGCGATTCCCCACAAGAGGATGCCGTACTACATTATGCTATGAAAATAGCTAAAGTAAACTAATCGCGCGGTCTCTATGTCGGTAATTTCTCTAATTTTTTTAACAGCGTATGCTGCAGAACTCAGCTTATCTGCCAATTTAGCAATATGTGGTCCCCACTGTAACTTACTATCTAATGTTATACCTAGAAATACAGTGGTGTCTACTAATTTGTCAGAAGTTTTATCATCACCAACCAGTAAAGCTCCTACCAGGGCCTATCTTTAATGTTATTATGAGAAGATGAAAGGGCTTGATCCAAAATTCATTCTAAAAAACCCAGAATTGACATCAATGAAATGGTAGCCAATGGGTTCACTTTAAATCATATTTGATGTCACCAAACGGGCAATCCCAAACAACGTTGGGTATAGAAGTTATGAGTAAGAATAAATCCAAAATCATATTAGGTAGAGATGTAGGTGTAGATTTATTTGTTGGTGTATGAACTGTAGGACTATGTACTTAAGTTGTATGTGGGTAGGTGTAGGTACAGATTAAAGTTGTAACGGAGCTTCGATTCCGCCTCCACAATTGCAGAACTTCCGCAATAAATCGCACCTCCGTACATTGAAATGATAGACATACGTCTATACTCGTACATACGTATGTACAAGTATAGACGTATGTACGAGTATACCTACAATTTCAACACCAAAAACTACACATACACCTACTACCGATACCGACACTTAAAATACATTACACGTTTATAATGTCTTTCGGGAATCGTCGTATTTGTCTGTATTTCTGTACTGTCATTGCCATACAAAAATGATTTTATTCTTATATATTCTCATAACTTCTATACCTATACGGCGGTTTTCGAGTTTGCCCTTTTGGTGACATCATAATATATGATTTAAAGTGACCACATTAGCAACCATTTCGTTACTGTCGATTCTGGGTCAATTTCGGACCAAGCCGGCTTTACTACACTACTCTACTGCGGGATTTTATTACCTAATTGCGAACAAGTATAGCCTACCCTCGATGTATTGAGCGGTGAGACATAACATCAGGAAGTGATGGTGGAAAGCGACATCACTTCCTATTATCGTCATTCACTTTCAATGCAACGATCACATAATCTTGATACTTGATAATATGCAACGGATTAAGTCATGTTCTAAGAACTTTACTTTATATCTATTACCTAGATTCTAGATTAAGCGACTAGATAGGTTACAGATTACTTAAATGTATATAGATCACGCCAGTTTTGGAATAGGTATTATGGTATTTTTTAAGCGTCATTGTTTTCAGCGCATGTAAACAATATTTTAAGAAAGGGAAATCCAATTTTTGTGCTCATGTGTTACCCTTTACAATGTTAATAGTTTACATCAAATTCAGTTAAGGGTCACAAATATACAGTACTAAAAATCTTCTAAAAGAAGTTACGAAAGGTCCTCTAACGTATTTAACTACTAATTTATTCTTAGACGAGCATTTAATATCACTTAAAATTCAAATTAGTTAGCCAACAAATTAAAAGATTTTCCCTATAAACGCAACAATGTCGTAAGGAACTTGTTATAAGTCCTTATGTAACGCGGCCAATAACATCATGGAAAAACACTTTGAAAATAATTCTATAACTACGAGAGAATGCTGATATATAATTAAGTATTTATATCTTATATATCCATAGACTATAGAGTATTGAAGATATGGTAGTAAAGTTATAAAAACTAAGAACTTCTTAGTTGTCTACTTACTTATAGCAAGTATATGAATTGAAAGATTGAAAGATTGAGCTTTGACTGAATTTTGAAAGATTTGACTGAGCTAAACTCGCGTAAATTTCTACAAAAACTACAAAAAGAATAGTAAACTATAAAAAAAGCTATCATCTTAGAAATCCCTAAAGCCTCCAAAAAACCAATGCATTTCAGGTTTTGTTATATTAAAATTTTATTATTTATTGAATTATATTATAAATTTTATCGTTAAATTAAAATATACTAGGAAATATTACGTATATAGTAATTAAACGGGTAGTTTTAAGGAAATTACGGACGAATGCTACGATGTATTATTATGATAAGGTGTCAATTTTTTTTGTGCCTATCCTAGGCCATTTTGCATATGATTACTGTCTGATTCTTTCCTGCTAAAACACTACTAATAACTAAATTCTTACTAAGGCGGGGAATAAAATACTTAATTTAGTAGTAAAACTTTGTGAAATGACTAAGTTGGCAACACTAATTCTGGACTGAACGAATGGACTGATCGAACCATGTGTGACAAATTGCTTCAGATCTCGTCGGAGCCGCGGCCGTGCGGGCGTGTATCGTACACGATACACGTCCGCACGGCCGCGTGACGTTATATATATATATATATATATATAACGATATATCGTTCAGGCCGAACTGACGTCAGTTATAACTGAAACGATTGGCCTGTGTCCATTTGTGTGTGTGTGGCCTCGTCTGTGGGGGTCTTAAAGGACGCGTTTACAAATTTGACATAAATCGACCGATTTTCGGTCGATTTTTCCGCCAAATGAAACAAATCCTAACAATTGTAACAAATAGAGTACTTCTTTATATGTAATGGTTAGAAACATTTTACAAAATTATGTATTTTAGTATATAACAAAAACAATTATATACAAAATTTACAAAAGAGGCCGTATTTAGGATAATTTTAAGTTCTTATGTTGATAATTTTGTTTGTTTTAAATTTCTAAAAAAATCGTTAAAGAATAATCCAACAATATTAAAAATTTTATTGAGAAAAAGCATAAAATGCGTCCTCAAAATTTTCACCTCATTTGCTATTATGCATGTATCTTAATGCGTAGCAAAGGTTTATATTATTCGGTCGCTGTCTGGATTTATTGCACAAAACATTTCTAAAGATGTCATTCCATACTCGGGAACCTGTCAAACAACTTTTCGTAAACGCGTCCTTAAGCTCTAAAGCTAAATGTTTATATTAAGCTATAAGCACTAAGCAATATTCATAATAATGATAAAACTTCATGCTTCATAGCTTAAGCTATTAGCAATTATGCAGCTCCAGAAATATTATATCAGCGGATCTTGTAGTGTGAAATCAGATACTTGCTATAAGAAGACGGGGGTAATTAGTAGCTGATAGTGGTAGGGGGAGGGGGGTTTACTTTACTCAATACCTTACTCTTTTTAGACCAACGTAAAGAATCATAAAGTTTAAAACATTGTTTAGAAATTTTCTAATTTCATCTGACTTCAACTAATTGAAGTCAGATGAAATTAGAAAATTGAATTCCAATTCTAATCTACGCAATGATTTTTGTTACAACGATACTATACTACGTAGGTCGATTCTGCTGATTGAATCTTACAATACAGTTTCGATGCAGTCTCGATATGTTAAAACAGCTAAGTGGTATTCTTATAAACGTCAAACTAACGTAAAATCGCGTTTTGATTGGTCCAAACTCCAAAATCACTTTACGATATCAAGACGATTCATTTATAATTAATTGAAAGTAAATTGAAAGTCTAAGGAAATGCGAGAATTTGTGCATCACATTTCTACCTTACGTCTGTGGCAATAAGGACCAAAAACATAGCGGGTACTGTAGATTAGTGGTTGGGGATAACCTGCGTGGGGCCGACTGGTCCTCAGGTGTAGGACAGGCCCGTACTTCACACATTTTATATTAATTAACATGTCGCAATATACCTACGCGCGGAATCTTCCTATTGCCAATTAATAATGGACTTTATTGTCTCATGTTTGTTTTACATGGCGATAAGATTCTTTCATAATTATGATTGCGGAGGTAATTTATGTAATGTGCAATTATACGGTGGTTGCTGTTGCACATCGTGACGTCACTACCTTTTCATTAAATATCATCACATACCAACTTAGAAGTGCTGTGCAAGTGCTCGGAAATTATAAGAAATTCTGCAGCTGTTACATTATTTTATTATATTTTTTGTTATTATCTGGTACAAGTGGACTAGATTGATAATAACTATAATCGCGGTTTGGTCAATTCCTACCTATAAATTATCGTAATAACAGATAAAATAATGGAATATCCTACTTGACTGCAAGTAGGTAACTGGGTAAACTAATTGTATTAGTAATATACATTTTGTGTACATTCTTTGTTTGTTATTAATGGGTTTATATGAAGCTGCAGTTCCTCTAATATACATCACAGAATGCGTCTCTGTGTGCTAGCTTCACTAAGCAGGTAAATCAACAACGCTAGCACAAACATGCTGACCAGAGGCGACTAGACTCGATGTCTATGCAGTATGCATTGCATGCAAATATTTGACGTTATATTTCAAACACTGCTTGTAGATAAGCAGTAAAATGTTTAATAAAATAAAAAGAGACATCCTCACTGACTGACTGACCGCTAATAGTTGAAACGTGAAATTTGGACAGTAGTTTTAAATGTACAACGTAGACTCCCACTAAGAAGGGATTTTGATAAATTATATATATCTCCAAAGGTTGTGAAATATTGGTTAAAATTTTGTATATGGAAATTCTGTAAGTCTGCACCGATTTCGATGAAAATTAAAATTCATGCTCTTAAATACATTTCATTAAATACGCGTTTCTAGGTTTAAAGTCATTTCAGACTACGCTATACTATTTTGCTATATAGTATCGCAAAGAAGGACCTAATGCTATACTATATAGCATGGCGTTCACATTATCGCAAGCATTTATAGTATATAGCAAGCTCAGTATGGTTGTGTCGCTCGTTTCGCTTGCGGGGCGGCCAGGGGTAGGGAGGAGGAAGAGGGCGGCGCGCGATATAGCACAGACATGAACTCAGCGTATCGCACTATTTTATAGCGTATAGTAAGCCAATTATATATAGTACAGTACAGTGTGAACGTGTCCATAACAATGTATGGTGCGCGATATTGTTGTGCTATGAGCTATATACTATATGCTATTATATTATAGCGTAGTCTGAAAGCCGCCTAATTAGAATTCACCCTCTGAGGGTGTAAAGTAAGGGTTGAATGTGTGTATAGAAAATATTTAAAACTTGCCCCGAGTCCAAATGTAATATCCCAGCTACTAAATATAAATAGTTGAGTCGCATTTTATAGTATTTAGAAGTTCGTCCCTTAAAGGGGTGAAATAGGGCCTAATAATATATATAAGTTTGTACAGTGAAATATCAACAACTAGGCGGATTGCGTTGATTCTTGGCAAATAGTTATTATGACGTAGTTCGTAGACATCCGTTAAAAAAAATCTAAATTCATCCCCCACGGGGGTGCAATAAGGGTCCAAAAGCTAATGTAAAAATATACATAATATAGGATTGTTTTCATTAAGGGCCATACCATAACTCAATGAACCATACTGTCCGTCCCGCCTGTAAATTCAATGCCGCGGCCTTTACGCGAACTTGTAGGCAAAAATTATAAGTGATTGACACTATTGACACCAACGACGGCCATACGTACTGGTTCCGTAGTAACCATAAATACTAAAGTAATCTGTATTCTGTGGTACTGGTGCTAGATTTGCAGGCTGGACGGTCAGTATGGCCCTTTACAGACAGATCTTTTGAGTTTTGACACTGCAACATTCGGTCCACATTGTCCAAGTTAGCATCCGGTCCGTTAAAAAGTATTCGGCCCCTACATGGACGAAAATGGATCGTCCTGTCTCTCGTGTGTGCTAGTGCGTTCCCGTTCACTCCGCGTTTTCGTGCCGTCTCGTTCTATCCGCGTCGTAGTGACTCGCTCACTCCGCGGTAGTGCCGTCTCGCTCGGAATCGTGTCGAGTGACTCGCTCACTCCACGCTCGTGCCGACCCGCCCCTAGTGCAGTGCCGTTATACCCCACTCGCGACCGTCAATCCACTCGTCATTCGTTAGAATAACGAGCGGATTGCCGCCTTGTCCAGGGGTTGCACTGCCCTTGGCCTCCCGTTGGGAACTTGTTTCCAACGTCGGGTCACGGAGAGTCAGCCTTCTAGTGAATCGTGCAAGTAAGTACACTTATAGTGACTACTTTGACACTGAATACGTGTTTGTGTTTAGTGTACCCGTGTTGTGTGTGAAAACCCTTTGTGCTGTGAGTACTTTATTATTATTTGTTCTTGTTTACATGTACACTTATGTCCCGTGTTGTTGTGTGAACAGTGCGTGACTTTGTGACATGTCCATGTCTTAGTACATCGGTACATTATTGTACGTCTACCATGGCCGACCGTGGTTCGCGGCCACACAGCCGCGACCGCCCCAGCCACTCCCGCGCCAGCTCTGTCGCGTCGCGCAGCGGACCCTCTTCGAGGTCCAGCTCGCGCACGTCTGAGCGCGCATACCTTTCCGCCGCCGAGCCCAGCTTGAGCGGAACGGATACCGCTCGCCCCGGGCCGTCCTCGGCATTCTCGCGGGGGTGTGCTGACACCCCCCCGCCCCAATGCCTTCCGACGGCGACCCGCCGCGAGTCCGGGCCCCCGACCCGCCCAGCCGATAAGGGTCCGGCCTCTCCGCCGCGCCCCTTGCGCCGCACTGCGGAGGTGAGCGCCCCGCGCCCTCCGCCTGCACCACCTGCAGCGAGCCCACAGCCCGCCCTCCCCGCCTCGCCGGCCTCCCCGCCGGAAGAAGACCGCAGAGGGGTAAGTGCTCCTGCTCCGAAGGCCCCGGTACCGGCCCCTTCGTCGAGCATCATGCCACCGCCCCCTGCCCCTCCCGTGCAGGTAACAAAAAGGCAGCGTCAGGAGACGTCTTCAGACGTCTCGCCGCCTGCAAAGCGCGCCGATCGCCCGGCTACCTACGCCGCAGCGACCACTGCCCCCGCACCGACCGGATCTCCTGTGGCCTCCACCTCGAGGGCCCCCTCGCCGATGGAGGCTACCACGGTAACAACCGCCTCTCCCGCAGCTAAAGTGGCTCCACTGCCGCCGAAAGCAGCCCCCAGATGCCCCCCACTTATAGTGGAGAAACTGGACGACTGGATCGGCCACTTCCGCCGCCTCAGGGACCTCCTGGGGCACCCCCCGAACGCGAAGCCGCTAGGACTGGGGGTAAAGTTCTCCCCACATAGTGAGAACGAATACAGGTGTGTGCAGCGGTACCTGTCTGACCTGAGCAAGTCCGCCCAGGTCAGCTGGTACTCGTACGCGCTACCCCAGGATCGAGGACTAAAGGTAGGCATACACGGCCTCCCGATTAATACGCCCACCGAGGAGATTGCAGCGGATCTCTCCACCAAGGGCTTCGTAGTCGAGCACGTGTCCCGCATACTTGCCAGAAGGGACCGTCCTGGTTGCTCCTACTTTGCCCTGCTGAAGCACACCCCGAACCTGGTACCAGGCATCTACCAGGTGAGAGAGATTTTAAATATGCCGGACATCAGGGTGGAAGCCTGGCGTGGGAAGAAAGGCCCTGCCCAGTGCCACCGCTGCCAGCAGTTTCGGCACTTTAGCCGGAACTGCCACCGGAAGCCGGCGTGTGTCAGATGCGGCGAAGAGCACGCCGCCGCCGACTGCCCCCGACCGCTTACGGACCCGCCCACTTGCGTTAACTGCAAGGGGCCCCACCCCGCAAACAGCCGCAACTGCCCGATCTTCATCAGGGAGTCTCGGAACCGTCACGCGGGTTCTGCTACCCGCACAACCCGGACCACGAAACGGGTGCGCACCAACCAGGTGAGTGACGCCCCTACAATCTCCGAAAGAGAGGTCCCCCCGCCACCACCCTCTGCCACTTCTCTAATGGCGGAGGCAAATGACCCCACCCCTCGTCCCGCTACATCCACCGCCCCTCCCTCCTCGGCCCGGAAGCAGCGGAAACGAACCCGGACCCGGACTAAAAAGAGGGCCAAATCCGGCACGACATCGTATGCCGCCACGGACTCGGAGTACGAGCCCCTCGCCCTCCCCCTTCCCCCTGTTGTTGCACCCCCGCCGGCTGATGAGGCCATCCTATCGGCCCCCCCCCTACCGCAGCGCACCCCACGTCCCCCGCGTCCTGCGCGCACCAAACGCACTGTCCCGCCGGTCACCAAACCAGAGGTGACCGAGCTCTCTACCGAGCCTGCAAACCCGGCGGTTACTACCGCCATTTTGCCCCCTCGTGCCCCCCCTTCTTCCCGCCGCCGAGAGTCCCCCAGGACCACGGCCCAGCTTTTACAAGCCCTGCTTTCCCTAGCCATGGACGTCTTTAATAGAATCCTGGCCGGGGAAGAAATTTTACAGACCCTCCTGAAGGCCCTCCCTGAGGGGGCGACCCTCTTTGCCTCCCTAATATCCAAATGGCTTCCCACGCCCCATCCCACTTAAAGGTTGTTCACTGGAACGTCCGGGGGGTCCGCGGTAAGGTGGCCCCAATCCGCCTCCTCCTCCGGGAGTATGAGGTGGACGTCGCCTTACTTAGCGAAACCCTCCTGTCCCCTCGGGACCGTTTCAGTGCCCCCGGCTATCTCGTATATCGCCAGGACTTCCCGGGGGGTGAGCGGGTATGCAGAGGCCTCGCCATCCTGGTCGGCAGGAGGATTCTGCATCAACTCCTCCCCCCCCCCGCCAGTTTCATCGCTGTACGCCCTTGGAGTGGAGGTGCTCCTCGGGTCACACCGCACGCGCATCTACGCGAGCTACAAACCTCCGGGGTCGCGTTTAGATATCTCTGACATCCATAGGCTCCTATCAGAAGAGCCGACTGTGATTGCCGGAGATCTAAATTGCAAGCACCCCGGATGGGGATCCCGCGCTCCCAATTCGGACGGAAACCGACTGTTCGCCGACTCTGAGCGAGTCGGGTACTCGGTAGTGGGAACGTACTACCCCACCCATTACCCCGAGACCCCCCGATACTCTCCGGACGTCCTTGACGTGGCAATAGCTCACCGACTCCCGGGTGACCTCCATCAAGAGGTCCTCGATGTGGCCCACGGCTCTGACCACCTCCCAGTCTTAGCCACTATACGCGCCGCTCCCGCAAGCGTCCCCCCTCCTCCTCCCCGCCCAGTCCGTGACTGGGACGTCTTCGCCTCGCGGCTCCACGAGAGCACCCCCAATTTCCCGGTTGACTCTGCAGAGAACGTCGAATTGATGACTCTGCAGATCACCGAGGCAATTGCAGCCGCGATGGACGCGGCGACCCAGACGCCTACTCACCGCCATTCCAAGCGGCCCACTCTCCCCCGGCACATCGCCGACCTAATAGGCGAGAAGAAGCGCCTGCGCCGAAGATGGCAGCTCAGCCGCTGCCCCACCCTGAAGACGCAGCTCAACCGCCTCACATCGCAGGTAAGAACTGCCCTTCAGGACCTGAACGCTGCGGATTGGACTCGACGCATCCTGGAGTCGGGCGAGGACTGGCCCTCCCTCCACCGCTTTTGCCGCAGCCTTACTGGTGTCACAGCCCCCGTGTGCCCCCTGTTGCATCCAGATGGCAACTTCAGGTACCGTGCAGAGGATAGAGCAGACATTCATGCCGAGCACCTAGAGCGCCAATTCTCACCGCTGCCGACGACCGCAACGGAACACGCCCGAGCGGTCTCTGAGGAGGTAAAGGTTTTCCTTCTTTCCCCCTCCTCCCCCCCAGATTTCTCCTTCTCACCGAGGGAGGTCCAAAAGACCCTCCGGTACCTTAAACCGAAAAAGGCCCCCGGTGCAGATGGAATTCCTAACTCCGCTCTCCGCCACCTTCCCTTCAGGACGGTGGCCGCCCTGACTCGCCTCTATAACGGCATTGTCAGGACCGGTCACTTCCCCTCCCCCTGGAAAATGGGTCTGGTAGTAACCATCCCCAAAGCCCACAAAAACTTAAGGAAGGCTGAGGGCTACCGGCCCATTACCCTCCTTTCCACCCTTTCAAAAGTTTTTGAACTCCTCCTTCTGAAACACCTTTCCCCTTACCTCCCTCCTCGTGAGGAACAGTTCGGGTTCAGGTCCAACCTGAGTACCACCCTCCAGTTGGTACGTGTTATCCACCACCTATCCGTTGCGGCTAACAAAAAAGAATCGTCGGTAGCCGTTTTTCTAGACATGGAGAAGGCGTTCGACAGTGTCTGGCATGAGGGTCTGCTCTGTAAGCTCATCCGGGTCAACGTACCTCCCCCCCTGGTAAGGTTAGTGGCATCCTTCCTCTCTGGCAGGACCTTCAGGGTTCGCGTCGACGGAGTCCTCTCCAACGAGCGTCCCATCGCCGCAGGCGTCCCCCAAGGTAGCGTCCTCTCACCAGGACTATACAACTTCTACGCCAGCGATGTGCCCGCGGACCGGGGCACCTCCGTGGCGTTGTACGCCGACGACACGGCGTACTTCTCCTCCTCGCTGACCACCGAGCATGCTGCCATCAAGATTCAGAGGACGCTGGATCTCCTCCCTGACTGGCTGAGCAAATGGCGACTCTCTGTTAACGCAGGTAAGTCCCAGGCGCTCGCCGTCAGCACGAGGTGCTCATTTCCGGCGCCTCTGAAGATTGGTGATGCTGTGATCCCGTGGGGGAGAACAGCAAAGTATCTCGGGGTCACGCTGGACCGCCGACTCTCCATGCCCCCCCAGTGCTCATCGGCGGTGGCGAAGGCGAACGCGGCGATTGCGCTGCTGCGCCCGGCCTACGCGTCCCCGCAGATCCCCCTCAGGATGCGCATAGCCCTCTTCCGGACGTACGTTCGGTCCCGCCTGACGTACGCGGCACCCGCGTGGCACCACCTGCTCTCTGCACCCCAGAAAGGGTTGCTGCAGAGAGCCCAAAATCGGGTGCTGCGCCGAATTGCGGGCGCACCATGGTACGTCCGCAACACCACTATCGCCAAGGACCTCAGGGTGGAGAGCGTGGAGGCCTTTGTGGCCCAGCTCTCTGCTAAGCTGTTCGCGCGGGCGGATGCCTCGCGCTTGGTCGAACTTACCGACCTGGCGCCGTGGCATGCCCGCCCGCCCGACCGCCACCGCCTGCCGAGAGATGCCGTCCCTCCGGAGGACCCAGCGGAGCCACGCAGCCCGCCCCACCGCCCCCGAAGAGGAGGAGCCCAGGCGCACTGATGCGCCGCACCTAGCGCACTTGGCGCGCTCTGGCGCAACCGCGCCACCACCACTGCGGGATTGAAATCCCCCCCCACATTTTTCCCCCTTCGCCGGCAAACCAGATGCCGGCGAATCATGTCCAAACCGCGTCCGGGGCCTGACGAGTGGCAGCCCTATTGCCACCCCGTCGTCCCCGGGGCGTATCTTCCCCCCCGACATAAAAGGTCGGGGCCTGGAAGTTTTAACAACTTTCCCCCTTTTCCCCAGGTTGTTCGTTCCGCGGTCCGGTAAACACGGTGCGTGAGGGAGTGGACCCAAACACGTTTCTCGGCCCCCGGGTCGGGACCCCCACGCGCCGTTTGGAGCCGACCGTTGGTCTCGGTCGGGCCTGGATTGGCATGTTGTCACTCCCTTGCTGTTGTCGGCTGCCCTACCATGGGTTTTCCCCGCGTTCTGCCGCGGGGGGTCTTCCCCTAAAACCCAATGACTCATGCGCCCAGTATTCGTACTGGGCGCGTCATCTCCACCCCAAATAGAGGGGCTATGCCCCTGGGTTTGGTATCCGCCCAAGGCCCTTTTCAGGGGCCCGGCGTCGAGTGAGAAGAGTCTCCTTCTCTCAAAAAATGGACGAAAATTGAAGAGAAGACACAAGATTTAATTGAAGTTTAAATTAACGTTTCCAGTTGGCCCGTTTTTGCAAAGTGTCCCAAAAACTTGTTCAAAAGTGTAATGAAAATCTAGACATACTTAAAGGCCCTATTACAAATCTGCACTCTGCGAGATTAGGTATTTGAAGCGTTCCCGACATTTCGCATTATGTAGTAATTTTGCAGTTGTATTTATCGTTTTTATTGAAATAGGTTAATAAATTCATGCTTTAAAATTATAAAATCTTTATTCCTCATGAAGTAATAATTGTTCTGGTGTATTAATTTTGCTTAGTAATATTATCGTAGATAGGAGTAATTCACAGCTAACTTAAAGCTATTTTCGAAGTTTTATGGCTTAGAATAAGATTTAAAACTATATGAAATCAAAGATATTTCAAAATTCTAAGGCCGCTACGAACTATACGACTATATAGGAGATAACATTCTCATTTTATTATTTAATTTGCTTAGAACAGTGGTTCAATCCTGCAGCTCAAAAAAGTGCCACCGCGCATTTTATGAAAATCTTTCTCTGCAATTTTGGGTTTAATCGAAAAGTTAAGCAAAATTTACCAAAAGCGAGGCCGCTACGAACTAGGCCAATAGCTATTATGTACTATTCAATATGTCAAAATTGTTAATGTATCTTTGTTTATGAGATCAAGAACGCCATAATTGGCCATTTTACGCAAAAATCACAGTCGGATGTAATATGCCTCTTAATAATATACTGCATATTAGACGTCTGTTTGTGACAGCCATTTTAAGCAAGGTTTTATTGTAATGCAATCCTGCCACCTGGCCTGCCGGCAATGTGGTCTAGAATCCAGTTACTCTGCCTCTGCGTATTGCCTGTGAGACGTCTACGAGGCACACAGTCTGCAAGTTTGTATGTACCGGGTAATTTGAGAAATTGCTTGATTTTCATAAACACGACAGGTTGATAATCTTATGTGTAAATCGTGAATTCTTGCTAACATACCTTGCCTTACCTTAATGTTTCTTCTCAGTGCAATTTTACGCTATTTCAAAATAATAATTAATCGTAACCGTGGATTATACAAAATAGTATATAACGAAAAGTTAGATGACTATTCCACGGAACCCACTTTGGGAATCCCTGTGTTAGAGAACTCCTCCGAAACGCCTTGACCGATTTTTGCGAAGAAATTTTGCAGGTGTATTCGATAGGTATGAGAATAGGTTGTAAAATATATTTTATAGCCCTATATGATAAGATAAGGGTGGACCTATTTTTATTACTTTATGATTTGGCATTAAAAATACATATATAACACTCAAATTTCATCCTTGTAACACCAATCCCATTGTTAAGTAGCGATATTAGTACTGTGTTCAACCCGATAACTCTTGCACACATCACCGGTGTCGGTAGTAGGTGTAGGAGTAGGTAGTAGGTGTACGTTGTAGACGTGTAGTTTTTGGTGTAGAAACTGTAGGTGTATAATTGTATATACTTACTGGGTAGTTATTTACTTATTAAAGTTCATAGTTAAGACGGAACAACGTCTGTTGGGTGCAACGTCCGTAGTAATGATCTATACCTAATATTATAATCTACATAGTTGCCATGATACACACACGATAAGATACTTAGTATTCGTGTGGTCTATCGTGCATGTTTCCTTCGATAACATCGGGTGATTGACACAGTTAGCTCACTTTGTAGCGCCGCGCCGAACCAAATTGTCTAATTAATATAGCCAACACTTGACATGTGCTATTGAGGCTATCGGAAGGACGCGTTGAAAACTATTTACAAAATTAAACCGAATATACAGTATGCATTTGTTTCTTGGAACACTATATAACTGGGGATAGGAAATATATCATTTTACGCCCGAAATTAATAACGTATCTAAAATATTAGATTGACTGTAATCTTATATTCTCAAACAATAATGGCCCGTTTCAATAACCTATCTACCAATTAGTATTTGTTATAAACATCTAAGTAATATAGCAAAATACCGTCAAATGATAGAATGGCGACGTTTTCAACAAATAGTTAAATATAGATAGGTTATTGAAACGGGCTGTCAATAACGTAAATTGACGTAAAGGATCCTAGGATTTTTGAAATGTATTGAAATATTGATTTCAGATAGCTAAAATGAGAAGATTGATTATTAATTTCGAGTGTAAGCGTCTAAACGCTAGGCTAGGCGACAGCTTTTTATTATGTACACAAAGCCCTACTGTGTCATATTAGGTGTCTTACAATATTAAACTTAGTGTTCTTTAGTGTTCTAGAATTCTCCGTAAAGATATTACGGTTTCCAAGTTTAGTCCTCTAGGCACGTGCCAGGCGCGCCATGTGACATGTCGTAATATGACGGTGTAACATGCAATATGACATAACACAATCGGGGACAAAGTCAAGGTTCCCGCAGTTTCACTCGATGGGGAACACCACGTCTTATGTCATTGTATCAAACAGAGTCGGTTGCACTTTGACGTGAATACATTTTTAACACGCGACGTACACAGAGGGGTATTGTAAGTTTGACATGTCTGTCTGTATGTCCGTGATATCGTAATTCGTAACTCAAACGGATGAACCGATTCTTTGGTTTGAAAGCTGGCATAATCGAGAGTGTTCTTAGCTATATTTCATCATCATCATCAGCTAGGTACCTATTCCCGTACATGTACAACTCGTGTTTGACGCACATGCAGGTCAGTTCGCTAAATACAAAACTACTGACTTACTAACTGTACTTTGTAGGGTTCCGTACCCCAAGGGTAAAAAACGGGACCGAGACTCCGGACTCCGCTGTCCGTCTGTCCATACTGTCTGTCTGTCACCAGGCTGTATCTTATGAATCATGATATAAGTTGATGTATTTCTTTTGTCGCTTTAACCACAAATACTAAAAAGCTACTCCCATACAACAAACATGTTTTTTTTTTGTACGGAACCATTCGTGCGCGAATCCGACTTGCACTAGGCGGGTATTATTTTATTCACCTATTTAAGACACTGTTAATTTGTTATATTTATTTTTGCAAACCAGATATCCCTTGGCCGTGTAAGCCGTCACAGTGGAATTGTTAATGATAATGATTTATAGATCGGAGCCTTTAGTCACAAGATGCATTCGATAATTTCGACGGCGAAGTTGGAAATCAAAAATTTACGGGATTTGACATAAGTCATCGTTAGGTGACTGACATGTCGCTTGCGATGCCTTATGTCAAATCCCATATATTTTGTTTTCGAAGTACGCCGTCGAAATTATCGAATGCATCTTGACTAAAGGCACAGGATCGATCGATTCTAATTGATACTTCACTTTTCGTGACTCGCCGGACCCGATTCTTGGAACTGACTCCAGCAAAAAACAACTAGCCGATAAGAGGTTTTTTAGCCAGCACGAGATATATATGAAGGTCTTTGTGTTAAAAAAACGCCCCGAAATAAGTATCCTATCGATAATGGTCAGCTTACACCGAAACGAGACGAGACGCAGTGCATTTCATTGCAAGACTTAGAATTTCGAACTGCCCCGGGCTGCGTAGCGCGGCGCCGCTCTTGCATTGAAACGTGTGTCTTTTTGGGTTGAGAATAAAGTTCAAGTTTGAATTGCTAACTTTAAAAATGCAGCGCCGCGTCGCGTTGAGTCTCGGTGTGAACTGACGCCAATACTTTAAAGGCCTTAGGAGGGACGTGCGTAAGCTAACTTCAACTTTTTGCAATCGAGACTACTTTGGTTGTTATTTATGTACTATGTTCATTGTTCACTTGTAACTTAGAACTTAAAAGGCTTGTTATTGTGTTGGAAAAGGATAAACATTAAGCACTTATGGACAGAAGCTAATCATTTTTCCAAATATTAAAACATCGAAATACTTATGAAGAACGTGGCTTTAACAAATATACTATAAATTAGTATTTTCCTCATCTTTCCATAGAGGCTTACAATCTAACTTTGTTAGCACAGGTCTAATAGAATACTGCTGGTAACTAAATCAACATAAGAAACCTCCGTGGTACATGGCGCCCATGTCTAAATAAGGCTGCTAATGCTGTGGGTAGGCGCGAACATACACAGTTAGTGGGTTCTGTATCATAGACGTATATATCATAGACAAGGCATGTCGAGGCGAAGTGTTGACACCTAAACTGATTTTTTTTAAAAGGCTTTATGCCTCCCCCGGGTCGGGTGGCCCGGGGGTATGTGGGACTCCGACGACATTTGATCTGTCGCCGATACGTTACCCACTAAAACCACCTGCGTATTGCCCTGAGCCGCTACCAAGGGGAGTGTCCCGGATCACTTAAACTGCCATAGATCGATATAGATCAATTATTGTTCTGTAGTTCTGTATACTTTGGTAACGCTCGCGCAATTTTTAAATAAACAATATTATTTATTTGCATGTCAAAGTTAAAACGTTGATAAAAATTTGTTAGTTACCTAAAACCTTGATGTACCTACTCATTTCCCACAGACAAACTGCTACACCAGTTTTGTGGGAAACTGCTAACTGTTTGTGAAAGTTTAAAGTTATAAATAATAAACTGAAGAAAAGCTCATCTAATATAAGACCTTATTACATTTTAATGAAATTTGGCACAGACATACAGTAGATAGATAGTATTTTTTATCGCGGCAAAATGTGAGGTTTCCACCTGATTTCCTTTTGCGTGTACTAAGTTGCGGGCAACATGTAGTTTAAAATAAGGACATTTTCATACTTTGTTATATTTCAATTGAAGCACAGTATATATTTTTTTCTATCGTTTTATCGTAATGCTGCGGATCTCTGCCGTGATTGCGTACAAAACCTGTTCCACAAACGGATATAATATCGTGGTGATAATAATCTACGTTGAAATTGGTATCATCAGCTGATTATTTTTTATCACGGTGATAACTAGGCGCAGATGTAATGGCCAAAAAAACCTAACTGAAAGTTTTAACCAAAAAAGGAGGTAAATGCAAGATATTAAGTATTGTCGTGTACAGGTTACATTTTAATTAACTGTTTATTTTAATTTAACTATATTAAAAATATATATTTAAAAAACCGCCTTTAGATAGCAATTGAATGTCAGAGCTTTTTAAGATCTTTATTGTGCTTTTCAAGGATATTAGACTCATAAAACGAAATAAATGAATAAGGTAAATAATATCATAAAACTAAATAAATTAATAATAAGTATAAATGGAATATTAAGCAATTATTTATATCAAGCATTAAGCAGAAAGGAAAAATATATTTTATTTTATTTTATTGGAATAATAATTAAGCCATAACATTAATAATGCACAATAGCTTTTATGAAAAATAGACGACCACTGTGGCTCAGTGGTTAGCGCATTGGCGCTCAAGCCAAGGTCGCGGGTTAGAATTCCTCCAGGGAACAAAAAAGTTCTGTGTTCCTGGGTCATGGATTTAAGAATTTTACTATAATATATTATGCACATATTTAATAAATATGTGCATAATATATAGTAAAATTCTTAAATATAAGTATAGTATAAAAAGTATTAAATATATTTCCGTTATCTGGTACCCGTAACACAAGTTCTTCGGATACTTACCACGGGACCAGAATGACGTGGTGTGAATTGTCCATACATATTATTATTATTAATTAATTTACCTTCTGAAGAAAACAGTCTTGCTTATATGAACGTTATGTTATTTACTCAAAATTTTGGTTTGAGTTAAACCGATTTGATCGTTTACAGAGCTCGTTAGAACGGTTAGTCAAACATTTACGAGTTTGGAGCTCGTTTGATGCAATTACATATTTTTGTTTTGTTTGACAGTATAGTGACAGTGAAACTGAACAGTGCAGTTTGACAATCCGATCAAACTGACGTCAAACGGTTGCATCAAACACGTAAGGTTTCAGTCAAACCGTTTGATCGTCTCGACTCTCGGGGGCCCTTTATAACGGTCACTAGCACCACCAATATTCAAATGTCAACCACACCTACTCAATAAAGATAATATAAATGCCTTAAAATAAAAGGTAACGCAACCTTTACTTTATGTTAATACAGCAATTAATGTTCCAATGATCTTGTTGTATGGACTCATTGACTTATTTCTGTCGTAGGGACAGGCCCTGTCTTCCAACGAGAGTGCCCCAATGTTAATGAATAAATATTGTTAGATAACTCCTTTTTGTCTTTTGAGTATTTGACCAAATTGGCAAATACTGTGGGTAGCGCGCTCGTAATTCTCAACCTAAAGAATTGTAATTTAAAGTACATGGTGGTTGAATTTTAATAGCTGTAAGTAATAAGTTTTAGTAATAACTAATTAAATAAGTTTGCTCCTGTAGAAGACATTACAATATGGTTATAACTTATGTATACTTATGTGTAACTTATGTGTACTGACTACTGTATCTTTATAAACCTCTATTTAGTTTGTACACGACCTATCCTTAGTTATGAAATCATTGTAAGGACTTCACTTTTTACCGTCAGACTCTCGGGCTATATGGCCGACCAGTCAGACTGGACCTAAATAAAAATAGATGAATTTAATTATCACTTTTTATTAAAATTGTAAACAGCTTACAGGTAATAATTTATATATGTATAATTTTAATATTTATATTGACTTGTATATCTGTCGAGGAAAATGTATGACTTGTCATCTCTGAAGCTTCTTGAAAGAAGTTTGATAAAAGTTTTGATTTGATCTTGGTAAAAGAAAAAACCTTGGTAGAGAAAAAAAACAAAATATCCTGACTCGTTTAAATATGCTAGACTACAGTATCACTACCTAGTGATACTACTTACTAGTCGCAAGGAACTTTAAAATAAGGGACTTTAAAATAATGTTGTGTGGGATGGGTGTGGTTCGTAGTTATAGACACATACATACATTTTATATACTACGTTTCTCCACCTTTACACACATATTTCATAGGGCTAGACGTTAGTAGGCAAATCATAGAGCGCAGCTCGATTTATATTGAGCGCTCACTTGAGACGCGACAGTCTCAAGACAGTCTATTACATTACAAAATAAATGAAGATGCACACACTCGACACAAAACGTCTCATACATAATAATAAACATCTCATAGACAAACCGCTCCAAGACATGGAGCGAAACTACTACACGTGGGTGTTTTAGTTGGTAGGCATGCTTGTCTATGTGAGACAAAACTGTCGTGTTCCAAGTGAGCGCTCGCCCTTAGTGCGCTCCTGACATATCTAATTCTTTCATCCACATTATTAACCCTATTCATACACACTCCGTGATTCATCACCTGATGATTCATATTTCTTCCGAAAAATATTTATATTTTTTCTAAAATATTGTGACTACGCAGTAGTCAGTACTGCTTGTATATTACGCCAATTTTATACAAGCATTTGACTATTGCTTTTTAAATTTTATAATCAACTTGAGCAGTTTTGTGTTAGGCTGAAAATTCGTCAGTCGCCTCAGATAGACAGAAGCTGAAATACCTTAAAAAAATGTAAAAAAGTGTTAGCAATATTTATTATAATTTTACTACTATATTGTTGTGCCATCTTGTACTTAACTAGCTGGTTAAAGAAGGAAGTTAGACATTTGCCCACAGTCCACCAGTTTTACAACTCGTACTAGTGAAATGTATATTCAAAACAATATATTTCCAATTTTATTGTTTACGTATCTTTATTGAGAAACTTGTTTGATTAATATAATTGTTGATCCATATTTTACCTATTAAAAAAAAAAGTTTACATTACGTGTATTGTACATACAGTATCTATAATATTTGTAAATAATTTAAAACATTCAAATTTTTCCGTAATTTTAAAGAGTCTATTACATAAACGCAAAATCTAGTCTGATGGAAATTAGTTTAGTTACTACGCAAGGTTGATGTATCACACAAAGGATTTTCATTTTCCTGTATTTTCCATGCCTCAATGTATGATTAACAAGTAACAGAATATAAACAAAAGAACTAGGAAACCAATTATGTGAATCTCAAGGATTCTCTTATTAATGGCCCGATATAGTTCGAACAAAAACTTAACTACGCGATCAAAATTTAATTACTGGTATAAAAAGTTCTGCTTTGTCTATGGGCAATGTAGGTCTATTTCATTTCAATATTAGTGTTTGTTAATTGTAACATTATATTTTTTAACTCTATTACGTACATAGTACACGCATAAAATTAGACCAATAGGATGGTTTTGCCTTTAAATTTTATTTATTATAACTTATGAGGTATCGTAGACCAAACAACTGTGTCGATATCGATGGGCTTAAATTTTTAGTTTTATTATTTAGATCATTAATTCCCAAAGTGGTCCAGGTGGACCCCCAGGGGTCCACGGAGATACAACGGGGGTCTACGTTGGACGTGACAAAAAATGGGGATCTACAATCGTAAGCAGGGGTGCATGAAAATTAATTTGGTTTCAATAGTGAAGAACTAAAATGTTGGGTTGTTATTTTAAATAATATGATACCTAAATTAAACCTTCTCAATAAGACAATTTATAAATAAATTGAGAAAAAAATGGATAGTTCCGAACTGGGAATCGAACCCAGACCATGTATGTATCGCGCCGAGTGCTCTACCAGTTGAGCTATCCGGCCCTATGCCATTTTTCATTTTTCAATTTCATTTATAACTTATTGAGCCACACGCTCCATTATACGGTAATACAACAACACAAACAATATGATACCTAAATTAAACCTTCTCAATAAGACAATTTCTCCTATCAATATAGGCAGATAATATTTTAAGAAGCTCAGCGACTGTTACTTGTAAAAACTTGCATATTCCATATTCAGTACAACGCGTCGAGACTTGTTGCCGCGCCGGCCGCCGCCGTCCCGTCCGCAATGCGTGTTCAAACGTGCAAATTAATACAACTTGTGGTGTATGTACTTGCAATCTTGTATGAACGTGTTTAATTCTTCACTAATATAAATACGAATGTCAAGGATAAACGTTACTCATTTGTTTCCGAAATTTCATAAAGAAATGCGAGTCGATATTAGTGATTACCAGTGTCAGAAAAGTAAGTACCTACCTGCCTATTTGTATACCTACCTACCTGCCTATATAATATAATATCGCGTAGCTAATGCTAAAAGGGCGCATTTTTCAACATTTTGTATTAAAACTTGAATTTTTGACTCAGTTTTAGAATTTCTGGAAAGTAAAGATCCTGATTGAAAAAAAACCTAATCAATTTTAAAGCAGACCTCGCGTATTTGACAGATTTCTTCAAAAAATTTAATGACCTCAACTTACAATTACAAGGGGACAGCCGTAGTTTAATAAAAACAAAGAGTGTAATTTCAACTTTTATTGGTAAATTGAAATTTATGAAGGAAAATATTGGTCGGCGCGAATTTTCACAGTTTTCAAACTTATCGCAGGTAGAATGCCTTGATGAAGATATTCAGACATACGTTCAACATTTGATTGCCCTGCATGATGATTTTAAAATCAGATTTGAAGACATTTTGTCGATGGAAATACCACCATGGATCATAAATCCATTTGATGAAACGAAAGTGAAGAATGTAATATTACAAGAGGATCTACTCGAGCTTAGCACTAATGAGGAGCTGAAAGTGACATTTAAAAGAGGGTATCAAAAATTTTGGCTGCAGGCAGAAATACCTGAAAAATATCTTGGACTGTGGGGAATCGCGCAAAAGCTTCTGATAGCGTTTCCCTCGTCATATCTCGTCGAAAAAAGTTATAGTGCCGTTACAAACTTATTAACAAAAAAAGGAACAGATTGAATTTCACAGAACGGGGAGATTTGCGGTTATTCCTTACAAAACTCAAGCCAAATATTGATAATTTGCTGTCAATCCATCAAGTACATCCATCTCATTAAAATTATATATTTTTTTGTAATTACCTTTGTAGAAGTTACATTACGTTATAAATAAGTGTTTAATTTTGATTATATTACGACTGTTAAAATAATAATAAATATTAGCGTCATAATTTATATATTTGAATATATAATATATATACCTACAACACAAGGAAATATACTATATTTCTTTTTACCACTCCGAATGGGATGTTTTCTAAATAAAATTTATGAGAATTGATTGGTCCTTGTGCTGAGTCACTGTAGATTTCAAAAAAGTAAAGTTGGATGGAGTCACCTTTTCGATTGGCCAACTTTGCTTTTTTGACATCCACTCACAACACAATGAATTAAAATTTAATTGAAAATTTGTTTAGTCTATCTACTTTATTATCAAATAATTAACCTTATCAAGCAATCAATTCTAACCTTTTTATAACGCTTTTATTAGTTTCACGTGTATATTTGCTTGCTTGCTTGCTTGTAACCGACTCCTTTGGGCTCGATTTTGTCCTACTTTGAACGATCAGATTTAATTCAAACTTTGCACACCTGTCAAAGACCGATGACAATGCAATAATTCGATTAAAATATCCGATTATCCTGATTAAATTCGCCAGGATTCATCAATTTCTTTCATGAGAGTAAGAGAGATAGAACTAGTGCGCGAACTATGCATGCGTGCAGTTCCAGGCTTACTCTTTGGCAAATCGTACTAAAAAGCAAAAAATAAATTATAGTTTAAAAAACTAAAAAAACACGCTTTTATAGAAAATCTAACTAAAAAACAAAAAATAAAATTTAATAAATTTGGATTAAGAATAGTGTAAATGAAAAATAAATGTTTATTATTGTAAAAAAGCGTGGGGTACATAGTGTAATATCTGCCAATAAACATTTTATTGGCAGATATGAGAAGGATCTTCACTTTGATAATATCTTAAAAATAACTTTAAACGAAATCTGACCGTTTGAAGTGGATCAAAATAAAATCCACTGGAGTCGGTTACATACAAACAAACGTACAGGTGAAGACGCTGCACCCCACGCTTTTTTGCAATAATAAACATTTATTTTTCATTAACACTATTCTTATTCCAAATTTATTAAATTTTATTTTTTATTTTTTAGTTAGATTTTCTATAAAAGCGTGTTTTTTTAGTTTTTTTAAACTATTTTTTTTTTCGAGAAATGTTAATTCGTCGTTGAAACTCAGCCACAACGCAAGTTTCCATAGATAGATAGATCTAATCTTCACTCTTTTTCGAGATTTAGAAATTGGTAGTAATGTAGAATGTAGATGCAGGGGTCCACCGGATCCAGCAAAATATTGAAAGTGGTCTCTAAAACAAAAGAGCCTGGGAACCACTGCTCTAACAGTCTAGGCGTGATAAAGTATCATATTATGACGTCTCAATTACTTTATTAGGCATCATAATGTTCAATTGGTCATCAGTTACGCTTCATACTATTGTGACTCATGCGATGCAGTACAATTATAAAAATCGGGCAACCACAGTGCAATATATTATTATCCGGACATATGGCAGTGCCCAGTGGCCTGTGAGGAGTTCTTGGTCAGTTAGAACAATTTGTACGTTGTCGAGTGCCAAATGCGAGTTGTCGCGCGCTGGGTTCCGTTTCTTTTAGTGACCAGGTTTCAAAGGTTAAAATACGATTAAACTATATGTGTATTTAAATATTTCAATTTGTAATACATTTTTTTTCTTTTTTGTTTATTTCTTTCTTAATACACGTATATTCAATGTTCTACTTAATATAAAACGAAAAGTAAACCAGCAGACTTTTTTTCTACAGATAAATTTGCTAGTTCGAAGAGCATGATTGTAGATGATTTAGCAAAGTCCTTTATCCTTAGTTGATTAATGATTTCCCACTGAATGTTATTGCATGTTATAAGGTATAAACACAAATGGAATTGATGATAAAAAACTGTTACTTTCAAGTTGTTTCGTCGATCCAATTATTGGGGCATCTTCAAACAGATACATACCTACTAAATAGGTTATAACGACTAAGTAGTAAAGAGAAATCTAGTCTGCAATACTATTGACTACGCACCCCTAAAACTAAAATTAATATGAATGAAGTACATACTTACTCTTGTGAATAATGCATTTAATTCAACGAAGCTTCATTTCCTAATAATCTGATAAAGACGTTTTCAGAACTTTAAGTGATTCTACCTCTGCACCGCTCTCTAAATATAACATAAATAGCCGTTTCACGCGGCTCCGCCCGCTTAAATATACTATCAGGTATCCCGCGGGAATACTGTACTTTTCCGGGATAAAAAGTAGCATATGTTTTAATCCAGAGCCTAAACTACTACCATACCAAATTTCATCAAAATCTGTTCAGTAGTTTTTGCGTGAAAGAGTAACAAACATCCATCCTCACAAACTTTCACATTTATAATAGCAGGAAGATGGGAGCAAGGATTACGTTGAATCATCCATCCACCCATCCTCATCAACTGTCACATTTATAATATTAGTAGGATGGCCACTGAGAATGTTATTAAAATGTTACAATTGAAACATATAAAATTATAATAATGTTTATTGAAGTAACTTTGTTTTATTTAATGCGTTGAAAGTGAAATTTCACGTTTGTGTCACGTTACGACAGTATTTTTGATATAAAACCATCGATATAACGCCATCTGTTGGAAGCTGAAGTAGCTTCCGACTTCCTAGTTCCCACATAACAACTTAACTTTATAAGTACGGCTCAATACACAGATGGGGCTAGGTGTACAAATTTTAATTGTTCTATTCTTTTTTAAGAGTTGTTCTTTATGTACGACGGGAGTATTTTTGGATTTTATATGATATCATTTGTTTTTTTTACTATTTATTATATTTATTATTAATATCCTTGCCTTTGTGGGAATATTTGCATACATCCACTATTTCCACAAAAGCATAAAGATGTTCGAAGAGAAAATGATTATTGAAAACCTTACCTACCCGTTAACCGTCAAAATCTGTGCAAATCATGACTTGTTACTCTTGTAAGCATTTATATACATTACCAACTTTTTTCCGCGGCTCCACCCGCGTAAATATAATATCCCACGGGAATACTCTACTTTTTCGGTAAAAAAGTAACCTATGTTTTAATCCAGAGCCTAAACTACTACCATACCTTAATTCTACGAAATACGTCCAGTAGTTTTTGCGCGGATCCATCCAACAAACATTTATGGATCCATCCATCCATCCATCCATACATCCATCCATCCTCACAAACTTTCACATTTATGTGTACACACAATAGTAGTAGGATATATTTTTAATTGCTTTATGTTAAAACTTGCGCTCACTCAAAATGGCCACAACAAAAAAGTAGAGTAAAAAAAAGTAACCAATACCGGTGTTCTGCAACGTGACTAGTTCTGATCAGTTGTATGAATATAAATGTTGTTTTTTGTCCAATAAAGTTTTATTGTAAGAATCTTACCGGTTTAGTCACCTGAGACCTGACCAATTCAAATCAGATGGCTTCATAGCATAAAGCTGCTTAGCATGTTAGCATTTATTTATTAATAAGTACACTCAGCAATAATTCTATTTTACATCCATCATCTCTTCTGTCCACATTACTAACTAAAATTCGTCTGGAAAATAAACCTAATAAGGTTGTCTGGAAGAAAATGTTATATTTTTGTACAGTTTCTTTATTTTAGAAATTATTGTTATGTGTGTGTGTTTTTTATGAGTGTGCACCTTAGACGTTTTCTGTTCTATTCTAATCCTAGATTAATTATGGGCCGACCATTTTTCATGTATTATCATTTTCCTAATCAGAAACGGTTGCACCGGCCACAGCAGAACATAATATTTTAAACTTCCTGAAATTTGCTGACAAGCTCTACTTCTTAATAAAGAAGTAAATAAAATTAAATATTTTAAGTAAACCTGAATTGTCAAGCAGTAAGCGAGCTAATCATGATGAAACTCTCGATCATGTCAGCCTGCAAACAAAAAAAATATTTTTTTTTGTTTGAAACCTTTAGCTTAAATTTGGATCTAGATCCAAATCGATTCATCCGTTTTGGATCTACGATGACACAGACAGACAGACACGTCTAACTTATAACACCCCTCCTTTTGGGTCAGGGGCTAAAATCAACATTTGGAAAGCTTACTTTTTGGGAATTTAGGAAAAAAAAGTATTATTCCGTTATAATAAATATTAATAACACAGTCATTTTGCGGCAGAATGCTTTGAAGTCAATTTCGAGTGAATCTAGTAGGGTACTAGGTATGCTGGCAGCGGATGGATGGATCGGGATGGTTGGAGCTCATTGGGGAGGTACGTTCCGCAGTGGACGGCGATAGGCCGATGATGATGATGACTAGGTACATACGTGTTGTGTGTTCTCAACTATTTCATTCGCGATTCGCGAACATGTACACTTCCTACTTGTCAGTTTTTATCGCCATTAATTAAGTTTCGGCAACCAAATGCCATCCAACATAACTCGCAATATTCAGACATGGTGTAATTTATTCGCAGAACAAATCACGAATGATCGAAACGATGATTTTATTTAAAGTTCATTGTGTAATGAACTTATATATATAATATATACGTCTGTGTAGACGTATATATTATAGACGATGCATGTCGAGGCAAAACTGTCCCCACTTTTGGGGCCATTTTGACATTTAAATAATAAATATCTATGGACGCTTCACACCACGTCAATCTGGCCCCGTGCTAAGTATCCGAAGAACTTGGTGTTACAAGTACCAGAAAACGGGAAGTATATTTAATACTTTTATACTATACATATATTTAAGATTTTATTATATTATACACATATTTAATACACATCCATGAGCCCAGGAACACAGAAAAACTTTTGTTCCTCCGGCGGTTCATTCGAACCCGCGACTCCCGGCTTGAGCACCAACGCGCTGAACCACTGAGCCGCAGAGGTCGTCAATTTGAGGTATATTGAAATCAAGATGGCGTAACTTTTTAGTGTATGAAGATTTGTTCTGTCAAATGTACGTGCCCCACGCCGTTGTGTGCTCATTTTTTTGGTAAAAAACACTTTACTTTAGAGTTCAAATGCCATAAATTATAAATTTGTTGCTAACCTTGTTCCCGGAGAAAACGCAATTCAAGTAATGGCCGCCTGCAATGCAAATGCGGCATGCATGCAGGCGGCAAATGCATGCGGCGCGGGCGCGTTCCCCCCGCGCACCCTTTCCCCTCTGCTCCGTCTGTCATAGACGAGACAGAGGCGCAGACAGTACGTCATAGCCCATCCTTAGTTTTGAAATCATTGGTTCATTCTGTATTTATAACGATAGGATGAAGAAAGATGTAACCAACAATATAGTAATGACACTGAATAAATAAACTTACAGTAGTATCGCCGTCGTAAAAACGTCATTTCGTTGCTATATTGCTTCTAATTGCTAGCTAGTTGTCCCGACATACGAGGTTCTGTCTTAACTGTGAACTGATATAAATAAATGACTATACCTACAACCAACACTAATAACTGACACCTACTACTACAACCTACATCTACATCTCCCCCCGACAACTACACCTACACCAATAAACCTACCGGGGCCGGACAATTTTGTTTAAATAATCCTGACAGGCAAATTAAGTAAATTGGATGATACAGTGAACAGTTCGTATGAGGAAATTCAATCGTCGTTTTTAGTATTTTTTCATCGTTTAAATATTTCCTGAACTTCCACAATTATTTCAATATCAAAATAATTAGCCAAATCGGTCCAGCTGTACTTTTAGAGTTTTGGTGAGACATAGAAATTGCAATCCATTTTACGCGAATATTGTTTATACTAGAACTAATAAGATTTCACCTGTCCTAACATAATTTTATCCTAGCAATCTTATTATGACTATTGACTACCATTAAAATTGTTCGATAGATACTAATAAAATAGACGGGTAATTAGATCATTACAAATACTTAATGGCTTATTAAAGAAACCTCCATCAACCTTCACACTAATAAGGAAAATGATTTGTGTGTATCTGCACATATTATTTTCTTATAAGGTCCATGATTATTAACATATATTAAGGTGATCGATATTTTGATATATGGCTTTATGCAACACTTATTATGTAACAATTTTAATTGACTATCATAAATCAGTGGTTTTTAATTAATTCGAGACATCTCATATTTTTTATTAATATATAAAATATACATAATATGTTTAATGCCTTACGGGGCAACCCGGTCCAAAGATATACTCAATTTTTTTATCTCATTCAGTAAATTAACAGACAAATATATTTGGCCATACTAACTGAGAAACCCTATAGCAAAAATAGAATTTTTAAAACCGGTCCGCAAGCGACGGAGTAATCGTTGAACGTTTGTATTTTGAAACGAAAAATTAAACTCACTTCAAAAGTAAAAATGCACAAATACGTATGAAATAAAACTTCTCTTTTTTCTTTTGAATTGGACTAAAATTTTAACTATTTCTCTACTCAATATACTTTTATATAATTACTTTTAATATAATTTTGAAGTCGGTACCAGCCCGAACAACATCCTGATAAAACAATATTTAAAATAAAACTCACGTTCAAGTGGCTGGTACCGACTTCAAAATTTTTAAGATTGAGATTGATTAAAAAATTGGGCTAAAAGTTTTAACTATTTCTCTAATAGTTAAAACTTTTAGCCCAATTTTTTTAAATTATTTAGAATAAAGAATAAATAATAGGGAATTATTTAGAAAATAAGTTTTATTTCATAATAATATTTTTTCCCTTTTAGTGATATTTGTTTAATTATTATTAATACATTTTAAGAACCCTTAAAATAAATGATCGAATGTATAATTGAATACGCGCCAAGCTTCCATTAGGTATTGTATACAAGATGATGATGATGATGATGACTGTAAGTTACATAATGGTATAATATGCTTGCAGTTCTTTAAACAATGTCGGAATTTCCAAACGCGTATTTCCAAACGTGATTGCGTTACTTTAGAAAAAGTCGAAATCACTATATCGATGGTGGAAATGTCAAAGGGCTTAAAGGACATCTTGGCGAATTTGACTTTTTGATGTAGTTATATTCAGTTATTTATGGTCTATCGATTGGTATAATTAAAATTTTGCTACGACATATAATGACGCTAGAATTGCCAAGAAAAAAAAAATGGAGTTTTTTAATTTTTGGTCTTAAAAACCCTGTTTTTTATATATTAGCTTACTTAACCGTTGTTAAACTTTACAATTCACGACTTATAGGACATTTCAACTTAAGGTAAGTAATTAAGACCTCCCATCACAGACTTAAAATTCATTCTTATTTTGCTTAAGGAACTCTAAGTTATTAACATGAGATTTAACACCCTTTACAAAAGATTACATCAAAAAGAAGAAAGTCTTAAAACTCATTTTAAAATTAATTATGTAATTACAACCTACATTGACTTGACTTGACCTACATTGTAGAATGAAAACTTTTTTACAATGACTCTGATCAGATTGCGTTCCTTGTATTATGTACGTAATCAAATGTCTATATACATATATACAACAGCTAGATATTATACATACTTATGTAATAATTTTGCATAAAAAATATTTACTTAATTTCCACTTCTCAGAAATCTGCAAGATAATAGACACTTACCAGAAGCACCTCCGACGATTCTAGAACCTGAAATAAATACCACACCTGTTCTGCAAACTTTGATTACTGCAAGTCAAACCCTGCAAAAAGTAATGGACTTAGATGGGACTGTAGAGTGTGTGGGGCATTCGACAAATGATGAAAAAGAAACTCATGGTTTGAATTACAACTTAAGCGCTAGTTTACAGGAAGCTATGTTTATAGCTAGTGATACCCCGGAGATTATGGAAAACAGACAAGTAGCTGTAGTTAGTTCTATTAATGATGAAACAAGCGTAACTCCTATAAAGGAAATTGATGATGTATCTACTACTTTTGATAAAAATGAAATAATGGATAGAAAAAAAAATTCTATAGATTGTGACAGTAACAATAAATCGCACAAAGAAATAGATGTAGGTACTATTAGTATTATGGATAATTTAGAAGACAAACTTGACAAAGAGATTGGTTCCCTTAGGCGTGAAAACGAAAATAGCAATGGGGGCAGTAACAATAATTTGCAAAATAATACTTATATACACGAGAAAATAACCGACAGTACTGGACAGATAGACGATAGAGAGGTTTATTTACCTAATTCTGATGCTGTAAGATATGATGTGAATCTCAACAAGGAAAGTTTTAATGTTTTGTCCGAATCTAATTTAGATTTAAGTATTGGTTTGAATGATGTTAACGAGCTAGAACGGAATTTGAGGGATGTGTTCCATGGCATTGTTTCACCTAGAATTACTATAAATGCTTCAACACTGTTGAAAATAATGAAAAATCGGAGGAAACCACAAGAAAACGCCAAAAAAGAAAGAGTAGAGACGTATTTAAAAACTCCTGCTTTGATTTTATATCGGATAATGAAGATTTTTCTTCAGGTAGCTCTGACCGTTGGTCTCCTTGTGAATCGGAAGTATCGGAATCAGAAAATATTGCGGAAAATAAACGAAAAAACAAATCGAAAAAAAAGAAATCAACTGAAAGAACGCAGCAAGAAGCCATAAATGAAAAAATACTCTCAAGATTGAAAGTTCATCGTAAAAATAAACGCAAATCTCAGAAAGAGTCAAAAAATGCTGGCAAAGCGTATGAAAACAGGACAGGAAAAATTAAAGAAGCAAAGTCGATGAAACAGAATCCTTGTGTGCCAGGTGTTTGTGTAAGAAAATGTTACGAGATATCTGATGAGCGACGACAAAGTATTTTCGACCATTATTGAAATCAGCTATGAGGTGTATATTCGATTTACTAAAAGAATTTTAAAAAATCTTTACATAAGCAGCAATTCATGTGCCCCAATTTACTGTATATGATTTTACATCAAAATAGTATTCAGAGAAAAGTTATTTTCTGTTTATAAAAAAAACTATTTCTGAAAAGATTCGTAAAACAGCAAAAAATTCAAAGCAAAGTTAATCTTGTTTTAGAATTCTAAGTCCTATTTGTGACATTCCTTCACGATAATTTTCAATGGCAAAAAAACCTGTTAAACAAGATCGGTACATCCTGCAATCTCACTAAACATACTTTACATGGTGATGTAAACAGTGTAGGCACATACGCATATTTATTTTAACTAAGCAACTTACATACACATTATTAAGTATACACACATAAGCTTAAGTTTTTATTTATATATGGCATCGGCTTATAACCATTTGCCAGTGTCAAGTTAAAAAGGCGGGAAATAGAACTTTCGTTTCAATTTTCAACACCGTATTTCTATATCGTCAAGTCTAAAGTCTAGTCAAAGTCCAAATATATAGTCAGTACAGTCCATGAGTCATGTCAGTCGATTCAGTAAAGTGGTAGAAGCTTTACTGAAAGTTCCTAGGGAGTTTTGGCGGGAAACACAAAATAGCACGTTTTTAGAAGTTGTACCACTTGCCCACACTTGTGCACGTTAACGAATATTTAATGGTTAATATCCTACCAATATTACACATTAGGAACCGAAATAACACAAATTTATGAAGTATTACGAATTCCACAACGTCACCCATTGAACTCCCCGGCAAAACTCTAAGCTTAAGTTTTTAATAGGTTTAGGCACTAGGCAGAGACTTGTAGACTTGCAACAGACAAGAGTTAAAATGACAGTTACATAATATGCTTACAAAAAAATTTAAAATCAATCAATCAAAAAATTTAAAATGTTTTAATTCAAACTTACTACTAAATACTTACAAAAGTATATTTGGTTAAGGCGGTGGATCATCATTTTAGACTACACTTTACTTCACACTACGTTTACACTTGTATGACAAAAATTTGCGCAATGCGTGCAAGGAAGGATTTACCTAAATATGGACTGTATATGACTCTATATAATCACGCTTTGTGTTAATGTTGCTTTTTCATAAGCTTTATTACCTTTATTTGTTTATGTTGCATAATGACAACAGTAGTTTTAAGAAATGTAATTGTCAATGTCATATTGACAGATGTCACGAGTAAAGCCTATTTAGGTTTATTTCAATTAGCTAAAAGGCTATACTCAGTGTAGACTGTAGACGTATTTGTGTTAGACATATCTCATATGTAATACGTATCTGTGTTAAGCACCAATAAAGGGGAATATGAGAATTGTTGCTGTATTATTATCATCACCACCCAAGCGTAAGAAGGACATAAAAATCAAGAGGTCGTAGCCCTCTACAGTTTACATTGTCGAAAAATCTATAATGTGCAACGATCACATTGCTTACTTATAAATATAAGCTTTTGTTGAAGTTGCACTTATGTTTACCCCAGAAACCTTGAAAGTTGTAACAATATAGCTATGTTAGTACCGTTTACTTGTTCTATATTTGTCCGCTCGTTCGAGAAACGGGTCTACATTACAATTTTACATTGATCGTAGATCGTACGCATAATTGATTGTAGATAGATAGACTGGCTACGATTAAATCGCACAACTGGACTGTTCTAAATAATAAACAAGTCTATCTTTTAAGTGGCAGCCGTAGTTTTTGGAGGCATCATACATCACCGACTACGAAAGACTCGGGGGCACGGCCCGCACGGGTCTATCTTCGATGTATTATGTAACTTATATACCATCAAAAACATTTTCATATTGAAATGATGACAAGACGATACCATATGACACGCACTGTCAAAAAAGTTGTCATGTCAAAAAAGATCTCATGTAAAACCAACTCTTCTCTAACCCACTTACTCTACCAAGCTTCTGACTCTACACGCCCTAACTTCACAAACTCTACACCTTAGTCAAATGTGGCCTGACCATTTCAATACATTCACTTAGGTGTGAAGTGAAAAATTTACTGACTGCCTTTATGTTATACTCTATGGCGACCTCTATGGCTCAGTGGTTCAGCGCGTTGGTGCTCAAGCCGGGGGTCGCGGGTTCGAATCCCGCCGAAGGAACAAAAAGTTTTTCTGTGTTCCTGGGTCATGGATGTGTATTAAATATGTGTATAATATAATAAAAATCTTAAATATATGTATAGTATAAAAGTATTAAATATACTTCCCGTTTTCTGGTACCTGTAACACAAGTTCTTCGGATACTTAGCACGGGGCCAGATTGACGTGGTGTGAAGCGTCCATAGTATTATTATTATTATTATTATTATACTATTCTTGTAAGAACGAAACGGCCAAGCCACATATATTGACTAAGGTGTGAAGTTTGTGAAGTTAGGCTTGTCGAGTTTGGGCGTGTAGAGTCAGAAGCTTGGTGAAATTGGACGCATCTATGATGGCCCGGTGCCAACTGCAGGATAGCAGTACAAAGTTCACGTTCCTTTGAATATAGTTTTGTAAGTCCTCACGATTATGTTTTTCATGGCGTTTTTAATAATTAATTTTTGTATGTTATAAAAATTTAACTAAGTTAATAAGGCATGTAACATAATATTATACTTACACAATATCTTTTTTCGATGCGATTAACAATAAGCAGGCATAGGTTTGATTTTGAATGCATATTTAAAAAATAGTTTCTAATCCAGGGTTGCGGCCCGCGGTTACGTAACTATTTAGTAATATGTGTCCGCTAGTAAAACTTAGTATAATTTATAATATTAGTACCTGGGTAAGCCGAGACTTGGTCGGAGTTAGCTGATAATTAAAATAAAATAAGAATTACAATAATATTCATCCGACCGAGATTCGAACCCACCACATTTCGAATTTCCGAACAAAGCAAAAAACGCTTGTTACAAAACCAAACTGCCAATCAGACTGACTGACATAATAATGTGGAAATTATTGATAATATTATATTGATGCACGTCGAAAGAAAAACCATATACCTATAACATAAAAATGCGGAGTCCAGGGATAGAAAAATGGATCTAGCTAGAGCTAGATCGATTTTTCTCCCCTTGCTGTCGTATTCCAGATTACGATTATATAATATACTAGCTGTTACTCGCGGCTCCGCCCGCGTAAGTATAGTATCCCTCGGGAACACTACATTTTCGGGATAAAAAGTATCCTATGTTTTAATACAGAGTCTAAACTACTACCATACCGAATTTCATCGAAATCCGTTCAGTAGTTTTTGCGTGAAAGCGTAACAAACATCCACGCTTTCAAATTTATAATATTAGTAAGGATATAGGATTGTCACGTTTAAAGTATAAGATATATTAATTGTTTAAACATATCGTACGAGATAACTTAATGCAATATGCACGTGTGCACATGTTTTCCTATAACTGGCGTGTACTCATTAATTCTCATACTATAGTTTACATGAGTTTGCATAAGATAATTTATCCAACAAGGAAACCCTAGCATTATTTGCTGTATTGTGTCTTACCTACTACTGATGTGTCTTAAAGTCTTTATGTTGTCTAGCTACTGTGATATAACCATGTAAAGCGACGTTCATACAGACGTTTTTGGTAGCTATACAATGAACTTAAGTCTTTAAATTCAATTCAGTAAAGTCTACCATAGTTACCAGAAGAGCTAAAGCAATCTGTTTCTAATCCTGAAAGTACCACTAAGTGCCTCTTTGATATTTCTGAGATATTATTTAAAGCTTTTTATAATAAAATTCTTTAATATACAAAAAATAATAATTACATATTTTAATGGGTTTTTTTTTATTCATGATCATTTTATTCATGTATTTTATAAATTTATATTTAATGGTTAATACATTACTGCATTCCTTACCGGATTAATAAAATAATACATACAATTACATTATGTACATTATACTTATTATTATGAATAACAATTGTTCATGTTAATCAGTTTTATCATATACCTATTTTAATACGAGTACGTGAAGTAATACTTTGTATTCCTTTTAACGAAAGACATGCAAACGGAGGAGTATGAAATTTGGCACAGTTAAATAATATATGTAGGAAGAGTGTACTGAGCTGCACTGATATTATTTTATAATAACGCTTAAAAATACATAATCTTAAATTTATAAAAAAAATAACGTTACACACTAGCTTAATAACTCACACCACCGTTTGATACAATTTTATCACGCGTTGACGTTTGATGATCTGTCTTGCACATTAACACACGCAATACACAGCATTTTTTTTTTGTGTCTAAAAGGCAAAAGGGCCTCAGACAAAAAAAAAACAAACTAAAAGTTAAATTAATTATTATTGTCGAATTACATAATTAAATAAATAAATATAGTATTAGGTCTTTACATATGAAATTGGCGTTTGATCTCAAATATATCTTCTTTGGTTAAAAATTCCAATTTCAAATTTATACCGCTATTTACTCATGCATTTGTGGTTCGAAAACCGTAATTCATTGGTTTTTTCCTCTTTTGGTTTTTTCTTTCCGTCACTCTGTTTACAAAATGGAAAACTTGAAATATCGTATTATTTTCGAGTACGGGTTCCACTGTGGCACCAGTGCTGCAGAAACGGCTCGAAGGTTTAATGATGTGTATGGCGGCGGTCTCGCAAAAGAAAACACAGTGCGTTTTTGGTTCCAACGTTTTCGTTCTGGAAATTTCGACCTGCAGAACAAGCCCCGTGGACGGCCGGAGACCAAAGTTCATAATGAAGAATTGAAGGCTATTGTGAAAGCGGATCCATCGCAAACCACGTTCGAGTTAGCTACATGCTGCGGTGTTAGTGATAAACTGTTTTAATACACTTGAAGCAAATTGGGAAGGTGAAAAGGCTTGAAATGTGAGTACCTCATGAATTGAGAGCAGCAAACTGACAAACGCGCGTCGACTGCTGCGTTACATTACTCAACCGGCACAATAATTAAGGAATTTTAAATCGAATGTGATGAAAAGTGGATCCTGTACGATAATCGGAAACGCTCATCGCAATGGCTGAACCCTGGCGAACCAGTCAAAGCCTGCCCCAAGCGAAAATTGACTCAAAAAAAGTTCCTTGTGAGCGTTTGGTGGACTAGTGCCGGTGTCGTTCACTACAGCTTTCTTAAATCTGGTCAGACGATTACGGCAGATCTCTATTGCCAGCAACTGCAAATCATGATGGAAGAGCTAGCTGCTAAACAACCGAGGTTGGTCATTTCGAAATTTGGATAACTTCTTGCAAGGGAAAAAATTCAACTCCTATGGGGCAGTCCAAAGCGCCAGCAAAGATTTTATTGATTCCTGTCCGAATGGTTTTTTTAGTAAAGGAATCGATGAACTATTAGATGGCAAAAGTGCATAGATAGCAATGGTATATACTTTGATTAAATAAAAAAAATCGACTTTATGTTCCTCCTTTACAAAACGCCAATTTCATATGTAACCTATGACCTAATATTAAGTGTACGTAATCAGTATCTCTTATTTTATTATTGAAATGGACATTGAGTCATGAACAGGTAAGTGGAGACTTCAATATTGTTAACACTTATGAGTAAATGGATAAAATAATAATGAATAAATGTAGAGCCTGCTCTACTAATAAGTTTCTCGAGCTCCTTAGTCCTTACATACATATGACTGTAGGTAGGTGATCAAATTAAAAAAAAATAAGACTCATCATTAGTACAGTGACACAGTTAATATTGTGTGCTTGTCATTAGTTGGCGCAACCCTAATTCTGGTGAGAGGCGGTTGCCCAAGTTGCGGAAGTGTGGGGCAACTGGCCTTCGTCACCGCTCCACGTGGTGACGGTGACTACTCATCAACGTTCAGCGTTGTGTAATGGTTGCTAGTTGCCACACTTGCGTGCATTGAATTGTATACAACCAGGTTTTTTCAGATCCTGCACTGTGGAAATTGGAAAACCCTTTTCGCTTTATGCTCAGTTTCGCGAACAATAAGTAATGTAACTCCACCGATCATGCGTGCTTGGAATAAAAACGAGAAACATAATGCTTGGAATAAAAACAAAAAATTAAGTGAGTATATATAAAAAGTTTACAGCGTTTGCAATTGTTGATGAAAAGCTTAATGTACTGAGATCTCATGCCCGCCAGACTCCCCTTATATTCTTACTGATAAAATGTATGTCTTACTGTAGTATTAGTTGTGTACAATGAACGTTTGTATACCCGCCAAATTGTGCGGTGGCCCAATTCTCAGGTACAGGGCGCCAGAGGTAAATCTTAGGAGTAATATCCCCTAGTAAACTGGGCCATATATACCCGGGAGTAGTTGCTATAAAAAATTAATCATAAAAGTCTATTAACATAATCGAATTCGAATTTTAATGAAACGAAAGTATTATTCTTATATAAAACACATTTTAAATATAATTTAAATAACTGTTAAATTACAGTAAAAACTTACAAAATAAAAATTATTTATCATCCACCATTTAAAAAAATGACGATCCTACGCACTTGGCCGACATGGCCACTGTAAAAGTAGGTATTGCCGATACAGGCTCAGTAAATTGAGTGTACCTTGTCATAAGGATCAAGTATCCCTCTCCTCCCGTACCTAATCATAAAAAATTACAAATAAAATTTGAGTCGTTCGTCTGTTCGTCCCACAAAGTTTTCGTTATACTGGGACGAAAAGCCGAAATTATTTTTTGTGATTTTTTCATTCGTCAGTTCATCCCATTTTTATCTTCTATTGTTTTCTAACAAACCACTAGCAAAACATATCAGGTAATGTCAGCAAAAAAATATAATCAATGGTAACTTGTAGTTGGTAACTAATTATATTTTTTGCTTGTAATTTTTTTAACTTTGAGCACACGTTTATCTTTTCTGTTTAAGTCGAATCCGTATCTTTCAAAGCCATTTTTTATTCGTATATATATAAATATCATTTTAAATACGTAAATACGTGATAGAGTACGATAGCAGAATTCCAAAAAAACTGAATATACACCGTTGCGAAAAACATAGAACGAAACATACCTCAGGGAGCAAAAATTTTAATCAAAATTATACACAACCCGAGAATCGACGAGTAATTGTCACCAAAACAATTCGGATTTAGAAAAAATAAAGGTACAAATAAAGGTACTTAGATAAAACGCTGGATCTAGGAAAAAACACGCACATAACATTCATTGATTTAGAAAACCCATTCGACAGGATAAATTGGAAGAAATTGATGAGAATTTTAAAAGAAATAGATATAGATTATAGATACAGCAGAATCATATACAAATTTTACAAAAATCAAAACGCCGTAATAGAATTAAGAGATGAAAAATGCTACGCAAAGGTCAATCAAGGTGTAAGAAATCAAACAAGGTTGTCCATTGTCACCAAGCATTTTCAATCTGTTTATTGAACATGCTATAAATGAAATTAAAGACGCAAATATCCCCTATATTCCCTATATTCCCTATACCAAAATCAACGGGGAAATATTTTAAACCATATTTTCATATGGTTTTCTGATAACATAGCTGCCGTAGCTGAGAGCATAGAACAACTACAAAAACTTCTTTATCATATGAACACAATATTTTCGGAATATGGAATGAACATACATTTTTCTTACACAAAATATCTTGTAGCGGATAGACGACAGAGTGACAACTAACAATTAATGGAAACACAATAAAGAGAGGTTAATAAATTCAGATAGTTAGAAAATATAATAAGTTACGATTCCAGATGTACTGCGGAAATTACCACTAGAAAAATGCAATAGCCAAGAGATAACTCAATAAAAGAATCCATTTTAACATCATAAATAAAAATTAAAGTTAAGAAGCAATTAATAAAAACATATATCTGGAGTTTAGCTTTATATGGTAGCGAGTCCTGGACAATGAGAACTAGGCATAGGGCACGATTGGAAGCGTTTGAAATGTGGTGCTGGAGAAGGATGCGGCGGTTAAGTTGGAAGGAAAAGAAAACTAACGAAGAAGTGATAGCGATGAAGTGAAGTGAGCTACACATGATAAGAGGAAAGAGAAACATATTAAAAACTCTAGAAAATAGAAGAGGAAAGATGATTGGGCATCTTATAAAACATGGTACATTCATGAGGACAATATTAGAAGAAAAGATAGAAGAGGGGTAGGGGAAGGCCAGGCAAAAATTATATTACTCAACTTGTAGAGAATGTAAATGTCATGTCCTATAGAGAGCTGAAGGTACTATAGTAAGGTAAGGTAAAGTGGCGGAAGCTCCACCGACAAGGGCCCTGCCCTTAATTTAAAGAAGAAGAAGAAGAACTATTCATGTTTGTTTCGTTAGAAATATAGTTGAAATTGAAATAATGGACCGAACGGTGCATTTATTGCCCCTTCTGGGCGTCGGTTACCTAACTGCGCTACTGGTTTGATTCTAAGGTTTACGGAAATTATTTTAATCAACAAATAATTATTACCCATAGATACTTTTATACTCATACTTTTTTCCTCAGCAGCCAGCTCACTAGTCTCGCAATTATTAATCTATGACCTAAAAATCAAATTCTACGTAGGTACCATGAAAACATGTATGACATTCGCCTTCGATTTTCCTTTCATCAATCTTTGAAGGCCTTGGAATTTATTTGGATACCTATAAGACAGCGCCTTCAACAAATCCGACTAACATCACGCTAGACAGGCGTGAGTCAGTGAATTGATTGGGTGGTTCTGTAAAAAAGTAATTAATACTGCCATCAATTATCATGATCATCTCAAATATGATAAAGGAATACATAATATTATGGTTTTGACTTTCAATGAAGGCCTCTTAGTTTGGCCCCGAAACTGACTGGGAGTTTAGTTTATTATCTCATAATTTTAATGTGACAGCCTGTAACGTATTCCAATACTGTCCGTCCGGTAATAATTATTAAAAACATAATATCTATAGCATGTTTCTAAATAACATATTCGATCTATGATAGTCATTAGTGTCTGGCTTAACGTGCCATATTTATTTACTATAAGGTGTTCAGAGACACGCTGTAAATTACAAAACCACATGGTTGCGGAACCCAAATTATGCGCGTTACACTTCTGTGAGGTTGCTCGTTTTTGCAACCATCATTACAATGAAAATAATGTATTGCGGTCGTTGAAATATAGAGCAGATTGGAAATTCTGATTCGGTTTTGTGAATAATTTTAGATATATTAGATACAAAAGATCATTTCTTGTATAAATAATAAGTAAAAGTTTATTTGTGAAAATACAATGCTTACAAAAGTTACAATTACAAAAAACATACATCAGAAAAGTATGAATTTATAGCGATTATTATCATTACTTTACAATTATACATTGCAATTACACCATACAGGAAGAAAAAATCTAAAAAAAGATTGTAAAATTCAGCAAATTGACAAATGTCTTAATAAAGATAATAATGATATCCACGATGTTAAGTATATGACATGCACATTTTTAGATGAGTGATCAAGTTGTAAGTCTGAATACTAACGTTTTTGCTCCTACCTTTTTTCCTTCGCCATGCGTAACCTGTTAATGACTTATTTTGGCAACTACAATGTGTGTTAATTCAGAATGTCAGTAGCAAAAAACTAATATTATGCTTGCTCGAAGCCTTTCAAGATATACGTAAATATACAAAGACTGAACTTTATTTTATTTGTTGTTATTAAATGTTGTCCGCAACTTCCGCCGCATGAATCCGTACATTTTGCCGGTAAAAAGTAGACTACGTCCTTCCCCGTGGACCAATCTATCTCTGTGTCAAACCAAATCCTTTCAGCGGGCCTAGCAGGAACATTTGAAAGCGGCGTAAACCTAACGTTATCGAATGAGAATTGTATGAAAATCTGTCAAAATCTTGACAGCGCCCATACAAATTTCATTCGTTTACGTTACGTTTGCGCTGGTGTCAAATGTTCCTGCTAGACCCACAGTGGTTTAGGCGTGATTGCGTAGGTAACAGACAGAAGCAAACAGGCGGAGTTGCGTTTGTATTTATAATTTTAATATGTAATTTTACATAAATAAATCTAAAATGATGACTTAACATTCGGTACTATCGCTAGACCCTGGCAATGTAAATGTTTTGAACGTTTATCGGTAATTCTATTTGCACGTTGATAAAATACGGGCCACATAATCAATATTATAGTTATGTACGAGTACCTCTCAATGTGTTTCGATTTGTTTGAAAAACGATAAGGATTTTACTGACCGACTGATAAAAATAACCCTGCGAGAAATTCAGAGTAAATTTGTTTTCCTTGTAGCAACAAGTTAGATTACCCTCGCATCGAGGAGCCCAGAGGGGATTAATAAAGACTTGATAGCAGGGCATGGAACCTTTGCCCTTGAGAATTAAAAAACTTGACATTGAGGGGCCCATCTCGGCTCTTTAGTCCCTTGAAAAACGTGAAAAGTGTTATACTTTTAATGGATCACTTTTGTCAATGTTATCCAGGCTCCAAGGCATCGTTGATGACCACGGTTTCGAGTAATCTTGGTTGGTTGCTGGTTCCCTAGTAGTCCTAGTACGGCTGGTACCCACTATATACAACTTGAAATTTGAAGATAGTCTGCTTAACATAAAATGGCTGCCTAGTGCTTACTCCGGTTAAATAGAAATCCTACTACTATTATAAGTGTAAATGTTTGTGAGGATGGATGGATGGATGTATGGACAGATTCTGATGAAATTTAGTATGGTTGTACTTTATTAAGCTCTGGATTAACACACAGGCTACTTTTTATACCGAAAAAGTACCGTGTTCCCGTGGGATCCAGAGCCGCGAGAAAAAGCTAGTTTAAAATAATAATATTAAGTAGTAGTAAGAAAATGTATTATACCTTTATCAAACCAATGGGCTCTTTTTGGCCTCTTGTAGACGCGGACCACAGATGGTAGGTAATGATAAAGTTAAGATTTATACCATTCAGATCATAAATCATTAATATAATAATTTGTGTTCGTATTACACAAAACTAAATTGATGCTGTTGACCAAAACTAAGGTGTGGTAACCTTGCCCCTTCGGAAAGATCAAGCCAAACATTAAAAGAACTAAATTGTTCAGCTCAGATTGTGGTCTTGAAAAGGTAAAGGTACTTCTGAAGGTTGATAACTGTTAGACCCTTGAATGTGAAGTGTATAATTTATTATGTTCTGAGTTATTAAATAGAGAACACAATAACCGAATCGATTGAGCTGTATCATGTATGCGATGCCAAAATATCAATCTGCTTGTTTGTATGTAAACTTATAGGTAACTAGCTATTGCTCGCGGCTCCGCCCGCGTAAGTATAGTATCCCTCGGGAACACTACATTTTCGGGATAAAAAGTAGCCTATGTTTTAATACAGAGTCTAAACTACTACCATACCGAATTTCATCGAAATCCGTTCAGTAGTTTTTGCGTGAAAGCGTAACAAACATCCACGCTTTCACATTTATAATATTAGTAAGAATTGGACGTGTCATTGTTTAACCGTGTTTGTGTAAAGCTTTTGTAAATGTACTTTGTATTATTATTATGATTATTCTTAATTCTATGCGTGTGGAGCGAATCAACAAAAAGCTTGTAACTTTTACGTATGCGATTGTATACGGTATATTATCTGTATATTTTGCAACAGTTGCTTGTTATGAGGTGTGGGCCAGACCAGAATATTTAAAACACTTACGGAAATTTTTGCTGACTGTAACTTTTTGATAATTTAAAAAAATAATCATTCATTGGAAACTGACTATTCAAAAAGTAAAGTATTAAGTAAAAGAAGCCCAGAAATCTTAACCACAAAAGTATTATGCTGCGTAATGCTAGACACGATTAGCCAACATGACGATAACGAAGATAGAAATCAAAAATGTATGATATTGAGACTAATGAAGTAACGCGCGCTATGTCACTGCGGAATGTTATGCCAATTTATTATTTCCATTTTCGAACTTCATAATTGTAATAATTAGCGAAGGTATCTTAGCTAAGGGCTCAGGGGGCTTAGCAGGAATAATTGACATAAACGTATTTGTAACGAATGAAATTTATATAGGCGCTGTCATGATCTTCATACAATTGTCATTTGATACCGTTACGAAAACGATGCTGTCAATTGTTCCTGCTGAACTCCCAGTAGCATTTAAGCGCACAAATAATCGAATAGATACGTTTACTATAATTATATTTATAAAGTTTATCCAAAGTTACGAAAACATTAATTTCCAAGAAAATTACGTCGAAATTGAAATTATTACTCCTCACACTGATTGCAATGACATTTCGAAATACGTCTCTGGCCCCGAGTGACTAAGCGTTTACAAGAAACTGGTATACTTAAAGATGATAATAAATAGCTGAGACAGTTATACAGAAGTGTAAAAAGTGGGAGAGAGATGGGAGATACTCATCCCTCCTCTTGTACACTCGCCGACAGATTAGTTGTACCACATTTCGGTCTTATTGCTTTGGCAGTAAGGTTCAAAAGTGGGAAGTACGTGTGAAGTCGAGCGTCTAACGAAAGGAAAAGTGAATGCTGCGGCGGTGTTTGGGACAAATGTCGTGATTCGTGAACTAAAATCACGCGGTTCTTCTATATATCGTTAGTAGTAGCAGTAGTATTTACGGTTTATCTTAATTCTTATGTTACTTATAAGGAAGAAGTATAGATTTAAGCAGCCGAGTAAATACATAATAAATAATTTATGAACATAAATAGAGCTAGAGGGATAAATAGAGGAAGAATCAGTTGTGAAACCTTCGATAGTATTTTGTACATGAACATTATTGAACAGCTTGAGAGTTGAGAGGATATTTTCGGTTTTTTTTTACTTTGTCAAAAATAAAATCTGCACTGAAATAAACTTAAAAGTCATATCTCATACGGAAATAAGTTCTAATGTAAAAATATTATAATATTTAGTTTAGTGCCTTCTTAACTAGTGATATACATATACCTATATTACAAATAACGAGTCACACTCATGCATCTACTCCACAGAAGACAATGATGACGCGTAAGGTACATTAATTAAAGGAGCAGTAAAAGTAGAAAGGAAAGAAATCCTGGACTATAATCTGAAAATGGCCATAAGAAACCGAGACAAATAAATATGTCCAGGAAAATTAACATCAGCACGCTATGTAAAAAAAAAGTTTGATCGAGTAACTGCCGACTCGATCGAAACATCACAAGGCGGACTTCATGCACATAACTTTAAAACTAAGAATGTTCAGAAAAGAAAAAAGTTATATACCTAATATATTTGGCACAATAAATTATTATTTACCGCCAAGGGAAGAAAAACATAACAAGGACTTGGACCACTCCGGTCTGTGGAGGAGAAAATTACCTATATAATATTATGTTTATTTGTGAGAAGCGTGCTGCAGATTTGCTCGGTAGAGATAGGAAGATAGGACCTTGCTTGAGTTCCTTTGCCTATCCCTATTGTGTAATAATGTATATTATAATATGTACTTTAATAAATTTAGGTAGGTAATATTTACGCGACCTAAGCCGCGGTATCAGCTAGTAATTAACAAGTCAACGCACGAGTAATCAGTGATAAGTTATCAAAACTAGTCGGTGTGGCCCAGATTGCTACTTTGTTGAACAGAACATTTCAGAGCGGAAGCTACATTATAATAAGTAATATACAAAACAGCGATTAAAATAGGTTGTCCATGTAATACAGGATGTCCCAAAAAGTATGGTCAAGCCGAGTTTTAAATTTTGGATAGAGCACCAAGAAGTGCGCAAGAGCGCTACAAGTTACTCCTTAGAAAGAGTAACTTAGGCTACTTTTATCCGTGAAAATTCTATAGGAATCCGTTTAAAAAAACAGGTTACCGTTTCGATTAATAGCGTTACGCAAACAAAGTTAGTTATGAATATAAATAGACGAAATTCTGTATGTTAAGTATTAGATTATTGTGGTCTTTTATTTTTAGATGTTTTAACCAAATTAGTTTCGAAGTAAGATGGTATATAATTAATAATACACGAAACTTTATGTACAAAAAACCCTAGTAGGCAAATATGTAACTTGATGTTTGTAGTTTCTTTGATTCCAGCAGTCGCGCTTTCATCATTTGGACAGTTCACCAAAATCTTATCACCAGATAGTCCCGATCTCTCGCCCTGGCAGACGACTATTAACTTTATCACGAGCCAATAAAGTCCAATGTTACTATCAACTCGAGCAACAAAATATGATGTCGATATTTTAGTAACACGGAAGTACGAATTTTGGATATGCTGCCGCGTTCTTTTCATTAGTTTCAGTTCCGTCAGGTGAAGCAGTTAAATTACAGCAGGAGGTCAAATCTATTACATTAAATATTAATGCTCTAAAAATAAATCATAAATAAATATGAATATTGTGTACCACTACCAGCTACGTCTATCTGGAGATTGGACTTAAGCCACAGAGTTAGTAAAATATATGCTTAAACTACATGTATTTAATAAAAATCGCCCAATAAACCCTCTATAAGGAGATTCGTTCGTTAATAATTGAAACAAATTTCCACAACTGCTATATATTCAGTGACCTTTGTGGCTCGGTGGTTCAGCGCGTTGGTGCTCAAGCCGGGAGTCGCGGGTTCGAATCCCGTCGAAGGAACAAAAAGATTTCTGTGTTCCTGGATCATGGATGTGAATTAAATATGTGTATAATATAATAAATATATGTATAGTAAAAAAGTATTTAATCTACCTCCCGTTTTCTGGTACCTGTAACACAAGTTCTTCGGATACTTAGCACGGAGCCAGATTGACGTGGTGTGAAGCGTCCATAGATATTATTATTATTATTATTAAATATAATTTGTCAATGGTTTCCTAACAGAGTTGCACTAATATTTAATTGGTTAATAGTTTATTTAAATACGAATCTTATCATAATTCTATTTATCCTTGATACTAGGCAGGTATTTGAGGGTGTGGAGCACTAGATTACTTGTTACTCGCGTAAGGACAGGGCATATTATCGGTAATAATCTCTCCAACGCAAGTGGCCCATCGCTGTATTGGGTATTAGTTGTTATAGAAACCGTACCATAGTAAAGGTATCAGTGTGCTGAGTGCGAGTATTTGTCACTACGTCCCGTGAAGAAGTTAGCTACAATTTGTATGGCATACAACAACGCCACTAATGGCAAATGATAAAACTAATTCGATGCTATACAAATTGTAGTTAACTTCTTCAAGGCGAGTAGTGACAAAAACTCGCTCTAAGCACACCGATTGGAGAAACACTTTATTATTTGTAGCGCTACGTGCGCAACATAGTCAAGACAAAGTAATGTAAGTTTAATGTAAGAAAAATGGTGGTGTAAAATGTTCCCAAGGGCCTATTCTAACTTGGAAATCATTGGTGTAGCGTGGTTTATGACAAAGAGACTGCCACGCCTCCGCTCTTAAATAGTTATTAACGTAAAGTTACGATCTTACTAATTATCTTACTACGAGTATTGACGGTTTATTTCGACCCAATTATAGTTTCATCTGTTTTATTAATAACTACCAGTTATTAATGACTTTGCTAATATATTTCGGTAATCTTCGCTTTTCATACATCGTCAGTCAATTTAATAGAAAAACGAAGAGACGCAAACAAGATTAGGAGATAGCCGAGTCATGGGAGTGGGAACGTAGTTAATATTTTCTATAAGTCTTTTCTCTGTAGACACTAGACAGTAATGTATATTGTAAGAAAAATAAATATATAGTTATATGAAAACCATAAGGAAAAAAGGGTCACATCGCGTAACATGTCGTAAGAAATAATAATGTAGGAAAATAAATATCTATTACGACATAGATTTAAGCTAAACTGGTGTTTAGGCTAGACAATTTTAAACGACAATTTACCATAATTATACGTCTGTGATTGCCAGCAATTATACAAATTGTGCGAGAAGTTCGTGGAAATATAAAGATGAGACACGCGAGCCTGTCAGTCCTAATACGCTTGATGATGCTAAGGCAATAGTTTCTGTAGAGTGGAGCAGAGAAGAATATCTGAGGGGCTATTCACAATTCCCTTTCGACTCGGATTCGTATACTTACCGCGCGGTTATATGGCCAACGCTTTCATTAATCGCTGCCCTGGGTCGAGTGTGAATAACCCCACTGATTATAAAGCAAGGCTTATCATTATCCACTACCTCCTACAGGGTCCCCACTACTTAACAGTTGGTTTGGCACGGATCTGTTTTCAGGATAACTAAGTATAGAAATACAACAGTTCATAGATCAGTTAGAACTTACCGACGCATTGGGCGTGGATTGGCATGACATAACATTTCTTATATCAATATGGAACTGATCTAACCGTAAATCGGTAGCGACTAGTGTATGGCTACTGTGAGGAATGATTTATAGACAAGTACACACCGAAACAAAGCACCTAAGAGCTACGTAGAGATTCATCGCTCTGCATCCTCTATCGGTTATATTACGGGGAGTGCTCCGAGGAATTGTTCGGACTTATACCTGCTGCAACTTTTCGCCACCGTTCCAAGCGACAAAATATTTATTATACTCATCACCTTGATGAGTGACAGTCCTCCACCGTGCGCTTTACCCGAAGCTTTCTGCCGCGCACAGTAAAACTCTGGAATAAACTGTCACCAGCGGCATTTCCTGACCATTACAACCTGCAAAAACCTTCCTTCAAGAAGAGAGCGTATTCGCTCCTAAAAGGCCGGCAACGCACTTCCTCTGATATTGCGGGTGTCCATGGACGACGGTAATCGCTTTCCATCAGGTGATACGTTTTCCCCTTGATTTTATATAAAAAAAACGAACGCGAACGAAAGTTAAATTTTGTATAACGGCAATTATACAAAATATAACTTTAATTAGTACACAAAAAAACGAGCGAGCAGTACAGTAGTCGCAAATGATGTGTAACATTTTATGAAAATATTTCAACAAAACACAATGCTTACTAACTGCAACGATTTTCTAATATAATAAATAAATTATAGTTTAAAAAAAAACTAAAAAAACACGCTTTTATAGAAAATCTAACTAAAAAATAAAAAATAAAATTTAATAAATTTGGATTAAGAATAGTATGTTTATTATTTTCAAAAAGCGTGGGGTGCAGTGTCTTCACCTGTACGTTTGTTTGTATGTAACCGACTCCAGTGGATTTGATTTTGATCTACTTCAAACGGTCAGATTTCGTTTAAAGTGATTTTTAAGATATTATCAAAGTGAAGATCCTTCTCATATCTGCCAATAAAATGTTTAAAACTATTGACACTATGCACCCCACGCTTTTTTACAATAATAAACATTTATTTTTCATTTACACTATTCTTAATCCAAATTTATTAAATTTTATTTTTTATTTTTTAGTTAGATTTTCTATAAAAGCATGTTTTTTTTAGTTTTTTTAAACTATAATTTATTTTTTGCTTTTTAGTACGATTTGCCAAAGAGTAAGCATGGAACTGCACGCATGCGTAGTTCGCGCACTAGTTCTATCTCTTACTCTCATGCAAAGGATGCGGAAAGAAATTGATGAATCCTGGCGAATTTAATCAGGATAATCGCATATTTTTTAATCGAATTATTGCATTGTCATCGGTCTTTGACAGGTGTGCAAAGTTTGATTTAATCAGATTTAAAGTAGGACAAAATCGAGCCCAAAGGAGTCGGTTACAAACAAACAAACAAACAAGCAAGCAAACATACAGGTGAAACTAATAAAAGAAAAAAGAGGAAAGATGTTACACATAAAAAACACGTTTCGCTGCAAGAATTCGAAATTGCGCGCGGCATTACGCTACACAGCAATGCACGTTATGCATATTATTATAGCATCTTCAAGCATCCTCGCGTCGCATCGTGTCATGGTGTGAATTGACCCTTAGGCGTCCGGTCGTCCACCACGCTATATAATACAATACCCGCCCGGCTTCACACGAGTGAAATGTAGATACAGATTTACAGCTCTATTGCATTAGTACAGAGTTATATTTACAGTGTTGTTTTCTGTGTCGCGACCACTAAAAAACTGTCGAGAGAATAGAGCCTACATTACTGCTACAACGTTGAATCTTTCCATGAGCTAGATATAAATTTTAATCCACCTCCATACAATAATAATCACCAACGAAAAACGTGGTCGCGAAAAACCTCAAAAACATCGAGACTGAATTTGCGTGCGTCTAACTCACGTCACGTGCAAACGCCCACCAGCGACTTCGCAGAATAACGCATTTAGCTCGTCCCTGCAAGCGAATTACAAATTCGCTTGTAAACTTTGAGTTTAACATAATTATGAAAGAATTTAAAAGTAATTACATACGTAAGAATATATAATATATAAGTAAGAATTTAAAAGTTCATCTAAATAAATGTGGAGGGCCGGATCGTCTATTGATGAAACTTGTCGAAAAGCGATGTAACGCGTCGCCATCTTCGTGTTAGTTTATCTGATGTTCCGTACAAAAATATTTTGATGTTTCACATAGTATTTCGTCTCGCGGCTGCTCAAAATATTTTTATTTTTTTGCAAAAACTATTGCAACCTTCAAATCTTATATTTTTTAAATAACTTTAATTGAGTTTAAATTTCAACTAGAAATGTTGTTATCAAAGCGAAATCAGTTAATTGTAAACCGTCGGAGGGGTCACACTGCCGGCAGCGTGGGGCACACTACAGGGCATGTGAAGCGCCCGCATGATGCGCCAAAACCCCAGACCCCAGACGATATTTACGACCGTTACCCAATCATTATGTTTCTAGTTAATTTTCTCTTGATGATACTTTTAAGTTTGTGTTTGATAAGTACCTAAACAGCTGGCAAAGTACAGTCGCAACTTACAAGCACTGCAGTACTCCAGTCTAAAATATACATAAATAATGAAATTACTACACGCTTATTTTTATAGGCATAACAAATTTAAGTTTATAGGTCATATAGGAATAATAATAATAACTCAACTGACTTATTTCGATATTCTTATATTAGGGTAAATGTGTATGTAGTATTAATAGTAGGTATGACATCAATCTAAAAAATTTGATAGAGAAAGAAATACACTTTTTGTATATAGTTTTATCTTGTTGTTCATATTTATCAACTACAATATATATTTTAGCTCGTTGTTGTGACTGTCACTGTTCTGTGCCGATATTACAGTCATTACGTTGAGCTATTTAAATTAATCATTTAATAGAACCACTGAACATTACACACGCATAGACCGTACTAGTACAATACCATGTTCCACGGATTCGATGAAGGCTAAATATAAGCCACATTTGGAGCCATAAACGAAGCTGGGGCTTAGAAAGTAACCAATTTTGCCTTATGAATCTAATTGATGCGAGAAAAGCTTTAATTGTTAATAATTATCGTACCTATAAAATATTTTGAAAAATAAAAAACCCGGCTGCAAAAAACCATATGTAAGCAACGCACTAAAAATACCGAAACAAGATTGAGAAAACAGACTACACTATGTGCTGGAAGCCTAAGTGAAATAATTTATGTATGTTTGGTAGCAGGCGGGACCCTTATATATATATATATATATATATATATATGTTTTTTTTGCAGTCGGGTTTCTTTATTTTTTCACCCAGTCGGGTAATAACAAGGCAAAACAGATTCAAACAATATGCATAATAAATTGTTGTAACAGGTTTTTATTGATTGAAGTTTACGATTATTTTTTAATTATATGCATTATTTTAAAGTTTGTTTTTCGGTGCTCATTGAAAATCAGCGTCGTGAACTACTTACATACGTTAGTAACACATACATAAATCGCAGCATAATATGCTAAGTGGGCACCAATTTGGTAAAACAATTTGGTAAAATAATGCGTAAAATTGCAAGCAGAATGTTTATTTCACAATCTGTCGATATTTTATAATCTCGCTAGTTATATTATAATACAACGGTATTTACAATTTTACGGTGGTATGTTATTCAGTGTTTATTTTACCAAGTAAATTATATTTTCTTCCTTTCTACATTTCAACTACATAATAATATGTACTAATTACCGAAAATCCATTGAGACAGGATTGCGGTGAAACTTGGTACGAAAAAATATTGTTAATCCCACTTCAAATTCGCAAATCGCAAGTCTATCGTCCAAACCACTTATAGTGAATGTAAAAAAACGTATACGAGTTGTATAACAAAAGGTTTGATAGGTAATAATTTGCGTAATTCGCGGATAACCCCAATGCTATTCACATTATTTTGTTATGAAGCGATATCGCGTGTGAATGGAGTTAACAGAATTAGGCATATGTTAAATTAGGCCCTCCACTTAAGGGCTAACCACCCTCGTAATCAAGGGCTGAGCATGCGGGTATTCAATCGAAAACCCCGCTGCCATTTTCAACCCTACCCCCATAGCTTTTAGGGCTACGATAATGTTGAATTTTCGTATAATCGTCTAGCGCATATTGAACTCTATCCCTCAAGCTCTAAGGGCCAAGATATTAACGGATTTTCGCAAAAATAACAGGGAAATCAAAACAGGGAAGATTGATATGGGAATACTTTCGTGGGACTGTGATAACTCTGTAAACGGTATTTAGTGGCACTTATTACGAACATCTGGTGTTGATGAATCCCATGATAGTGTCATAAGTGTGACAATCCCCAAACAACTTAGTCCCCTATAGTATATTTATTAAAAAAGTATTTACTGAATTTTTTTCTTTTTACTAAAGCTAAAAATGTGAAGACTAAAGTATATATAATAATACCTATTAGCCCATTCGCCATCAAACTAAGCAAGAAGTCTAACGGCAGCATTTAGAGACATTTAATGCGTACTTAAGGAGTCACTTCTAATAGAGATTTCGACAGAAACTGTACGGACTTTATGTCAAAATCTGTACTAGGTAGCTCCTTAAGTAAGCATTACGTAGGAATGCGGCCGTTAGAAGTTAGAACTAAGAATATTTGTATTGCAATATCGCTTGACGAGCTTTCCGTACGTAGGTAGTTACGGCCCGTTTCAATAACCTACCTACCAATAACTATTTGTTAGAAACGTCAAATTTGTAACGCAAAAAACCGTCAAATGATTGAATGACGACGTTTTTAACAAATAGTTATTGGTGGATAATGAAACCGGCCCATAAGTAGATAGGTATAGATTTTTTTTCTGTGCTTTCGTTTAGATATTGAGACAGCTATTATAAATACTAAATGTTGCCGGCGACTTCGTACGTGCAAAAAGAAATCCCACGAGAACCGTACATTTTGCTGCGACAAAATATAGCCTATGTGTTAATCCAGACCTTAAACTACTACCATACAGAATTTCATCAAATCCATTCCGTAGTTATTGCGTGAAAGAGTAAAAACATCAATACATAGAAACTCTCGCGTTGATAATATGGATATAAGGATATAATATACATTTATAATATACTAGCTGGCCTGACAGACGTTGTTCTATATTACTATTAACTATAAATAAATAACTACACCTGCACCTACAACATACGCGCGTCTACCCTTACACCTTCACCGTTTTCCCGCATTTTTCCCATATTTCTCACCGTTTAGACCGTCCCTGCGCTTCCACAATTATTTCGAGACAAAAATTAGCCAAATCGGTCCAACGATTCTTTTTTTTAGCGTTTTAGCGAGAAATGGGAATTGCTATGCATTTTTTTATATAAGAAGAAGATTGGTAACTTCCCATCTATAAATTCTTACTTGGAAAGGCCACCAGCTAAATGTGTATTTAATTTTCATTTTTTTAAAGATATTTAGTGCAAAATATCAAAGACAAGTTTAAAAATATTCGCAAAACTAAAGTGTTCTAGTCCATTACTCCGGTAAATGTTTAAAAGCGGTAAGCGCTTCGCTGACTATCGTGAGTTGTAACTATACTAGTGAACTATCGAGCACAGTCTTTGCTTTATCAAGCACTTTTAAGCGCTATTCGGCACTCTGCAATTTTCATATTATACAAGGCTTTTTCACTGCATTGAGCATTCGCTGTTGTTTTATTTTTCAAACGTTACATTTTGATTTAGAGTTCCGTACCCAAAGGGTAAAAACGGAATCCTATTACTCAGACTCCACTGTCCGTCTGTCTGACTGTCTGTCACGTCACTAGGCTGTATCTCATAAATACAGCCTAGTGACGTGATCGTTCTGTATAACATTAAAGACAAAAAAAGATTTTGGGGGCCTCCCATACAATAAACTAAATTGTTTTGCCGTTTCAGCTAGATATTAATACTAAAAGTATATACACAGATAATGGTACGGAACCCTTCGTGCTAGGTTTTTTATTACTTTGCTCTTAAAAGTCGATTGCAGACTGTACACCTGTGTCCTATATTGGAAAATATATAAATTGTCAACTCGGGAAAAAGAGTCACATCTGCTTAGAAACAAGAATGGACTCAGATCTCAGACGCGCCAGACTACCTACCCTTAAGTTCTTACTGATAAGTGCAATAGTGTTAGTGTTGCTAAACAAGTTTACTATAATTATAATGTTTAGTTAAAAAGTTTAAAAAGATGTTATTTAAACGAGCGCAATAGCTGCCGACAAACTGTTACGCAGTTTGGCGGGCTTAAAACTGTAACATGATGTTTGTTTGCCGATAAAGATTTTTTTATTATTATTTATAAAATGTATATCATATTGTAGTATTAATGTGTACAATGAACGTATGCATACCCGCTAGTTTGTGCTGTGGGCCGAATCTCAGTTACGAGGCGCCAAAGGTACAAAAACATGTAGTAACTTTTCTTATAGCCTTTGAAATGATTGAAAAAATTTTCGGTACGTGTAGCGTGTGTATTTATTGATGGGAAGTTACCAATTTAATATTATAAATGTGTATTATATCCTTACTAATATTATAAACAAGAAAGTTTATATGTATGGGATGTTTTTTACCCTTTCACACAATAACTACGGAACAGATTTGATGAAATTTGGTATGGTAGTAGTTTAAGCTATATTAACACATAGAATGATGATGATGATGATGATGATTTAACGTGTCTTAGTGACGTGCTCGCAACTCTACACACATTATCACATGGCGCTACATAACATTAATTATGAGTTCTACCATTTAAGATGGAGGAAGATAGGATATCCGATATAATAGTAATTAGCTGGAGTTCCGCACAATCGCACATAATAACTGTATCCACATTTACCCCTGCAGGGGTATGTGCAGCCCCGAGCCCGCGAGACCGTTGTAACGGACGCCCTGGGGTCTGGGGAATATCAATGAAAGACAGTTAAATTGTTAATTACGCATTATTAATAGTCGTTAAAATACTTGAGTGTTTTAAGTCATCGTGATCAGGAGGGTAATGCGGGATTTACACGGGTCGATTATCGCCGTGCGGCTAGCCGCTCTCAAAACATCTCACCATTTATTTAGGTAAAATTGGGATTTAAGCTATATGATCCAGAATCCGTAAGGCCGGGGAAAATTCAGAGCACTGAAAATAAAACTCTGCGATATACAACAGAGCTGAAAATCGAACACACAAGTATCGAGTCAAATGTCAATTTCACATATTATGACAGCTTGACACTCGACACTTCGTTTTTCAACTCTGTTTCATTAGCGCGTTGCTCTGAATTTTCCCGGCCCAGCCCGATTCCGGATCATAATATAGTCCCAGCAGTCGGAGACGGACGAAAATAGTGCGTCGAAAATAAACTCGTGTAAATCCCCCATAAGGGTAAGCACAATAACTTTTTAAATGTTTTGCAGTGGCTAATGGCCTGGGTCGTAATACCCATTATCCAATGCAAATTCTGGTCACACGAGTCCCGAGTTCCGTGTCCCGACTTCATAAATGTTATAAAAACATCATATTGTTATTTTATTAAATAGCTTCTTTTTATCTTTAATTTTACAGATTGAAGCTTGCTATTTTCATGCTATTTTTATCAACAAAAAAACTAGATCCCAAAAACAAGAAAAAATTTAGAAAACTGCTTATATGTAATTAAAAAACGTTTCGATTTTTTATTGTGTACACTTTAGCCACCTATAGTAAATTCCTATGGATACCCTGCTAGTTGTTATTTATTAATATGTAAATAATATTAAGTGTGACTATAAGCTTTATTATAACATTACTCATTAGACATGCATAGAAGATACTGAGAAGTGAGAATCGAATAACATCGAGACGCTTCGAGTGTTTTCCTTTTCGTGACACATCGTGTTGTTAAGTTTATTTATAATTTAGTTATACAGTGGTATGTATAGAAAGTAAATCAAATATAATGTGGCGGACCAATTAGCGCCACAATCCTGAATCGCGCTATCGAAGTTTTCTATGATCGGCACTATATATACGACATCTGAAATTCATACAAGTGGGCTTCGGCCTGACCGAGCATACCACCTCGCTCGGTCGGAGATCTCCCTTTGGGGCTTGCCAAATTAAATTAAACCATAAATGTATAGATTCAAATTATAAGATAAGCTAGATGTTGTAGACGACTTCATACGCGCAAAAGGAAATCTCTCTGGAACCGTACACATTGCCGCGATAAAAAGTAGCATATTATATGTGTGGTGGACTTGGACTACCCCGTGGACTACTCTTTATGTGTGTAGTATAGATATCATTGCCCTTCCTTTTGGCTTCGCCGTAAAAGTATATCCAACTTGACCTAACAATATTATGTAGGACAAATTGTACATTTTAGGGTTCCGTACCCAAAGGGTAAAAACGGTACCCTATTACTGAGACTTCGCTCTCTGTCAGTCTGTCCGTCCGTCTGTCACCAGACTGTATCCCCTTAACCGTGATAGCTAGACAGTTGAAATTTTCACAGATGATGTATTTCTTTTGCCGCTATAACAACAAATACTAAAAACATGTATGGGAATACAACAAATGTGATTTTTTTACCGTTTTGTACGGAACCCTTCGTGCGCGAGTGAGACTCGCACTGGCCGGTTTTATCATGGTACCGCCAACAGCTAGGTAACTTCGACTTTGATAAGCCCTACTCAGTATTATAGTATTATAGAGTAGCTTCAACAAAGGTTTGTAATCATATCGTGTTATTTAGTCGGCAAGCATTTACTCGTAGTTTTGTAATAATATACAACACGTAGATTGTAGAGTTGTATAGAAATATCCGTTTTCCAAAAACGGTCACTTTGAAGCCATAATAGGTTCACTGTACTTCTGCCTTCAAGCGAATCCGCTTTAAACGGAACAACTCTTTTAATTAATGAAAAGTTGATGATATGAACTATGAATTTGGAATCCGGTTTTAAAATATCAACCAGTACGATCTCAACTGGCTAGCTTATTATGTAAATGTGGTTATTTGTATTGCCTTGATCTTTCACACCTTTTCACACTCACCCCTTTATAATATCGTTTATATTTCGAGTGCACAGCTTTTATGTTTAAAATTTGCGTGGTATGGGGGACACGCGCGGCGCACGCGACCCGCATGGGAGTAGCGGAGGACATTTTAACTGTTCCGCCATCAGTGGCGCTAGTGGACAATTTTATCACAACAAAATAGATTGAAAATTGATTGATCAAAAGATTTTTAAATCTCTACGAGCTTAATTTTGGATAATCATTTGGTAATGTGATATTTTTAGTGAGATTTTGTAATTCGATATCATGCTAATCAGCATGCGTAAATTTAATTCCAAGTTCTTCCACCTGTAAATATAAAATGGCGGAGCTGTTAACATATTTTTGCAACTCTTGGCAATTTACGGATATTGGACATTTTATCGTTTTTAAAAGGCAATAAAATCTCGTGGTTTCGAACGGAGGCTACGTGTTTAATTTTAAATTGCTTTGTTTCTTGGTATGGACGCTAGTGCCTCTAAAGAGCAAAACTTAATCTATATGTACGATCTGTTGTACGAAGACTTGTACATAAATTTATGTGCCCATTAACGAGGTTTCTTCGCGCGGTAGTGTTTTGTAATTCAATAATAACATGGTAATATTATACTTGTACCCCTAAGGGTACATGTCAGTTTTGTTTGTGACCCTCTGCTAGGGTAGAGTATTCATACGGGTTCTTAATTACTTTATAATTTTTACTAGCGTAGATTAAAATCTATCAACAGTTTTAAACATGATCTTTAACGACCCGTTTCAATAACCTATCTCATTTGTTAAAAACGTCAAATTTGTATCGCAAAAACCGGAATATTATTGAATGACGACTTTTTGAACAAATAGTTATTGGTAGATAGGTTATTGAAACGGGCCGTTAAACGTGCGTTCGACTGCTTGTTATTTCAGAAAAAAAAATTATACACTCGTAGCACGTGTCTGAAATAATATTTTCTGAGCCTGAATATAAATATGCAACATATAAGCTGAGTTTTGTTACGCCTGTCTGGAAGCTGTGTTTTATTCGTCAGAGAAAAGTTTTATATTTAAGAAAAAATTCTCGTCACGATTTTCACGAAGGATCGTGCGGTAAAATAAATAATAATTACAACTCCTTTTGTGACTCAGAAGTTCAGAACAAACTTGAGATAAATCTAGACTCGCATTGTCTGAACTTATTTACTATGTACGCGTGGTGATAGTGTTATCGTCCGTCGACCCTCGACTCGAGGCCGATCGTTACACCGATCGATTTTGTAAAATACGTAAAAATATGTAATGCATGTATGTATGAACTAAAGTAGATATGTAAATTTCGCTTTATATTCATAAACGCGATACCTTGATTTGCTGAACGATGAATATCGAGAACTGATGAATATACGGCAGAGAGGAGCGGAAAATTTCGATTTTTTTTTCTTATTCATTTAACAACAGTGAAATCGCTTCCAGATTTGAATTTCGCATGTAATTCAAATGAGCACGCGCTAATATACTTTACTTTCTTTCGGCCAATTCACACCGAAGCCAATTACATCTATGCTCGTTATCGTACGGATATTCTCGTAAATGGTGAACAAATTGACCTCCGTTTTCACAAGTTGCATACAATATGTGACTGTGACGATAATATTTCAGTACTGGCTTTTGCCCGCGGCTTAGCCGGCGTAAATACAATATCCTCTGGGAACACTGTGCTTTTTCGGGATATAAAAATTACCCTAGGGTAAAACCAGGATAGTTGACCCAGGAGTATAGTTGCCCCGATTTTAATAACTCTAGTTTTTCGAATGAATTGTATACTGTTTCAAATATTTATTGAAAGACTTTTCAGTTACCACTAAGTTGACTCTGTCGTAAATATCTATGTAATTGCAAAAGCATGGGAAGGCAAAATGCGATCAAAGTTTTTCAGAGATACTTGCCTCGTTTCGAAACAGGGCTCTATCCTATATGGGATTTATATGAATCAGGCTTCTGACGTATGGAATATACGTGGGATAGATGTCACAAAGTTAAGAGGTCTGCTAAAATCGCTAATACTCCGAAAATATTCAAGGAATGTTTATTACTTTTTATAAATTGGTTAATGAAAATCCGAAGTACCGGCTGATTAAATAAATAATAGGATTTAACCTTATTTTATTAAAGTTAGGTATATACTCTGTGTGGAGTGATTTCAAAAAGTGGGGCAACTATCCTGGTTTTCCGCTATGTGTTAATCTAGAGAACTACTGTCTACCACCATACCAAATTTCATCAAAATTGTATTTTGATATAATTCAGTAGTTTTTGCGTGCAAATGTAACAAACATCCATTCATTGATTCATACATCCATCCATCCTCGCAAACTTTCACGTTTATAATAGTAGTAGGATAGTTATGAGCAACGCAGGGGAAAGTATTTCCTTCAGTAATTCCATGCCACAAACATATTTAAATTTCGTAATGCATACTAAAGGTTGCCATCCGTCCGGGTTTCCCGGGATTTGTCCTAGTTTAGAGAGCGTCCGGGGAGCGTCCGGGCTGGACTTCGTGTACTGTCCGGTTTACTTGTAGGCAGATTTAGCGAGGCGTATGTTTTCGTTTTTTCTTTGGATTTGTAGAAATAATAATAATTAAAAGTAAAAAACTATTACCCGACTACGCAAATTATATAGCTTTATGATGTTACCCGGGTTATTATTCTAGGCAGGTCGAAGGTGAGTATCTCTAGCCAATCTCTAGCGTACTTTCTCGTTTGGGGTTTGGCCCCTTGCCTAACCCTACTTTTGAAAAGTTTAGCGTATTTTTTGGCTTACAAATCATACAAGTCATGTGCAATTTTATACAAGCGGGAAAAACCGGCGTCTCTGCCCGCGTAAATATAGTATCGGGTATCCCACGGGAACACTGTACTTTTTTGATATAAAAAGTAGCCTATATTATAATCCAGAGCCTAAACTACTACCATACTAAATATCATCGAAATCCTTTCAGTAGTTTTTGCGTGAAAGAGTAACAAACATCCATCCATCCATCCTCACAAGCTCTCATATTTATAATAGTAGTAGGATTCAACTATGTCCAAACCTTACCTAGATACATATAATACACAGCCACTTAATTTAAGAATGGATATGACAAACCACTCTACTTTTGAAAGAATTTGACTCGTGACTCAGAAACAAATTTAATTTGGGTCGGTGGGCCAAGGAAATGGATATGTCTCATTATCATTGTAATTAAATATTGTTACAGTAGGGTCACTGATTCTCATTAACTAATTAAAGATTTAAAGTTATGTGCGAGTCGCGACTTATACGATTCGACAACACGGCAACATGAAAATAGAGGTGATTGGTTCATTATTATTACTGGATTTTTAAATCTGAAAAAAAAGTGAAAAAGATATGTAGCACAAAAGTCCATATCGTTTTTACTTTTTTTTTTTAAACAAGCGACCCGTACACGTAATCTGACCTTCCTCTTGAATAACTCTATCTATTGCCGAAAACTACATGAAAATGCGTTGAGTAGTTTAAAAGATCTAAACTAACAGACAGCGGATTTTTAGGGTTCATATTTTATTGCCTATCACACTAAAAACTTAAATTACTATTATTGTAGTAATATTATTGTATAAAGAATTATATTACTATTATTATAGTAATATTATTGTATAAAGAATTAATTTTATACCTATTATACCTATATATGCCTTAAAACAAAAAGAAAGTTCCAAATCGGTTCATCCGTTTGGGAACTACGATCCCACAGATAAGCTTGACATTTCGAGGGTTACTTACTTTTTTTTCCTTTGCATTCCATGACCAAATGCATTGATTAATGTTTTTCTACTTTTTTATTCAGTTTTGTAAAATCATTAAAATCGTCGAGTCGGTAAGTTCTTTAATTACTTTTAAATTCTATTGCAAATTAATGCCATCGGTTATGGCTTATGAGACACGGTGCTTGGACTGATCTATCCTAGGACTTAGGAGAATGTGTCAACGGTTGCCCATTTTCCTGTCAGCTGAATACAGAGTACGTACCTGTTCCTACCTGTCGTTCAATAAATTAATCCATTTGCCTTCAATCTCCTTTAGTTATGTACACGGGAGGAGAGAGACGCTTGACTCTTAAGGGAGACTAGGTACACTCAATTTACAGAGCCTGTATGGGCAATACGGAATATCTACTGTTACGGTAGTATACGATAACAGCTTAGCAGGCACCATTTTTCATTTTCAGTTCATTTTCATTGTAAGGAATCAAGTATCAAGGTCTCATAAGGGGGACACTTGGTACAATTCCCTGTCTTTAATTTTAGTAGGTTAATTAAGATTTTTTCACTGACATAATTATAATTTTGTTGAAAATTAAAAATTAAAATATGAATTATGGTCAAATTTCGACCACTAGTCGACCACGAGCAACGCTTTAGAATATAAATATTTTATTGAATCAGGTACATTAGAAAACACGACTTCAATTTAATGTTATAGGTAAATAAATGTCGTTATTATGTAATTACAGGTAACAAGATGGTATTCGAAAGATTTATATACTTATTTGCATACATATAGTACGTATATTTGTCTATAGGTGCGTTGGTAACAAATAACAATATTCTAATATTTTTTTAACACCAAGGTTGTTTGGGTTGTGGCTAAGAGTTTTTGTACGCGTTCGTGACCAGTCTTGAAATGACCAAAAAAATGCGTGTTAAATCATAAATGATCTCAAAAAATATACCCCGAAACGAAAACGAGAATCGTATCTTATGGCATTATGATCATCGTTACAGTCGTAAGCATAACCATATTCCGTTTAGAACGTGTTTATCCCTACACCCAATACATTTTAACGTTTACTTATGCCCGGTTCCCGAGGTGAATATGTCGGTAGTTTATCTATTCATTAGCGCTATTGGTTCGATAACTCGTTTCTGAATAAAGTGACTATATATAAACTAAGTTTAACTTAACTGATCAATGAGCAATGAGATCCGTTTATCGGTTCCATAACTTGTAATTGACACTGCTACTGATAGATGATGCTGGAACAGAAAGGAATTTAAAAAATTGACAGATAATTTATATTAAATTAGGCGCGCCAAATAAACTTAGTTTATCTAGAGTTTATGTTACATCGGTCATTGGTAATGTTTATTTTATCGGTCTTGCGTCGGCTGCGTACCTACTTTTTTGTAAAACTTGTAATTTATATTCTAATTAAAATCTATCAGCTTTAAAATGTTAAACATTTCGCTGACTTCATACTAAATGCCCGATGAAAATGATTCACGATGTGAAGTTTCCAGTATATGAACTGTTTCATTTGGAGTTGAAAGTGGTTGCTCAGTAACTGATCTAAAATAAATAATAGAGGCCAAAGACAACTGTTGTCAAAGACCAAAGCTCTATTATTTATTATTCGTTCATTCGTTTGTTTATAGACGTATATATTATAGACGACGCATGTCGAGGCAAAAATGTATCCACTTAAATGGCGCTTTGGGGCCATTTTGACATTTGAAGTATGGTGAGATCAAGATGGCTGACATTTGAGGTATGGTGAAACCAAGATGGCGTAACTTTTTCTTGTATGAAGTTTTGATCTGTAAAATGTAGGTACGTCATAGCCTATCTTTAGTTTTGAAATATTTGTATGACATACTCAAACACAATATATTTTCAATCGCATAATACTCGCGGCTCCTTTGATTTTCTCCACCAAATATATTAAAAAGAAAGTTATATTTATCATGGTACAGTAGAGCAGATACATATTTTAGAACCTCATATTAATAATTAGATATACTTAATTAAAATTATTAATAGCATAGATAACCGACTACGAGGGCTGCACTAAAAGTATCGGGAATGGAATATTTCCACTGTTCCTGTCATATTAATATCTTTTTAATTTAAAACTCCTTGGTTTTAAAAATCGAATACCGTTTATTTATTTAAAAAAAGATTCTCGGTCTTGTCACAAGGTCTTGTCAAACTTGTTAAGTCGTTGAGAAAATGGAATTGACTCGAGAAAATTCTAGAGCGATGATTTATTATGACTTTCGAAGTGGTTTATCACAAAAACAGTGTGTTGACCGGATGATTTCTGCATTTGGTGATGAAGCCCCATCCAAAACCACAATTTATCGCTGGTTTGCTGAATTTCAACGTGGACGAGTCAAGCTCAGTGATGATCCCCGTCAAGGTCGTCCAAAAACTGCAGTCACCCAAGAAAACGTTGATGCTGTGCGTCAGCTGATTGAGGAAGATCGACATGTGACATACCGCGAAATTCAGGCAACTTTAGAAATTGGCATGAGTCAAATACAAATAATCTTGCATGAACAATTAGGTGTAAAAAAGTTGTTTTCCCGATGGATACCGCATTTGCTCTGTGAAGAGCAAAAAGCGGCTCGCGTTACTTGGTGCGTCAGAACTCTCGAAAGATTCCACGCAGGATCCTCAAATGCTGTATACAACATCGTATCAGGTGACGAATCCTGGATATACGCGTACGAACCCGAAACAAAAAACCAGTCACGAGTTTGGGTGTTCGAAAATGAGTTAAAGCCAACAAAAATTGTTCGTTCACGGAGTGTTGCAAAGAAAATGGTGGCCACGTTTGTCTCCAAAACCGGCCATGTTGCGACTATTCCTCTTGAGGGACAAAGAACGGTTAATGCAGAATGGTATGCTAACATTTGTTTGCCACAGGTCGTTTCTGAACTCCGTAAAGAGAACTGCAACTGCCGCATCACCCTCCATCACGACAATGCGAGTTCTCACTCCGCGCACAGAACAAAAGAGTTTTTAGAGTAAGAAATCATAGAATTATTAGACCATCCGCCGTACAGCCCCGACCTAAGCCCTAATGATTTCTATACTTTCCCTAAAATAAAGAATAAATTGCGTGGTCAGAGATTTTCATCACCTGAAGAAGCTTTGGACGCCTACAAAACGGCCATTTTGGAGACCCCAACTTCCGAATGAAATGGTTGCTTCAATGATTGGTTCCATCGTATGGATAAATGTGTCAAATTTCGCGGAGAATACTTCGAAAAGCAATAAATACATTTTTAAATAGTAATGTTGTGTCACTTCCTTGATTCCCGAAATTTTCAGTGCCGCCCTCGTATTAGCAGAAGAAAAATACATAATACATATAATATTGTTATGACACATGCTAATGGAGAAGAAAGCGATGTATTATCGAATTAATTAGTCAATCCATACATGTCCCACTTTGTACACAAATGACATTTTATATTTTTATCAATTTACGATATCACTTGCAATAGAGTCGTAAGTCGTAGGTCTACTCGTCGTCCTAGAGAAACCACCAAAATCATAACCGAAGTACAAAAACATATTGGCTATTGACTTTAGTGTCCCTTCCATGTACTCGTATATTCTTCATCCAAGCTTAGAACCATAACTCAAAATGTGTTGCATAATCATAATCGCTTTAACATAACACACATCGTTTGGACATCATATTAAGCGACGCGTTGGTGTTACAAAGGCATACATTTCCATGCTCACGATACGGAAAGAATCGAGTGAACGAACCAAGGCCAAGCTGAGTTACAGTCAGTTGCCAGCCAAGACATGGCTCTAGTCATCATATTAAAAAAAAACTAACACCACCTGTTAGTCCAAATAAGGCACGCTAGCCGCAGGAACCGGTAACGCCTTGCCGCATATACGCTCTTTGTATTTATTTAATAAATAAAGCCACAATACCTACTAAATAAATAAACCTACAGCTGAGAATATTACTTTGTTTCAATTTATCTGCTCTAAGAATGCTTGATTATTAAGGTTGAAATAGAAATGTTTTCCATGACCTAATAAGGATATGGGAGTAATAACTAGTAACTAGTTACTACACATAATATCATGGACCAATAAAACTATAATTCCTCCATGATAATACGTTATATTATATTTTTTTATAGAAAAGTATATTTTAACGCTATGAATTTAACGAATGAGAATTTGTGGATTTTTGTGGGACTGACAAATATATTTGTATCATAATAAGACGTTTCAAGAAATCCCTCAAATTAAAATAAAAATATATAAAAGGAACATAAGTAGTGCTAGAAAGACTAGAAAAGACCCGTAAAGATGACATACTTAACCATTAATCAATATCTCAACTCCGAGTATAATAATTTTGTAGACGACCTTGAAGGCGGTTCACGTAAAGTATAAGGTGTTACGCATCGTCAACTGTTGACTGACTTTTTGTTCTGATCATTATCTTATGGGATAGTAGGAGTAGAAATTTGATATTTTTAGGTTCATTATTTCAAACGTTTTTTTGTAGTGGAACTAGTTTTAAAAGGCTTAGAGCTACTAGTTGAGATGACGGTTACGATTTGGATAGAGATGTCGGTTAGCAAAAAGTATTCATGGATAACATCTTTTTTTATAGTTCTAAAAGGTTTTTTGGTCCGCCTCATGCGTAACTATGCTGATATATAGCATAGGTTTATAGGCAAGAAGACGAAAAAAACGTTCCTCTCACAATGCATGAAAAAAACAAATCTAAGTAAATGACTGAGCATAGACTCTGGCTTCCACATCCAACCTTCTTTTGAGGCCTGTCTGATTTCACTATTACTTACATATTATTTAGTATGCATATTAGGTAATACCAGAAGGTATTATTACCTTATGATAAATGAATACTACATAATATATGACATCACGTCTCACTGTCTGTAGCCAAACTAGCAACAACCGATGTTTTACGGTTGAATCGCTTAGTTTTTTACAAAAAGCTCTAACTTTTTGATTGGATTTCGTCGCAGCACGACGAGATTGTTATCGTTTATGAAATACACGTAATAAACACTCGATCTTAAGCACAGTTTCATATTTTAAAGTTTAATAAAATAAAAAGCGAGTATAAATATTAAAAATGTATAAAACTTTTACTTTTAGATGTGTTAGGGTGATACGGTGGGTGATTTTGTTATTTATGAAATAAAAATTTTCTTCGATGTAAAATTACTTTTATTCACATCGGTTAACCGTTTATTTATAAGCTTCTTTTAATTATAAGCTTCTATCTTTATTTACTAGAATACCTGTTTGGATTGAAGAGGATTGGACTACTTCTATTATCTTCTCATAGCGGTTTATTAGTAATGAATAATGATGTGTTACTAACTTTATAGTTATGCGTTTACAATTAAAACGACTACTAAAACCTTTGCGAACGAACAATTATTATAATTCAACTGTTATGTGGTCATACAAAATGACAGTCGTTGAATTTGCAGAAGTAGTAACTTATCATTATTTTATTTAGTACTAGCATTTGCCCGCGGCTCCGCCCGCTTAAATACAGTATTCCACGGGAACAGTGTACTTCTTCGGGATAAAAACTAGCCTATGTGTTAAGCCAGAGCTCAAACTACTACCATACAAAATTTAATCAAAATCCGTTTCGTAGTTTTTGCGTGCAAAAATAACAAATATCCATCCATCCATCATACACTCTGCCATCCAACCCTTGTGAGTGTGGTTGGATGGCTTTCAAATGTATAATAGAAGGAGGATTTTCAACTAAAGAATTGAAACTGGCCGTTCTTGGATGACGTTAAAAATAATAATATAAAATATTGTGACTTTTATAACAATTATTAAAAATAGGTTTGTATATTTCTAGTTTATTAATATTTTATTGAACTTTACAGTTATCCTAAATAACTACTAATTACTATACAATATACATACTCTAATCTTTAATTTATTACTTACTTAAAGTGTAGAGTCGTAAGTTTAACTTCTATCCTCATAACTTGTAAGTTACTTCATAACTGAAACGTTTCCAAGTTAGATCTGTGCATATACTCACTTCCTACTGTGTGTGTGTGTGTGTGTGTGTCAGTTACCTAACAGTGTGCGTGGGTGTGCGCGCGTGACGTAAGCACTCTCACTGATGATCTGAGGTGAAGTAGGAAGGCGTACTAGATACCGTAAGTTGATGTTTATTTAATAAGGAAGTGTTGTTATAGTTTCATGCTTTAGTTCCTTAGTTGTTTAGTTTCTGTATAGTTAGTTCTAGAGACACTTTCGTAGAGTTTCGTCACAGAGTAGAAAATATTTATACTTACGTGTACGTAAGTATAAATATTTTCTTTCATAGAACGATCCAAATTTGAAAATTTTGTCGTCTCCTTCAACGGCCCACAATTTATCCACACAATCGTGGACACACCGTATGATAGTGCAATCAAATCGAAAGCTAACTATGTAGCTATATATCTGTTCATTGTTCTTCTTCTTTAATCTGTGTTTTCGTAGCTAAAAGTGTAGGTGTCAAGTGGCATGTTTCTGAGTCGCATATGACTTGAGTGTCGAGTCAAGACTTTAGAGTCACACTCTATCTGTCGAGTCCCAATTCGCGGTTATTACTTAGACTTTCAATGAATTACATTGACATGTATCGTCTTGATTTTTGGAGTTTGGACCAATCTAAACGGGTTAATCGATGGTTTGACATTTATGAAAATACCATTTTGCTGCTTTGACATATCTATACTGCTTCGAAACTGTATTATTGTAATATTTAATTAGCACAATCGTCCTACAGGACCTGAGAACATATAACTTGCAAGTGATACTCCATTTGTCAAGTCAGAACTCAGGAAATCACAATTGATTTGATGTCAGAAGGATAAGTCTCACTTTATCTATCAAGTTAAGCTCATTTCATACTACTCTATACTATTTTGCTATATAGTATAGCAAAGAAGGACCTAATTCTATACTATATGTACGTAGCATGGCGTTCACATTATCGCAAGCATTTATATTATATAGCAAGCTCAGTATGGTTGTGTCGCTCGTTTCGCTTGAGGGGCGGCCAGAGGTGAGGGAGGAGGAAGAGGGCGGCGCGCGATATAGCACAGACATGAACTCAGCGTATCGCACTATTTTATAGCGTATAGTAAGTCAAAAATATATAGTACAGTACAGTGTGAACGTGTCCATAATAGTGTATGGTGGGCGATATTGTTGTGCTATGAGCTATATACTATATGCTATTATATGTATTATAGCGTAGTCTGAAAGCCGCTTTAGGATCCAGAAACTTACAAGTCACATTTTGAAAAGAAAGTCAACACTTCTATAATAAGTAGGTAGTTAGAGGTAGAGTTGGTGGGTGGCTATTGAAGCCGGCCACCGTAACCGAAATCGGCTGGGGTATTATCCATAATGATGTTACCTACATGTAAATTGCCGCTTGACAATGTACCCGAACAAAATAGGTGAATAAACTTTTGGAAGTTTTTGAGAAGAAAACATTTGGAGTTTTATACACACGGCCGCGTCCAAATAAAAAAAGTGAAGACAGCGCTTGGTCAAACAAAAAGTGAGACCGGTTTTGTATGTACCTATTTAGTGCACGTGTCTGACTAGCTACGCACTACGTTCATGAAAGAACTTAGCTCGCCTTACAACCTAAGGCATAGTTTCGTTGCATGTGTGTGCATGAAACTGTGTAATTACACGGCTAGTCATAGTTTAGACTCATTGAGTGGTTCGCAAAAATCTGTCTTCTCTTTTTTATTTGGTCTGAGCACACAATAATCGTGAGCAATACCTTTATGAATATCGTATCGTATCAGCCATTGTGATGACAGAAATAATCATTTAAGTAATTTTGTAAGACCTTAAGTATACCACATTCTTGCAATAAACGAATGATAGATGGATTGAGATTAAGGGCCAGTTCACACCGCGACGATACGCGGCGGTGCATTTTAAATATAGCTATTAAAAATTGAACTTTATTTACTACACAAAAAGATACACATTTCATATGACACTCATACTCATACTCATACACTATTGCATTGCATGCGCATTGCAGCGCGGTGCAACGCTACATTCGAACTCTTACAATGAAACGTGTATCTTCTTGTAATTAATAAAGATAAATTTTGAATAGCTATCTCAAAAACGCAGTGCCGCGTCGCGTATCTTTTCGTTTCGATGTGAATTGACGCTAATTACTTACAAATTATTGTGAAAAATTATCTACAAATGACTAAAAACCATAGACGTATATATTATAGACGAGGCATGTTGAGGCAAAAAGTTTCTCCAGTTAAATGGCCCCAATTTTGAGATTTTTGGCGTCATTTTGACATTTGAAGTATGGCGAAAACAAGATGGCTGATATTTGAAGTATGGTTAAAACCAATATGGCGTAACTTTTTATTGTATGAAGATTTGTTCTGTCAAAAGTACGTCATAGCCTAACTTGAGATTTGAAATCTTTGCTAAAAACATATTCCTTGGCATGTTTTGTAATACGTCGAGCAAACATACTCCTATATTATGCCTTATGCACAAACTATAATTTAGGATGTATTGTGTTTTAAAATGAGAAAGTGATAAAGATTGAATAACAATGGGCGAGAGGTCGAGACTCGAGATACAGACTACAGGTGATGACGTAATGACACTTGGGAAGATATTCGCAATAGTGTAACTAGAGCTTTATTAATCCTACTAATATTATAAATGTGAAAGTTTATAAGGATGGGCGGACGGATGGATGTATGTACGGGTGGATGGATGTTTGTTACATTTCACGCAAAGCCTACTGAACGGATTTTGAGGAAATTTGGTATGGCAGTAGTTTGAATTTTGAAGATCGATTCTGCTAATTAAATTCTGCAATAATACAGTTACAATCCAGTCCCTATATGCTAAAACCACAGAGTAGACAATACATACACTTACGTACAGTGAAACAGCTTTCATAGAACGATCAAGATTTGAAAATTTTGACTTCCCCTTCAACGGTCTACAAATTTTCCACCCAATCGTGGACACGCCGTATGCTTGTGGTAGTGCAATCAAACCGAAAGCTAACTATGTAGCTGTTTATCTGTTCGTCTTTCTTTAATCTATGCTAAAACTGCAAAATGCTGTTCTCGCAAACGTCAAACCAACGTCAATTGCGTTTTGATTGGTTCAAACTCAAAAAATCATATTATGATATCAAGGCTACTCATTTATAATTCAATAAATGTAAAATGAAAGTGTGAGTTAATTACGAGAATTGGGGTTCTGGATTAACACATAGGCTACTTTTTATTCGTAGTAATAAAAAGTAGCCAGTATAAAGTACAAAAACTAGTAAGATATTTGTATTTTTTAACTGTTATAAAACTCCTCATTCTGTCTGATACGCACTTTGACGTAGGTATTCGAAACTGCGACTCAAGAGTCACTTTAAAAATCTCATATCAAAGGTTCCACAGTTATACTCCAACGCAACGCCTGAAATTAATAACGTAGGTATCTCAAATCTTAGATTGACATCAATCTCAGATTGAAATCAATCTTAGATTCTCAAACAAAAAATTACGTAAATTAACGTGAAGCTAATCCTAGGATCGTTGAAATGTATTGAAATACCAGATAGCTAAAATGAGATTAAGATTGATTATTAATTTTGGGCGTTACCAGACTACAAAACACCTGATCGGGCATCCGAATAGGAATAGAAAATAACACTCCAATTTAGACAAAACGAAACAAGTTACGAAACTTAATCAATATTATAAAATTGTCTTGGTTGAGTGATAAAAAATGCGGTAACAGACCTTTTTGTACCTTGAAAGTCTAAAAATATAAGGGCGGCGGAGCGTGGCGGGAGGGCGGTGCATGTTCGATTCATTGCGCAATGCCAAGTCATTCAAACTCATTCTCGGCCGAACCTTACTTCTAAGTCCTAGGGATGCCAGACGTCCCGTATTTCCCGGGACGACCCGTATTTCAGGTATTATTTAAGACGTCCCGCCGCGCCGGGACAAGCGCTGCCCCGTAAATCGAGGGTTAAAAAGTACTCAGTACTCACGCACACAATGCTCGCAATATACCATAGTCCACACACAATCATACATGTTATGAGCTCGGGTGCACTAAAACTAATCAAAATGTTATGCTAAAACTCGCTCGATCCTCAGAAAAATATAAAAAAAAAAAATTGACACTAATTAATTTTGTCTTTTTTGTCCCGGGTAAAAAACTGAAATCTCGTATTTTTTGGCGTATATAAACAGTTGTCCCTTAAAGGCTAAAAAAATCTGGCAACCCTACTTACTCCTGTCAAGAACCAGTTCTGAAATTTATTCCTATTTCATTAGGTTCTAGCTCTCTATAGTATTATTAAGTCTATTTACACCTTGTATAAGTCGTTTGATATTATTGACCATTCTAAATATGATAATTTGTCACCAATATCAACATCGGCTATTTTTTATAACTCTCCTAAAAGAAATGGCGAAAAAACACGCCAATATCTGTTGAAAAATGACCTGACCAAGAGAATGTCAGGCCATGCCTTAGTGTGAGTTTGCTTTGCCGAGAGAGTGAGAATAGCGAAGGCTTTTTTCTATTTATAACTTTCTTAAAATGTGTTCATAATAATACAGATAATAATATTAGATAAGACAGAACATAATAAATTTAACTAAAAAGAGAAAAATTATTATTTTATACAGCGAATTAAAACCGACTTACAAGGTAAAAATGCACAAAGAAATTGAGTAGAGAAATTATTAAAATTTTTGCCGAATTTAAAAGGGGAATTATTTAGATATTTATATTATACTAGAAAATATTATAAAATAAGTTTTAATTCATGCTTTTTTGTGCATTTTTACTTTGGAAGTCGGTTTTAATTTTTTGTTTAATTTATTACATATACTTATTTTTCAGAGCAATATTTATTATATTGCTCTGAAAAATATGATACATCACTAAAATAATAATATCACACAACCGTTTTGTACACTTTTCCACTTTATTTAGGTTTTTACAATAATTAATATATAAACACGACCGGTTTCGATCAACTCATCATCAGGTATAAATTGAAGGTAGATTGAACATAAGAATAAACAAATAACATAAAAAAATATTCAAAAACCTTGTGCAGATTAATGTTGCCCGCTTCATGAAGAATTTCAATATTTTGGGCATCAATAATTGTTAGTCTAATTATTATTTACACCACATGCAATTGATAGATTAATGTGGCAATAAGTTACAATGTCCTTATACAGAATCATAATGCAAATTTCATAGTATAAAATTAAATTATCACTAAGATTCATAAAATGTTTGTCCATAATAAATTAAAATTTCTTCACATCAGAATATAAATAGGGTAAATATGTCATCAAAATAAATGAAAAGAAAATTCATAATAAAATAAATTAATTAAATTAAAATATTATGTCACTGAATTTATTAAAAGTTCAATTTAAATAAATATAATTTAAACAATAAAATTAGATGTCTTATAAAATATAATTCGAAAGTCATTTAGCAAATTTCCCCCTTTTTTATCTGTTTATTTCTAAAGCTTCCAATAGACCGGCGCCGAGTCTTGCTGGTTATTCTTGGTTATTGAACATGGCGTTGTTAAGGGGCTTCATTGCCTTCTCAAGAATGGTATCTTGATACACTTGTGCCGATGTTTTGATACCTTTTTCACAAAAGTATGGCTCAGTCACTCCTTCATAGCTAATACCCCACCAAACCATCACTGAAGTCGGATAGTGCCCACGTTGCACTCTGTCGACTAATTGGGAAGCTTCCTTAGAACTTTGAGCATAAATACGGTCATTCTGTTTGTTAAAATGTTGCTCAATGATAAAAAATTTCTCATCCGTAAACAAAATTTTTGTGCAATCACAGCGATTCGGTTCTTTATTACCCCACTTCATTTTAATATCGCAAAATATTGTACAATGTATTGGTGCCAAAATGAGAAAACACAATGAACAATCATATAAAAATGACAGATTCCGAATTCAAATGTAATATTTTGTTTATTTTTAATTGTAAGAGTATTTATGGCCAGACTAAGTATAAGAAAAGTGTATAAAAAATTTGTGCGATATTATTATGAATATGAATTTCCACCAAAAGCCAACAGTACACTCAATCAGTTAGATTACTAAAAATTTTTGTTCTCAAAGATGTTGCGGATTGTTTGAAGCACTTTTGTGAGTCTCATGAAAACGCCCTATATAAAAGTCGTACAAGGTGACGTCATACGTTAATAATGTTGCTGAGAAATGTATTTATTTCACAAAATTTCTGATATCTCCGAAGTTTGCGCGTTTATGTTCATACACACCGAAGTAAATCTTATTGTATTTAATGTATGTAAACTAATTATGTAGGTTTTTTACACTAATGTTGTAAAAAATATGTCAACTTGAATGCATATAATGCATTTATTTACAAAACTACACATAAAATCCTGATTCTTTTTACCAGTGGCGTGCACAGGATTATGTCACTGGGTATGCGGCGAAGTACTCGGTCACAAAAACTTTTTCGTTTATAGATTTTTAGCATAGCTACAGCCAAGCGACGGATCTCTAAGTCGAAACCATGCCAACAGAGCAAGTCTTAGATGTACTACTTTATTATGTATTCATGTACATCTTCTACGGCAACGCAGACAAAACAGCGATCGATCGTCGCGGCGGAAGAAATTCTAATAAGTAAAATAATAAGCATATTTTAAAATATTATAACTACTCACCAGTCAGTCAGCTTCAATTTTCACATATTCAAGGTTCCGGTTACTTGAGATTACTATATCCCGATGTAAATTACTAAATAATATGCAAGGAAAACAATATAATTAATCGTGTGTACACAACCACACAGCCAGTTATATGTTTCATAACTTTTAACATGAAATTTTCGAGTTACTTTAACATGAAATTTTTTATTTTTAATAAACACATTTTCAACACAAACCTCACAATCAAATAACATTTTAAAAAATCAACAAATGCCTAGTGCGATTTTTAAAAGCAAATCACTACAATTATTATAGAAACTCAGTAATAAACTGTTAAATGTACACACTTTCAAATGTTAAAATGAAAAATCTTTTAAAAATCTTTTAAGAAAAAAAAAAATCTTTTTCAAATGTTAAAATGACAAATTTATAAACTATAAATAAACTATTTACTTATTAAAATATCTGTGAATGACAAGTAAACCACTGCATTTCTGCCTACAAGGCGCGCACGCCCCTGCTTTTTACTATTATCAAGTTGTAATTAATACCTATAATTATTTCTTAATTTAATAATAATACATTTTTACATGTAGGAAAATACCCAATTATCTTGGTTAGGTTATTTATTACATTTTATCAGCAAGACAGGAAAGTCAAACATGGTCTAATAAGTTTACGGAGGAACAATAATGTTTTTAATTGACTTTTATTAATTCGCCCGATCCATAAAATATATAAACGTGTTTTGGTCGGCCGCTTCTTATTAATTCCACAAATTCCGTACTGCTTGTAAAAAAAATATAATCAAACGAGCAAAAAATATGTTACAGTATTCCACTGCTTTTACGTCATGTTTTGTTATAGTAATTAGTAATAATATAACTACGCAGTATGTTAGGCTGGTTAAGCTTTATGGAAAACATTACCTCCACGCTTCAACATAATATTTAATCAAAACGAGCTTCATTAAATGTGGTTTGTGTTCGGGATAATGCATTTTACTGCGATAAAAAGTGGTCTTTCCCGTGGTCTAATCTCATCTGTGTCAAATTTAATGCAAACCAACAAAGAAACAAATCTTTCCTCTTTATAATATTAGTTTTTTAACTTTTAGTTAGTTAACTTTAGTTAACTTTTAGACTTTATTGCGTTAATAGCTGATTTTAAGGACCCTGACAGTCCTTATTTCACCAACGCCTGTTAGTGTATGATTGTTTGTACAAATATCATGCCTTCTCTTTTTTTTACACGAAGAACAGAGAGAGGTAACATAATATTTAATCTACGATTAACTTTTACAGGCGTTGGTAAAATTTACACTAATCCACTAATAATAAATTTAAACAAAACAATATTCTTTACACAGTTTACAGTGCAGTAGTACTTTTACGTTTGTGAATCGATCAATATTTACTTATTATATAAATATTAAATATATTGCCTATTATGTATGTTGTGTGATCTCCCAGCGAATATGGCACAAGTATTACACATGAACCCCCTTACTAATAAAAATATTTACACAATAGATAAGCTATGTATCATTGTTATCTTTGTCTGGATCGTCCTGTCTCTCGTGCGTGTTAGTGCTCTCTCAGTTGCTCCGCGTTCTCGTGCCGTCTCGCGTTATCCGCGTCGTAGTGACTCGCTCACTCCGCGGTAGTGCCGTCCCGCTCGGAACGTGTCGAGTGACTCGCTCACTCCACGCTCGTGCCGACCCGCTCTAGTGCAGATCCGTTTTACCCCAATAGCGATCGTCAATCTTCTCGTTATTCGTAAGAATAGCGAGCGGATTGCCGCCTTGCTGAGGGGTTGCTCTGCCTTTGGCCTCCCGTAGGAACTTGTTCCTACGTTGGGTCACGGGGAGCCAGCCTCCTCTAAGTTTTAATCCGTGCAAGTAAGTACACTATCGTGACTACTTTGACACTAGATACGTGTTTCGTGTTTAGTTTTAACCGTGTTCTGTGTGATTACTTTTATTTACTTTATTATTTCTGTGTGCGTGTACATGTTGTTAGTGTTGTGTCATTAAGAACATGTCTACCATGTTATACGGTGGACGCTAGTTAGTGCCCCGTTACCATGGCCGACCGCGGTTCGCGGCCACGTAGCCGCGACCGCCCCAGCCACTCACGCGCCGGCTCTGGTGCGTCGCGCAGCTCTACCTCATCCAGGTCGAGCTCGCGCACGTCCGAGCGCGCCTACCTATCTGCCACCGAGCCCAGCTTGAGCGGCACGGACACCGCTCGCCCCGGCCCGTCTTCGGCATTCTCGCGGGGCGGTACTATTACCCCCTCGCCCCAATGCCCTCCGACGGCGGCCCGCAGCGAGTCAGGGCTCCCGCACCGCCCAGCCGAACAGGGTTCGGTCTCTCCGCCGCGCTCCGCGCGCCGCTCCAACGAGGCTTTGCGGCCTCAATTACCGCAAGACCCCGCGCAGGCCCGCCAGCCGCGCGGACCGATAGCCGTGCCTCTTTCGCCGGCATCGCCGCCAAGTGTGGACCGCTGCCCGGTGCCGCAAGTTTTGCCGCCGGCCCACCTGCCGAGTGTCATGCCCCCGCCTCCTACCCCGCCTGCCGCACCCCCTGTGCAGGCCACCAAGCGCACCCGACAGGCAGCAGCCTCGACTGTTTCGCCTCCGGCGAAGCGAACTGACCGCCAGGTGACTTACGCTGAGGTAAGTGCCACCCCCCCTACAGCTGCCACCCAGTCCTCGGCCTCTTCACCGACACCGATGGACATAGTAAGCACTCCCCTAGATGCTTCCACAGCACCGGCGTGCGCCTCCCCGCCGCCGCCGCCCACCCCGAGATACCCGCCCTTGGTCGTAGAGAAACTAGACGACTGGGTGAGGCATTTTCGTCGCCTCCGTGAGATCCTGGGCTACGCCCCGCATGCCAAGCCACACGGAAATGGGGTCCGATTCCGACCTCACAGCGAGGGGGAATATAGGGCCATACAGAGGTACCTTACAGAACTCGAGAAGACCGAGCACATCAGCTGGTTCTCGTACTCCCTGCCACAAGAACAAGCTATCAAGGTAGGTATCAGAGGCCTACCCAATTGCACCAGCCCAGACGACATCACGGCCGGACTCGCCGAGCTCGGGTACGTAGCGGAGTACGTATCGAAGGTGGCGGCGAGACCGGATAAACCGGGATGCATTTTCTTCGCCCTTATCACCAGGGCCCCGGATGTCGTACCCGGCATATATAAGGTAAATGAGATCCTAAATATGCCGGGCATTAGGATTGAAGCCTGGAGGGGCAGGAAGAGCCCCGCCCAATGCCACCGCTGCCAGCAATTCAGGCACTCGAGCCTGAATTGCCACCGCAGGCTGGCATGCGTGCGATGTGCCGAAGAGCACCGCGCACAGGATTGCCCCCGCCCCCTCTCTGAGGAGCCTACTTGCGCTAACTGCAAGGGGGCTCACCCTGCGAATAGCCGACACTGCCCAGTGTATCGCCAAGAGGCTAAAAACAAATACGCAGGCACAGTAGCCCGCACTAGACCCCCCCGCACTAGTCGTGACCCGCCCATCCCGGAGCAAGAGGTCCCGCCTCCCCCGCCCACTGCCACCTCACTTATGGCCGAGGCAAATGACCCAACTCCGCGGGTTGTTCCTGTCTCGGAAGCTGGCCCTTCCACACAGCCTCCTAAGAGGAAAAGGAAACCCCGGAAAAGGAGGAAAGCGGCCACATCATCTGCCGCCGCCACCGACTCCGAGTATGAGCCGCTTGCGCTCCCCTTGTCCCAGCCCGCTACCTCACTGGCGGCACCTCCACTGCCCCAGCGCGTCCCACGTCCCCCACGCACTTCTCGTGCATCTAGTGCTCCTCAGACGGCCACTACCACTACCGAAGTTGTCGAGGTGGCTACGGCACCCTCGGACCCCGCGGCTGCCACTGCTCTGCCCTCTACAGGCGCGCCGCGTCCCCAACGCCACGCCCGCAGAGAGGCCCCTACCTCCACCGCTGAACTCCTCCAGTCCCTGTTCTCCCTGGCCATGAACATTTATAGAAAAATTCAAGCCGGGGAGGACATCTTTACCACTCTTTTGCAGGCCCTCCCCGAAGGTGCCTCCTTAGTTTCAAAATTAGTCTCCAAATGGCTGCCCAACCCGCAAAATTAAATATTGTGCATTGGAATGCCCGGGGGGTCCGCGGTAAGGCAGCACTACTTCGCTACCTTCTACAAACGTACGAAGTAGATGTTGCCTTACTCAGCGAGACCCACCTGTCTCCCCAAGACCGCCTGTCCATCCCGGGTTTTCATACCTACCGTCAGGATTACCTGGGAGGTGGAAATGTGTGTCGAGGCCTCGCCGTCCTTGTCGGCAGACGACTACTCCACCAACTCCTCCCCGCTCCCCCTGTGGCCTCGCTCTACGCTCTCGGCATAGAGTTGATGCTCGGCTCGCACCGGACGCGCATTTATGCGTGCTACAAGCACCCGGGTTCGCGTTTAGATATCTCCGACATCCACGGGCTCCTATCAGAGGATCCCACTGTGATTGCCGGAGATCTAAACTGCAAGCACCCGGGTTGGGGTTCACGCACACCAAACGCGGACGGAAATCGTCTGTTCGCGGACTCCGAGCGCGCAGGATACTCTGTGGTGGGCACTTATGCCCCCACGCATTACCCCGAGTGCCCCACTTATACCCCCGATGTTCTGGACATTGCCATCATCCACCGCCTCCCTGGAGACTTCCAGCAAGAGGTCTTGGATGTGGCACCAGACTCGGACCACCTTCCAGTGCTGGCCACAATAAAAGCTGCTCCCTTTAGCATCCCCCCGTTGCCCCCTCGCCCGGTCTACGACTGGGAGGTCTTTGCCCTGCAGCTGCACGGCTCCACGCCCAACTTTCCGGTGGTCTCTGTGGATGACGTGGAGCGCATGACACAGCAGATCACCGCTGCTATCACCTCTGCGATGGAGGCGGCCACTCAGCAGTCGCCCAGTCCCCACCCAAAAAGTTCTCCGCTGCCACGCCACATAGCCGAGCTGATTTCCAAAAAGAAGAAGCTACGGCGGCGTTGGCAGCTAAATAGATGCCCCCGACTGAAGAATGAGCTGAACCGCCTCACCGCAGAGGTGAAGCAGGCACTGCAGGACCACAATGCGGCCTTGTGGACGCGGCGCATAACGAATGCAGGGGAGGACTGGACCTCCCTGCACCGTACGTGCCGCAGTCTCACCGGCGCCACCGTCCCCACAAGACCTCTGATCCACCCAGACGGTAATCCTAGGTACCGAGCTGAGGACCGTGCCGAGATCCACGCCGACCACCTGGAGCGGCAGTTCTCGCCCCTCCCGTCTACTGCGACCGACCATATAGACAGGGTATCCGAGGAGGTAAGAAAATTCTTATACTCCCCCCCTTCCTCCTTAGAACGTCCCAATTTCTCCTTCTCCCCTAGAGAAGTTCAAAAAGTACTCGCCCGCCTCAAGCCCCGCAAGGCCCCCGGCGCTGACGGGGTTACAAACGCCGCCTTGCGCCATCTACCTTTCCGGACAGTGGCCGCTCTCGCTCGCCTATTTAATGGCATCGTGAGGACAGGCCACTTCCCTAAGCCCTGGAAAATGGGGCTTGTAACTACCATCCCCAAGCCCCATAAAAACTTGAGACGGGCGGAGGGCTATCGCCCTATAACCCTTCTCTCCACCCTATCTAAATCCTTTGAAATCCTATTCCTCAAACACCTCTCTCCTTTTCTTCCTCCTCGGCGCGAACAGTTTGGGTTCCGCTCCCAACTGAGCACTACCCTTCAGCTGGTTCGCGTGGTGCACCTCCTCACGGATGCCGCAAACAGGAAAGCCTCTGGTGTGGCAGTCTTCCTGGACATGGAGAAGGCCTTTGACAGCGTGTGGCACGAAGGCCTCCTCCACAAACTCCTGCAGGTAAACGTCCCCAGCCACATGGTAAGACTCCTCTCCTCGTATCTTTCGGGCCGGACCTTCAGGGTCAAAGTCGACGGGGTCCTCTCGGAGGAACACTCCATCACCGCAGGTGTCCCGCAAGGTGGAGTGTTGTCGCCCAGCCTCTACAATTTCTACGCCAGCGACGTGCCCACTGACGTTGGCACTACCGCGGCGTTGTATGCTGACGACACCGCTTTCATCTGCACCTCCCAAAACCTTGCACACGCAGCCGTGAAACTCCAGAGGACCCTCGACCTCCTCCCGGCATGGCTGAGCAAATGGCGACTCGCCGTTAACCCCGGTAAGTCCCAGGCGCTCGCCGTTACCCGCAAGAGGGGATACCCGCCCGCCCTGAAGATAGGAGAGAAGGAGATACCATGGGGTAATACTGCTAAGTATTTAGGCGTCATTATAGATCGGCGGCTGACCATGTACCCCCAGTGCAACGCCGCGGTTGCTAGCGCCAGCGCCGCAGCAGCCAAACTGTCGCCGATCTATGCAGCTCCCCAGGTCCCGCTCAATATGAGGTTGGCCCTGTTTAAAACTTACATCCGCTCGCGCCTCACGTACGCGGCTCCTGCGTGGCACCACCTGCTCGCTGCGTCCTACCAAACAAAGATGCAGCGAACGCAGAATCGCGTGCTGCGCCGCATCGTAGGAGCACCGAGGTACGTGAGCAACGCCACTATAAATAGGGACCTCCGCATAATGAGCGTGGAAGACTTTGTTCGCAGGCTCGCCACCACTCTCTTCGAGCGAGCTGATGCCTCGGACCTGGTCGAGCTTGCCGACCTGGCGCCTTGGCACGCCCGACCGCCTGACCGCAGACTGCTGCCCCGCGACGCCACCAGAGCTGGGGACCCTGCAGAGCCTCGCCTGCCGCCCCGCCCCCGAAGAGGAGGAGCCTCGGCGCGTTAGCGCGCTCTGCCACCCCGTCCACCGTTGGATTGTCTCCCCCCTGACCCTCCCCCCGCGCCAGTAATTAAAATACTGGCGCACTCTTCTTGTACCCGCCCGGTGTCCGACGTGTGGCAGCCCTAATGCCACTCTGTCGGCACCGTAGCGTGTTTCTCCCCCCCGACATCAAAAGTCTGGGGTCCGGGACAAATATTTTTCCCCCTACCTTTTCCCCAGGTCGGTTTGTGTCCGCAGTCCGACAAATGCGGAGTGTGTGGGAGCGGCACCATACGCGTTTCCTTGGTTCCCGGACCGGGACCCACATGCTCCGCCGGAGTCGACTGCTGGTCTTGGCCGCCCTCGGCCGTCGCTTTTCCTTCTTCCTAGCTACCTCGGGTTTCCCCCGCGTTCTGTCGCGGGGGGTCTTCCCCTAAAACTGACGTCTTGCGCCCAGTATTCGTACTGGGCGTGTCATCATTTAAAATCAATTAAAAAAAAGGAATTTCACATGTAGAGGGGCATAGCCCCTGACCATGTTTATCCGCTCAAGGCCCCTTTCAAGGGCCCGGCGGCGGTTAGAAGACGCCTTCTTCTAACAACAAATCTTTGTCTGATACGTTGGAAAAGTCACTTGGCAGACAAAGGCGAAGATCTGTAAATATTTTATTAGTAAGGGGGTTAATGTGTAATACTTGTGCCATATTCGCTGTGAGATCACACAACATACATAATAGTAGCAAGGATCGCATATCTTACGTCTACGATCAAAATTTAAAACACGAACCGAGACACAATGGGTTGGCTTAAAAAATAAACCTACGTATTATGTTACAAGATTTTTTAGTATCTGTCGCTATGTCACCCAAATAATAATAATTCTTACCCATTATTGTTGTAACTAAAAATATATTAATTAAGGACGCGTTTACAAATTTTTCATAAATTGGCTGTTTTTCGGACGATTTTGCGACATAATGAAATCCTCTAAAACTAAAAGTTGAAGCAAATAGAGTACTTCTTTATTTAAAATATCAATTAAAAACATTATAAAAAAATATGATTTTTAGTATAGCAAAAACAATTTTCCAGAACCTCTTCAGTTTTCACCAAAAATTTACAAAAAGAGGTCGTCTTTATGATTATTTCTCTGCTCTTATGTAGCATATCTTCTTTGTTTAAAAATATCCAAAGATAACAGATATAATAACCTTAAATTCGGTAAAAAGATAATCCAACAATATTAACTTTAATTTTGGGAAAATCATAAAAAGTCCCCTTAACATTTTTACGTGTTTGGCTATTATGCATGAATCTTAATGCGGCATAATGGCAAAAAGGTTAATATTAATAATAGGTCTTTACCTATGAAATTGCCGTTCTGCAGTACTGGCCATTTCAAATCAAAATAATTTTTGTTTGGCTAAGAATTCTAATTTCAAATTAATTTAATTTTGAAAACATAGAATTCTTTTTCCAAAAGTAGTCATTTGTTTATTGATTAGTGTTACATTTTCATCGCATTTCAATCTTTTTCGTCATCAGGGATACGTTAAAAATTCGAGTAATTATGGAATATGAGTACCGTCGTGGCAGCAACGCGGCACAAGCGGCACGCAACATCAACGACGTTTACGGAGCTAACACTACAAACCAACGCACCACCTGTTATTGGTTTGCTCGCTTCCGTTCTGGAAATTTCGACCTGAAAAATGAACCTCGCGGTCGTCCGAAGACTTTGGTCGACTATGACGAACTAAAGGCGATTGTGGAAGCTGATGATACACAATCTACGGCTGAATTAGCAGCAGCTTTCGACGTTAGCGACGAAACAATATTGGTCCATTTGCGTTAAATTGGCAAGGTAAAAAACTTGACAAATGGTGCCCCACGAACTCAATGATCGCCAGCGCGAAGTACGCGTCGAGACGTGCCTTGCACTGCTCAACAGAGACACAAATGAAGGAATTTTGAACCGCATTGTTACCTGCGATGAAAAATGGATTCTGTTTGCTAACCACAAGCGCTCAGCAAGTTGGTTGGATCCTGGTTCAGCACCTAAACAATGCCCTAAACGAAAACTTACCCCTAGAAAAGTGATGGTCACTGTTTGGTGGTCTAGCGCCGGTGTGATTCATCACAGCTTCTTACCAAACGGGGTAAGCATTACAGCAAATGTGTACTGTGAAGAACTGAACACAATGATGGAGAAGCTGGCACATCTCCAACCAGCATTGGTCAATCGCTCGTCTCCGCTGCTCCTGCACGACAACGCGCGACCTCATACTGGACAGCAGACGGTCTCCAAGTTGCAAGAACTGGGGTTGGAAACTCTCCGTCATCCACCTTGCGCAGACCTTGCGCCTACAGACTACTACTTATTCCAGAATTTGGATAACTTCTTGGCGAGGAAAAAATTCAATACCCGAGAGGCAGTACAAAATGCCTTTGAAGAATTTGTTGCCTCCCATCCAGCTGATTTCTCTAAGAAGGACATCAATAAACTGCCACTGCGTTGGCAAAGATGCATCGATTGCATGGGTCATTACTTCGATTAATACAAATAAAAAATACATGAAAAAAATTCGTTTCAATTTTTTCATACAAAACAGCAATTTAATAGGTAAAGACCTAATATGTCCCTGTCTGGCTTTATTGCAATTACATTTCTAAAGAAGTGTCCTTCTATATTCATGTTTTAAACAACACATTTCGTAAACGCACCCATAAGACATTGATTCTGGCGGGAACCTTGAAAAAGCGCGGTTGACTTTACACCTTAATTTTAATTTTTTCCTATAAATAGTGATTTTTTTATCGTTAAAGTGAATTTAAATATTGCTATTAGCTGCTGAAAAGCACAATAGCAATGGAGGTAAACGAGGGGGGCGGGTCTCACCCGCCCGCCTCAAAAAAACGGCCACGGCCTACGGATGAAGGAGGAGGCGTAGGCGTAGGCTCTGGACGATCGGACTGCTGCGATGAGCGAGATGCGTATCTGCCTTATTACAAACCGAATTATAAAAAACTTTATCCGGCAAACTCAACCAACCCAGACTTTAAAGTGTATGTGGAATCCACAAACGACGATATATTGGGCAAACAAGAGCCCTATATACTCAAACCATATTTTCGCAATGGACATAAAAGGTGTGACGGGTATTCAGAGGGTGAATGCCAATAAAATAGCAGTTATTTTCAAGCAATATAATACGGCCAATGACTTTATTAATAACACCACTTTCCTTACAAAATATAACATGAAAGCGTTCATACCGGCAGCGCAAATTGAAAAAACCGGCATCATTAGATTTGTTCTAGCGAATATATCTAACAAAGAACTTTACACAAGACTTTCTTCAATTTATGAAATAGTGGCAATAAGAAGGTTTTCAAAGAAAGTAGGACAAGAGCGCATTGCATTGCAGACTGTAAGCATCACTTTTTTATCTAATGTACTGCCTAATAATGTACAATATGATTTATTCTCGTACAGAGTTTTTGAAAACATTCCACCATTACTACAGTGATATAGGTGTTTTAAATTTAATCATTCAGCAAAGATTTGTAATGGTAAACAAAGATGTAGTATTTGCGGAGGTGAGCACTTGTATAGGAATGTGATAAGGCAACAGAAATCAGCTGCATAAATTGCAGTGGGCCTCATCTTGCGATATCTAGATTATGTCCTATTAAAACAAAGAAGATTATTGAAAAGAACAACAACATTTCTTATACAAGTGTCGCCTTAACAAAACAAGTCACCACCAATGAAACAGATTTCCCTCCACTCCCCACCACCAAAACCACAACCTGTAAATAGTAATGTTATTGTAAATATCTCCGCAAATAAGTCTGTACACATCTTGTATGTAAATAAAGTTGTAAATAAAGTTAAAATAGTCCATTCTAAAGATCTTAAAACTCAAATAATTACCAACAACGATGTACTTATGGCCCTAGTGCAGACGTTGATGGAATTAGCTAATAAAGATGACAGTACACCCACTAATATTAAAACAATTAAAGATGCATTATTAAAAAACTTAACATAATGGATTGTGTAGGGCCTAGTTCTACACAATCCAAGCTATGCATTGCGCAGTATAACATTCAAAGTGCAAATAGTAAAAAACCTTTATTAATCCAATTTTTAAAACAACAAAATATTGATATTTGCCTTCTTAATGAGACATGGTTCAAAGATAATAATTTTAAAATACCAGGATATAATATTTACAACAAAAATTCAAACAATGCACATAATGGAGTTGCAATACTGATAAAACCATACCTTAAGTATAATATATTAAATACCAGATTTTATGAAGACATTCAAACAGTTGCTGCATCTGTATCAACAGGACATATTAGTTTAACAATTCTCTGTACATACTGTCCACCTACAAGTGGGCGTATACGAATTAATAGACTCCGTTACATTATTAATGATCTACCAAAGCCCATATTTATGGGTGGTGACTTTAATGCTCATCATATTGCATTTGGTTGTCAGTCAACGAAAGGTAGAGGTCAGGAGTTATTTAATTTAATTCATGACTTAGATTTGTGTATTTTAAATGATGGTAGACCTACAACTATAAATCGCCCTAGACAAACTGCTTCTGTCATTGATGTAAGCTTCATCAGTGGCAGCCTATATGAATGGTCTGTACATGATGATACAATGGGAAGTTACCATTATCCAACAATAACAGAGATTTCATTACATATAGATAAATATCATCTCAATTCCCCTGTAGATAGGTCCATATATAAAAAAGCTGACTGGGCAACATACACAGCTCTTTCAAAAACAATATTTAATGATTTGATACTTCAATCACATGATCCTATTTCAATTATAATAATTTCTGTTTTCATTTAGATACTCTTAAAGAAATGTCAATCCCAAAGCTCACTAAAACGAACACTTTCTCCCTCCGTTTTACCATATCCCTGGTGGAATAGTATATGTGAACAAAGTGTTATTGCTTCATATAATGCACTAAAACTATATAGGAAAGAGCCTACTATCGGAAATTATATTAATTACAAAAGAAAAGATGCCCAGAAAAAGAGAACAATTTCAGAACAGAAAAAAATTGGATGGAATAACTTATGTAAGGCTTTTAATAGAAATACTCACATAAGTAAAATTTGGAATTTATTGAAAATGTTCAAAGGCATAAGACCTAAGAATAAATCATATACAAATTAGTTTATATCTCCACTTTTGGATAAATTATCAGATAATAGCAACTTAATTGAAGTAGATCAACTGAACATTCTTTTTGAAATCAACAATGATAAACCAAATTCTAAATTTTTACTGGATTCATTTTCATGGTCTGAATTTTTAAGAAGCTTGCACTCTAGACGAAATACAACTCCTGGCTTAGATGATTATCCTTACATTGTAATTAAAAACTTAGATGTATCTGCCCAAAAGTTGTTTCTTAACATCCTCAATTTGCTTTGGCGTAATAAATCTATTCCACAGTCATGGAAAACACAGTGTGTTGTTCCAATACTTAAGCCCGACAAATCTCCTGAGTTTGCTAGTTCTTATAGACCAATTTCCTTGTCATCCTGTCTTGGTAAAATATTGGAAAATATGGTGAAAGTCCGTCTTGATTGGTATTTTGAATCCAAGTGTTTCATTCTACATATACAATATGGCTTCCGTAGAGGGCGTAGTAGTGCAGACAGTTTCACCTCTTTAATCTCTGACCTAAAAAAAGCAAAACATAGAAAATTAAACACTGTTTGCGTATTCCTAGACGTTCAAACTGCTTTTGACAGTGTTGATCCTGGTATACTAGTTCAAATCATGTCTAGGTTGGGTGTGCCCGGGCACTTATGTAAGTGGATTTTTAATTTTTTGAACAACAGAACAATCTATGCTAGGCATAACAATATTTTACATGGACCCAAATGTGCCTCAAGAGGCACAATGCAGGGTGCCACACTATCTCCATTACTGTACAATATATACACAAGTGAAATTTGTAAATATGTAAATAATAGGAATGTAAATATTTTACAATTTGCTGATGACATTGTATTATACATCAGTAATTACAACTTAGAGATTGCAATAAATAATATGAACAAATCCTTATTTCAACTATTACAATATTATAATGATCTGATTTAAAAATTAACCCCTCTAAAAGTAGTGTTATGTTTTTTGGCAATGTAGCCTCAAATTCAAATATTATTTACAATAATGAAATTATAAATAGAGTCACTTCAAAGAAATTTTTAGGAATAATACTGTACCCAAAACTAACTTTTGAAGAACATATTTAATATATATCCAAAAATGCTCACACAGGACTAAATGTTATCAGATCACTTTGTGGCATAACATGGGGTGCAGACCCTAAAATATTGTCAATATTGTATAAAAGTACTGTTAGAAGTCACTCGTTAGACTATAGCTCACTCGCTTATATGAATAGTTCTCATGTAAATAAATTAGACATATTGCAGAATAAGGCTTCAAGAATAATATCTGGTGCTATGTGCTCAACTCCCATAAGGGCCCTGGAAGTTGAGACAAAAGTGATGCCTTTGATTTTGAGGCGAATCTTACTTGCTGAAAGATACTGTCTCAAACTAATAGCATCAAACAACACTCAAGTAATAAAAAAAATCGTACCTTATATAGATACATCCCCAAGAAGACCATTGACAACAGCACAAGGTCTACTATGTGGTAATTCTCCAACACTGTCCGATATATTTCTGGAAATAGACAATATTTTTTCTAATATTAGAAAACAGTTTCCATGGCCATGTTACTCTTTCTCTTATCAGTGTATTTCACATCCAATTAATGTAGTTCAACAGACAATAATCAATAATTCGGAAATGCTTCAATTTTTGGAGGAAAATACAATGTACTATGTTATCTACACTGATGGGAGCAAAGCAAGTGATTATGTACATGCTGCTCTATATGATCCACAAGCAAAATTTTCTTTAAGTTTTATTCTGCTTGAACCCTGCTCTATATTTACGGCAGAGGCATAGGCAATGTATCAGGAATTAATGCGTATTCGCGAAATTAAATTAAATATTTTTTAATAATTTCAGATTCTTTGAGTTTAATAACATCTTTAACTACCCTCACAGTTAAATTCAAGTCTAATTATATCCTTTACTTCATTAAACAAATAATTAACCAATACCACAATAAAAATATCCAAATATTCTTTCTATGGGTGCCTTCCCACAAAGGTATCTCTGGCAATGAAATGGCTGATAAAACTGCATATTAAGGAGTTAATGCTGTTGACGTTAGAAATACAATGAGTGTTCCTATATCCGATTACTTGCAATGTATTGACCAGAATACTCAAAAGTTGTGGCTAGAAATGTGGAAGAAAGATCAAGATACGAAAGGAAAATGGTATGGAAGCATACAAGAAAGCTTACCTGCAAGACCTTGGTATCATCGTATGCAAGATGCTACTCGAGACTTTATTACTATCATAAATAGACTGCGTTTTGGTTATAATACTGCACCATCACACCTTTCTCGACTCGGCATTATTGCGAATAAAACCTGTTCACTTTGTAATTCAAGTGATGGAACTGTGGAGCACATTATCTTCGATTGTCAAAAATTTTTGATCGACAGACTAGTGTTGGCCAGTGAACTTAGTGATGTTGAAAATAAGTGTGATTTATTGTCCCGCCCGCCGCCATTAAAACAATTGTTACAAGACGAACTTACTTACAAGCACATCTACAAATACATAAAGAATACAATTAAAACAATTTAATGGAATGTGCTCATAAGCGTAATATTACGTCTATAAATAATAAGAGTTGACCTAAAGGTTGTAAACACCGGGTCATAAAATCCAAAAAAAACCATAAGACATTGATTGCTCTACATAAGCAAAGAATAATATGTACTATATATGACTAGCGTAACGCCTATTCTGTAAATAATATAATGATGATAAAAATGATTGACTGAAATCTGGAGCGGATTGAGTGGCTTAAAGCTAATGCTGGGAAGATCAGCTAAAGTTTTTGCGAGGAGTGAAATAAAGAGCGGCAAAACTCTCTCTAGCTGTACCTTCATCAAACTCTGATAGTAGCGCATTAGAGACTGCACCCACGAGAGTTTTTTGGCGGTGAAATAGAACTCTCGGCTAATACAATAGGTACAGCTGAAAATTGAAGTGTCAAGTGTTAAATGTCAGATTTGACAGCTTTATACGATGTTCTCTATTGCATTAGCGCAGAGTTCTATTTACAGTGCAGTTTTTTTGTCGCGACCACAAAAAACGCTCGTGGAAACGTAGCTTAAGGGATTGGCTGGGGCATAGATGTATTATATTAAAAAGACGTATGGTATATTATGTGCAAAATATAGATCGCGCAACTCGGTCATCGGTTGACCTTTAATATCGGAATATATCGGAACTTATGTAATGTTGTTGTTGACGCAATTCGGCTCGTGGTAAGTGTGCCGTGTGTCGGCCATGTTGGACGATGTCGGTCACTCGGCTGCGCTTATGTCACTTCCGCCAGTGAAAGGAGCTGGTGGTGTCAATGCCATACCCTAATACTATTATGCAAGTGATACATATGAAATTGACATCTCATAAAATTCTCGTGTCACGGTGTTTGTTACAGAACTCGACTGATTTTGATAAAATTTGCCACAGATATAAAGTAGAGCACGGAGCCTCATAGGCTTTTTTCCGATTCCGAATCAAAAGTGTCGGAGACTATTCAATAGAAACAAACAAATCTTTCCTCTTTATAATATTATAGTAATACTTGTAAGAAGACAAATAAGTATCTATGATTCTCAAAAATATAGAAGTAAATTACGGATCCCTAAAAAGAGTGAGCTTTTCATTTCATATTTACGATTAGATCTTTCTCGCAACAGTCGCCAGGTACAAATAGATAGTTAATGTTGTTTTAGATATTTTTAGGTTATCATTTGTTTAACAAATAAGCAAAAACATTTTGGAATTATCTCACCTAGTCGAGACAAGCATACTAGTTGTGCAGGAACAATGCTCATGAATGTCACCAGGTGGCGCAACCGGTCACTTCAACTTGCACAACTAGACACTAACGAAGCCTGAACTGTGCCGCACAGAAACATTTCGCGTTATATCAGCTTTGCAAAGTGAACATTCAAAGTAGAAAATAGTTTTGGAGATAAAATATTTTGATTTGTTACGCGACTACGGTGAAGCCAACAATAAGGGTAATGATTTTGGCAGTCTGTGTATACGTATTCGGGTAATATATATATATATATATATATATATATATATATATATATATATATATATATATATATATATATATATATATATATATATATATATATTATAATAAAAATTGTAGTTATTATTTTATGAAATATAGGGGGCAAACGAGCAGATGGATCGCCTGATAGAAAGCGATTACTGTCTCCCATGGACACCCGCAACACCGGAGGAGTCGCAAGTGCATCGCCGGTAGTTACTAGATCGTGCAAAACGGAATACCGCGGGAAAAAACCCATGTGCCGTGCCAAATTTCATCAAAATCGGTCTAGTAGTTTCGGAGCCTATAACAAACAAACAAATCTTTCCTCTTTGTTATAATATATGTTAGTATCGATACTTCCTGTTATTTTTTTATATTTATAACTCTATAGAATTTCAATATAGAGTAGTCAGCAGTGCTCTAACTTTTAATATAAATGAGGTAGAAAAAAGAAAAGCTCTAGTAGAAATTAGGACAGTTTTCTAAAAAAAAATCAATCGCCATATTCGTAGCACTCAGAGTAGAAATATTAACACAAATAGATGAGACAAAAAGTGCGAAAATATTAAAACAAAACTTTAACAGACAACGAAGAAGCTCTAACATTAGGAGGACACAGAGTGCGACGCGGCGTAATAAGCTATCATCAAGCTGTTATTACATTATACAATCTTCGGAAGTACTGCCACGATCTCTTACGTAGATACATTATTAGATAGAAAGATAAATTTTTATGGACATTTTCTTACACATATTCATCATTAGTATGAAAATATTTCTTACTCCAACATTTCGTTGATTGTTATCACATTATTAAGTTAATGTGTTGTAGTATGTATAAGTCTTAGGATAGTAATTGGAAAATTAGGATCTTTGCGAACATTCTGGAAATTGTTAGGAAGATAACGATATTTTATCTCAGAATCAAATAATCCGCCTTTTTGCAATAATCCTAGGATTTTCGCAAAGATCCTAATTTTCCAATTATCCTACGACCCATAAATTTGTGGGCAAATTCAATATGTATGTTTTGTTTGGGCTCCCGACTGTGTTATACAATCTTCGGAAGTATAGTACTGTTTCTCTCCCTACTATCTAATTCACAAGTTCACTTCACTTCCGTACTCGTAACGACAAATAAGGCAAAGTCAAGCTCTTAGCTACTAGCTGCTAATATAATGAATCTATTTTTTGTTACGTTTATTTGTGTTTCGCATAACGCCGCTCTCAAAATTACACTAAGTGCAACTCAATTCGTTGACAATTGGTACGGAATTAGATCATAATATTGTACATCAGATACATTCTATAATTGTTTCAGATAGGCGTGTTATTTCGTAGATATCGAATGTTAGTCGACTAAATTTTATAAAATTGAGTCGACATACTGTCTTAAATCGTCGGCAGTAAAGTAGGGATTAACACCATACATAGTTTTTTATTAAAAGTCTAAAAGATGATCTCTGTCTCCCTTGACTCTTAGTGTCTGTATACAGAACCTCAATTCTCGTATTTAAAGTAGACTTAATTTTACTTTGATTGTATTAGTGAAGCGACTTGTTAACATAAACTGACTTTGTGAGGTTTGGACTAATCAGGACACGTTTGACACTAGTTTAACGTTTACGAGAATACCGGTTTGGGAGTTTAAGCGTGTCGGGACTTGATTGTAATTGTATTATTGCAGGTTTTATTTAGCAGAATTGACCCTCAGTACTCTACATATTGTATTATTTTTAACAATTATTTATAACTTTAGCGCTCCGTAATTCGCTACAAAATATTATACGTTTTGTCTGAACAAACAAGTAATTGTATCGACTGATTCGAACAAAGTAACATTTGTATCAAATTTCGACGAGTCTACTTCCTGGGAAGTGTCCGCGAATGTCAGCCAACGCCCACATGTGAAGTTCAAACAACAAAGCAATAGCTGACTTGGCTTGTACATGCTGAGCCAGGTTTTTAGGTTTAGGTTTATCAGGCCCTTAAGCACTAAAACAACGGCTTAGTGTTATTGACAAGTATAGTCATCTTCAGTCATCTGTCGTTCCTTAAATTACCTGAGAGAGAAAAAGAAAACATTCGGGCGATAGTTAGAGGGCGTCCATAAATTACGTGATACGTTTATGGACACCCCGTTATCTTTTTAAAGGCTCATTTTTTCAGAGATGAGCATGCATTGAATCCAAATTTTTGTCATTCGTTCGTTTTCGCTGATTTTATCATAACGACTTTATATGTGCCTCGCTGCCATGAGTTTGAATACGGTAGGTAGAGTTGGAACAACGAAGAACCTTATGGTACATATTTCCTAAATATGGAAAACTAAAAAATAATTCGCCTGATTCGATATCGTCCTGCGTCATAATATCAAGATACTCGTAATCACATGAGGGAATTTTTCTAAGAGTCTGACGTGAATTTCGTGACGACGAAACCGGTCGAGCCTGTACATACGTTTGCATGTTTTATGATTTTATTTATGAGAATTGTTTGACCTTTCTGACTTTACAATACTGCCATCATCAAATATTTATTTGCTATCTTTATTTATATCACGACTAACAACTATTCATCAGTACTATTATTAGTAGGACATACCGATATACACTAACATTTGAAAAACGGCCGAATACTCACACGATTCTTAAATTAAGAGGATCTCAAGTCACACAGTCCATTCTTCACGAAGTAAGCCATTGAGAATATGGGCGTAAATACATATTTAGAAACTTTAATGAAAAAGTTAAGTATGTTTTAAAAATAAATACGCTTCAAAACCAGACTTTCAACGTTCAGCGATGCCTTATGCCGTGGTAATGGCACCTAATTACTGCATTCTCCGGGGTACGATATTTACATACGCGTACAATTTTTCTTCGAAATACTAGAGGCTAAGAATATTTTTCAAAGGCCACTTACACTCGAGTGAAAGGCGTCGTGACGGCTATTTCGAAGCTGTCAATAGCAAGAAACGTGAGCAACATTTTCATTCATTCGACACAGCCTTCGTGGTCTAGTGGTTAGAGCTTGGCTCTCGACTTGGAGGTCGTGGGTTCGATTCCCGCATTGGAATAACAAAAAATGGTGTTTCCATGTTTAATTAGGACAATGCAGGCTGATCATCTGATTGTCTGACAAGAAAGATGATCCATGCGTCGGATGGGCATGTAAAAAGTTGGACCTGAGCCTGATCTCTCGCCAGTCGTGTCGGTCATCCGTCCCACTGGATTATGAGAGTAAAGGAAGAGAGAGTGCTCTTGTGTACTGCGCACACACTTGGGCACTATAAAATTACTCCTGCGTAACTGGCCTGGTTTCATTGAAACCGGCCACCGTCACCGAAATCGGTGTGGGGAGTTATATTATATTATATTATTATTATATACATTCATTCGAGCCCTTTTTTATTTCCGAAGCCGCCTTGGAAACGTAATAAAATTAAAGTTGTCAATAAATCCTTGATATCAAGGTGTTTATAGCCGGCGATTAAATTTGAATATAGAGAAATTAATTCGTATTAAGAAACCTATAGAAACATCTGCACTTCTTCGGGACGTGATATTTAATGACCATAGACAAAACACAAGGCCGGAGACTATGGGAGCATGTGACTAACAGTTGTCTCAATCCGAGTGGGGTCAATTGACAGCTAATTGTGGACTCTCAGCTCCTCTTCGGCTACTTACGACGATGCCCTGCTATTGCATCATTAGTAGCCAGTTACTACTTACTAGCAACAAATATTAGGTACACACCAGTGGCGTGGGGTTCCTATAGTTCCATTCCTGTCGGCTTCACTTAGCACCTACCTTTTGAAGACCCTCATCCAAATCCCTACCTATTATACAGGCTAGGGCTTCCCTATGAAAGAGATCCAGCCTTCGCCGCTGGTACACACGTACCTTACCATTGTTGCTAGTTTGTACAACTCATAAGCATATATTTTTTTCAAGTACTTCATAAAATACTTGTTGTTTGAACCAGTATTGAAAAGAAGCAGAAAGAAACCTTTTAAACTCAAAAATATATCCAAAGAAATAAATACACCAACGAAAAAGATCTTGCAGCTTTAAAGCTAAAAAATAAATATTATTATCAGAGCTTTTGGGAGTTTTTGATTATTGTTTACGTTACGTTAACAAATTACCATACTTGCAATTTTGATATAAAATAATATCTTGTTCATAATGTTTTTTGGCTCCCGGCTTTCTCATAAACTTAAAATATCAGACCCGGATATATAGAACCCGATGTTTACCAAAACCTGTTTTCTTTACGTTTGGCCTTGAATTCGTTCATGTAATAGATAATATACGATATGCATAATTAAACAATCTTAACTTTTCACATAATCCCACACTTAATTTGAAAGGTACCTAAGATAGGTTAAGCTAGGTAAACTAAACTTCTTAATTTAAAACGGACTTTTGTTATTAATAGATATTAAAAATTTAAATGAATGATATCAAAGGCAGGCTACTTCATTCTGTTAATAATGTTTAAGATAAGTAAAGTTAGATCACTAGGTTCATACATAAATGAAAAAATACACAAAAAATTATGAAATAAATCTTATTTTCTTAATAATTCCCCTTTTAAATTCGGCTAAAATTTTAACTATTTCTCTACTCAATCTTCTTAATTTTGAAGTCGGTATCAGCCCGAACAACATCCTACATCGATAAAATAATATATTTTAAAATATAACTTACGTTCAAATTTGCTAGTACCGTAGAAAATAAGATTTAATTCATATTTTTACATTGGAAGTCGGTTCAATCTTTTGCTTAAAATAATTATTTTTCCCTTTTTAGTGATATTTTGTTAAATTATTATTAAAACATTTTAAGAACGTTTAAAATAAACGATCGAATGTGTAATTGAATACGCGCCAAGCTCCGTTAGGTATTGTAAATAAGAAGGTGATGATGATGATATGTTACACTGTATGTTACATAGTGGCATATGCTTGCAGTTCTTTAAACAAGGCTGAAATTTCCAAACGCGTATCTTTAAAGACTGAGGAGTTATGTTCAGTGCTTTTGGATCTAGCGTATACATTCATACATTGGTTAAAAATCTTACTTTTTGGTCGCATATGCTTGGATTACTTTAGAAGAAGTCAAAATCACTGTATGTGTCCATATAAATTTCCTCATGGATCCTATCATCACGTCACCACTTTAATGTCAAAAGTACCAATTTAGGATTATACCCTATACAACAAAAAAAGAATTTTGAAAATCAATCCACATTATTATCGTTATAGGAATTATCGTTGAACATACAAAAAAAAATATATACAGCCGAATGCATAACCGCCTCCTTTTTTTGGAAGTCGGTTAATAAGTAGTCAACGAACGTTTGTGTGCTAAAGCTTATTATAAAGTAAATGATTTTGTTAACGATTGCACACCTTGGGAATAAGATGTACCCCAGCAAGGCTGTCTCTATGTCGTACTTGTGTACTTTTGACTTTTGTTATATTAACATAGATTTAAGTTTACAATGTAAATTATATATTTCTTTTAAAAGAACAATTTTCCATATTTTTGCTAAAATATGGCCCGTGCGTGGATGTTACATCGGTTCTTCTCGGCCTTAGCCTTTCTGTTGACTTTCCAAAAAGCTTCTTTTTTTGGAAATAAAATTTTTCATTTTCAATGACTTTATTCTTTAATCATAGCCTATCCTACCACCGCTGACTGCATGAACGAACAGCTTTTGCTGAATCTGGGAAGACACCATAGAGTCTGGATTGGGCGTTGTATTTTAGGGTTCCGTAGTTCACGTCTCGGAACCCTTATAGTCTCGTCGTGTCCGTCAGTCCGTCCGTCTTAGGCTTACCGTCCAAACGGTTAGTGCTAGAAAGATAAAAACTTTGCATGGACAATATGTGTATTTACCGCGTCGATAAAGTGTGAAAATAAAATCCCAAAAAATATTTTGTTGGGGATACCTTCCTTACACGTAAAGTGGTGATGATTTTTTTTCTCGCGTTTTCCTCATAATGTGGGATATCATTACATAGGTCTTTTAAAAGCATTGAGTTGTTGATAAGACTATTTTTTGATTTAGATATCCATTCGCGAGATAATCAACTTTAAAGCGGTTTTTTTTGTTAAAATTTGGCGTCCCCCCTCTAAAAGCTAAACGGCTGAGGCTGATAGACCATGTGATGAACTTTGAAGAAGAACTACAACGGGTCAGGTAAGTTTGTTAGTTCAGGAGTTATACAAAACTAATTTGTAAAATGCGCTTACTTGGAAAACTTCTGACAAAAATAACGAAATAATAAGTTGACTACAGAACCCTATTGGCCTGACACATACTTGTTAAATTTACCTTTTACGATCTACCACTATTAGAACTCTAGCAAGTGATTTAAGGAATAACTTTATTATTTGGATGTAAATGAGTGCCCATGTCTGTTTAGACATGACACCATTAATTATGGTGTGACAACCAGTATTTTATCATGTCATACTATCACTTATCCGATTATAACATTTAATCAGTCATTGATTTTGGCTGGTCTGTTCTCGTAATGTCCATAATTTGTTTTTGCTAACAATACAAAGTAATATTTATTTGCGAGTCATTTTGACATTTAAAAGTGACATCATAGAAGCTAATGGTCATTGGTTGTTTTTTTTGCCATTGGCTAGTATCAACAAAAAGCTGCTGACTCTGCCTTAAATATCAATTAGTATGTTGGATTTTGGAAAATATGTTTAAAGATGGGTTTATTTTGAAATAAAATTATCATACTCAGTTGCGTTGTTTGCACAACAAGTAAAAATATATTATTATATCGACATCAATTAATTCTATAAATTATTTATCAATTCTATATATTATAATATTATATACATAAATTAACGTATTTGAGGTATATAACTGGTATGGAACCCTATGTGCGCGAGTCCGACTCGCACTTGGCCGGCTTTATTTCTACAATAGTTTGGGATACGAATCTCTAAAAACCTGATTTAAGAATAGCAAAATAATATTTATTAAATATTCAAAATCAGAGGCCATCTTTGTCTATAACTATATAGTATATATTAGATATAATACGATTCAATATGAACAGCTAAAGTGCTGTAGGATACAAAGTTCTTCTAACTTTGTGACTACTCCAGAAGAGTGAGGCTCGCGGAAGAGTAAGCCGCGTAAGCAAATATCTATTTAAATACAGAACAACGATACTTCATTTTTTTTGCGCTTAGCGCCATAATATGAACCTTACCCTCCTTGAAATAATAAAAATCTAATATTTTTGTAATTTTTCATTTGTTTTTATTTATATCAAAACACAGTTAATTTTTATATACATACACAAGGTGACAGGTGTAAGCGCAATGTCTGGGTGCATTGGGTGCAAATTATTGTTTTGTTTTACTGCTGTATTTTAAAAATAAATATGTATTATAAATAACCAATATTCGTAAGGGAAGCCACAGAAAGCAAAGAAGGACGCCTCGCCTGTGGACTACTTTGTTAAAAGCACCCAAATCTTTTACTAATAAAACTTAGTTTATAAGACGAAAATTATCATATTTAACATAAATTATAGAGGATGTGATTCTTACACAATAGGTAGTACAGACTACGGGCAAGATATGTACTGTTATACATATCTTGTACTGTTGTACAACTTTCAGCGCGTGTAAATGCGAAGCTATGACATAATACCGCGTGTGAAAGAATCTTACTACTATTATAAATGCGAATGTTTGTTAGTATGGATGCATGGATGGATTGATGGATGTATGTTTGTTACTCTTTCACGCTAAAACTACTTGACGGATTTTGATGAAATTTGGTATGGTAGTAGTATAAGATCTGGATTTAAACATAGGCTACTATTTATGCCGAAAAAGTAGAGTATTCCCGTGAGATACTTTATGTACGCGAGCGGAGCCGCGAGCAAAAGCTAGTATTCTAAATATTTTTTCAGTTTCTCTCACACTTTTTAACAAGTAACAACTGAGGTCACAAAATATAATATTTTACTTTATCGAAATGTGATGAAACACGATGTCGGCCATGAGTGCTATCGGATGCGGGGTCGCGCGATAACGTATCTGGGGCCGCCGCGCGCCGTACAATTTGCAATATTATGGTCTTCAAATATTTAAATATTGTTATAATTTCGGTTTCATTGAAAAAAACTAGGTAGGTACACACACTACTGCGATAAAAATAATGAAATGTAATTTAATAATTACAGTATAATATACTTAGGTAATAATAACTAAAAAATTGACGTATAACGACAGCCGACAAAATCTGATAGCGCGGCTGCGCTATCGCCAAGTATTTAGCGGCCGTAACTATCTTTTCTCGAAGGATTTCGTGGCTTTTTGTGCCCCCATATTTTCATTTGTAATAAAGCTAGCGGTCTGAATTTCGCGGAGAAGTTGTTGGTGGCACAAGCTAATGTTTTAAATTTCATAAAAATCGTGTGTGTAGTTTAGAAGATATTAAGCGGCAAAAAACGCGATTTGAAAGATATGGATATATATAGGTAGGGTACATACCTCCATATGTAGGTATGTGATATGGAGGTAGGGAGAGTAAGCTTAATTCAAATAATACTTCTAGCAGACTTAGAAATTTCAAATTTTCTGTCAGGCTAGGTTATTAGCTACATATAAAGAGAAAAGATACAAAAAGTAAAAATTTTGAAAACAAATTATTTTTAATTTTACGATATCACAGGAATAAAATGTATGAGTGTGTAACAAGTTCACTGATAACTTTGTAATCCTTATTTATATTATATAACAAACCTCATAAATAGAGAAGTGGTAGGTTATTTTAGGTTCGAGTAGATGCTTCAGGACGAATGGGCCAAATTGACCGAATAAATAAGATTGATTCGAGAACGCACTTGTAGCTCCTCTAGTGTGTCCACGGCTAGAAATCATTTTATTTATGGAATAGATCTAGAAACAAGCAAATGGACCGCCTCATGATAAGCAATTACTCCCGCATTTAGATATCCGCAATACCAGATCAATTATAAGTGCGTTCACGGTATTTAAAACCCTAAATTCTTATCCTTGGTCTTCGGGTAACCTACAAAATGAGATCCCACAAAACATGAAATAAAAAAAGCCAAATATTTCCTTCGTAAAAAGTTATGGGATGTTGTAGAGACCAAGTCCAATTCAAGACAATTCATTGAATTAGTTACACATAAAAATTTTGCTTGATCGAAATGTTTTTCCAGGTTTGTCAGTGACTGGCATGGTTTCTATCTATTCTACCCTATTTATATTAAAACCGGTACCGGACATTTATCTCTTTAAGTGCTCATTGCCAAATCACTATAATATGATAAATTATCACAATAAAATTTTCCACATTTTTATGAGTAACTAATTAAATGGACTATCTTGAATTGGACTTGGTCTCTACGACATCTCATAATTTTTTGCGAAGGAAATACTTGGCTTTTTTTCATTTAATGTTTTTTGTGGGATTGTATTTTTTTTCAAACAAAATAAAATGCTCCGTTATCAATTAATTAGATATATAAACCGTATATAATATGTAGTTACAAAACTGATTTTTACCCGACTACGTCGAAGCCAAAAGGAGAGCTAATATTTTGGTATGTATGATTATCCCACCGTAGCGCCAAAACTAGTCATCTATTTCTATGTAAATGAGGTGCCAATAGATCCGTAATAAGGCTTTATATTTTACGTAATCGGATTAAACTTTTATCAAAAATTTTAGTTATTTATAAAATTAATGGACACCATGTTGTATCGAAACGATAGAAATATATAATTTGCATTGGTTTTCATCTCCCGCATTGAAATATCTATTTTAGGTATCTTAGTACTCATGTGTCATACTAGAACTGGGATAATATATATAATATAACATATTGCAAGTGCGGGAGACTGTTGTAGAACTGGTGGAGTACAAACATTTACAGAAATAGTCCGGCCCTTACTACGGTACTAATACAATATTGTTCTGAGTTACATTTAATAATTTCATAAAGGTCGATTTTCATTTGACCAAATTTAAATTCATATTTTATCGACACATAACTTTATATTAGAGGGAAGCGGATCTCGCAGAAAAACTTACTTTAAAACTTATGGATTAATTAAATTTTTAAAAGGTCAAAGATGAGTAGTGGCGATCATAAACATATCCGGGTATGTGTTTTCGATAGTATATCTAATAATATATAATTATAAAATACTATCGGTCAACCTAGTTTTGTACGATAAGTAATTAATGTTTTCGACGATATGTGATATAATGTCATCTGCAAAGGACATAACGAACAAAGTATTATCGCGTAGATAACTGAGCTGTGACGCGCTTCCTGGAATTACAAAAAACATTCAACAAAATGTTATTGTAACGATATCTTATTTGTACATTACTCTTACTATTTAATTAAGACATAAAAATTGTAACCATTGTGAAACTATCAGCCATGAGCTAAATGTATTGCAAAAAAATGGTTGTCATCATCACAAGCCGAACGCTTAGGCCGATAGTGCCTCTCTATCGCTTGTACCGCGTTCTCGCTTGCACGCTCGGCTCAGGCGGAACGTGACTATCGGGCGGAACGTGGCAATTTTTCGTGCCTGAAGTCGGCTTTTATCGATTTATAACACGTTATCACGTCAAAAATAAACTTATTGCAGCTTACGTTTTCATGATCAGACAATGAACAATAGAAACTCCAATTTTTTTATAATTTCAGAATTGAGCGTATAACTTTTCACCGATAACATACTATTTCATTATTGAATTCAAAATTGAATAGGCACGTTTTCACTTTTAAATGCCTTTAGACTTTAATTTGAAGCAGCCACGCCATTGTTAAAGTTCATTAGTGTTTTTGAATGCGAATAGAATGCAGTTTATTACGCAATGCTTGCACACAAAATATTTCGAAAAAAAAAACTTATTGTTGGTCTAGTCGAGTCCCGGACGATTTATGGGACGTTTTCGGATACTACGGGACAATCATAAAATTTCTAAACGATTAAGGATCGTTTTAAAATGTTTTGTTCTTAAAATGAAACTATAAATTGTGCTGGCAAAAAATATATCACGATGATGTATTGGAACCATATTTTTTGCAAATACACATGGACCACGTGCTGTTATATGATCTAATAGTTTTAACATAATTAGTATTTATGTAAGAAAACGTCACTACCACATGTGAAGTGTACTGGATTGCTGTCCATCCAAAGGCTTTTTTTAATTTGAAATTTTGCAATGGGGCAGCCATTTTCAACCTCACAATTCCCAACTCACACAAAGCGTCATCTTGTGGCGTAAGTGGCATCAAAAAAGGTCAATAAGAATTTTCGATTCCTTTTCCAGGCGGCGCTTGGCAGCTCGACGGTCCTTGTCGTGTCAAAAGCTGTCAGTCGTCACGAATTTAAAAACCACCATTCTTAGCACTTTTGTCTGGCTTGTCAAAAAACTTAGCTCGGATTAATATTCGGCTGGGACTTTATGCTCCGGAATCCAGAGAAAATTCATAGCACTGAAAATAGAACTGCTTTCAGCTTTATTGTGTTAGTGCAGAGTTCTATTTTCAGTGCTCTGAATTTTCTCCGGCTTAACGGATTCCTTTGAAAAACATCCGTACTTTTTTTTAATGTAGGCACACCTACATGACCTTATAGTCCACAATCTGCATACAAAAATATGGCAGCTCGCACTACGTCTAGTAATTACTGACAATTAAAACCGCATTACTTATTTACTATCGTTATCTCTATTCTCTAGCGATAGGATTTGATCCTAGTTGAGCATTTCAACCAGTGCATACCATTAGGTTGCCTCTGACAGCACGGCCGATAAGTACCGGTATTCCTTGAATACTAGTTACTTGCAACATCCTATTATATATTATATATCCCTACTAATATTATAAATGTCAATGTAAATTTGTTTGTTACGCTTTCACGCGAAAACTACTGAGCGGATTATGATGAAATTTGGTATAGTAGTAGTTTAGACTCTGGATTAAAACATAGGCTTTTTACAGTACAGTGTTCCCGCAGGGTACTCGATAGTATATTTACGCGGGCGGAGCCGCGGGAAACAGTAGTATTATAAATGTGAAAGTTTGTGAGGATGGATGGATGTTTGTTACTCTTTCACGCAAAAACTACTGAACGGATTTCGATTGGTATGGTAGTAGTTTAGGCTCTGGATTAAAACATAGGCCACTTTTTATCCCGAAAAAGTACAGTGTTCCCGAGGGATACTGTATATACGCGGGCGGAGCCGCAGGCAACAGCTAGTAATGCATATTGAATTGACAAAATTACCGAATATCTAGTCAATTGCTTGCCCCGACAAGATTCTCTTGCGAATTTGTATAGATGAGTTGAAGTTGCTAGAATAACTAAACGGTTTGAACGGTCAAATTCTCAAAAAGCTAGACGTCTGAATTTTTTGGTTTTCAAAAATAAATAGTACCCACACATACTCTTAAATAAGAGTAAATACTCTTAGAAGAAACTGAAAAACTTAAAAGTCAATATTTTTTATAGTACAGCGATTGGTTAACAAAATTTCGCAATTCTCGTGAAAACGCACCATAAAAAATTCGCATTAACTGTGACGTCACGCCTAGGTAAAAGAGTATGAAATATGGGACCGCAGGAGCATGTTTGTGTATTTAAGTATGTACTTATTTTTATTCATATTTTGTATATGATGTAAGTAAACTAAAAATGTAGGTTTTTTTTACCAATTTAGCCAAAAAAATCAGAACATTTTTTGTATTTTTAGATGTAGGTATCTAATTAAAAAACTACATATAAAATTTTATATTTTTTTTACGTTTATCAAGTAGTAATACCTCAATTTTTCTGAGTATATAAATGAAATTAAATATTTTACATGAAGTTGTTTGGTTTGATAAAGCTAGAGGCTCAAATTGCAGGTCTCTTCATGGCGCAATGAAAAGCACAGCATGTGATTTGAGAGACTTAAAGCAAAAAGTGTTTGAGTATTCGGCTGTTAATCGCTTTTTGAATGAAACGTTTTTTGTGCTTGTACTACAAGCACTTTATAAACTTACCCCCTTACTAATAAAAATAAGAAAGATAAGAAAATACAATGTTTTGTCCTTGTCTGCAGACCAAGACAAAACATTGTATGACTTATCCACTGTTTAAATATTTTTATACTAGTAAGGGGGCTAGGCTTTTAGGTCCAAGTTTTATCTATATATGAAGTCTTTTATGTTCTACTAAAGTAATTTTAAAACATCAAAAATGCAGGTTCATCTAATGAATCATAATGTATATTATAACTAATATTATATTGAAGAAAATGTGTAACTTTTCCGACTGTCTTTGATCACATTAGGTAACACAAGGAAGCCTATTACTGTTACGTCACAACTCACAATGTTGCGCCCGCGCCGTGTAAGGCCCGCAGACCGGTTCCCTTCCCTGTTGTTGGCGACTTGCGATTAGTGTGGCCACGCGACCGGATAACGCCATACATGATCTAATAGATCTATGGATCATCTAATTTGGACAGCATTCAGTCGACTTTATCATGTGAGCCACTTTTTCCATAAATGCATCTGTCAGATTTACGCTCCATCCACCTCATTATGTACCTTTAAGTTTTTTATAATAATCTTCTTTTGGTCCGGATTGGTCAAATTAGATGGTATCCAAGAAATAATTTAGTTTTCCCACATTTGTCACGACATGTAGAGTATGTCGTTTGCCTTTTAACCCAAATACGGCGAAGCCAACAGGAAGGGTAATGATTTTGTATTTTTTATGTATATATGTATCTAAACTACTAATCCTATTTTAATAAATAAGGTGTCAATAGGTTTGTATTTACGTAGTCGGTTATAGTTTTTATAAAATATTATAGTTATTTTTTTTTCTTTCAAATATCCAGATATATACTATGTCTGTCCGGCTTTTCGCTAAAATCTGGGCATCCTGCTGGCAACTCGATCCGCGATCTGCATGAGATCGGGCGCGACACATGAACACAACCGCTGGAAAATTGTCACGATAATTATGTTGTCGCTAATGATGATGCCATGTTTTGATATAATTAGCTTCATTTGTTACTGCTTATTAATATTAAGTATAACTAGTTTAAAGTTTGTTACGGTTGGCTCGTGTTAGGCTGGGATTATATGATCCGTATTCCGGAACGCCGGAGAAAATTCAGAGCACTGAAAAGTAGAACTCTGGACTAGTACAATAGAGTTGAAAATCGAACACATGAGTGTCTTCCAGTTGTCAGATTTAATACTGACATCCAACTTGACACTCGTGTGTTCGATTTTTAGCTTTAATGTATTAGCGCAGAGTTCTGTTTTCAATGCTCTGAATTTTCCCGGGACCGCCGCATTCCGAATCATATAGTCCCAGCCTTCGGTTACGGAATACGTATTTGTCAATTGTTCGACGTTCGTGCAAACCCCTCTGTGGGTACTAGCCTACTATTAGCGTATGCGCGCGCTATGGAGTCTCACAAAGTATGCAAAGGATCCATATGAGTATGAATCCTGAGCATACAAATTGTCGGGACGGACACTTCGACCTGGGCGCGGAGGGGCTGAAACACAGAGAAGTAGAGATAGAACAGAAAGAAGGTTTTAGATAAGTAAGGAAAGCGAACGTAAAGTAGAAAAAAATAGAACTAAATAAAATTGATGTAAAAACCTGAAACTCATACAAAAATTTTAAATAAAGTATAAGTAGAAGAAAATTCAATAATAGAATGAAAATTGTAATAGTGGAATGTGTGGGTTAAGTTGTTCAAAAACAAATAACTAATGTAAAGGATATGAAAAAGGGAATGTAATATAGGGAATGTAAATTTAGTGAATAATGCAAATGAAATGAATGAATGTAAATAAGTGGTAGAATTGTAGAAGTAAGTAAGAAATGTAATAAAGATAGCAAAAATTAAAAGAAATAATTAATGTGAAGTTAAAAAATAGTGAAAAGGAAGTGTTATAGAATAGATAAATGAAGGAAATGTAAAAATAGGAAATAAAATAAAAGTGATGTATGAACAAGATGTAGAAGGAGAAGGAAATGTATAAACAATAAATAAATGTAAATGTAAAAAATGAAAAGGAAATGTTATAGAATGGATAAATGATGGAAATGTAATAAAGATAGTAAAAAATTGTAAGAAATAATTAATGTGAAGTTTTTAAAAATAGAGAAAAGGAAATGTTATAGAATAGATAAATGAAGGAAATGTAATAATAGGAAATAAAATAAAAGGGATGTAAGAATAAGATGTAGAAGGAGAAGGATATGTATAAATAATAAATAACTGTAAATGTAATAAATCAAAAAAGTAAAAAATTGTCCTGGCTAATGGCTGGGGGAACAAGAAAAAAAAAAAAAAAAACCCCTCTGTGGGAGTTTTGCCGGGGAATCAATGGGTGACGTTGTGGTTTTTGTATTTCCTCATAAATTTGTGTTGTTTCGGTTCTTAATGTGTAATATTGGTAGAATAAATATTCGTTAACGTGCACAAGTGTGGGCAAGTGGTCCAACTTCTAAAAACGTGCTATTTTGTGTTCGCTCCAAAACTTCCTAGGAACTTTCAGTAAAGCTTCTACCACTTTACTAAATTGACTGATATGACTTATGGACTGCACTTATTATTTATTTGGACTTTGACTAGACTTTAGACTTAACGATTTAGGAATACGGTGTTTGATTAACGGTGTTAAATTGAAACGAAAATTCTATATCCCGCCTTTTTAACTTGACACTGGCAAATGATTACAAGCCGACGCCATATATTAAAAAAACCCTCTGTTTTATCTTTTTAGGTCAATCTGATCCCGTGGTAAGTTCTCGAAAAACTTGTGTTACGGGTACCAGATAACGGAAATAAATTTAATACTTTTTATACTATACATATATTTAAGATTTTTATTATATTATACAAATATTTAATACACATCCATGACCCAGGAACACAGAAAAACTTTTTCTTCCTTCGGCGGGATTCGAACCCGCGATCCCCGGCTTGAGCACCAACACGCTCAACCACTGAGCCACAGAGGTCGTCACATTATAACGTTTGGGAATCCGTATAGGGATGGGTATGGCTCTTTGGGTAATAGAATAGGGATGTTATCAAAGGCGTGGCCTTGAGCCGACGATTTACGTTGGAAGCCTTGGTTTATTTAACCGACTTCCAAAAAAAAACGAGGCGGTTATACGTTCGGCTGTATATATTTTTTGTTGTATGTTCCGCCGTCTGTGGGCCGATATTCACCAAAGTGGTGACCTACTGATGGGATCCTTGAGAAATCGACGGAGCTCCTTGAAATTTATATGGATACATATAGTGATTTCGACTTATTCTGAAGTAGTCCAAGCATATAATATGTGGTAGCATAAAAGTAGGATAAACTCTGGATCCAAAAGTACTGGATAGAACCCTTATAGTTACATGTTTGGTGATTTCGGCATTGTTTATAGAACTGCAAGCATATGCCACCACTTAAATACCTCGTAATCATCATCATCACCACCATTTTCACACGGTTATATATTTTGTTATCTGTTATATATTTTGTTATATGTTGCACCGATATCAATGTCTTTGAAATTTTTTTTTGTTAAAATTCTATTCGTGATCAACATGGACCCAGCCTACCCTAACCGCTATTCATGATCCCGCCGACTACTGTAATAGATAATATTAGGTCCTTAAGTAGAAATTGGCGTTTTATTGTACTAGTCACTTTGATCTCAAATATATCTTATTTGGTTAGGAATTCCAATTTCAAATTTATACCACTATTTACTCATGCATTTGTATTTCGAAATTATAATTATAAATATTAACCGTCATTCATTTGTTTTTTCCTCTTTTGATTTTTTCTTTGCGTCACTCTGTTTACAAAATGGAAACCTTGAAATATCGTATTATTTTCGAGTACGAGTTCCACCGTGGCACCAGTGCTGCAGAAACGGCTCGAAGGATTAATGATGCGTATGGCAGCGGTATCGCAAACGAAAACACAGTGCTGTTTTGGTTCCAACGTTTTCGTTCTGGAAATTTCGACCTGCAGAACAAGCCCCGTGGACGGCCGGAGACTAAAGTTGACAATGAAGAATTGAAGGCTATTGTGGAAGCGGATCCGTCGCACACCACGTCCGAGTTAGCTGCAGGCTGCAGTGTTAGTGATAAGCCGTTTTAATCCACTTGAAGCAAATTGCGAAGGTGAAAAAGCTTGAAAGGTGGGTGTACCTCATGAATTGAGTGCAGCAAACCGACAAACGCGCGTCGACTCAGCAGTCGACGCGCGTTACATTACTCAACCGGCACAATAATGAAGGGATTTTAAATCGAATCATTACATGTGATGAAAATTGGATCCTGTACGATAATCGGAAACGCTCATCGCAATGGCTGAACCCTGGCGAACCAGCCAAAAGCCTGCCCTAAGCGAAAATTGACTCCAAAAAGTTCCTTGTGAGCGTTTGGTGGACTAGTGCCGGTGTCGTTCACTACAGCTTTCTTAAATCTGGCCAGACAATTAAGACAGATGTCTATTGCCAGCAACTTCAAATCATGATGGAAAAGCTAGCTGCTAAACAACCGAGGTTGGTAATTCGCTCTAGGCCACTGCTGATCGGGACAACGCTAAACCACACACTGCACAACAGACGGCTACCAAATTAGAGGAGCTTCAATTGGAATGTCTAAGACATCCACCGTACTCCCCGGACCTTGCTCCAACAGTTTACAATTTTTTTCGAAATTTGGATAACTTCTTGCAAGGGAAAAAATTCAACTCCAATTCAATTCAAGTCAAAGATTTTATTAATTCCTGTCCGAATAGTTTTTTTAGTAAAGGAATCAATGAACTACCTATGAGATGGCAAAAGTGATAGATAGATAGCAATGATATATACTTTGATTAAATAAATATATTATGTTTAAAAAAATCTACTTTATGTTCCTCCTTTACAGGACGCTAATTTCATATGTAATGACCTAATAGTAATTATTTAATAATATAGTTTCTAATCACTATCATCACTAGTGATTGTTTGTAAGATCCACAAATCGGTAATGCTTATATGGGTAATTGCCACGGCCTCTTAGAAAACCGGCATAAAAGAACGCATGAGTTTGTTTTGCCGAGTGAGTGAGAATACCGGAGGCTTTTTTTATATTAATAACTTTCTTAAAATGTGTTAATAATAATTTATTAAATGTAATTACAAAGGGAGAAATTATTATTTTTAAACAAAAAAACAAAAAAACCTACTTTCAAAGTAAAAATGCACAAAAAAAGTATGAAATAAATCTTATTTTCTATATAATTCCCCTTTTAAATTTGACTTTCATTTTTTTTATAAATAATAATCAACAATTATTAATTTTAAATAAAACATGAAAACCGTTTAATTTATTTATTGGGCTTGCATTTAATTTTTTTAGTAAATTAGTCCTCCTGACTAGTATTAATATTTACATAGTATTATGAATTCGTTATAGGTACTTTTGCCGCACGTCGACTGTGACTGTCGGCCTATGTTATATATTAAGATATTCATCAGGTCATTTCATGAATTTCACCACAGCTTATCACCGGTTTCTCGTAGTCGATTAATTAAATGTCACGCTATCTATTTGGTATTTATTACAAAAATAAAGATTATGTAAACTTTATTACATGTCTATTAATTAACCGGCTATTTAGTAATAATGTTGATCTCGATTAAGAAATCGACCCGTAAAGTTTCAAAAATTTGTTACGATAAAACAAAGGTATAATAGGTATTAGGTATGTATTTCATAAATTAAGATGTAGGTACAGTGATTCTCAATATTACGAATATGTAATATTGAAAATCATTGACCATGGATAGGTTCGCTTTGAAATTGTTTTTCAAGTTTATCCGACGACGCACTTTTCGGCTTATCTAATCCGAAAAGTGCTTATTTACTACTAGTTTCTTGTTTTCTTGTGACCTAAAATAAGTAAATTAGCTATTGTTTAATTCAAAACAGCAATCGGTATGTTAAATTAATTGTTAATGATGTATATATTAGTATTAATGAGACTTGTTATTTGTTAATCAATTGATTTGCAGGAAATTGCGACTATTCACATCATTAATATATTTTAGTCGCATTTTACCTCAATAATTTTAACGTCTTTAACGTGGCCAAGTGGCAAATGCCTTTAACTAGAAAATTCGGCGCATTGAAAGTAGAACTCTGCGCTAACAATGGAGCTGAAAATCGAACACACAAGTGTCGAGTCAAATGTCAATGTTATAATATATGACAGCTCGACACTCGACACCTCAATTTTCAACTCTTTTGTATAAGCGCAGCCGCGGAGTTAAATTTTCAGTGCTCTGAATTTTCCCCGGCCTACCGGATTCCGGACAGCAGAAGGCAAATGACTTGCTCATCAAAGCAATTATTAAGGTACTTTAAATGAAGAAATTACTTTTAGAACAAAATTATATGTAAATTAAAACCTTTATGAAAATATTTCGACAAGGTGTATTTTATTGCCATATCTACATACCGTGTGTAAATAAGCAAGTGTATGACTGTCGTTTTGCATTTTAATATTTATTCACTGTCTAGTGCTTATGCTTATGCTTTTATGCATAGAGTACAAACTCTATGCATAAAAGCGCGACGTTATGAGTCACCACTACTTTTTAACTGACTTCCAAAAAAGGAGGCGGTTATACGTTCGGCTTCGGAGTTCGGTTAAACGTGAGCTCTATAAAATAATGATTTATCAGGATAATGTTTGGGCTGGTACCGACTTCAAAATCATAAATTATATATATTAGAGAAATAGTTTAGCTGAATTTAAAACGGCGAATTATTTAGACAAATTATTTCATACTTTTTTGTGTATTTTTACTTTGAAAGTCGGTTTAATTTTTTATTAAAATATAATATTTTTATGTTTTTAAGTTCTACAGCCAGGTTTTAAAGCTGTGTTGATTCCTGCTAATTACGCGCTGATATTAAGTACCTATGTCCTGTTATGAAAATTCTTCTCGTTGCCATACATATATTATAGTATACACCTAAACCTCTGTGGGCGTGGTGTAAACTATAAACCTGGCACGTTGATCATTAAACAAATACCTAACATCAGCGCTCTCGTAACTACGGTTGGTGTAAAACATTCCATTAGTTTGAGAAAATAAATCTCTGAAAATTCATGTTCTCTTTATCAATTTTTGGTTATATGTAATTTACATTCTATAACACATGGACTGATATCCCAGGCCCGCCAGAGTACCCTCACTAAGAATATAAGTGTAGTCTGGCGAGCTTGGAATCTCAGTCCAAAAATTATAAAAACAATTTAGCATTGGAAAAAGAATGTCCAATTTTGTCTCAAGAATTTTCACATTGTTTTTCAGTATAATTGAGCTGTTTGAAGGTGTAATCTACACGTGACAATATGGAGCAGGAACCTACTTAGCATATTTGCATATTCAGCTAATTAAAATCACTAATTGTTTGATTGTGCGACGGTTTGTTGCAATAGGCCAGGGTTGTCGACTAGTCATTGTGAAAAGCGGAAGCTACAAAAGTTAGATTAGTCAGTTAGGATCTAGAAACAGCTAGAAAAGAGCTATTATTCTACGTAGACAATAATAACATTTTTAACTACCGACGAAAACAGAGGGATGTTTTATGTTTGACGTGGCATCTAAGCTCCCAAACGTATGAATCGATTTAGATAGTTTTTAGGGTTCCGTAATACTCAAGGAACCCTTATAGTTTCGCCCTGTCTGTACGTCTGTCTGTCTGTCTGTCCGCCCTCCTAGATTCTGTAATTATAAATATAAATTGATCAAATTTGATACAGTTATGTACTATGTTTAGATCTCGGTTTTAACATCATAAAATAATAATTATTTTATATTTTAGGGGTGGCTCTCCATACATGTGAAGTGGGGAATTGTGGCGCTTATTGTTCCGCCACAGGATGAAACTTCTTTTTTTCATTCTACCCTATTGTATGGGGTATCGTTGAACATGTCTTTTGTAATAAAGGCAAGTTTTCATACATGACTTTTAACAAAGTCAACCGTACAATTCTCGAGTAATCGGCCTCCAAAGTGGTTTAAAAGTTGGTCCCCTGGCATTTCTAAACTTATAAGTTGCCACGCTGATAGATCATGCTAAAAACACTTTTGGAAAATTATTTTGAGCGAAATCAGACAATAACTTTTGAAGTAATTCAAAGGAAACCTATTGCGCGTTGATAGTTACGGAACCCTCCATAGACATGTCCTGACATGCTCTTGGTTAGGCTATTATTTATATTTGAAAACTGACATGCTCGAGAGTGTTCTTAGCTATAATTTACCATTATCAGCTCGCTCACTGCTTGACAATCGGGGCTTACTTGCATTTATGCTACTACGGCGAAGCCAACAGGAAGGGTAATATTTAGGAAATCTATGTAAGTATGTTATTATGTATGTATGTTTGTTTGTTCCATCGTAGTGCCTAAACTACTGATCTAACTTAAATGAATGAGGTGTCAAGAGATTCCTATTAATTTTCTGGGTAACATAGGCTACATAATTTGCATAGTCGATTTTATTTACTTTTGACTATTTCATTTTGTTTACGTAATTTAATGTTACGGTCCAAAAACCTTTTTGACAAATAATGTTACATAGTAACATGCAATAGCTTTTAGTTTGTTTCGCGCGAAGTTGTTTAGATATAGTTACTAATTAACCTACTTGTTATGGCTACTTAATTTTTTAAATTTATAATATATGTAAATGTAGATAAAATGGAACATGATAAGCAACCTTGTATACACAGAATAAAATGCTAAGACCCACTTGCGCAGATCTGAAAGAAAGAACGAAAGAAAGAAAATATAGTTTATTTGGTAAAATGAACACTGAACAAGAAAAAAAAATACATTAAAATAAGAAAAACACAAGAAATTTTGCCAAATTGGTGCCCACTGCCCACTCAGCATATGTTGCAATCTGGGTTATAGTTAACCCTGGGTTAAATAACATGTTATCTCTCTCGTTCTTCGTATTTATGAAAGAGATGATATTATAACCTTTCTGAGATGACTGATGGTCCGTTTCAATAACCTTTCTACCAATAACTATTTGTAAGAAACGTTAAATTTGTAATGCAAAAAAGCGGAAAATTATTGAATGATAACGTTTTTAACAAATAGTTATTGGTAGATAGGTTATTGAATCCGGCCATAAGACAACTGAATTTATTACAGAACACCAAAACCTAATGGGGCGATTTAGGTGATAGCCTTATGACAAGCGATTGCCGTCGCCCATGGACACCAGCTGCGTTGCCGGGAACTACCCTCAACCCCCACTGGGCCTACAGTAGGTACTCAACCCGTTGTTTAACGCCGGTTTTCTGTGCGGGCTCTCCGGTCGATATTCGAGCCAGCTCATTTACTGCTAAAGCGTGTCCCTCCTTTAATTGTGCTCTACAGCAGTGTAGAGTGTCGAGCCGCCATATTAAAATTATACCAGTGTAAGTAAAAAACATATGAATTTTGCCTCTTCAGTGAAAATCTTAATATTATGCCAATGCATAGCTTTCATAGTGCAAGGTGAATTGTAATCCTGTTTTATTAAACTTTGCTTTAAGCACAAGAGCGACACTCCACAAATGAGCCTAAGGGTCAGTTCACACCGCGAAGATGCGCAACGCTACGCGGCGATGCATTTTCAAGATAACATTAAAAGTTGAACTTTATTCACTACACAAAAACATACACGCGTCATATGATATCAGTCATACACTGCACATGCGCTATGTAGCAATCATTCGAACTCATAACAATTAAACATGTATCTTCTTGTGTTAATTGATAAAGTTCAATTTTGATCATCTTAATGATGCAGCACCATGTCGCGTATCTTTTTCGGTGTGAATTAACACTAAAGTCGACACCAAAATACATAATTTCAAACGTCGCGTCAAACAAATCTATCAAAAATATTGTGAATTTATACTGTCAATTATGTCAAAACACGAAACGACCAGCGGCCAGCCCCGTGAACGAAAGTCCTGGCTTGAAAAACCGACGTCCCGCCTGCCGCACGCGGCCCCGCATACGTCTAGCCACGCACACACAGCTGCGAGATATCAACAGTGTGATTCTATTGAATGGCAATTCTTTACGTTAGTAATATGTATATATCTATTATATTTTTTACCACAGGTATAACATTTGATAGCCCTAGAAGGAAGCAACACATTGAGTAGGTATCGAAAACATCTACTTACACACTTCCCTAGTTTTCCGCGATAATACTGACATTGACGGACGGTTATTGCCTCCACCTTGCCTAATGTATCGCGATAAACAGCTTTACGCAATTATTATAGTTAAGAATAATAATGAATTAATAAAACAAACACCATGTGTTTTTGTGACCTAATTAAACCGGATATATTATCGAAAACATAAGAGGAAAATGAATTGAAAATATTTATTTCTTTATAAAGTTATAAGGTACTTAGACACTTTATATTTTTATTTTTCATAATATTTTACAAAATCCAGTTAGGTCGCGAAAACTTAGATTAATAGATACAGGGAGTTTTTACAACAGTCAATTACCTATCTCTAGTAAAAACTCACTCCTTTACCGCTTTAAAGACGCTCAATGCTCATGTTTGGGTGAAGATGAAGAATTAAATGCAAAGATTTCAAAACTAAAGATAAGCTATGACGTACATTTGACAGAACAAATCTTCATACAAGAAAAAGTTACGCCATCTTGGTTTTCACCATACTTCAAATGTCAGCCATCTAGATTTCACCATGCTGCAAATGTCAAAATGGCCCCAAAAATTCCAAAAAAAAACTGTTCCCACTTAAATGGTCCCACCATTTAAGTGGGAACAGTTTTTGCCTCAACATGCCTCGTCTATAATATATACGTCTATGATTAAATGATGTTTTCTTTAAATCTAAAACGGGAATAATTTGTATCAAATATTTATGCTCAAAAATAATTATGTTAATAATTTGGCTTAGTGAAACAAATCGTATAATCTAAGATTTAAAGTTATGCGTGGAGAATGAGGTGTGAAGAAATTTGTATTCGCGTGCGTTTATTACTCGTATGTTAAGGCGTGAATTAAAGTATTAAAAAATAAAAGTATATAAAAAGCAAATGAGAAAACAGATCTCCTGGAAAAAACCCATTGAAAACCATAGACAACCGCAACACAAGTGAGTTTTCAGAAAGGAATGCGCTCTTTCCTGGGCTCAACTTCAAGGTTGCAATGGTCGGGAAATATAACGCTGGCGACAGTTTCATGTAAAATAAATAAGCCTATTTTGTTCCTCGAGTAGCAGACACATGCTTTCAATTTATAGGAAATAAAGTGTCCTATAAATTGAAAGGATGTGTGTGCTACTTTACCATATATGAGTCTATATCCTTGTAACAAGGAAGCAAAGTGAGATCGAAATAGACAGGCAAAAATGTAGGAAGTTCCACGGTTCCGTCTTCCTCCTTATAGGGAAATAGACTCATATTTCTAACAACAATTAAAACCAAGGATGCGGTTAGCGCCCTGATTATCAACTAGAGATTGAAATTAGAAAATAAATAAAAAAAATAAAAAATAATCGGTACAAACGTCGTGATTTATTGCAAACATTTTTGGTAACCCCCGACCCAAAATTATGTGTAAGAAGTAAGAACCTTCTCGAACTTATTTTTAAACAGCTGTCAATTACAAAAAAATCGAGTTCTTAAGACAAAACAAAATACTTTTTTTTTACTTATTAATTAGTTTCGAAAAACACTAACGTTACTTTGGGTTCATTGAATTTAGAATTATTATCATTTTGACAGATGATCATTGTTTAGTGTTTACATAAACCATTCCCTCTCCTGGTTTTAGTATAGTCGTTTCAATTAAGAAGCTACGCTGCTAAAGACAGACACAGACAAACTTACACTACTCTTTTGTGTCGGAACTCGGAGGCTAACAACAACACACGAAAAACCTAGTTTCCAAAATCGCATAAAAACGCCTAAAATGGCTACTAATTATGCCAAATTTATGCAATATTACTACTTAAGACTTCCGTTTTGATTAAAGCATTAATATTATAGGTGAATGAACCTACTACTGCAAACCTCACATTTGAATGCTGCACGCATAGCAACTAGCGTGACCACCGCAGAAATGGTTTATTTCTACGGAAGAATAGAGAAAATGACAGTCTACCGGCTTAGTATGGCGATCTCTTGTCTATTCGCGTAGAGATTGATGTAGCAGTCCCAGAATTTAGTAAATATTTTTTTTAAAAAGTGTACAAAATATACTGTCTAGTACCGAGGGCAGGAGGTCAGGTAGACTCGCCGAGTCTCGCCAAACAATGGAACCATAAAAAGATCATAAAACGCTCATAAAATTCTATTCTATTGACGATGAATCTACGCCCTTACTACCTTAAATTAAGAACTTTTTTCCTAAAAACTATATTTCTCTATTCTTGGGTAGAAAAAAAATCTACAGCGGTCACGCTAAGCCTGCAGAAAAATAAATATTCTACTACTACTATTCCTGTGTAGACTGTAGACAATACTAGTAGACATTTTTACGGTAGTCAGGCTACGCGTGCAGGGGACAGTTGGTTACGTGCATAATGAGTGGTGATGTAACGTCACCTCTGATCCGTTATCACGTATTATGCAAGTTGGGTAATAGAGGGAAACGGAGTGTCTGAGTTTTCAATGTAACTGCCTGCATTAATGACTGGGATCTTGTACTTATGCAGTAAGTACTTGAATTAGGTAGAGTTATCATTTCTGTTCACTACAAAAAAAAAGTAGAATAAAAAAGTACAAGCTACGAAAAAATCTTTAGACAAAATAAATTAGACCTTAACAGTTAACAACGAGAATAGAAAACTTTCAGTACAGTTTTACTAGAATTGTGCAACGGGAGGAGTACCAAATTTGGCCGTTAAATTAAAGTTTGTGTGGAGGAAGGTGTGCAGAAAGCTAATATTTTTTAAATAGTTCTTAGAAATACACATACCAACAACACGCACAACTTTAGATTATTATCAATACACGCGCGGTAGTCGTTTCATTATACAATTTTATTACACGTTGACCTTTGTCCATCTGTTACAACACTTATATTGTTTTTTCTATCTAGAAGGCAAAAGAACGCTTATAAAGTTCCAACTTAAAAATTATGAGATTATTATGGACGAATTTCGGCCACAGTCCACAGGGCGACCTCTGAGTATTGTTAATTCTGTGTACTTTGTTTCAAATGATAAGTACAAAAGTTGTCTTCCTTTATAAATAGTACCTGGGTAACCGAGCTTTGCTCAGTGTTCTGGTAAATTGAAAAATAAATAAAAAGAATCACATAATATTCGAACATACCACATTCCGAATTTCCGAACATAGCAAAAAGTGCAAACCAAACACCAATCAGACTGACACAATAGTATCTAAATTATTGAAATATTTACAAACTATAAAAGTAGGTAAGTACTAAAAAAAATAATAACTACTCCAAAACTTAAAATGCTACAAAACAAAGAAATCTCCCAGGTCGTCCCCACCAGGCAGAGTACCTAGAAGACTCAAAGAGTTTCCTCGCTGGATTGCGATACTTATTCTCTGGGCCAGGTAGGTGCCGGCTCTGGGGTCTCGGGTGGCCTCAATGAGTTTTTTGGAGATTTCTCTGAAAAGTTTGTGCGCACCCAGGCCCCATGCACCTAGGGTTTCAACCCCAAACGGTGCAAATATGAGATCCCCACCAATGTTCTCATACTTGGGCCGCTTGAGATTTTCCGCCTGATTGGCGGCCGCACCTGCAGAACTCGAGGTGCCCTGGACATGGGACGAAGCAAGTGTATCGACGCAAGTAGCGTCCCATACAAGAGCCCGTCCCACTCTCCAAGGGACCAGGGTCATACCGTCTGGTCTCTTGCCATCGTCGCGAATATATATAATATATGAATAATATATTAATAATAATAATAATTAATAAAATAATAATAATAATACTAATACCATATTATTGATAATTATATTGTTGCACGACAAAACAAAAAAACTGTAATAACTTAAAAATGCGCTGTTTCCTAGATAAGACCTAGCTAGATCAATTTTTCTCTCCTAAAACTCCCTGCATACTAATTTTCTTTGTATTTATATTTAATACTTAAAGCCATTATCGAGATACTGTTTATATACTAACAAGATTGTTTCGTTTAAAGTATAAGATACTAGCTATTTCCCGCGGCTCCGCCCGCTTAAATATAGTAAGTATCACACGGGAATACTATACTTTTTCGGGATAAAAAGTAGCCTAGGTTTACTCAAGATCCTAAACTACTACCATACCAAATTTCATCTAAATCCGTTCAGTCGTTTTTGCGTGATAGAGTAACAAACATCCATCCATTCACTCTCACAAACTTTCACATTTATAATAGTAGTAGGATAATCAACCTTTACCAAACCAGTATTTAGAACAATGTAACTAAATTGTCTCCTCAGTTAAAATATGGTAAGTGTTCTCGGCGAATGCAAACCTGATAAAAGTTCATTTTAATTATTTATTAATTATTTATTAATATTTGTCAAGGAGAGAGATAAGCTATATTTAGTCATTGTCAATATTAATAATAATCTATAACTGTTCCGATATTAAAAATCCATTTGCATTAAACATGTTGTAACATGTTTAAGTAAATCAGGTTTGTGTTATATTTTACTCGGCCGCAAAGTGTAAATAATATTTTTTGTTAAAAGAATGAGGAATATCGTCCAGAGTGCCTGTTTACATATTATGCCAATTTGTTGAATAAATCATCATCATCATCATCCTATCGCCGCCCACTGTTGAACGTAGGTATCCCCCAATGAGCGCCAAGCATCCCGGTCTTGGGCAACCCTCATCCATCCGCTGCCAGCCACTTCCAGTCTTCAAATAACAGCCACCTTTTTCGAATAATGTACTACTCTACCAACTAATACTAGCTGCAATGCAGATTAAGTACTGAGTAAGTAGTAATTATTAATAAGTGTCATCTAACAACTAATAGTAATATCGGCTAATTTCATAACATAGTATGTTAGTACAATAAGAAAAGTCCTATGTTAAATAAAATAAAAATAACTGTAGAACGTAACTATCAACAGGATTTTATCAAATTTCTTCAAAAGTTACTGTCCAACTTGATCAAAATAATTTGACTAAAGAGTATTTAGCATGACCTATAAGCTTCGGAAATTTAAAGATTCTAACTGTCATAGTTTAGAAATGCCAGGGGTGGACCAACTTGCAACCACTTTCGAGGCCGATTACTCAAAAATGGTTCACGTCATTAAAAAGTCATGTACGGAACCTCGCCTTTATTTACAAAGACCTATTCGATTATTTCGACGACACGATGGGGTGCGAGCACTTCACCGCCGCCGCCGCCTTTAAAATATAAATATATTATTTTTTATTATGCCAAAAACATAAATTATAAGCAATATATGGCTGTGCTCGTTAGAAGCTCGGAAAGACTCGGACGGACGGACGGACGGACGGGCAGAGTGAAACTATAAGTATTCCTTGTAATACGGAAACCTAAAAAGCCATTCAGATCTCCTAGTCTTCTGACTTCTTAGAACCTACTACCTATATATTCTAACAATTTACACATTGTAACGATAGCCCGGGTTACGTTGTAACTATGTATTTCGTAATCTGTGGCCCAGGCTAATACCTGCGCCTGACCGCTGGCAGGAAGCTTATACAGCCTCCATAGACAAGTTGGCTCTTCCAAGAAACATTCATCTGTTTACTAAAACAATGCACTGCAAAGTAATCGCATTTAGTTTTAGGCCAGCCAATCTATACACAGAAACTTATTGTATGAAAATACCCATTTACCAACCCTGGTCCTACGACCAGGGTTGGTAAAACTTGGAGCTTTATCGTTAAAAAACGATAAGAAATATTTCTTATGTGTCAGCCCTGCGAGCAACCCGGTAGCTAGGAGGTCACTTCGAAGGTGATCGGGAACCTGCCCTTTAAAGCCACACCACACCGTAAAGGGATAGTTGTACTACGCGGAATTAAAAATTCTGTTCGTCTGCCCTTTAATGTTAAACTATCGTAAGTTTTATAACAGCAATACAGCCAATCGAATAGTGAAGTCTTTAAATAACACAGGTTTTTGTAAATATCAGTAGCTACTAAGTACTTTGTTCCTGTGGACCTTTCCAATAAAATAAAATAATTGATATTTTCTGATTTGTTTTACTCAAGGAATTTCTTACAATTTTATTATATATTTTATTAAAGAATAGTATAGTAATATATTTATATTATATATTTATTATATAATATAAATATATTACAATTCGATTTAAATAAATTAATAAAGAAATAACAGTTTATTTGCTAGAGCGCATTTACATGTAAATAATATACTTAAATGTTAAAATCATATCACTCAACTAAATGAATATTATGCAAATGTCAATAAATAAAATTTATGTTATTTATTAATTTTATTTAAAAATTATATAATTTAATGTAAAAAAAAAAACAAAATATAAAATTAAAATAACCTAACCAAGAGCATGTGGGACATGAAGGAGGGTTCCGTAAATATCACGAATAATAGGTTTTTTTTAATTACTTCAAAAGTTACTATCCTATTTTGTTCAAAATAACTTTTATAAAGAGTTTTTAGCATGATCTATCAGCATGGAAAACTTACAAGTTTATATCTCCTATAGTTTAGAAATGCTAGCGCCCCCCCCCCCCCCCCCCACTCCCCCCTACTTCCAAACCACTTTGGAGGCCGATTACTCGAATATGGTCGACTTTGTAAAAAAGCCATGTATGAAATTTTGCATTTATTTTAAAATACTTGTTCAACTATACCCCACACGATGGGGTAGAATGAAACCATTTATATTCATAATTACAGAAGCTAGAAGCGCGGATAGTCAGACAGTCAGACAGACGGACGGACAGAGCGAAACTATAAGGGTTCCTTATGTATTACGGAATCCTAAAAAGGAAGAAAACAATACTTCTATGTCAGATTTAATACTAGTATTATCTTTTTTTATTTAGAAACAAGTAGGTATCCACATTATATTCCAATTTCCTTTAGGTCAGAAAATGCTTACATTGACTTGTGTTAATAAGGTTAATAAAAAGACGGTATTCGGTAAGTATACAATCCTTACTAATATTATAAATGTGAAAGCGTGGATGTTTGTTACACTTTCACGCAAAAACTACTGAACGGATTTCGATGAAATTCGGTATGGTAGTGGATAGTTAGACTCTGGATTAAAACAAGGGCTACTTTTTATCCCGAAAAAGTAGTGTTCCCGAGGAATACTATACTTACGCGGGCGGAGCCGCGAGCAACAGCTAGTATCTTATACTTTAAACGAGACGAGTTTCTATATACATATATAATCGGTATCTCGACAACAGCTACAAGTATTACCATGAAATTTAGTATCCAGGGAGTTCTGGGGGAGAAAAATCTATCTACGTCTTATCCCTTAGAAACTGCGCATTTTAAGCAATATGTGTTTTTTTCGTCGTGTAACAATAACATATCAATAATTTCGACTCTCTTACGTCAGTCTGATTGGCAGCTTGGTATACTTACCTACGTATAACTTTTGCATTATTTAGAAATTCGGAATGTGGTGGGTTCGAATCCCGGTAAGATAAATACTTTTGTGATTCATATCATTTCTTTTCCCTTTATATTTTTTTTATTTATTTTTATTATTTATCGTTGTATAGCTACTAAAACATCGAGCAAAGTTCGGTCTCCCAGGTACTATTATATAATACATAGACTACGGATCACCTATCATCAGAGTTCACAATAAAAACTTATAAAGGTCACCTTATTTATAGTCGCCTATTAATCTCCGCACCACACCGTGACTCCTCATCAGAATACGCTTAAAAGGCAAATAAAAGTGAATAAATAGCAGCTCTATATAAATATAATACTTACTAGCCTTTGACCGCGGCTCAGCCCGCGTAAATACAGAATCCCACGAGAAAACTGTACTTTTTCGGGATGAAAAGTAGCCTATGTGTTAACCTAGAGCTTAAACTACTGCCATACCAAATTTCCTCAAAATCCCTTCACTAGTTTTGCGTCAATGAGTAACAAACATCCATCAATCCTCACAAATTTTCACATTTATAATTATAGTAGTAGGATGTACTACATTGATTTGACTCTACCTAGAGCTCCTCTGCGGTGTACCGAGAGCCAGCACTTACAAGTTAGGATGTAAGCGATATATTTTTTATCTATACAGAAAAACTTACAGCTATACATATAACAATATCATAACAAAATTGAAACAAAAAGCCATTTAAAAGTTTTTATAGATTTGTAAGGTGACTACTGGTTACTTTCCATGGGGGACAACCAATTATATTGATTACGTGCCTTTTCCCACATAATATTATTTGTTTTAGTACTCGTTAAAAATTTCGACATACCCATAAATTTACAATTTCCAAACAAAATTGCTTATTCGATCTGGATGTTTCCTAACCAGCAATTATGTTCATAATAGAATGTCGAAATTATTGAATCTTCGGCATCGAGTTGATATGATTTCAAAATTTTTACCACACGCAATACCTTTAGCAACTAACTAAACTGTTTCTGATAATTCATAAAATAATTTCAATAAATAATTTAAATTTATTATATAAGCTGCCAATATCTTTTATCACAATCTTTTGTGGTGACAAAAATAAAATGTAGAGACATTCTATTATGCGTGAGGTCACAGCTTCGATTTTATTTAAGATGGTCTTACGCATACCTTACAATATACAACAAAAGTTCATAATTATATTATGCTTACGAATAAATTATTATTCAAGACGATTAAATAAAGTTGATACATAAAAGTAATTATAAATTTAAATTAGCTTATAATTTTAAAACATTAAGTCAAGGGCGGTCGGTCGGGGAGCTTACAAGACAATATCGCTAAAACATTCTTTAAATTATTTACTTTCAATATCTACGAAAGGGTTTTGTGACCGGATTGCCTAAAAATATGATACCTAGTCTATAACCAGCTATAAAATATGCCTCAGTACAAATACTTTGTAAGATTATCCCACGGGTTACTTAACAACGGTTAATACAGTATCCCACGGGACCACTGTACTTTTCGGGGATAAAAAGTAGCCTTTGTTTTAATAAATTGAGCCTAAACTACTACCATACCTTTCATCGAAATCTGTTCACTAGTTTTTGCGTGTAACAAACATCCATCCATCCATCCATCCATCCATCTATCCATCCTCACAAACTTTCAAATTTATAATAGTAGTAGGTTTTTCAGGTACATATTTGAATTTTGAACTGTTACTGTGAGCAGTTTTAAACCTCTACGCTGTAACAACTGAACCGCTGTGGCGAATATAAGTGTACCCCTGCGATAATTTAGTGCAGCTTACGATACTATTACTGGAGTATTTAGAGCAGTAAAATCGTTTATCGCTCACACTACTACGATGTAATCACTTCCATCAATAGCACATCAACATCATCAACTTCAGAAGTTCTCGAAGGCCGAAGCTATCCGAGCCGAGACCTTCCAAACCGAGGCCTTCCGAGCTGAGCCTTAGAACTTTCAGTTAGAACTGACGTCAGTGCGGCCTGAACGGATTCGAGCACATACACGGGAAAAATCACATCCGACCCAACTGACGTCATTTCGGCATGAACGGATTCAGGTTCAGTTCGTTCTGGTTTGTTAATTGTAAACTCACTACACTTGTACACGATACACGCTTGCACGGCCGCGGCTCCGGCTGGAACTGAAGCGGTTTGTCAATGGTCCGTTCAGTCCATCCGTTCAGTCCAGAATTAATGTTGCCAACTTAGTTATTTTACAACGTTTTACTACTAAATTAAGTATTTTATTCCCTCCTTAGTAGGAATTTAGTTGTTAGTAGTGTTTTAGTAGGATTGAGCTGGACAGTAACCATATGCAAAATGGCCTAGGTTGGGCACATAAAAAAAAAACAAAAAAAAATTGACACCTTATCATATTAATAATACATCGTAGCATTCGTCCGTAATGTTTTTAAAACTACCCGTTTAGTTACTATATACGTAATATTTCCTAGAATATTTTAATTTGACGATAAAATTTATAATATTTTATATATTAATTCAATAATTCATAAAATTTTAATTTCAATATAACAAAACCTAAAATGCAGTTCTTTTTTGGGGGATTTAGGAACTTTTAAGTATATGGGGCCCCTTATCAACTGAGGGTGAGTTTAGACTTACTACCGAACCGAAACGCTACTAAAAATTAGGGTCTACCTAAATTACAGACTGTCACTGTATCTGTTCGGCTGAATGACAAAAACAGCTTGTAACTTGACAGCCTCTTAATTTTAAGAAGCGTTTGAGAATTGGGCGTTTATAGACATGCAGCAGCATTCAGCACAAATATTATCAAAACACCTAATTATGGACACTTAAATCTTCGAGCGCTTTGCCAAGCTTTTTAGGGTTCCGTACCCAAAAGGTAGTAAAAATCCTATCCAAGAGCATATCAGGGCATGCCTAAGGAGGGTTCCGTAACCATAAAAACGTAATAGGTTTATTTTGAATTATTTTAAAAGTTGTCCGATTTCAATCAAAATAGTTTTCCTCTTAGCATGATCTATCAGCATGGAAACTAACAAGTTTCTATGATCTCTTATAGTTTAGAAATGCCACGGGGGGGGGGCAACTTATAAACCATTTTGGAGGTCGATTATTCGAACATTGTAAGATTCGTCGAATTCCCACACAAAAGGATAGAATGAAAAAATATTTTTCATCCCCACTTTATGATGCCAAAACCGTCTTTAACTATACCAAATTTAATCCATTTATATTCATTATTCATAATTATAGAAGTTAGAAGCGCGGACAGACAGACAGACGGACGGACAGAACGAAACGATAGGGTTCCTTCAGTATTACGGTATTACTTCAGTATTTATTAACCCTAAAAAACGGGTCTCTATGACTAAGACTTCGCTGTCCGTCCGTCCGTCACACGTTGTATATCATGAACCGTGATAGCTAGATAGTTGCTGCTAGCTAGACACTTGAAATTTTCACAGATGATGCATTTATGTTGCCGCTATAATAAAATATACTAAAAACAGAATAAAATAAATATTGAACTGGCGCACCCATACCACAAACGTGTTATTGCCGTTTTCTACGGAATCCTTAGTGAGTCCTTAGCGAGTCCGACATGCACTTGGCCAGCTTTTGTATTACTTGCCTCAAAATATTGTTTTTGTAATCCAATAAATATGTTGTTACCAATATATGAAGTAAGAACCACTCAAGATTATGGTTCAATCTTGAGTGTTTGTGTTTTTAGCACTCAATAGAAATTATATTTTTAGGGTTCCCATTTACACGGGGACAAACGGGAATCTATTACTGAGACTTCGCTGTCGGTCTGTCCATCTGTCCGTCTGTCTGCTACCGGGGTGTATCTTGTAAACCGTGATAGCTGACATAATTATGAAATTTTCACAGAAGATGTATATGTTGCCACTATAACAACCAAATATACTAAAAACAGAATAAAATACATAATATTTAAGTATGGGCCTCGTATGAGCGATATTAATAACGGCAACAGGTAGACGCTTGAAATATTAGGTCTTTACCTATGGAAATTGCCGTTTTGTATGAAAAAATTTAAACGAATTTTTTCATGTATTTTTTATTTGTATTAATCGAAGTAATCACCCATCAATCAATCAATGCATCTTTGCCAACGCAGTAGCAGTTTATTGATGCCCTTCTTAAAGAGATCAGCTGGATGGGAGGCAACAAAGTCTTTGCCTCTCGGGTATTTATTTTTTTTCCCGCCAAGAAGTTATCCAAATTCTGAAAAAAGTAGTAGTCTGTAGGCGCAAGGTCTGGTGAGTAGAGCGGATGACGGAGAGCTTCCAACCCCAGTTCTTGCAACTTGGAGACCGTCTGCTGTGCAGTATGAGGTCGCGCGTTGTCGTGCAGGAGCAGCGGAGACGAGCGATTGACCAATGCTGGTTGGAGATGTGCCAGCTTCTCCATCATTGTGTTCAGTTCTTCACAGTACACATCTGTAGTAATGCTCACCCCGTTTGGTAAGAAGCTGTGATGAATCACACCGGCGCTAGACCACCAAACAGTGACCATCACTTTTCTAGGAGTAAGTTTTCGTTTAGGGCATTGTTTACGTGCTGAACCAGGATCCAACCAACTTGCTGAGCGCTTGCGGTTATCAAACAGAATCCAGTTTTCATCGCACATAACAATGCGGTTAAAAATTGCTTCATTTGTGTGTCTGTTGAGCAGTGCAAGGCACGTCTCAACGCGTACTTCGCGCTGGCGATCATTGAGTTCGTGGGGCATCCATTGGTCAAGCTTTTTTACCTTGCCAATTTGACGCAAATGGTTGGTCCATTTGTTTTGACGTTAACGTCGAAAGCTGCTGCTAATTCAGCCGTAGATTGTGTATCATCAGCTTCCACAATCGCTTATAATTCGTCATTGTTGACTAAAGTCTTCGGACGACCGCGAGGTTCATTTTTCAGGTCGAAATTTCTAGAACGGAAGCGAGCAAACCAATAACAGGTGGTACGTTGGTTTGTAGTGTTAGCTCCGTAAACGTCGTTGATGTTGCGTGCCGCTTTTGCCGCGTTGCTGCCACGACGGTACTCATATTCCATAATTACTCGAATTTTTAACGTATCTATGATGACGAAAAAGATTGAAATGCGATGAAAATATAACACTAATCAATAAACAAATGACTACCTTTGGAAAAAGAATTCCATGTTTTTAAAATAAAATTAATTTGAAATTAGAATTCTTAGCCAAACAAAAATTATTTTGATTTGAAATGGCCAGTACTGCAGGACGGCAATTTCATAGGTAAAGACCTATTATTAACTGATAATTGAGATGTATATTCTTTTTAAAAATAAGTAATAAAATTAATATTTAAAAGGTGTTTTTTCGCTGTTTTTTTGCTCGATATTTACGCTAGTGCTCGATATTAGTATTAATAGTTGTATAGATTGTACGGTATATGTACGGAACCCTACGTGCGCGAGTCCAACTCTTACTTGCCCGGTTTTTTTGTCTAAATATGTCTTCTATGTTTGGAAAGCATTGCCTAAAGTTACAAGATAACAAAAATTTTATACATAGCTATATTTACAAAGTCGTATGAAAAATAGAAAAACGGTTATCATATTATATATTTCTGCATTAAATTCGTGTGGTTTTACTAGTTTCAACAGGGTAGAACGGAGATTGTAGAGCTAATACGCCATCTTGGAGTAATGACAGAAGCGTTATTATTAATTACCAGCTATTAAACGATAATTACAATAATAGTATGGACGTTTACAGTAAATAAAATGATTTTTTATATAATTAATAAAACCACAATCACGTTTAATTATTATTCTTTGTTCTGCGACTGTGACTAATGTAATGTGCGTTTCGAATCGCATAACGTCGTAGATTCGACGTCACATGCAAAGATTTCACGATAGTCGTCATATGTTTGAAACGTCATTTCACGCGTGCATTAATAAAATGAAGAAGAATCGATCAAGAATTGTACAAAGACCCATCGGCCATCAACTTAAATGTCCCAGGAATCAAGCCACTACTGACGTAATAGGACAAATGAAGAATCCGAGAAGACTAGGTCCTTTATTTGTCTGCTAACTAGTAACTATACTAATGAAAACAAAATTCCTACCTCAGATCGGCAACTTGTGGGTCTCTGGCCTACCACATGACCATGGGTCGTAGTAATTTCTGATCAACAGACGATCCCTCTGCTCGTTTGCAGGTCTTATTCTGTACAAAAAAAAATACCTTGAGATACTTCTCTTTCTTTAGTATGCTCGACAGGGATCAGATTATTAGGAGGATAAAAAAAATTGCTGGGCTTTTGACGTTAGGTCGAATGTGACCTTGAAACTTAAACGAATAGGTAACCCTAGACATCAGGCCATCCATCAATTGAAAACATTTGATTGAAGCAAAAACATTAATGTCAATAAATGTTGTCAATTAATATGCCTTTTAAATGTACCAGTCCAATTACCATCTATAAATTCTAACACAACGTACTTACCAAATATTTGTATGTGACGATGCAGTCTGATTTTAATATTGTTTTGGATTTGCTTAATTTATTATCTACTTGTTCACATCAGTGACCTCATTATATAACCATCATCTGTATACATCTATCTGTATACACCACTGAAGTTCTCATTACTATTGGAGGCTTTCCACATTCTACTGAATGTGAGTAGGATACTGCAAGAGCATATTCAATCATGCCTACTCCGTGGCAGACTTACTAGTCACGAGGACTCAGCAGGACTGAGGTATTCATTCAAAGATTTGTTAGATAAACAAACAATTAGGAAACAGCACCGAAAACATCCTGCAGTTTACTTCTAAAATTGTCCCGACGTGACGCGACTGTGAGCTACTTTTCACGGCACTAAGGCATATTATAATACAAGTTATGGGTGACCATCCTTTTGACTGTATATTGGGATTTGGGACATTCCGAATAGATGATGATGATGAGCGGAGTCGGTGCGATGTTATCACGGGCTATTGTATTTCAAGCGCCACGCTGAGCGAGGCGGCGAGCTACGTGAGCGACATACGACACTGACCCACTAATGTATGCGTGATGGTGCTGGTCCGGCGGGTTCCGCACCATTTTAATTAATTTATGGGACTCAATTTGGGAAACCGACATGTTGGTATATTCCCGATGTCCCCACTATTTGTCCACCACTGATGGACATCGGGAATAAAAGTAGCGAAGTACTATTTTCTCGATGTCCACCAGTGGCTGGGGACATCTGAAATAGACGGACATGATAGGTATTGATTACAGCTGCATGTAGGTTAAATTATTGCAAAAATTGAATCCATTATAATCTTTATTAAATTGACACGAAATTAAAGACAGCTCAATGTGAACCAGGTTCACGATTTTTCCAAAACTATCTGTTGCCCGCGGCTCCGTCCGCGTACATATACGGGAACACTGTACTTTTAACCGCAATAAAAAGTATCCTATGTTTTAATCCGAGCTTAAACTACTACCATACCAAATTTCACCAAAATCCGTTCGGTAGTTTTTGCGCGAAAGAGTAACAAACATCCATCCATCCTCACAAACTTTCCAATTTATAATATTAGTAGGATTCAACGTTCAAAAACTTGAAATGACGACTTTTCGACAGGCTACGTTAGACTAGGCAGGAAAATTAGTAAATTAATTGCAATATTTTGACCACGAGCATAAAATATGTGTTAGTAAATAATCAAACCTGTTTAATTTATTTTCTGTCTGATTATACTTTTCTCAAACATTGAATATAAACGAGAGTTTAGACTTGAACTTATAGTCTACGCTTCACGCAGTTATTAGAAGTAAATCTTAAAAGTTTTCTGTCTTCTTCGGTTTTTAATTCTTATCACGCGGATCCCTAACACGTTTAGTTTATATATCGACTCGCATTTCAAAATATTTCCCATGAGAGGACATAAGACACTAATAAGCTTAGCCGTATGAAATACTATATCTTGACTATATCATAAATTACAATTCCGCAATCTGCACTGTGTTCAGCAACTCATTTTCTAAGAATGACTTGAGCCGTATGTGCGTTTTATATGCTTACTGAAAAACATTCACACGCGTAAAATGATCGCAAAGTTACAAAGAGTATTAGAAAACAACTTTTTATGGTTCCGTACCTGATGGGCAAAAACGGGACCCTATTACTAAGACTCCGGTGTCTATCCGACGCGTCTGTCTGTCACCACTCGGCTGTATCTCATGAACCGTGATAGCTAGACAGTGTGAAATTTTCCCAGATTATGTTTTTCTGTTGCCTCTTTAACAACAAATACTAAAAACACACTAATAATAATTATTTAAGTGGGGAAGTTAAGGAGTGTATGGGAACATACAATATTTTTTCTTTTCTTTCAAAAGTGGACTAAAGAATAAGGATTATGGCCAGTCTAATTTATAATTTACCTACAACTTTCAATCACGTTTCATTTTGTTAACTGTGCAATAAGTTCTATTATATATAGCTACATAACTAATAGCATAAAAGATTGTTTCACTAATATAATCTCTCTAAGTAATAACTAATAATCTAAGTAAGTTTGTACACGTAAAGTGGTCCAGTTCCGACGTCATTTATAAGATAAGGCTAAGTTAGCTTCCAAGAAGCTTGGTGTTCTAAACAGGTCGAAGCAGTATTGCACTCCGGCTCAGCGCCTGCAACTCTACATAAGGCGCAGGTTCGGTCTCATATGGAATACTATTCTCATCTCTGGCCAGGAGTACCAAGATACTAGCTTCTCTAGGGGACTCTTTCAAATCGCCTCGTCTCCTTGGCACTACGTAGAGATGTAGCCTCGCTCTGCATCTTCTATCGGTTATATAATGGGGAGTGAGTGAGTGAGTACTTGTTCGGACTTATACCTGCTGGAACTTTTCGCCACCGTTCCACGCGGCAAAACTTCTTGACCTCCTCATCATCTTTATGAGTGGCAATCATCCACCGTGCGCTTTTCCCGGAGTTTTCTGCGGCGCGCCAGAAACCTCTGGAATGAACTGTCGCCAGCGGTATTTCCGGCAACGCACTTACGACTCTGATGCTGCGTGTTCATCTGACACATGACACGCAGTCACACATGCAGGGTATCCATGGGCGACGGTAATGACTTTCCATCAGGTGATCCGTCTGCTCGTCTGCCCCCTATTTATTTCATGAAAAAAGTGGCGATTTGTACCTACAGGATGTGTCCTATTTCCTGGTGATGATGAACAACAATAGTCTAATTTTGCCAAATCGCATAATCTGATACACATGAGGTGACCAAATAATTATCAAAGTTTTTGTTGTTGCATTTGCCTTCAGAATGCTTAATTGCAGACTGATGATGATGATTATGACGACAGTTCCCGTAAGGCTGGTGTGCAACAAGCGCATAACACTGCCAAACGGGTTTGCTCGCAACGCCGCAATAAAAAGTTGTCCGGGAGACGTGGTGGGATTGACCGCACACTCGGGGCAGCGGAGCGGGAACTTTTAGCTATATACTAATACTATGGGTTCTCGACTACAAAGAGTTACTACTTACTTGGAAGCATGATATTATGGTTTGATATCATCGAGGTATAATCGAGTCAAAGTGCAGAAACATTACAAATTACTGAAGAAATAATGATTAACACTTATCGTTTAGTAGATGTAATATTGGAAAAAGTGATTTAATCCAAATATACTTAAAATTTCATTTCGTTCTCATGATTTTTACTTTAGGAATTTCACCATCATCGTCCAAAGTTTACCAAGTAGTGAAATATCCTTAAGGTCACCAGCCGACTAAGTCGACTAATTAATATTTCTTTATGCAATTCCGCTCCGCTCATTAGCTTGACCCGGGCTTAGGTGCGCGGGCGGGTTATACCTCGATTGGTCAAACCAGCTCTAAAATTACAAGTTTTTGCGTTTGTTCACCGTTCTGGTCACTTATTTTTTAGCACTTCCTTGCCAAAATGTATAATAAATACTCGATTAATATGGCTTTGTGTTCACCTTGTTACTATGCATTGGTACTTAATGAGTAATGACAATGCGTTAAAAACCTAAAGTAAGATTATTTCTTTATACTGCTTTCTATAAACTTCAAAGTTCAATCAATTCTGAAATTTTAATTCAATCAAATCCTCTTGCTTTTTACCCGGCTACGGCGAATCCAAAAGGAAGGGTAATGAGTTTTGGCAGTCTATGTATGTACCGTGTATGTTTGTATGTATGTATCTTTTGTATAATTATGTATGTTATTTCCAACGTGGCACCTACTGATCCGATTTTAGTGAATGAGGATTAATAGATTCGTAATAACTAATAATAGCCCGGATAACACAGGCTAGTAAAAAAATATATTATATAGTTATTATTTAGATCAACATATTAATCTGTCACTCATCAGCTATTGTGGGTTAATGGTACTTACTAGTAGTTAACTAAGTATACAGTATTAGCCTATTAACACGTAATTTATTAAATCTGTGGAATCAGTCTCAGTTTAATTTCAATTACCTAATGTTATTTTATTTGATCGAAACTCACGAAACAAATTAATTAATTAAATATTAGTTATTATATTGCCTACAATAATATTCGGACCGGCAAGTAAAAATTAGGTACCTACCCAATATTCAGACTTCCACAGACCACATATTTTTAATTTAAATGTGCCTTATTATCCGTAATATGTAAAAATACAATGAGACATTATTTTGGTCGAATTTAATGTTTTTTTTTTATATATGGCTTCGGCATATCTTAAAACCATTTGCCAGTGTCAAGTAAAAAAGGCGGGAAATAGATCTTTCGTTTCAATTTTCAACACTGTATTCCTATATCGTCAAGTCTAAAGTCTAGTCAAAGTCCAAATAAATAGTCAGTACAGTCCATGAGACATGTCAGTCGATTCAGTAAAGTCGTAGAAGCTTTACTGAAAGTTCCTAGGGAGTTTTGGCGGGAAACACAAAATAGCACGTTTTTAAAAGTTGTACCACTTGCCCACACTTGTGCACGTTAACGAATATTTAATGGTTAATATTCTACCAATATTACACATTAAGAACCGAAATAACACAAATTTATGAAGAAATACCAAATCCACTACATCACCCATTGAACACCCCGGCAAAACTCCAAACATTATTTACGTTTAAATTAAATTGGATTTGAAATAGTCTGTACCTGACTTAATAGCTAATTTTTCAATAAGTATGGAAGTAAAATTAAAAAAAAAAAGTAGAAATAAAAAAGAAAGAACGTCGTCGTGATCTTGACGCTTTGCTTTACGCCCGCGCCCGTAAAAGAATGAGTAACAGAGACATTAATAAAAGTATGTAAATACTAAGTAGTCCATAGACTTTTTGCGTTAGGTGGCAGTGAATCAGACGTAGAAATGTCATAATTGACCAATGACGTATTTAAGCTGTATTCACAATTATTAACCAATTATAGTAACTAGTAAAGGAGTCATTATTTAAAAAGGAGAAGAACTAGTAAGCCATTTTGACATACTATGTGCGCCTCATGTACGCATTATTCATTTCCTTCTTAACACGAGTAGACTATAGTAAGTTTCATTCTAAACATGAAAGTTTAAAAACCTATTGTAGAAAACTGATCATAATATTTAGGGCAAGAGTCCATTCCAATCCAAGGGCAGAAATCCATTCATTATCTTTAATGTAAAATAACGTCAAAACGAGAAACATAATGAGAAGCTTTTTATTATTATTTCTTTTTTTATCATCGCGTTGTTGTGCCGGCACTCGGCCGCGGCAGTGCCGGCCGAGTCGTGCAACAAAACATTACGATCGTTCCCGAGGACACACGAGTTCACCCGAATGGAAAACGAATCTCGTTCCAAAACGTGATCGTGCTGTTTGATTTGAAAACAAAATCCACCCGCCTTGCCGGCTCACAAGTTGCGGGCGAGGCCGGAGGCGAACCAAATCGCGGGTTCAGTCAGTACACAAGCGTGATACGGAATGAACGTGTGGTGCGTTTTGCGCGGACGTTGACTTTGCGGTTTATATTTTTCTTGCGCTTAGACAGCCAGAATTTGGAACCGTTTTGGAATTATAACGGAGAACAAAAAGTTTAATTTATTAATATTATGATACCGTTCGCGTAAAGTTTGACCAACATTTGTGATTTTCCGTATAGACGCAAAAAGTGACGACTTTTCGAAATAAAGAACAGTTTTGTACATTTTCGCACTGCCTGCGAAACTGTGTTCAAAAATTTATTTAGCTAGCCCAATCGTGGAGCATACAATAAAAAAACATTGCCCTCGGCCAACTAGTTCGGACTCAGTCTGTGGTCATCGAACGAAAAACAAAAACGCAACGATATTCTTGAATTATTTTCATTGCCCGTTCAAATAAACAGTTTACAAAAATTCTCGTCGAAATTATCGTGAACTTTTTATTACTTCAAATTAAAGTGAGATACTTGACCTAACCCGTGCTAAGTGTGTAATCAAGAAAGAAACGCAAATTCAACTACTAAAACCTGGATCGGAATTAGTGTCCTTTGATAAACAATGTCTACTGCTATAATGCCTCCGTCTGCGCTGTTCGAATATGGTGATCTGTTCTTGAAGGTAAGACCAACGTGCTTATTGCTATGTCAAGTTATAATTTTAGATTGTACCTTCATTTTGATACCTTCACCTCAGACCAAATTTATTATTATTTGGTCTGAGACCTTCACGTGCGAAAGAATTAATTTAGATATATTATTAAGTAGCTTTTTAGGACAAAAATGTATTTCTGATGTCATGATACATTTCAAAATTAATGTAATATAATAATAACATGTAAAAAAGTAGTATGAACATGTTGGGGACATGTTGGGACATTTTGTAACGCAGGCATTTTCCCATGATCTAACTGAAGGCTGAATAACTTCTTCCTGCATGATTATTCCTCAATTAAGATACTACAGTAAGGGTGATTGTTATGTAGGACTTGACACTTGTAGGTTTTTTTGTTAAGTTTTCATAAAGTGCTCAAATGCCTGTAAAATGAAATATATATATATATATACAAAACAACATTCTTCAAACTGATAATAAAAATGCGTGCGTACCTACTCGATATAAATTTTTAAATTTGCAACAATATGAAAATCGAGGAAAATAATACAGTCTACCTGTATCTACTTCAATAAGTAAGGTTGTCGAAAATATCTCGAACAAATACATATTATTATTTATTTTATACTTACTGGCAGTACCTTTATGTATTTATGTATTCATAAAACATTGTCTTGCACGACTGTATTTATATTTTAAATAGGCTTAATAAGTAATATTACTTTTATTTATTATGGTCTTTAGTACCTCTATCTATACAAAATATTATTAAATGTATTTTTATCCATACATTCAAAAGCTGTTATATTTTAATACGAATTCTACTAATACCGGGACCCTGCATCTCGTGAACCGTGGTACCTAGACAGTTGCAATTTTCACAGATGATGAAGGTATATCTGTTACCGCTTTATGTTATAACAGCAAATACTAAAAACTGAATAAATATTAATAACGGCAACAGGTAAAAGCTTGACATATTCACTGAATATTAAGTTATCTAATATTCTCTTTTAAAGTAAATTAGTAAAATTAAAATAAATAATATTTTTAAGGGGGCTCGCATACAAATGTTTTTTTCGCTGTTTTTTATAATAATTATATTTTATTATTTTGCTCGATATAAGTACTAATATTTAATAAGTTGTATAGCTAATGGTACGGAACCCTCCGTGGGCAAGTCTGCACACAGCCGGTTTATATCAATGGCCAATGGCCATCTTCACCCCTAGGCCCATAGGTGGACCATAATATTCTCCTGACAAAATATTAGATACCTTGTTAATAGTAGGCTTATTTTACAATTTTACGAAGTCTAACCTAAAACTAAATCTTTGAACTATTTTGCTGTCGACGACATAATTTATGTCAATAGCAACAAATAATAATAAATACAATTTGTCCCTTGTCCGCTATAAAACGCGGAACGCTTATGCTTAAATATTCGCGTATTTGCTTGCTTGTATAATTAAGCATTTTTATATTTTGCATAGAACGTGACTCAAGCTGGTATCCCATGCTTTTTATAAGCACCAAGTGCAGTTCACCATAATTACAGTTCACGGAACAGCATGTTGCAATGGCTGGCAAGTGGCAGACTAGTTCGGTGCGGTAGTGCCTATCCGCATGTGAACTGGTTTATGAAAAGTAAAAGTAAGCCCATGGTAATTGCTAACTAGTGGATTGAGGAAATCCTATGATAGAACCAAAGTGTTTTGATACTTGAGCCATATGACGAAAAGTGAATTAAGCTAAACTAGGAGGACTGTTTTGTCGTTTTAACCCGCATGTCATAAAATAACCTATTAAGTATTTATTTTGTTTTTATTTTTTGTTACCTGTTACCTAGGTAACAAAATCAATAAACCTACATATTAATTAATGAGCAAATGATAATTGAAGTCTCGGGTGACACGCCACCATTTATCGCACTTTCGTAATAAAGCAATAATATAAGATATAACTATAAGTACTTTTTTTCTACTTTCTATCCGACTACGTGAATTACATAGCCTTTGTTACCTGGGCTATTATTGCGAAATGCGAACCTATTGACATCTCTCTCATTCATTAAAATCGGATCAGTGGTTTAGGCGCTGCGGTGGAACAAATATCCACACATAGTACAATGTACATCATACATACACATACTGGCTTCGCCGTAGTCGGATAAAGAATATAATATATAAAGCAAAATAAACTCATTGCGCAAGAAATCTACATTATATTTCAGTCATAGGTATTGTTAATTTAATTTTCAAAGGTTTGTACAGTTATTTCATTTTTTTTAAGTTAATTTTGCCATAATTTTCTTTTTGCGTCTAACGGTGCTTTTATTTATTTAACGCAGTTTTTAACGCAGTTTCTAACCCCACCTATATATCTAAGTAAATTTACACGGATCTCGTGATGTTAAACTCCACAACGAGTCCTTTTAAAATCTCGGCAGGGGTGAAAAACAGACTTGTAAGTGGTGTGACTGGTGTGGAGGGCTGATACCGTTTAAAATACTACTTTACCTTATTGCAGTAAAGTTCATTTTTGCTTGACGGTTTTTAATTTGAACGTCATTTGTAGCAGCAATCCAAAACCGGTTCTATGAACTTTATCATTAGGCTCGAAATTGTTTGCTCTGCAATACGCTACCTGCTCACAGTTTTTGTGGTTTCTTTATGTTGCGTATAACCACTTGTTGCTTGGACTGCTCCGATTTATATTCGGTGAATATACGAGGGTTGCCGGGGTTGTACATATATATTTTAGTACATAAGCAGATTGCGTAGTGTTTGTGTCACGGTTTGTACAGGATTACACTTTGCTTCGAAGTTTAGTACTAACTTGAGAATTTTTAATAGGATACTTCTACGGAAATTCTGAAGTTACAATAAAACACCATAGCTATTATAAGATTATTAAATGTTTGTTTGACATCAGATATTACAAGATAGCACGTTGTATATTATCTTCTTTGCGTAGTAGTATAAAATAAATGAAGTCGCTTCCACTGTCTGTTAGCTTAGATCTTTTATACTACTTAACGGATTTTAATGCAATTTTCTGCAATAGACAGAACGATTCAAGAGGAATGTTTATAATAATTAATCATTATATAATATAATAATAATTAATAATAACAATGTATAATTAATAATTCATTGCACTCGTGCCAAGCCGGCGCGGGTCGCTAGTTATGTATATTTAAAATATAAATTTGTAGTTGTGTAATATTTCATGCTAACATTGCTAACTTCTAGCCATTTGTGGGGCTTGAGGTTTAGTAACCTGCTTAGCTCTCAGTTGCTTACATAGCCTTAACATTGTCCGGCTTAATATTTAAATTTAATAACCTGCAGGGAAGGGTTAAAAGTTACGAGGTATTTTTGATAGGGAGAATATGTTTCGCTATTAAAGAAAGTCGTCCAATATTTCCAAATTTCCATTCAACGGCTAAAATAAAACAAAATATTATGAACTAAAATTTAGAAATGGTAGGTAGGTACTACAATAAAATTAATAATCTGACATATTATATAAGTCACAGAATAACTCTTCACCAACGGTTTACGGTTGTCAAGATCTCCTAACTTGATCATGGTGATTTGCAGTGGGAATTTTGGAAAGGTGCACGGTGGTTTATTGTTGCCTGGGCAAAAAATTGAACCGTTGAGATCGTACACCTACAACCGTCTACCTGCTGCCCCATTTACAAATACACAAACGAGTATTTTTTTATGCGAAGCCTTTTGTCCACAAGTCTTTGTTCAACAGGTACATTCTACCTACTCCCCAAATCTGTAGGTATTGTCATTTTAGGGAGGGTATTTTTCATATTTCACAGAATACTTGTTTGTTATTCAGTTTTAAATGTTTATTATTTAAACAATAACATTGTTTTAATGGCTAAAAGGAAAATGCATTTAAAATAAAATAGGTTACGTTAATTGTTTATAAGAACTTTAGGCAGTAGGTACATAATGTTATTTCTAAATTAAACATGAAACCACATATTATTACGGCAATTAAAGTGCATAAATCATCAAATGTTTCGGCAAAATTCTGAACTGCAAGTCGGTATTAAATTTAATAACTCAAGAATGCGAATTAAATAACTTGTTTAATGATTAATATTAAACAAATGAAAACTTTCACGTGGAAAAGTACAACAAATATTTACATAATCTTATAATACAGGTACCTACCTAACACACCTACTACGGAACTAATCATAATAGTTTTGTATAAAAATTTCACAGTTGGTATTAAATACACATTGCACACTTATTTTTTCACCGTATGGGCGAGAATGGTCTCCTTTACCACGTAACCAAATAATATTTCAGTGCTACTGACTTTGTTTAACTATTTGAGGTAATAGTATTAGTACTGGAACTGAAGCTACATCATCATCCATTGTAATTAATTGTATTGGAGTAAACTTGCTAAACGCCACGTGAATGTAACACGTGTGTTGATAGCGGCGCGGGCGCAGCGTTTGTATTAAGTCTCGTGAGCCCACTTCTACACTATGTAACTGCCATCATTCAAGTATCGTGGAGAGGTGCAGCTTCACATGGCTCTAATCCGACGAAACATTGTTAAAGCCATACTTGCTAGAACTGCCTAGCAGCGTTATTTTCGCGTCAGTTGCATAGTGACACCCAACTTCGGCATTCGGGTAAAAATCTTGAGCTTTTAAAGTCCGCCGTTGTATCTTGTCGTCTAATTATCTGGGATCCATTGCTGAATGACTACGGTAAAGTTTAACGTCCCTAACCGCGATAATTTTCGGCATATTCCTTAAGGGTAGGGTCAAGGGTGGTATTACATCTATCAAAGATCTTTGTCCAATGTGCAGCCGAAGACACATCCGGTGTACTACTTTTTGACCTTATTACTCGGCAATAAGGTTCAATAACGGTAGAGCGGATCTGCCGTCAATTGTATATAACGTCATCCAAGAAGTTGGACATTCTTTATAAATTATTCATCAAATAAACAAGGAAAGGAAATACAGATACAAACGGAAGGGAAAACAGATTGGATAAAAGATTTGATGAAAGATCTTGGATATTTAATATTTGATCAAGTTTCTTGTGTCTTTCGCTTTTGTTTGTATCTGTATCTCCTATCTCTGTTTATTTGACAAAGATTGTGATGAAGTCATCCAATTTCCTTGATCTAATGCATATTGGACAAAGATCTTAGAAAGTATGTAATACCACCCTAACATATAGACAAAGTAGATCTTATAGCATTCCTTTATTCGTGATAGATTTCGAGGTCGATCTATGTTATCAATTTGACAGCAATGTTCCATAATCCATTGTACGGGAAACACTGAACATAAATCGCCACCACCTGTAACTTTCCACCATTTTCGCAATCTAAACTCGAATGGTTTCTCAAATAGCCGGTTCTGGTCTCAGTTTCTCAATATAGTTGCAGATACTCGAGTGCAGTGCAAACAATACGTGTCGGTCGTGGGAGCAGATTGGTCTGTGTGTCTTGTAAGTTGTATCTATGTTCATAACTAACTAGTAAATACTATTAGCTTAAACCGAAGAGTCGAGAGTCAAGACCTCGGTGTAGCTATCGAAACAAGCAATACTTACTTACGTAATTAGTAATTAGGCATTATAATTATCTCCTGTAGCTCCTATGCTCATAACTAAAAGTACCTGGGAGACGAGAAAGAGTTTTAGTAGAACGATAAAATAATTAAAAATAAATAAAAAATTATAAAAGAAAATGAACTAAAAATAATAAAAAAAATATACGTCTGTCCGGGATTCCAACCCGAAACACCAATTAGCCAACAACGCAAAAAATCCGATGCCAACCAAGCTGCCAACCGGATTCGACTATTAGAAATCGAAATCATTCATATTTTACTACGCGACGCAAGAAATAAATCAATTAACTTAAAAATGCGCCGTTTCCAGGGGTAAGAATAAGATAGATCAATTTTTTTCTTTTACGAAACTCCCTGCATACCTAAATCGACAGAAATACTTGCAGCCGTTTCCTGGATTCCGATTATATTTATATTATACAAGATTCGCTCGTTTAAAGTATGAAATATAACTATTAGCTGGAGAATAAGCTTAATCTACCCTGTGTCTAGTGTAGATAATTAATAGCTATCGAAATATGTAACTACCTAACTTAATTAGGCATCGTAGTTATGAGTTAATAGCTGCATACAATTAAAATTGTTTTACTTGTTAAAATGTAAATGTTGACTAGCGATAGTTGCGTTTCTTGTTACGAAATTACAGAAACACTTATGGCCGATTGCGATGATGTATGCTGCGATTAATTGCTGGCTGGAGATAAACTCGTCTCGTTATCTTTTAATTGTATAATGAATCTTCGAAAGATGTGAGAATGCGGGAAATAGTGCTTCTGACCTTAACCAACACGTAAAATTCCTATATATTTACTTTTATATATATGTAATTTACATACATAATACTTATATGTTAAAGCATATGGCTATTTTATTTAATGATTGGAACGTGTGCTTAAATGTCACTTAAATCCTAACCAAAACAATTTCCTACAGAATTGAAGAATGATCTCTATTTTTTTAATATGAACAAAGATTCGCCGATTCAACTGAAATGTGGAGTTAATTAGAAAATTACTAAATTTAAATGCAGATTTTAATTAAAATACTACGTCCTCGGGAGGAGGACATAATTGTATATGATCAATACGAGTCAAGGCGAAAATATAATTCCAAACTAAATAGTAATGTTTAGGTTTTTGTATGTGGATTGCCTTGAGTGTGTTGCCCAATGCGATGAAGTATAATCGACATTCGACATTACACGCACAGGCTCAAGATGTCGCGACCCCCGCTCGTCTATTGCGAAAACGGGTTTTTATACTCACATTTCGTATGTTTCATGGCTACCTACGCATACTACAATATGGTATAGTCATAAATACGTGCCAATGTTCAATGAAACGTAAACGAGAAGATCGGTTTCAAAACGTGCCATGCCGTCATACGTTTTGAAACCATCTTTTTACCATCCGAGCGACGCAACTTTTTTGGATGAGAAAAAACGTTCATATCGCAATTCGCAAATGTTCTGTCTTTGCAAATTTGGTGCGTAAGTATATTTTTATGATCATAGTGATCTGGCATTGAGTTAGCATTGAATATTATTTCTTAACATATTTTGACGCAATCATATTTTAAATATTTTATGAACATTTTAACCTAATGTTGTTCTTAAATACAAAACAAAATAAGTTAGTCTTTAGTGGAATAATTCTGACTGTAAATAATGCTTACACCTTAGGTTAATAACGGCGTTATTATTGTTTTATTTTAAATTTTTTGTAGAATGTAGTTATAATTATTTTTAAATTACCCAGCTAGGGGCTGAATTTTAGAAAACAATGAAATACGTAATTCATTATTTATGCCGTACTCAATTCATACGAAATATCATGCAAATATGTCCAAAGTATAAACTGTTTTATACAAAACTTTAATCACCTATTTTACCCCCTTGGGGGCTTGAATTTTGAAAAATTCTTCCTTAGTTGATACCTACGTCATATGAGAAATACGTGTGCAAAATTTAAAATTTCTAGCCTTAAGGGTTTGATCTGTGCGTTGATACATCAGTCAATCAGCTTTGCCTTTTATACACAATATATTAAATGTATGTTTGCCCTGAATTCTACTTACATTATTTATAGTATGCTTAGGTATAATAAATACCACATAATATTATATTATTATATATTATTAATTTTTTTATTATTTACCACATTCATAATCACGTACTATTTATTCAAAGTCAGACCAAAGTTATTTTTAGTATAATTCCAAAATGATGTAGAACCTAAAACACCATATGATGTTGATTGTAGTTTTTGTGAATTAATTAAGAATCAATTAAATATTACTTAACGTTATAACAGAGTTGATGTTAATTGTTAACTATCTCAATCGTTACGTTCTCGTAATCGTCTATGGTTTTTATTTTATTACTATTCTCGAAGGCTACGACTACATAATTCACGTGTTAGACTTTTAAATAAAGTGTTAATGGAATAAGTAACGCTAGTTTGTTTTCAATATTTTGATATATATGTTAAATCGGCTATGCGAAATGTATGTTAGGTTAGGTTATGCTTGATAGGTTTTTCGGGAACATTATAATATTATATATATATATATATATATATATATATATATATTATAAAATTATCTCTTTCTAAAGGCCAATCTAGACTTGCCGAGATGCTTTAGGAAACGTGAATGTAGATAGTGTCTAGCGTTTGTCTCACTCTGGCGCAGAAATTTCTCTCTGTAAGGCTAGGACTATATGATCCAGAATCCGGAATTCCGGAGAAAATTCAAAGCATTGAAAATAGAACTCTGGACTAATACAATAGAGTTGGAAATCGAACAAATGAGTTTCGAGTTGTAGATTTGACATTGACGTTTTACTGGACACTCGATTTTCAGCACTATTGTATTAGAGTAGAGTTCTAATTTTACTGCTCTAAATTTTCCCCGGCCTTACTTACGGTTTCCGGAAAATATAGTCCCAGCCTAAGTCTGGATGCAGTATTATTAGTCGCCAAATCTGCAACATACAGGATGTTGATAATGCTCACATTAGTTAAACACCAATCAGATTTAAGCACGCGATCACGTGTCTTCAATCATTATCGCTCAACGTGAACTACACGTTGCACGTTGGGAAATAATTTACGGACGTCAACTGGTAACACCTCGATCTGCCGTATTAATCTGCCAGGTTTGCCATTGAACGTGTCAATTCTAAACGGCGAACGGGACACGCATGTCTGGTATCCTCGTTTTAGTTCTCGTTTTAATAGACTGGGGATAAATATTAAGCATAAGTTATTAGTAGTTATTGTAGTAAAATATTTCTTACTATCTGGTGCCCGCACTTCGTTTGTGTCAAACTAACGGAAACGGAATCCTATATTTTAAATGAAAGCCACATATAAAAGTGGCCTAAGTTACTCCCTATCAATCCAATGAAAGTCCCGTGAAAATCGGTCCAGCCGATTCAGATATTAGCTGGAAGAAACAGACAGAGAGACGTACAGACAAAAATTAATAAAATACCGCCATATGCATTTAATGAAAAGCCGTTAATTAAAAATTACAAACAGACACTTGAATTTACTTTATTTGTATAGATTTGGAAGCTTCAAAAACAATTCTTGCAATCGAAACTCATAATAAGTAAATACCTATTACCCTGATCTTTCCTCGTTCCTCTCTAGGTAAACCTATTGTTTTATTAGCAACATGAAAGAAGCTTATGAAAACACTTATATGGCATGTAGTTTGGACACGATTGCAGTATACCCGGATTACGAAGCATTCGTAGATTGGTTCCATTACTATAACTCTCTTAGCTCTGCAATAAAGGACAATACTATATTTAATACTTTACAATAGTAGTTTTGTGTACCCAAACCATTAGTTACAATTACGTCCTCTGATAAATCATATCAGAGGTCTCGTTCGATTGTAAGCATAAACAAAGAGACGTATCTTATCGTGCGACGATAGTGGGATGCGTTATTACTAGGTACTTATCATTTTTTTAAATTAAATATAGTAAATGCCTTACATTATCATCATCAGCCTGTGATAAGCTTATAATGGTGCACGTACATATCTTAAACCTATTCATCTTATAATTCCTTGACATCTTTTCAATCTTGCTTTCTATAATAATTTATTATAGAAAGCTTTTATTTTTATTACTTTATTTCAATTCCAATGATTTTTAATTTTTTTAAATATTGTTTTTTGTATTATTATTGTATTCTGTGTTTTTGACTAATATTCTATTATTGTCTCAACCATGACATAGTAATAAATTGTGTGTATACATAATTATGTATATATACAATAATTAACAACTTAATCTTACATTTTTACTGACGTAAATTTAATAGGTTTTTAAATTTGTTTTAAGATTATTGTAATCTAATGTATCACTTTGTATATTTTACTAAATGTTGTATTGTGTTTTTTAAGAATGTGAATTTTTGTGCATGTCTTTAATTAATAATTATGTAAGCTTATGTTGTTGATATGCCAAATAAATAAATAAAATAAAATCTCTGTAGTCCTATAAAATCTTAAACATTCTTCTCTACCAATTAAGTTTTACTTTACTAACATCATAATCGAATTCTCAAACGCTACCTAAAATATAGTATCCTTTACGCCTCTTATTTTTCTTTTAAAAGTAATATCCAAGCTACGTTCCCACGAGCGTTTTTTTTCGCAACAGAAAACACTGCACTGTAAATAGAACTGTGCGCTAATCTTCTTTTTTAAAAAAAAAAGCTCCTGAGTGAATCGCCAATGTCATAGTGTGTTGACGGAGACTCTGCCTTATGAGTAGGTTTTATGAAGAAACAAGGGTACGGTGAAAAATGTGCGCTAATACAATTATTGAGCTGAAAATCGTGTATAGCTGTCAAGTCTGACATTTCACACTTCGATTTTCATCTCTCTTGTATTAGCCGCAGAGTTTTATTTACCGTGCAGTTTTTTCTGTCGCGACCACAAAAAAAACTCGTTGGTACGAGGGCTTAGTGTCTCTGCTTGGCAAACTGACAAGGACAGCGTAAGCCTCGAGTGCCTCTTAATTTAAGTACGAAACGGCCGAAGCCGTTCACTTTGTACATATTATTATGTAGCACTGAAACGACCTGATGATGATCACATAGTCACAATGGTCTACTTATTCGGCGTCTCTCGGCACGTCCGCGTCGAATGCGGTCGTGGTATGACAACGGTTACGCCATACTCCGTAATCTGTTGTCACATTATTACAACAAAAAACAGTTTCTTGCCTACTTATCTACTTTATGTAAATATAATATTATGAATAGTAATAGGGGATCGTCTCGTAGGAACTTCGAAATGAACGAGTAATGTTGAAATAGGCAAACTCGCTCTTTCATCATAATTTGTCAGTGATATTGTGAGTTGTGACCAAATGTAATAAATTTTAGAATTTAAATACGTTCGCTTACGTAATAATTGGGAGCTAGTAACTACTAGCTCCCAGATAGATACTTAACCTACCAAATAGATACTTAACCCACAAAAGATAATGATACTGTGAATTTTGATGGCAGTTTAAATAAATTTAAAGTGAAAAACAGTTTGCAATACAAATTCAAAGTTTGAACTAATGATAAAGTTAATAATAATGTACAAGTCATTACTCCTAAGCTTTATTATTATTATTTTTTAAATTAGATTCTTCTTGAAATAGCTAAATGCCAAAGAGTCGATGAGCTGCACGTGCTACGTTGTTTTTTCACCCAAAAGCCGGTGACATTGACATTGTCAAGTGTAACGTGTCATTAAATTAATTTGAGACGTAGGTGATTGAACCCGGACTTGTTTCTGCATAATACAATATGAGTTACGGTTTCTTGTCTACAACTTATTGATATTTCAGATGATGGTGAAATGGTCCCTGTTCCTGTTCGTTGTTGTCAATTGTTCGCGGTGAGCCCACAGCGACTAGTTAGCAATCTGTAGCTAGGTTGCTAGATAAGTTTCGTAAAGGAAAGTGAATCGCAGTACTAGGCCTACTAGAGAATTTCAAGTATGAATGCAACAGTCCTTGTGAATAGTGTAACACGACCTGAATGTTCTAGTTGGAAATGTACGTAACTCTAAAGGCCTGCGCAGCGTCCATGTCGAAGGTTTGAGTGCAGTTTTGGCACACATTCGCCGTTGAGCTGTTGCGTCACAGCGCCAGCGGTATCGGGCTCAACGGGCCGCGTAACACTTTTACCGCAGCACCGCTCGCTCGCGCCGCGCGCCGTGCGCCGTGCTCGACTCTCGCACCGGCGCTACCAGCTTTACATAATTATTGCATGCGAACATAATGTATTAATGTTTCAAGTTACGCAACAAAAACATTTGATACTCTGGTTAAAAAAAACAAGGTTACTTCGTGACTGTTCTACTTTTGTAAATCATATAAAATTACCCGATTAAACCGCTAATGTCCATTATCTTTCACATTTATCGGTTACACGTAACGATGTTTTTATGACCATATAATATTTTATATTAGCCAATTAAAAGAGGGCCAAGATCGTTAGAGCCGTTCCATTTCGACTTCATGGACACCCCATCGTCTAGAATTTCGTTTTTTGATATGTCTGTGGATAGCGACGAGCTCTAAGAGTTTTATTTAAATTTGAGTTGCCATACGATAGATATTAATATGTTAATTAGATAAACACACTCTCCTGCAGTCGATTAATCATTACAGAATTAGAGATCGAGAATTGGAAATCTCCTAGAAGTAAATTTAAGCGTTACATCACTGGTACCAGTGCAGGCGTCTGGGACATATCACAATTACCCACAGCAGCTGCAAGACCAGTGGAGCGGTCCCCCGACCGAAACAGACTTTCTTTTCTGTTTCGTAATGGCCGAGGAGATGTCATGGCGTGGCGCCGGCTGTTGGCGCCTTTTCATAACATCTCAATTATAAATTACCATATTCGCCAAGGGCTATAAACTCGGAATTAAAATTTTAATTTTCCTCCTCGACATCCGCGTTCTTAAATTGTGATTTTAACAAAAGCAGCGTATTATCTTACTTAATTCTATGACATTTCCTTGAAGCACTGCAAACAAAGGTTTAAAAGACAAAGCTTAAATTACTAGGCCCAGCTAAGTAGGGTAAAATATTGTTCAAAACGTCGACAAAAGCTGCTTAGGTCTAGTAAATCTGTGGCTTTTCGAAGAAAGATTCCATTAAAGAAAAACAACTAAAGAGACTAATCTCATAGGTGAAGCTTATTTAATGGAATTAAAGTTAAATCAGTGGATTTGAATTCTAGAAAAGAGTCCTATTTGACATGATTATTACGATATTTGTTTTTCTTAAAATATTACGCTGCAGCCTGAAATGTAGTCTTTGATTTTCATACGATGTTCTAAAATGCGCGACGAACGACAACGAACGTTTGAAATCTAATGAAAGGGTTTGGAAATACATATAGGTACAGCAAGCAGGATGTATCTTGCAAAACTATCGACATATCGTTAGTCGCGACTCGCGGCCCTATGTTCTATCGTAATACATTACACATTGTACATGACGCGCACGATTGCAGTTTGCATAAGCGTTGCACAAGTCGCTATTACGGCGATTATAATCCGCGCGTGCGACTTTGGCTTTCCCGCTTCTCGCTTCTTTCACCGTGGACGTGCGCGATTGACTCGCAGATTGATGGGCTCTGCAAGGGATCACTTAATCAAAATATTGTTATTTTTGATCTGCATGCAGAAATATAGTGTGTTTTACTACGATGTATTCCATTTTTCAATACCGTATGAGATCTGATAATAATAATGGGTGGGTAAATATTAGAAAAGAACTTTACTAACTATTTTTCAACTGATAACCAGGATTAATTCAAATTAAAAATGATAATATGGAAACGATTGTGAATTCCTCTTAACAATTCTAAAATAGATAATGTTACCTTTTACGTTTGTTGTGAGAGTTTGCCGTATAAATGTACGAACTTCATTAAAATGCTAATATTAAGACTGTTTCATTATAACAGGTTTTCCATTCATTAATTTACACTCTTTGTCATGCTATTTATGTAAATTGCGAGTCACCCTAATTCTACATTTGATACTGCGCAATAGGGCACCTGCGAAACAACCTTATGTGTCAGTTTTAATGAATTCCAGCTTGAGACCTCTGTGACCCTATTTAGTAATTAGTTGAAAATATGTATTTGGCATTATCGAAACACAGAGTACACTTTCTACTTGCTCATGTAATATTTAGTTACTGGGTAACCGAGATTTGCTCGGAGGTCTAGGAGATTAAAAAAAAATTAATAAGAATCACAAAAATATTTCGAATTATAATTATAATAATTTTGGGTTCGAACCCACCACATTCCGATATTCAAACTGCCAATCGGACTGACATTATTAGAGTCGAAATAATTGATATATATTCTTGCGCGACGAAAAAACCTTTTTAACTTAAAAGGGCTCAGTTTCCAAGGATAAAACCTAGCTAGACCGATTTTTCTCCCCCAAAACTCCCTGCATACTAAATTTCATGTAAATACTTGCACTTGTTGCCGAGATTACGATTATAATAATATTATATATTATTACATATATATATATATGTGTGTGTGTCTCGTTTAAAGTATAAAATCTGTTTATTGGTTTAATAATGTGTCATTTAAATAACCACAACACAACTCACACACACACATACACACCGCATATAAACACACACACAACATATTGCGTACCATCTTGGAATTTACTAATATTTTGCTTATGTTAACTTAATTCAATTATGTTTGAATTTATTTATTTGTTACCAGGATTTGTTCAACAGTCATATTGTACCTACTTGTTTTTTACGGCTTTTTCCTAGTTCCTCGAGCCGAAAACTCAGGCAGCTGTGACACAGTTAATGCTAGTACGGCTGCCGATGTTACCTTTATTGTCTATTTTGTGGAAATGTCTTTGTTACTTGCTAAATTGTATTTTGTATTATTTTAGTTGAATAATAAATAAATTTAAATGTTTTCATGTAAATTCGGGTAGGTGCTTTTTGTTTCTTTGTTACATCTTTTAAAACGATACATACATAGTAGATTTTGTAGAAGTTTCTAATGTATGTTTAGTGTTTACCCAACGCAGTGACCTCGTCGTAACTAGTTGCTGAGTGGCGATGATGAGTGAATGTACACTGTAGTCATTGTCTGAGCGACTATTATTAATCGGACGCAGTTGCATTATCGCTTTGTTTGTTACAATGGGTGCTTATTACACGCCACTATCAGTAACAGACATTTTAATAATACACGGCACGTCATTATTATTTATTATTGTGTATGTTTGTTTGATATGTTAACATAATTTATGTTGACTTCTCGAAGTAGACACAAAGTGTACAGCATACAACTCTCTTTTGTATTCTTCAAATGCTTTTTTACAAAAAGTTATTCACATGGACTAACTTTTTAAATAAGGTCAAGCTGTAAACTTAATCTTTTAAAAAGCTCTTGTCTAGTCTGTTAGGTCGAAAGCTATTGAAAGGTAAACTTTTATCTCGCGACTGGACGTGTGCGCGTGCGCGTCTATTACGTGTAACAGGTGTAGCTCGCCGCTCACGTCTGATGGCTCTCAGTGTGTCAATACGAAAGTGGCGCAGTCGGTAGGTCAGTGTCATTGCGTAACGTGCCCAATTCCGAGCGGATTACCACTACACTTCCTATTGGATACACCTGACTCGTTAGTAATGGAATCGTCCGATGTTTTGAAACGATACCCCATAATTGGAGACGTGACTAACAAAACTACAATGACATCGCAAGTAGTCTGCCAATATTATTAGATATCTTCTCTGAATAATTCATGTCGCTGAAAACCGAACAAACTAGTGTCGAGTCAAATGTCAATGTCATATTATATGACAGCTGTCGAGCATCACTCGACATTTCGATTTTCAAATCTTTGAATTTTCCCGGGCCAGCCGGATTCCGGATTATATATTCCCATCCTCAAGATTCGAACTCGCGATCATTGAGTTGCCATCTTGTAACTAAGGCAGGTATTACAATCGGGACAATCAGTTGATGACTTACCGATAAATCGTTCCGAAGGGCTCACAGGTCAAGTTTTCTCCACCTGACGGAAGCCGCGTGTAGGAAGACGGGCGTGGGTCGTCATCAGAGTTATTGAACTCGCCAAGGTCCCGTCATGACTTCCTCGTTGGCTTTTCCTCATTTTTATTGTCACGACTTTAATCTGCTTGGACTAGTAATTAGGTTGCACCTTTTCGTTCTGCAGTATTATAAACACACATCAAACAAACCCGCCTCGTGTGAATGAATTCGATAGAAACGCCTACGTGAATACTAAGTGTTGAGTTACTTTATTTCGTTGGAAACATTAAAGGCATTTAGAATATGTACCTGATTAGTTTAATAATATTTAGATGGGAATATTTGTTGATTCTGTAAAGTTAATAGTACAAACATTTCTAAAACCTAATGACGTATCACCATAAACATTATATTATGAAATCGACATTTCTTACATTATATTCATACTACATATAAAATGACTTTATACACATACATAACTGCGCTGCAGGAGACATTATCCAGTCTAATGACTCTAACTATATTATTTTTAATTTGTTAAAAGTAGACATGCATTGGTTCTTGCTGTGTAATATTAATAATATTTCTTACTTATGAAATAAATAGAGAGGACAAAATTGAACTCAATTTTAGTGTTGCTGGTCTGAATAAAAATACAAATAAAATGTATCCTTAGCAGTTAGTTAGCTGGGTAATTGGAATATATAATTTTTCCTGTGTACGTATTTTTGTAACATCTATGTATCATTTCTTATTTGAGTAAGACGTAAGTAGACATACAGAAATTATAGCTTACAATTAAACATTATACATATAATAATATTATTCTTTTAAACCGTCCTACTTCATAATATAATTAACTATCTTTTTAATCCAGAGCTGCTAGCTACTACCATAGGTACCAAATTTCATCGAAATCCGTTCAGTAGTTTTCGCGTGAAAGAGTAACGAACATCAGTCCATCCATCCTCACAAACTTTCATATTTATAACTAGCTGTTGCCCGCGGCTCCGCCCGCGTAAACACAGTATCGCAAAGGAACAGTATTTAATTTTTTGGTGATAAAAAGTAGCCTATGTTTTAATCCAGAACAGATGGTAATAGTTTACTACTATCATACCAAATTTCATCGAAATCCGTTCAGTAGTATTCGCGTGAAGGAGTAACAAACATCCATCCTCCCAAACTTTCACATTTATAATATTAGTAGGATAGTAGTAGGATTTCTAAGTGTAAGTAGTTCATATTAAATATTATGCTAAATGTCTGCGATTTTCTTTAGTCATATATTCATTTTAAGCTTGTTTTGATGTTTTTAAATTGCTATGTTTAGTTTACCATGCAAATTTTCTTGCAATCATTATACCAAGGTTGTTAATTACAACAAAGTAACTGATACCGGTTGTTATAATAACTTGACGAATATGTAGTCTGACTAAAGATTCTGTGTTAGCTTCTCTCTTCCCAAATACCTTACCTATGAAATGGTTAAAGTGGTATAACTGGCTAAAGATTTTGTGTGTTTTGTCTGCCTCTCGGTTCCTTAATACCTAGATTACTAGTGAAATAGTGGTTTACTGATGATGAAGCTCAAAGGTGATCGTTCGACTTTAGTATAAAAATAGAGTTAGCTCAATGCAGACAGTTAATGATCTAACAAGTAACAACATTGATTGATGTAGTTATCCAACGCGGTGCAACGTCAGATTAGGAACGGGTCCGTTACGTACGAATCACGTAATAATATTATACGGTACATTTGTACATGTCAATTGTGCTTTTGAACGGGTTATTAGAGAAAATATTATAACATAAAACTATAATACAAGGGCTTGGGTATATAAACTTTTCTACTAGCTACTTACGCTTATCCTGTATGTATGAAAGTGAAAGGTAGAAGAAGTAAGTGGTTTTGTGGTTGCACAAAATTATATACTTAAATGGGTGTAAACCGTGCAAATATGAAAGAACGAACATAACAGTAGCATAACAGACTACGGAAATTATATAACCTATGTGTTACCCTGGTCATTATTACCAATCTATTGACACCTCATTCATTCAAATAGGATCAGTTGTTTAAACGCTACGATGAAACAAACATACACTGCCAAAATAATTAACCTTCCATTTGGCTTCGCCGTAGTCGGGTAACAATAGACATAAATCATAATTCATTAGGAGGAGTTTGTTAACATTAATTAATAAGTACGCAATAGTTTTATTCGTAAAAGTTCGTTTAAGCTTATTCCGTTGCTTTTGTATATAATGTTACAGCGAATATGAAGCCCACTAATAACCTCAGGTCACACTTAATTTTATAAGGGCATAATGTATTATCAAATCGCGGTGCATCGTTCATGGTTGCGCACGAGAGCACTCGCCGACCAAGGACCCGTAAAACTAATAAAACCCATGTGAATTACGGGTACGTGTTTCATATGTAATTATATGTTGCCGATTACGGTCTTGCAGCCTTAACGTAAAAAGAAAAGTGGATGCAGTTTTTATCGCATTGTTTTGCGTGATATTGCAACATTGTATGGTTTTAAAAGAATATTATGTAACTATAAAATATTGATTACATAGATTGAAATTAGTTTGTGTTATTTTTTGCTGTATATGTATTACCATTTATCATCTATAGCAAATAATAATGAGACTTTTAAGATTATTTACTTTATTTTAATGAACAAATTGAATATATTTTTAAAAGCATTGCAGTGTGTTTGAACACTTATACTAAAATGTAGAAAAAATTTTGTATAAAATGTATTTTTTTAGGTTACGAATATAGCATTTGAAAGGTTAGTTAATGTGCAATTAAAATAGTTTTCCTTCCGATATGATAATACACCCTTGGCAACAAGTGAGGAGTCAAAACCGTGACAAAAGGGGTGGTCTATGAGTTGTGAAGTCATGCTCCGCTGCCCGATACTGTGGAAAATTTTAACGGACTCTTATCATGTGTATTACATGTTTACATGTTTGATGCTACCTAATTATTACAATTAAATCATATAAATCATCCAAATATTTTGATAATAAGTACCCGAGGTTTGCTCGAAGTTATGGTAAATTAAAAAAATTCAATGGAGTCACAAAAATATCTGACCGGTATTCGAACCCACCACATTCCGAAGTCCGAACAAAGAAAAAATTATACATACACATGTACCAAACTGCCAATCGGACTGACAACATAGAGTCGAAATTATGGTTATATTGTTACACGACGAAAGAACAAACATTATTATATAGCTTAAAAATGCGCAGTTTCACAGGAATTACACCTAGCTAGATCGAATTTTTTCGACTAAAACTACCTGCATAATAAATTACATGGTAATAAAAGCCGTTTTCGAGAAACCGATTATATACAAGATTGTCTCATTTAAAGTATAATATATCCTACTAATATTATAAAAGTTAAAGTTTGTGAGCATGGATGGATAGATGGATGGATAGATGGATTGATAGATGGATGGATAGATGGATGTTTGTTACTCTTTCGCGCAAACTACTACCATACCAAATTTCGGTGGTATGGTAGTAGTTTAGGCTCTGGATTTAAACATAGGCTACTTTTATGCCGAAAAAATTTATTTGGGATACTGTATACGCGGGCGGAGCTGCGGGCAACAGCTAGTTAGAAATATTTATTAACCCATTTAGACCCAAACAGAAAAGAAATGATACAACTATGCGATTTTTTTATTATTGTAATAAATATGCGTCAAATAAAGCATTTTTTTTTAAATCCTTTTTTATGATATACTCATATGAGTACAATGGGAACATGCATATAAGAATTGTACGTATCTTATTTGACTAACTTCAAAGAGCAAAAAATGTTTGAACTGATAAATGGTGAATATTATTGTTTATAAGAACTATACGACTCGAAATTATAATATAGAAGCAGTCTTGGAAGGTATTTGCGACCATGAAGTTCATAAAGATATTATTTTTCTTTACCAATGTGTAATTCTTGATAGGGAAGGTGTTGATGAAATGGGAAGTTGAAGCTGTCTTCAAATAACAACAAAATACTTTTTTCCAAAACTTCTCTACGTTATATAGAAAATACCTCAGTAAACATCTGAGCTACATGTTACTACGAAGGCAGTATGTGATAAGTTGATAACTGATAAGAGATAAACTAAAAACTTCAAACTTACGTGGATTTTTGAAGAATCCCTTGTGTGCTTTTTTAGTATTCAGAGACAAATGTATTTTTTATTTTATTTTGTACGGCCTATTTTGCAATATTACTTTGGGCCGTAGATAAGGCTGCACTCCATCATTATTGTATACTAATGATCAATACGTACGTCAGGTGTTTTCTAGGCACCCTTAAATTTCGTTTTCTTTCATTCCTTCCTTGAATTTATATATATTCTTCCCTTGAAATTCATTTTATAATATATTAATTCCTTGAATTTCATTAAACTACAGAAGCTTTACTACAGAAGTTTCTATTTGACAATAACTCCAGTACTTCTTAAAATATAGCCCAACAATAAATGGTCCGCGACAATTATAAGGTCAATCACTATCAAGCCTCTTTACCTTCCACAATGAGGTCACAGGTAGAAAAATAGATAAATCTAGATTCAGATCATCATAGTTACCTTCGAAGATGGAAGACGGATCCAGTTTGGATGGCTTTTTCTAGCTTTCTGCAGTCCTAAGTCATGTTAAAACGTTGCTTCCTTATTGAAGTCAAACACATGGAATAGGAAAATTTCTTACATGTATGTTTCCATTGTATCAGTTCAGTCAGTACACCAAGATAAAACTGAGTATAAGATCCCAGTATTCAATACTTTGGTCATAAATTTGAGCTCATGCCATCAACAAGACGATACTTGCCTAGAAAAACTATGGTTCAGAATAAAATTTTCTGAAATACTTTTAAAAATTTACGATAATATACTGATTAATGTGACTCTTTGATACCCCTTTTTTCAAAAGTAAATAAATTACATAAAAATAAGAAAAACTCTTTGTTACCTACTTTAAAAATAGTAATATACGTTAATCTGAAATGAAACAGTAATATAAACACATTATTATAAATATTTTGTTCACAAAAAAAAACTACTGTACTCAACTGAGTACTGTCGTTTTTTTTCATAATAGAACCCGGGTCTAAATGGGTTAAAGTAACTAGTAATTAAGTAGTAAGTAACGCTCTTTAGAAAAAATAAATATGTCATTGAGTAATTATATACAATCATTAATATCTAAACTCAGAGTCATGATAAACTTATATTCAACAAAATATATTATATTAGTGTAATATAAATAATTTTGAAATAAATAAACTAAACTCTTCCGAAGTTCCGACTAACAACAAGCAACTTATTCACAACATAATTACATTGAAAAAATATAGTTGATAAGCTGATCAAAAAGTAGTACAGTTAAAGTTCGACAGTTATCTGCGTCTGACCTGTGACGATAGCGTACACTAGAAATGACAGTTTGTTCAACTTAGGCGTCATACTTCAAACTAAGAAACCAGACAGATACAGCAACCAACTACGACCAGACAGATTCCGCAACCACTAACTAGGTAACCAGGCAGGTAACTCGCTAGTCTTTCGTGTTGCTTCAATACGACTAAAAAGTAGCAACGCGTAAACTGCTGTTAACAATTAATGTGTTTGCTGTAATTGTAACCACGATATACAACATTTTACCTACTAACCTTGAATGTTTTTTTTTTTTCTTATTTTTTTAAACTTTTGAGCCTTTGAATTTGTCTGACTCATCATAGTTACACCTTTGGTTCCCTAGTAGATAGCCGATTCTTCGTGACAGTTTGTTCTACCAATAAGCTCCGTCACGACTTATTTACAATCGGTTGGCGAGGACCGGCTAAATATATCTTTTAAAACCTCACATCCGCTCTGTGTATCTTTCTATGAATCGCCGTTTGCGGATCGTTTGGTACTTTTTTGAGCAAACGTTTAAAGGATTTTATGGGCTTCCTTATTTTACACGTCGCTGTGTAATTTTTATATCTTAGGTAATTAAATATAAGCAACAATTGTATATATAATAATTTTGATTTTGGTTATTTCATTTATAATGTTGAGTTTTTTTTAATAATTGTATGTATTTTTGTTGATATGGGCAAATAAAACGATTACAAAGCCAATTTTATTCGAGTGAAGCCATTTTCAGTTTGTTTTTGTTGTGTAGGTACTTTGCCGAACAATCAGTCTTTTTCCACAGTCTGTGACTAATTTTGCTTGCTCAACGCTAGTCGCTCCAGTCAAAACAAGACAGTTTCAGGCCAACGTGAATGGAATCGTAATCGTAAATCAGCAGTTTCGTCAGTGTACGTCGGTCAGTCTGCTCGGGCTTTTAACGACGAACAAAGCCGCATCTGTAACCCAGTAACTATTGCCTCAAAAGGAGCTGATTGAGAATTTGGAGCAAATTGTATTTGCTATTTTATAGTAAATTAATATAATAAAGATAACGAGTTCTTCACACTTTAGGAACATATTTTATCTTTATACGGCCCACTTGCGCAGATGTGAGTTAGAGTTAACCTTAGGTTAAAATATCCTTCTCTTTCATAAATACGAAGAACGAGAGAGATAACATGATATTTAACCCAGGATTAACTTTAACCCAAGTGACTAATTTAGTTATTAAACTATTTGTCTCTACGTATTGTAGAGATATATATAAGAAAAATGTAACATATTTTACAACATTGGTCAGACCCGCATGGGCTGCCAACAGTGCCAACGAAAGTGGAAACACCTCGTAATCGCCGTATTCTCCATGCCCAGCCAACTATGGTGATGACAAAATATGGACTCTATTTTATTATGTCATATAATTGATCGCTTACATCACTGATTTCAAACATACAATAGGGATGTTGCCTAGTGTCGAATATCACATTTTTACAAATTAGATTTAAAAATCGTTGAGTAGATAAATCTTATAGAAATAGATACTTAGGTTGACGCGATTAAAAGCAAATGAAAATTATAGCCCGTCTACTCGCAAAACGATTTCTTACGTCACAATCTGATATCGTCATACATTGTCTAAGACAAATGTATGACGGTAGCGCATCGTGACGTCACAAACAAGTCGATATATCGCTCTTTCTTTTTGCAGATTCAAATTGTTTGTATCTTCGTTATTTTTAAGATTTACAAAAATAGGTTTGAGATTGTTTATTGTCATGTTGTCTAAGAATGAATAGACGAAAAAAAAATGTTTAAGTGATATGTCTGATGCCTATTATCCAGGTACACTTGGTACACTTTGCTACCCTACGGGTATGCGTACCCGTGAAGGTCTTTTGTTCCTACTGCTACATAAAAACCAATCAATTTTTACTCGACGTAGCAACGGACACCGGGTCGTACATCTAGTCCAAACCGTTATAATATCTCGGTACTCTATATTTATAAACGAGTCCTTGATAAAGAGAATAATGACATCGTTGTTGTCTGTACGTGGCATATCGTGGAATATTACAGACGTATAAAGACACTAGTCAATACCAAAAGAGAGCGTTAATTTGCAAAAAAAAACAAAACGAGGAATGGTTAAGAGCGGATGTGGCACATCTGTGCGTAGGAGACATAATAACGAGCAATTAGCCAAGAGACGGGGACTGTTGAGAAGTTCGCACAATGTGTCCGCCACATTCGTATTGCAACAGTGTTCAGCATCCCTTATGTCCCTAAACTATATATAATGTAATTGACAAAAAAAAACACTAATGAGAGAAAAAGTACGCCAAATTATTCCTTTTCGTGTTATAGTTAAACTTAAAACGTAAGTATTCTAATGTATTATTTATCCAATTATGAAGGCTATCTAATATTTTATGGAGATCTATGTAAATTGAAACACTTATTGATGTAAACCTGTGCTGTAAATTCGTTAGTCATATCATTAATAATAATAATCGAGTGTGTAAAATGTAATATTCGTCGTTATTCGTACACTATCACCTCAACCTAGATATATAAATAAGTTATCAATCAAGTTAAGCATTAAAATAATAATAATAACTGTGATAAAAGATATGTAAGAAACACAAAAAGATAATGTATTGTAGATATTTGATAATGCGATATCATTGTCCGCTAAAGTTGTAATCTATTTAAGCAAGTGAGCGTATTAGTCAAGTTATTTAGACAATGCGACGTTACCGCGAAAGAGTTACAGTGAGGGCTGTGGGTGTAGTACGTGTAGTAACATCGTTCGCAAACGTTGCGAGGCGGGTTTGTAACAACTTGCGTGTGGTCACTTGAGTGCAAAATGGACGAAAAACCTACCGAGAATTAATGTTTGGAATAAACCTGTGAACTCTACAGTCTATACATATGCTCTGTTCCAGTAGCTTGATAAAAATGACACGCAACGAGAAATGATCATGATGATGAAAAACAAAGAATGATCAGCTATTTTGTTTCGCTAATTTTTACCCAGGAGCTGGGTAAAAATGATGATTTTAGATTAATCATAATTATTTTTGTTTTTCATAAATTGCCTCCATCGATATAATTATATACGGTAGGAGAACTGTCAAAATTTAACACCTGTCAGTTGTTCCACTAGATTTAAATTCATTTTTATGATAAAGCGAACTTTTCGAATATTTTCAATATTATCGTTATTTCGCGAAAGAAAAAACTTTTTGTGGTATAAAATATTATTTTATGGACGGGGCGGTTCCAGACGATGTCAATTTGACATCGTCTGGAACCGCCCCATAAGTACATAATAAATAAATTAATAAATAAGAGAACAGGATAATGAATGAGTCGTAAAGTATTGTTATGTTCTATAAATAATGATATTATTAATTGTAATTACAATAATATATTTTCCGCTAAGCGTCTTAAAGATAAATAGTGTAAACAATTAAATTTATCTTCTACGCCATAACAGTCTAAGAACCCTACTATCTGTGATAACTCAATATGGCTTGTTTGCATCAGTGAGATGTACTTAATTGTAATTAAGACCTCATTTCCACTTGTTTAATTTCGGTATCGATGCTGTAAGAGTTACGACCTTAAACGTAGGCAATTGTGGTGTGATCATCATTAAAGTAATAAGGTACATAAAATGCGTGGTGTTCGCTGATGGATCCAATCGCCTCGCCGAAGGCCAGCCACTCGCGGCGAGTGGCGACTGGACAAAGGTGTACGCCTCAACTCAGCTATGCTTCTTGTATTACTGCTAGCCTGGTACCTAGACTTAATAATAAGATGATAATACAAGTCCTTTAAGACGGACTTTACTAGAAAGACGGAAGGATTTTAAAATATCTAGTTTTAATATTTATAATATGTACTCAATATGTAAATTAATTGTTGGCATATCTGCCATATCCATATGAGTAAACAGCTTAATCTGAAACCTGAATGCTAATATGCGGATTTGGATGCGTATTTAAAAAAAATAATTTAACGATTTCTAGCCATAAACCGGTCTTGTAAGCGAGGAAAAAAATAAAGTAGTTTTAAATCAAAAACTAATTTGTATTTAAGTATGGTCTGGAACTTACTTTTATTAGACATTAACTTAGCATGTTACTCTTGTTTTAATTATATTTTTTTTTTTAATCTGTAAATCACCTGTTTTAATATAAATATTATAATCATGCAAATGTTCATTAATCATTATGCATTTTGCCTGTCTTGTACACTCTTAGTCGTTATTCATATTAAAACATTTTAAAATGTTCAACTTGCTTAGTGCGCTGTGCGTATAATGTTACATTGACAGTATAGCTTATGTTTATATTTATTTGTTTCAGGTAAATATTGTTTTTGTTACTCCAGTCGTCTCGCCAGTTTTTATGAACTAAAAGGATACCGTAGCGGATTCATCTAAGATACTTTTTCTATTTTGGTGAGACAATTTTTATGATGCGTGTTTTCATTTTCATTGTTACCCACGTATATTTGCATTCTACAGAAGCTGCGGGCCCGCAATCTCGGTGGGCGCGACTAAAAATCGCTCCGTGAGTTCTTCTTAGCCTAACAAACATACATTCTTACAAACTTTCACGTTTATAACATTAGTAAGGATTGTTGTTTGGGATGGCTCGACGCGGGTGGCGGGCGCGGCGTGGTTACTGAGTGCTTAGTGTGAGTTTTTCTTTTCGCATTCGATCGTGAGCGCGTTTGGCGTTTACTATGAACTTGTATGTGATTTGACCTAGTTGTCGCGTTTACAACTAGGTGGCGCTGCACAAATCACATACAAATTCCTAGTAAACGCCAAATGCTCACGATCGAATGCGAAAAAAAAACTCACACAGCACTCTGGTTGCTAATCCAGTGGTTGTGAAAATGTTGGGCAACGCATTCGCGCAACACCCCGATATCTCGGACCTTCGATTTCCCTGGCCGCCTGGTTATGACACGATCGCGTTTGCTCGTCAAAACCAATTTCCACAGTAGGTTGCTCTGACATTTTGTTATACTAATATTTACACACGTTGCTGTGAGTTACATAAATCGTTTACTTTAAATATGTGGTTGGTCATATATTACGCAGTACTTACCAGACTATTCGAATGAATAACATTTTTCGTAATAGGTTAAAAGATTCGTAATTCATCCAATCAAATAAATCAATAATGTATTAACATTAAACCAGCCAAGTGCGAGGCGGACTCACGCACGAAGGGTTCTGTACAAAACGGCAAAAAAGCCACGATTCTGTTTTTAGTATTTGTTGTTTATAACAGAAATACATCATCTGTTTAAATTTCAACTGTCTAGCTATCATGGTTCACGAGATACAAGCCTGGTGACAGACAGACTGTTTTTACCCTTTGGGTACAGAACCACAAAAAACTAAAGTATATACCTATGCGTAGCAACTAGCAATAACGAAGTAAGCCAAGTTGTAATAAGTATTTTTAACTACATTAATATTACTTTTTAATTATTTTATTGTAACTATGTACTGTACCTATGTAGAAACTTCATAACGCAAGCACTTATCTCTCGATATGTAACTAATTTCTTCACGGATCCACGGATTATCTATAAACATTACCCGCTTCCAAGTTTTATGTAACATTGTATCTATATATTTTTCTAACCTTATCTAAACTATCATTAGCTACGATTACGAATTGTAAATTCATGCCGGTTCCCCATTTGGCGTAAAGTGTTAGGTTAATGTTGAAAGTGCTCGTGTTTCAATGATTTTTATCGTACTACTCGATTCCATAAGGCTCCAACAAAGAGCTCGCTAAATTACTTTGTGAGTTGCGACCATGTATTGCCTAGTTTTATTTTCGTAGATGTAATAAAAATGACTGTATGTAATATGTAATGTCGTTCAGAAATCTCAATTATCAGTACTGTCCAAATTTACTTCTGAAAGACTAAATTACGTACAAAGTGTAATTCGCATATAACTGCAATGAGTTTCAAAATAAACATGACATAACATAGTGATTGTTTACATACAGCTGTATTGGCGTTGTGTAACAATGTAATTTAATTAGATGTATGGAAATTTTGTAATACATGTGCATGTAGATGGAAACTGAGATTTTAAAGAAAAGACACCATCAGGCAAGTAAGCGAGACCTTTAAAATGCGTACGGCTTCTGTTTTCAAAGCTATATTCCATAGAATATCTATAGCGGTTCGTTGTCCACAATCTATATTTTGTTTGATACTATAAATTAATGTTTGTGGCCTGGCCTAGTGGTAAATTACTTAGAATGCAATTTGCACCTGAGAGCGTGCGGGCTTACTTCTAGATCCCTCATCTCTATCCCCGAGTATTGGCTGGAGCCAATGTCTTTTCCGATTTCTCAAGTTATGGGGTTAATTAGTTGTGTCTGTTAGTAGGGTCGTTAAAGTAGTCGGTTATGACGATAATGACTGTATTAATACACATTACCTTTCAGTAGTTCCTACGAGTACCTTACTCTTTAAACCTCATCTCCTAATGAGTAGTATGCTTGCAGAGCACAACGCACGTGGGCGCGAGAGAAAGTGGCACAGCCGGCGGCAAGGCCGTTTTATCGTACGACGTGACCTTCACTATTTTATTTCCGAATACTCTCACTCAACATTACATAACTGCCGTGCCCACGATATCGGACTATTTTGTTTGTTTTGCACGAACTTAATTGGTTTGTGAATAGGTGTAAATGTTAAGGAGTAAGGAGTCTGCCTGTCTGGCTCATCTTTGCCAGTATCATTTAAAACGACCCGTTTTTGATTCTAAACCATTTTCGACATTAATAAAATTTAGCAAAAAGCTTAGCCTGGCCACACACCTACTCAATCGCTTCCTGAATTTAAGAATCCAAGAGAAATTGCCAAGACAAATTTCCGGTCCTACCCCTTACACATGTCTTAAAATTCAGATTGTGACGTGTAATAAAAGAGACCTATGAATATCTCACTACTTTTGTCTCTATTATCTCCTGATAACTGACTGGGTGTCAGCTCTATGGGGATGTATGGAAAGCCATGCGTTCTGTCAGATTAATCTTAATTTTCAACTTCCCGAAATCAGGAACCCACGTCAGCATCATTCTTACAGGTTGATCTTACATATACATATCTGAACGCTTCAGCGAGTGTGTGGGACATGCGTGTTTTGTATTGGAGTCTGGCAAGTACGTGTGTGGCCACTGGCCAGGCTAAGATCAATTTCAGGAAATTTTCTAAATTCACTTCGTTTGTTTTCTTCCACTAAAGCATTGTTTTGTTACATTTGTTACTTGTTAGACATGTTCATTGTTAATTTCTTTAGCAACCGGTTGCAATAGAGCGTAGCGACTATTAAATAAATAATTGCTATATTATAATATTACTCAAGCATTCAGAAAAAAATGATTTTGTTTTGCTTCTAAGCGTTTGCTATATTCACATTAACAGTTCTTATAGTTTACATAAGATTAGTTACTTTCAATTCCTTTTGCAAATTTCTAGTAACACGCTTAAGTGTTAGTGTAACAGACCATTAAACGCAATGCTGAACATCTTGAGATCCTTGGCATTTTAAAGCTAAAATTATTGAAATGAGTGATCGCGTGACAATGGCGTCTTGCGCAATCTTTGACGCGAGTTCGCGTGATCGTGCTGCAACAATCGTACCGTGGATCCGCCGATGTTACTTGCAATTACACATTCGTAATTTCACGCACTGCGAATGTGGGTCTGTGTTAAGTCTGGTACGAACATCGTCACTGTCTTGTTTCTTATTTCGTCTTCTGTGTCATTGCGCTGTGATTTAAACCTCTCATTTGTTTACATTGAAGCAGTTCAATGTCATACAAATAAATAAGTTCGTTCACATTGTTAGATACAAAGTAGAATTCAACCATTGCCTCTTTCATTAATATGTCAAATCGGTTCCGCATTTTTTCGAGATATACAATTTGATTAGTAACCCTGAGAACGAACCACACAATGAAATGGTGCAACCGATTAAAATAGACACGCAACAGAGCGAAAAACTCGAAGACTAGTTTCACACATGTTAACAATAGTTATTGGGTGGCGATGTAAACAGCGCGATACTCGCTGAATTAATGTCCCCAATTCAATTGAAGTGTTTCATTAGCGCAAGTGGCCCCGATTGCTTCGTTGATCGTTCTCGGCTCGCCTAATTTAACTATCTACATGGCGCTCGCATGCGACCAAGTATAAACGTCACCGTCAATACTACGACTCGCCTCAGCGTAACCTGCTCTTAGATCCGGTAGGGTTATTACGACCCGAGAAGAAACCAATAACGTTGCTATTGATGGAAGTTTTATGTAGAAATAATGATTGTGTGTAGACAATTAACCTAATATTTATCCTCGTTTTATTCTCGGCTGTCTATTCAGAGTTTAGTGTTATTGACTTTATAAACTCACGTACACTTATCCTTTTACTCATTAAAATATTTTTACAACGGATAAGATATTCAATGTTGCTGTATTTGTCTGATTGACGTTGGGAAAGTCAATTGACAGACAAAGAGCAACATTGAATAACTTATTCCGTTGTGTTGATTTTTTTTTGTTAGTAAGGGGCATATTGTTCTAGTGTTGTGGTTATTTTGTGCGTATTATTTACTTACTCTTTAAATTTTAGAAAGATAAATGTGCTTTTGACCTTTAGAAACAAATTTAATTTCAAAACAAGTTGTAAATATTGTAGAGCATTGTTAGTTTTGTCTCATTTGGCAATATTTTTGCAAGAATTGCCAATATTTTTGCAAAAATTGCCAAATTTATAAATTATTTATGATGCGGGCATTAAGGAAATAGATGTTATTAATTACATCAATGATATTATTATATCGACCGTTGACACCTGTCATTTTTATGCTATTTTTAAACTGTCAAGAAATGTTAGAGCTAGCACGTCCTTACGCCGTAGATAACTTGTCATGACCCTATCACCTTTTATAAAACATCTTACTCGCTACAGCCTTGCTCTTAATATAAAATTAGAAATAAAACGGACTTATGCCCGTTTTCACTAACTGACTCCTAATTTTAAGTATCCCTTAACGGCCATTTAGGGCGCCTCTTAAGAAAAATTGTTTTCACCAACGCTTAGGTGTCACCTAAGATCTTAGGAGGCCTCTAACTTTAGGGGCCCGATATTTCGCGCCTTAACTGTCACCTAACATTACATTGTGATTGAAAATACGTGAATCCCTTGAAATGGAAGACGATCTAAGTCAGTTATTGGTAACTTTAGACGCTGTTGAAGTGCTTGAATTATTTTCTAATGACTTGTTATCAAAAAGACTCCCTTTATTTCGCCAAAGAGTGGAACATTTTGATAAATATGATATCGACTTCTTCATCCGATATAGGTTAACAAAACAGAGGGTAATATTTTTATTAGAAAAAATTGAACATCTTCTTGAGTATAAAGACAGGTAAGTGTATTATTCATTTACATTTTACATTTAGGTACTTTTCTCGTACTTACCTACATACTCCTTTACCAATGGAATCATAATTTTCTAATGATACTTGAATATCATGTCGAAATTAAAAGCAGTGATTGTTCTTTTAATATGTATTTATAAAAATTAAAAAAAAAAAAAGTATTTATACCTGTACCACTACCTACTTGGACGTCTCTGATACAATTTCATACAAATAGGTATGTCACAAGTAGCAGGCAGCGAAACATAGTTAATAGAAAATATTTTTAATTAATCGAATCAAAAATGATATTTTAATTATCCACAAAAGATTATACGAACAATTTGAAGGTTGTGAGATAGTAAACGTGGTTGTGAATTGTAATTAAATGTTTGAAAATAATCATTACCATGAGTACGAATTATTGAAACTAAAATTAACAAACAGTTAAAACTAAAAAAATTATTAATATACAACATCAAATGACTCGTTTGTCACTCATCAGTGAAACTGATATTATTACTTTTTAATTTACAGCACAGTACATTTTTAAACATGCTGTACGTCATCGTCTTACTAATTTAGTTATTAAAATTGCTGAATAATTTATTAAAGCATACAAAAGTACACTAATGCCCGTTTTCACCAACTGATTCCTAAACAAATCTTATGTAAGTGACCCTTTGGATAGGTGGTCTCCTAAAATCGGCACCTACCTAATTTCATTTTCATCAAGCTGGGTAACACTTAGCTATGGAATTCCTAGTTAAGTGACAGTCTTTTTTTTCTAATTTGCGCTCATACTATTGATATTTTATCTTTAAATGTAACATTGCAAATTCTAGTATAAATAATTCACAGATAAATAATATAACATAAATAAATCCAAGTTAGTGTACTTTTGTATGCTTTGATAAATTATTCAGCAATTTTAATAACTAAATTAGTAAGAGGATGACGTACAGCATGTTTAAAAATGTACTGTGCTGTAAATTAAAAAGTAATAATGTTGCTACTTGTGACATAGGTACCTATTTGTATGAAATTGTATCAGAGACGTCCAAGTAGGTAATGGTACATGTAAATACATATTAAAAGAACAATCACTGCTTTTGATTTCGACATGATATTCAAGTATCATTAGAAAATTATGAATTCCATTGGTAAAGGAGTATGTAGGTAAGTACGAGAAAAGTACCTAAATGTAAAATGTAAATGAATAATACACTTACCTGTCTTTATACTCAAGAAGATGTAAAATTTTTTCTAATAAAAATATTACCCTGTTTTGTTAACCTATATCGGATGAAGAAGTTGATATAATATTTACTCTTTGGCGATATAAACGGGGTCTTTTTGGTAACAAGTCATTAGAAAATAATTCAAGCACTTCAACAGCGTCTAAAGTTACCAATAACTGACTTAGATCGTCTTCCATTTCAAGGGATTCACGTATTTTAAATCACAATGTAATGTTAGGTGACAGTTAAGGCGCGAAATATCGGGCCCCTAAAGTTAGAGGCCCCCCTAAGGTCTTAGGTGACACCTAAGCGTTGGTGAAAACAATTTTTCTTAAGAGGCGCCCTAAATGGCTGCTAAGGGACACTTAAAATTAGGAGTCAGTTGGTGAAGACGGGCATAACTTGTTTAAATTAACTTATTAAATTTATTTATGTTATATTATTTATCTGTGAATTACTTATGCTAGAATTTGCAATGTTACATTTATCGATAAAATATAAATAGTATGAGCGCAAATTAGAAAAAAAAACTGTCACTTAACTAGGAGTTCCATAGCTAAGTGTTACCCAGCTTGATGAAAATGAAATTAGGTAGGTGCCGATTTTAGGAGACCACCTATCCAAAGGGTCACTTACATAAGAATCGTTTAGGAATCAGTTGGTGAAAACGGGCATTAGCCCTCAGGCTGGGAAGTAATATTTAGTCATCAGAGCTCTTGCAACCTTAGTCCTTCCGCAAGAAAAGCCTTGCTCTGTTTCAACTTAATTACCTAAATCATTATTATGTATGCTTGCTATTGTTTTAAAGTAAAGTGGACAAATTCCTCGTTCGCGTCCTGTAGGAAGCCCTTGAGCATTTGTCACTGACCGATTTAATTTTAAGAGAAATAACTAATTAGTAATTTGTACCAAGAATCGACCTTCAGAAGTTATAAATTGGCTAAAGTTTGAAAATGCTAGCAAAAAAATATATTTTTTCTAATCTTAAATCTTTAGCCAGAAATAGATAATTTTTTAAATTTCTTACGTCACTAACATAGAGAGAGTCACTTACGTTAAAAATACAACTGCAGCGTTTATTCCATACGTGACAGCCAAGAGCTGTTACAACGAATATTATAGTACGGTACTGTGGAAGTTGTTTTAATAATTTCGCATATTATTATTATTTACATAGCATAATGTATTAATTAAGTTTAATTTGTGCGTGCATAAGGCGAGACTGTGGCAACTAAAATAATAATAATGTATGTATATACTTAACAGAATACCCTTGTGGAAAGATTGTTTTTTCTATCTACTTTAAAATTGTAATATGTGCGGTTAATAACCTTCAGAATCTACTGCTGTTACTAAGCTTGCTGGAATCTAAGTGTCTATTTGGGATTGTATTGTTAGTATAGCTCTCCTTCAACTTTGCTTCTCGCTCTTAAAACTGTTAGAGCTTTCTTCAAACCTCCATAATTAATTCTAACTTTATTCTCTTTAAAATAGGACATCTTACCTCTCATAAGTTTATACATACGAAATGTGTTTCTCTCGGATCTGTTGTGCATCTCTCGAATTGAGTAAATTCGTGTAGTTTAAACGTAGTAGGTAGTGTGTTCAGTATTGCAACTTGCAACATTGTAAGCTGTACCACGGTAATGTTCCCCTCACGTAGCAGTACTCGGTAGCGTAAGATAGTATCTGGTAGTAAAGAGCTGTCTAGTTTTCCGGATACCGCGCTCGGCTTTACTTTCTTGCAGGAAATGCTATCGCTTTCAATGGGGACCGGTTTGGAGCGCGTACAGTTTAATAGGAGCTTCCAACTTGAGGTTGTGTTGTCCTTTGAGTACAGTCACGAGTAGTAACGGCAGAATTCTTAAACTCTACTTAATGTAAAGGGTTCCTTAAATTATGGCGTAAATACAGTATCACACGGGAATACTGTACTTTTTGGGATAAAACACAGCCTATGTGTTAATCCAGAGCTGAAACTACTGCCATACCAAATTTTATCAAATTCCGTTTAGTAGTTCAAGCGTGAAAGAGTAACAAACATCCATCCATCCATCCTCACAAACTTTCACATTTATAATAGGTGTAGTAGGACATCATACTGTGACATAAGAGACTGTTAATTTAAGAAACGTTTATTCGTTAGGCGTCCAATTTTATAGCAACGTAAACGGCAAACCGCGTTATCGATATTTAAACTTTAAAGTAGTAGTGGCACACTGCACAGACAGACACACTTTTTCGACTATTTTAATTCAACTTGACGATATGTAAAAAAAATTATTATTTGTTATGACGCTGCATAAAATTGAACTGATCAAATGAAATTTATTGCAAAATACATAAAATAAACTGTTGACGCGGAAATGTGGCAAATAAAATGAGTTAAATAAGTTTAATTAATACACACCTAGATCTAGGATCCTAGAATATTATTGTTGACATTAAAACATAATACCTTCATATTCATGACCACACGATTTAGATTATAATCGGACGATAAATGTAACATTTTACATGCACATTAGTTATAATTATTGGTATGTTTGCTTTTGTTCCTTTACTGTAATAAATGATGAACCAGTTATTCTACCTTTTCCTAAAACTAAGAATATTGAAAACTATTGAGACTATAAAACGATTAGATTATAACATTTATTATAAAATGTGCTATAAATTACTTAGACTACTATTTGAACATTTTAAGAAAAACCGGTCAAGTGCGTGTCGGACTCTTGCACTAAGGTTTCCGTACAAAACAAAAAAAAAACGCGTTTCTAGTTTGAGAGCCCCACTTAAATATTTTTTTTTAATTTGGTTTTTAGTATTTGTTAGCGTCAACAGCAATGCATCATTTATGAAGAACCGTCCAGATATCACGGTTAGTGAGATTCATCCTGGTAAGTGTAACAGACAGACCGGTCCCATACAGGACAGGGTCCCATTTTACCCTTTGGGTACGTAACCCTAAAAATCAATAATTAGCGACCAAAAAATAAATCAACGGACAAACCCGCTTTTACGCTGGACGGTGGACTATTCATCGTTATCTCAACTAAAATGACCAAAACCAATTAGGGCGCACTAATTTCAAAACTGTAGATAAGAGATAATGTATTGACATACTGGCTGCAGTAGGTAATATTATGGTACGGTCGTCTATAGACACGATGTACCACTTTTGGATCTTATTGTGATAGTAATAAGATCGAAATGTGGTACACAGGGTTGTCGGCGGCCGTACATAACTTTTGGGTGTTAGTCATAGCGATTTTCCTTTGTACATTATCTTTTGAGTCACAATCGGCGGGGAAAGCGTAACCCGGTAGTGACGCAACAATAAAAATTGCACGGACAAAGGAATTGTACACGAGCGGGTACATAACGGACCCACTTTACTAATGATGGCAGCGATTTCTGCTGTGATGACATCGGATATAATATACGCAATACCCATTAATGGGTACCTTATGTAATGTATTTAATGTAGATACAATTTGGCGATTTTCACAAGTAAGCAAAGTTTGAATTGTCATCTTTGCGCGTTCAGTATGAAAATGATTGAGATTAATAGTTATTTATGTTATATATACATTTATTACTTACAGTTTGTGTTGCGCTTTATAAAAATTTACATAATTGGTAAAATTTGTTTTGCATGCGGCGTGAGTGAGTTTGTTTACTTGTTTCTTTCTGCAAATGAGCGGCGGGCAACGCTCTGTTGTGTCTATAAATAAGGAGGTGCTAAAAACGGCCCGGCCGGGGGACGTGCTTCCTCCGCCGAGCGCGGGGTAAACACGACCACGGAGCTTTGTTGACGCTCGCTTTACGTCCGCCTCGGGGCAGGGTTATGGCCCAAAAAACACGTACGTCTGCTCTTGACAACAATGTAGGTCTTTTTACATATTTAGATATATTTTAAAGGGTTAAACTGATTAGGAAAAGGGGTATTAGGTACTTTTAATTTTCTTTATCCAGCTTTATCGATCGTTATTCGTGGTAGGTTTTGAGAGCAATCAAATCTTAAAATGGACATGCTCGCTTAAACTGTTTGCTTTGACTAATTAGCAAGTAACAGTGTCTGAGACGTTTGTTTATGAAAGAAATGCAGCTGTAAACGCTTGACATGTATGATGTGGACCTATGTCAATGAACCCCGCGATGAGTCGACACTCGCCAGTCGCCACTGCCTATGGCAATAATCGTTACTATTTTACCATTCTCGGAACATACGTTTACGTGATTTCCTGCTAGTTTGCCACGAAATACATTGTTTTTTATTGTCATTATAACCAGAAACAATGATATGTATTCAAATAATGTTGGGCTCGGAATTTTTACCATAGGCGGTTGGTTGTTCTTGCATTGCAATCACGGAGGCGGCCTATCTGCATGCCGAGTGCGGACCGTGCGCGGCGCGTCCGGTCTTACTCATCTAGACGTTAGCTTTAGCCCCTGCATGAAGCTTTTGTTATTTAATATTATTATTTTATACATTTCACTTTGTTAAAAATTACAATCAGAAGTTTACAACAACAACGCAAATATTTTTATCTCCGTGACGTATGAAGAGAATGCGAGGTTTTAAATTTCAACCCGTGACTTAAACGTTAAGGTATTATGGTCATCATATTTTTCCGTAATAATAAACTCAACATTTAAAAAATATGCAGGTTTTTGTACGAAACGAAGTTACTGTATTTGAGTTATTGTCATAGTTAATCAACTTTCTTGTGCATTTTCTTTTTTTTATTATTATTGAAGTATATATAAGTCATTAGCATATAATTATATTAAAGAATTACTCATGAAATTAATAAACTTGGTAACGGTTTTGCAATTTATTTAGCTAATAATTTGATAAGTCGACTCTAAAACGGTGTTTATAACACACATTTAAGTTTTAATTAAAAAGAATATAAAAAAATGTGGCAATTCGGGAGCAGTCAGTAATTAAAATATAAAATGTATGTATGTACCTACATACTTTAAATATTAGCAAACACCTGCCACTAAAGTCGGTGCGGCCTTTGTTTATTAAATAACATTTTGAAATGTCAAGATGTCTCCAACGGATTATGATATAAGTAATAATATAATACCTACCTACGTAATAAACAAAGTGATATTCCGCCTCCATCTAGCCATTAAGGATATTATTAAATAAAAATGATTATTTTTAAAACTCACGTAAATTAAGATAATCTTAGTAACAATACAGTACTCGCAAATCTTGTAAAAATTGCAAAATGTTCACGCTAAATGAAGGAAAAATATCTATAGAAGTTCTCAACTATTAGTAAATTGCCGATACCAGAGATTTTAATAAAATGCTAATTTATGTAAGACACTGTATCGGTACAAAGTAAAGCCAATGTTAAACTAAAGCAGCCTTCCTTGTATGCAAATTTGGACTCTACACCATATTTTAAAACAGGCAAGGCGAAAGATTAAAGGTTGCGGCTGGGTGGTTTCGGTCTGTCGAGGGGACCAACATCTCGACGTTGGTTATTTTCGCGCAATCATTCAATAAACTTGATGGAAGCAATCGACAAGACCCTCGGGCTTCTCAGAGAAATGGATCAATTTTGATAGCTGCTAACCAATATACTGGACAACTAACTTTTGGGGACAGAACAACACTCTTACTGTCATTCCAGATATGCACAATTGCTTAAAATTGGGATAAATTTATGTTAAGTGTTTTTTTCTACAACTTCTGTCTAACCTATTATATTGCTTTGATTGTTTTTTGTCACTTATATTGTCGCTATCGTGACTAATCGGATTCAAATGAGCAGTGGGTAGAGAGAAAACATTGCTCAACCGGCGAAGTGGGCAGCAGTTGCTAGAAAATGGCATAATTTAAGGGCAACTATCAACGTTTGAATTATTATTATTAATAACCATCTTAAAGTCATGTTTTATCTCGTTAAAAGTTTATTTAAATATAGAACGCATTTGATTAAAAGCAATTAGCGTTCAATTAAGCGCGGAGTTCTCTTATTTGACTCGTTCGCCGTATCAATTGTCGCGAGACAGGCCAGTAACGGCCGGGCTCCTGCTTCGAGTGTTGAGTTACAGGATATAATTAATAAAACGCCTTCAACCAAACGAATTAAACTGAAGAAAGTTCTTGCTCAATTTTCCCACTGGGTGAATTTTTAGCATCGTTGGAATTACCCAAACACTGCTAAATGTTTCACAAGACCAAAGATTAAAAATAGATAATAATTGACGTCAAAGGTCTCTCATAATTATTAGAATACAAGTTTTATCGGACCACATTAGGAATGTAATAATGGCCACCAAAATAACATATTTTTCGAGTAAATTTAAATTCGTTTGGAAGCCTTGCCAGTTTCGTTGACATTTAGAACATGCTAATGAAGTCTTGTCGAATCCCGCTACCTCATCTAAAGAAGCGTTGACTAAACAATTTCTTTGTTTCCAGATTGCGTTATTTAAATTGATATTTTGACATATTCGGAGGACCAGTAACCTCGATTTGCACTCTTTGTCGCTAATGTCAATGGCCTCTTAGACGTATTTGATATCGCTTACGCAAATATGTATTGTCATGCTTTTATCTCTTTGTACTTTTAAAACGCTTGATGTCTCAGTAAAAACATCAGTAATACAGTACTTTACTATAAACTGAATGCTGCGTAAGCTATATTTTATGTTGTTAGGATTTCTTCACAATTAATGTTTGTAGGTATGATTCTGTTATCGTTCATTTTAGGAATGCTGTGCGTTACATACTTACCTCTCGTCTAGTACGGTGTAGTGTAGCCAAATGCTAGGTGTAAATTTTAGTGATTGCCAACACAAGTATACATAGTGTCACGGGAGTTTGGTAAGTTCGACGACCGGTTAAAAAAGTTCTTAATTTTTTTAACCTTCAATTCTTATTTTAGAAAAGTTGTTTCTTTAATGATGTCATTATTGGCGTGATTAATTCTCATTGATTTATGATTTTGCTACACTTAAATGTAACTGAGAGGACATAACTGTTTTGGTAAATTAAGGGCTGTTAAACATTTGAATAGAATAGTTAAAAATACCTAAAACGTGATTATTAATTGTGATTTACCATGATTCATAAAGACTTAAATCAATATGTAACTCCATTTTTAGTCATTGAATTTTTTATGAGACCGTTGCAAAACGGTACTTAAGTCAATAAATATAATCTCTTAAATGCGGTAGGTCAGAGAGAGGCATTTGTTTTTTTGTTGGAACAAGCACACAGACGGACTCGAACTCTGCGGGCGTTGCGACTTGACGCAATACTTTGCTAATGTTCAGAACACACAGTCCACGAAACTTGAAACCTTCGCGTCCAACATATGCATCTTATACAAATCATTTAAATTCTCAACTATTTACGGTACTTGTTTGACGAAGAGACAACGATAATATTATTATAAGCGTTTCATGTTCTAGCTAAGAACCATATAAAATAAATGTTGTTTCTTCAGATTCTTTAAGTATCAAAATTTTGTTTTAAATGGATTTACACCTATTAAATCCTATTTCTTGTAATAATATTGTTGACTCACCCTGTCAATTTATTCTGTATATAATTATAATTTCATTGTGTGCAGCCTTATCACTTTTGATTATGTGATGAAATGGTGACGAAAGAGTTGCGTTTGCAAATTATGAAAATGAATCGCCGCCTGATTGGCGTTAGTTTCGAACTCGCGCACCGCGGTCGATCGAAACCGACAGTGATTACAATTTCCCTGGATCTCGGTTGCACAGCGCAATGTCCGATGGAAAGCGCTTAACCAATTTTCTGCTCTGATAACTCTCTAATTACGCCTTGTCGCAATTTCCATAGTCACTCGGTAGCTGTGGGTCTAACCCCTGCGCTTTTCACTGGAACAGTTGCGATTCGATCGCTGCATGCTTTATTACTTCTTCTACGCTTTCGCCTTCGATAGCTTGTTTTGAATATACTAGTAAATACTTTGCGGGCAAAAGAAAAATTAACGAAACAATAATGTTGGAAATTACTAGCTGAGTCGTAATTGTTCAAGGGGAACAATAGGTAGTCGTACAGCTAAAAGCAAACGTGTGTAATTGTTTACTTATCGTTTGCTACGAACCGCAAAACCTTAACAGAGTTCACGCATGAACTGCCAACCATTACACTAGGTCTACCTTGCGATCTATGTATTCTCAGTTCTCATAACATCTACATTTTAACTTGCATTTTGTATTTCCTTTGCTGAGGTCTTCTATTGCCTGGTCCTATTATTATAAAAACTATTATTCCAATAACTATGGTATAGTCACGGATTTGAATATAAGTGTTAGGAGTGGTAACATGTTTACTATCTTCGGTACCAGCTAGGCGAATAGAATATTCAATGATATGTCATTCACATCGATTGAGGCCGCATACGAGATGTAGTGTATCATACATAATGTATAGTCACCATGTTCCGTGCTTAATTTGACCTTCGGCTAGCTCCTAGATTTACAAATTAGCGCCTGTAACCCATGAAGATGACATATTCCATTGTTTACATACCATTCGAGTTTTCCTCGTAATATCTACACACAGAAAGGTTTGCTTCTGGTGAGATTCGTTTATATTATAATATTATTATATTCGTTGTAAATATATGCCTCTCTAGCATTAAGAAGGAAACGTCAGGACGTTACATGAACTACTGATCTGACCATATGAGAACATATTTTTAAAAATGTTGAAAACTGAATCGTGTGATGTTTTTTTCGATGGCAAATTCGGCCATGGTTACTAAAGTTATCCTTGTATCGCTGATTAGGTACTGTAGCAAAAACATACAAGCATGAATGCAATTAGCCGTGCCTCGTATGATGATTGATGAATCGATCACGGCCTCGCATCGCTTTATCTCGACAGTCGACACACGTCGAGCGTTGCCCTGCGCCGGCGCGGCTCCGCGAACTGGCGTGGCGACAATTATTCCTCATTGCATCGACGCCACGAGGAAACATTTGCCGAACAATAGATTACAATCGCTGCGATTGTGCAGCTTCGCTCGTGTCAACTACCTCGGTCCGACGAGCCGTATTGTTATGGTGATGTCTTGTGGATGAGTTCGACGGTCACAGAAACAAAAGATGAAAAAACCGCCCATTACCATACGTGAATAGGTTTTCCGAAATGTTTTTACGTGCATGAAATTTTAACCTGTACTTAACAAATTAAAAAAAAGTAACTGTATATTTATGACTACAGTTGTTTCGGTCCGAAGACCGGAGTTAAAAAGATACACGTGAAATAACAAAAAGTTAGGGTTTTAATAATAATAGTTAAGGGCTAAGCGAGCAGGTAAACGAAAGTTTCTGCGGCGTCCCTTTTTTTGTTGACGCCCGGCAGGTACCTATTTACCGAATAAAGCTGAGCTGTTTGCAGTTGAATTTTGATCGGAGGCAAAAAATATGCCCCTTTCTAGAGAATTATTGTTAAGTTACTAGAGACGACTTAATTAACCGTGTGTTGTTTCTCCGTTTCAGAACCAAACCCGGCCAGTGCAGACGATGACCGGCAACCTCGGCCCCGTGGGCGCCACCAACATCGGGGGCGGCTGGGAGCAGTACCCGGTGCTGGCGCGCGCCACCTCTATGCCCGCGCAGCTCGCCGGTCTCCTCAACAGCCTGGGCCACCGCCGCCTCGAGCGCACCACCAGCGACCCCGCGCCGCCGCCGCCCGCCACAAGCAGATACAAGACCGAGCTCTGCAGACCCTTCGAGGAAGCGGGAGTCTGCAAGTATGGCGACAAGTGCCAGTTCGCCCACGGCGTGCGCGAGCTTCGCAACCTCCAGCGTCATCCCAAATACAAGACCGAGTTGTGCCGCACGTTCCATTCCGTAGGCTTCTGCCCCTACGGGCCGAGATGTCACTTCGTGCATAACGCGGAGGAAGCAAGACGCCGCGACCCCCCCTCCCCGGGCGGCTCCATCGCCTCCCTATCCTCGGGCGGGTCGCAGGCGTCCTCCTACGTCAGCGACGGGTCGCGCTCGCCGAGGTCCCCGCACTCGCCGCTGACGCCCCAGTCGCCACTGCTGCCACATTCCCCGCCCTCGATCTCACCGCCGGCGCACGCCACCGCCTTCGCTTTCCGCCGCGTGCACTCGCCAGACCCTGAGGAGGAGAGACTGCCAGTGTTCAACCGTCTCTCGTCCGCGTTCGGCGACCTCGTGATCGCCTAATCCCTATTGAACGACTAGTCCCTAAGCAAACAAATCGAGCGTAGTTATAAGAATCGTCCGTCACCTTAGTGCCTACTCGTCGTCTTCCAGATTGCGCTCGAGCGTCGTCCCGCTCGGCGCGCGTCGCGTCCACACCCGCTCAACGAATGATCTCCAGAATACCGATGTTTTAACTCTGACATACCTAACGTAGTATTGTAAAAATAGAACTGTATACTGGCGTCTCGAAAGTTTGCGGTGTGAATATGGTATTTACACGTTTTAGTTATCGGCACGCACTTGTAAATGGCACCTTATATTATTTAGATATTTATTACATAGCTCGCGGAAGTCTTCCCGATGCGATTATCCGCCGAGCGATGGTCTCTGTAAAGTTAGCTCATAGAACGTTTATTTATTTTGTACTGCCTAAACGCGCTCGGTAACGTACCGCGAGAGGGCGCTCGTGATCTATTTTTAAGAATTTAAGGTAATAATTTATTATTTATTTCGAGTCTCTTTAAATATAATTTTATATAGATCGTAAATTGCGATGCCGCACCGCACACGGACGGGGCACGCGTCGACGGGACGGGGCTCGTGTACGTCGAATCGGCCGTATACTTGTGTCTACTCCGACGTGCAACACCCAACATTAACGGGTCAAAGTGGCCGAGGCCGATCGAAACTCGGGAGATAGACGGCGAACGTCCCCGCACACCACTGCGAAATTGGTAGATATCGAATTGAGCAGTTTCCGTTGATTATACGTTCGCTAACATAATTTATACTGCAAAATGTGATAGGTATCGAATTGAGCAGCGCCCTTGTCGGAGCGGCCGGCCGACACCGCTAGCCGTATCAATCATCCGAAGCTCATTTAAAAATTATTATCGGAATGATCCTGCGGCGCGCCGCCTCCAGCGGCCGCGTCTGCAAGGATTTTTCCTTTTTGCGTCGAGCGAGCGAGCGAGGCGAAACCAGTTTGGAGCTTTCGGTGATCGTTTTTTCATCCTTATTCGAGTTCCATACGGCTGGCCCTCTCGCTCGACGCCGCACACAAAAAATAAGATATGGAGCTCTCGTGTACGGAGCCTGTCTATCTCCCGAGTTTTCTCAAATAATATAAATTTTGTATTATATAACTTATACTGAAATTAGCGTAAGAACACGATATAGGGGCGAGCGTTCGCCGAGGCGCGGCAAACTACCGGGCTTCCAGCCGCGCCCGCATCTACCCTCATACGAGTGCCTTTTACTTTATAAACAAATCGGATATAATATTTAATTTTTAGTTGATCGAGATAGAATGTTTTTTTATTTATTGTCTATTTTGAATATCGTATTCGAATCGGCGCAGTTATTACTTTTGTACTTTGACAGAACTAAGTGATTAGTTTCGAAGTAGAATAGATTTTTTTCTTTGAATTGAAAGTGTGATATTTTGTAATATTTATACAACAAAGTTTAATGTTTTAATTAAGGGACCAATTAAATGATTAGGAGAAATTCTGGTAGGAGCTGTCGGATACGCTTCTCCATAATATATTACCAAGATACTGTATTATTCGCCGTGTTTCCGTACACTGATGTATTTTTGTATATTGTCTGATTGATGTGTCAAAGCAATAAAAATTAATTGCCAAACCGTTTCTTATTTAGTTTAAGCGAACTAGCTAGAGGTGGTAGTGTTTTCGATATTATTTATTTTTCAGTTTTTCTCCGTCTCGGTCGTTGCATGGTGACCACAGAATATTAATAATTTTGTACCTAATTTTAAGTAATTAGTGATAAGCGTTTTCATAAATTTCGCGAATATTATTTATTATCAGTTCATTACGAATTATAAACCATTTAAGGTGATTTATTTAATTTTTTTATTTAAACGGACATAAAAATCCTACAATTTATTGTAACTTAATGTTAGATTATAATATATCACCAGTCATTTAATATAACGGACATTACTTTAGTTACTCTAGTACCTATGTCAGTTGTAATTAAGTATTTAATTTTTATTTTTAATTTAATTCCAATCGTAAGTTAACATTTCAAAAGAAATTGACTATTGTATTTTCTTACGTACAAAAAAATTTAAGCCTAAAGCTTGTTTATGACATTTTCTTGTAAGTTTTCTTTATTTCCATCTGCATTTCTATTGAATTATAGTCAAAATATGTTAATTTTATTGTTCTTTTATTTTTGTTTATTTTTGTCCCCTCCTTATCCTTTTTTGTCCTATTATTTTTACCTGAATGCTAATAACAATATTTATATTAGCATTGTATAACAAATTTAAATGTAATGGCTGTATTGAATAGATTACCTGATCCTAAATGGGTTTACATTACATACATACATACAGGATTGCAGAAGAAAGAGTAATAGGTACATAATTAATATTTTGTTCCTTTAAAATCTCTACTTAACGTTTAGACTAAAATATTGTAGCCCAAAAAATATCTATAAACCTCTGTTTGCACACATTTTATAATATTAATAGCAAGTTGAGACTTTTTATTTTTATTTTAGCTATATCGCTAAATCATAGGCGATAGAGCTTACAACACACAATCCAGGATGTGTACAAACGGAACGGCCATGATAAACACTCATCAATGAAGATAAAACAAACATAATTACCAACAATTAAAGAGCGAATTCAATTATGTACAGCCTATTCAATAATTGAACCCGGAACAAACTTTACAATGGTTATGACTAAACATTTTTTGCTCTATCTATTACGTAAGCTATTGAGCGATTCTGCGTTGGCGACTGCGAAGAGAATGCATTTACAGAGCTGTTTCTCTGATAGACGTTATAAAGACCTCGTTAAATCTCAGTTAAGTATTTGATCGATTTAGGTAGATATAAACTTTGTTTGCGTAGAACTGACGGAAACGAACCCCTATTTATATAATCGGAGCCATAATATAAAAGTACCTAGTACCTAAAAGTACGCCTTATATCCTCAGCTATCTGCCAGTGAAAGTCCCGTGAAAATCGGTCCAGCCGTTTCAGAAATTAGCCAGATAAAAAAGACGGACTGACAAAAAAAATTAAAAATTGATTTCTTATTCTAATTACCGTAAGCATATATTTCATATGCATTTAGTGAAAAGACGTAATTTCAAATTACAAACAGATGCTTAAATTTTATTTATTTGTATAGAATATAGATGTATAGATTACTTTACATAGTAAATGGTTTGTAGACGATAGACATAATACGCATCCAGCGTATAGTTCTGGCTAAAGAGCGTTTTATAACTTTATTAATCTCGTTCACCATAATATTTTCTGAAATGTGGTGGAAGTAGTTTTGAAATTATTGGATATACCTACATACTTCATTTGGAAGATAATCTAAAAAATATTCTAATTATAAAATGTATTCGTGAATGTGGGTAGTTATGGAGGCTTTTCTTGATGCAATACAAATGAAGCCGGTTTTGTTGGAGGAAAGTGTAGCTTTAGTGACATATTGCGTACATTTCTCAAACGATTCAAGTACTCGGACTATAAAGAATGGATACTTTGAAAGTTTCTTTCGTTTGAAACAATGTAGTTCCTTGCTAGTTGTGAAGTTAATTAAACAACGTTTTGGTAAATTATTTGTGTAAGTAACATATTTTCATAAAATACCTCTGTTATAAAATTAATGAAGACTGAGCAGCCAAGCCTCGTCTTTTCGCTAGTTTCGGAAGACATTGGAAGAACCTCGATGCCTTCAACTACCATCTTGAGACGGCAAAGACGGTTTTGCTCTTATTAACCGAGACGCAGATATCGTCTCCGGCTGACACATCATACCTCTCCCACCCAAGGTATAATCTTGAGCACTCCTTTCTGCTTAAAGCTGGAGTGACGTGTGTGTACGTTAGAGATGATATCAGCTCTCGCCGCCTCAGCAATCTTGAAGTTAGGGACATCTCAATCTTATGGCTCCGCAATCCGCATAGAGTGCGATGACCATCTATACCACTCGCGTCTATATGTGCGTCTATAGGTCCCACGGCGGTGATCCCGAAACAGACCGACTCTGAGCATCTGCAAATAGCTTCAGACTTTGTGCAGCGGCAGACCCATGCGCAGAGATCATACTACTTGGCGATTTTAATGCCCACCACGCCAACTGGCTCAATTCCAGTAAAACTGATCATGCGGGGAGATCTGTCTGCGACTTTGCCCTTGCATATGACCTAACACAACTGGTTACGACGCCTACGCGAATTCCACATGAGGAGACGGTCATAATCCTTCCCTGTTTGATCTCCTCCTGACTTCACATCCTATCAGGTATCCGTGGCCGCACCACTTGGCTCATCGGATCATTGCCTTGTCCGCAGTTCTGTGCCACTCACGAGTGCGTTGCGATAGTGTGTTGCTAAATACTGTCGTGGCACTACATGATAGCAGATTGGGATGGGATGCAGTCGTTTTTTGCTTCTTATCCCTGGGGGCAGGCGTGCTTCTCGGTATGGATCTTTTTATTCCGTCCTCTGTGGTGCCCACTGGCAGTAGATTCCGTCCCTGGTTTGGTTCATCTTCCAAAAAAGCTTCTCGCCGGAAGCAGGAAGCTTACCAAACCTGGTCAAATGCAGTGTCAGCACGGGATTTAAATACCTGCACACTTAAAAAGGAGTATTAACTTGCCTCTAGGGCTTACAAAAGAGAGATTGCCTGGGTGAAAAAACAGCACATCAGTAGAATTGGCCAGAGACTCGAGCGTCTCCCTTCGGGAACCCGTGCATTCTGGTCTCTCGCCAAAGCTATCAAAGGGAATTTCTTTAAGCCATTCATTCCATCTCTACACGTAGGAAATGGCTCGTCGGCCCATGACGCAAAAGAAAAGAAGAGAAAGCCGATCTTTTCGGCAAGCTCTTTGCGTCCAACTCGACCCTGGATGACGGGGGACAGGAACCGCCGACTATACCGTGATCCCTCCCATTGTGTTGAAAATGTGTGCTCCAGATTTGGCACCGGTTTTAACGCGTCTTTTTCGGCTCTCCTACTCTTATGGCATAGTCCCGGCATCTTGGAAGACAGCTTTGATGCACGAGATCCCTAAAAAAGGTGATCGCTCCAATCCTTACAACTACAGACCAATCGTTATAACCTCCCTTTTCTCGCAGATAATGGAGTAATTATCAATAGCCAGCTCCTCCGATACTTAGACGTTCAGCAGTTGCTAAGTGACAAACAGCACGGGTTCCGTAAAGGATGATCTATTGGAGTACTCATCGTTAGGCACAGGCGATCTAGTCTTAACGTAGAGGCATTGGCTATAAGTTAGGACATAGCGAAAGCCTTTGATCAGGTTTAGCACTTTGTACTCACTTTACTTTACTTTAGCACACTTCTTTCGAAGCTTCCTTCCTATGGGCTCCCCGAGAAATTATGCAAGTGGGTCACGAGTTTTTTAGTATACAGAACCATAAGGGTCGTAGTCGACGGTGAATGCTCTGATACACTGTCTGTTAAAGCTGGTGTCCCACAAGGCTGTGTGCTATCGCCTACTCTGTTCATACCACATATCAATGATATGCTACAACCCAATGGCAAATATTGCTATGCAGATGACAGTACGGGTGATGCCTTATATACCGGCCGCCCGAACATTTCTCGGCAACACGTCATTGAGAGTCGAAACGAACTTGTTTCTGAAATTGAGGTTTCGTTGGAGAAAGTCTCTGAATGGGGTAGACTTAACTTAGTCCAATTGAACCCCTCTAAGACACAAGTTTGCACGTTCACCGCTAAAAAGTTACCGATAGTCGTATGTCCTCGTTTTGAAAACACCCCCATAACTGTCTCCTCCAACATTGGAATACTTGGTGTTAAAATATCGAGCGAGGTCCAGTTTCTATATCATCTGGAGGGAAAGGCCAAGTTAGCCTCCAAGAAGCTTGGTGTTCTAAACAGGTCAAAGCAGTATTTCAGTCTGTTCCAACGCCTACAACTCTATAAGGTGCAGGTTCGACCTTTCCTCCTTTCTGTTCTGGAATTCTGTTCTCCTCTCTGGGCAGAGGCGCCAAAGTACCAGTTTTCCCGTCTGGATCGTATCCAACGAAGGGCCGCTCGAATTGTCGACTGTCATAGTGTGTAAAACATGCTTGACCCCTTAGAATTACGTAAAGATATAGCATCGCTCTGCATCTTTTATCAGTTATATTACGGGGAGTGCTCCGAGGAATTGTATATTATTATTATACCTGCTGCAACTTTTCGCCACTGTTCCAAGCGACAAAATATTGAGTACTTCGTCTGTTTGTCCCACAAGTTTCGTCCTAGTAGGACGATAAGGCAATTTTCAACTTTTATTACTTTTTGCATTCGTCAGTTCGTCCAATGTAATAAATTTTTATGACTTAAAATTTTTTGTGAGTACGGTTTGCAAATTACTGGTAGTTTTCAAAATAAAAGAAAATATGTAGTTTTGTTGATAATATTATTTATTTAAAAACATCCAAGATGCAGTACGTATGTTTAATGTTTGATAAGGTTTATTAGGTATGACATATTTCTTTGTACACAGTTTACTTATTACTTCTTTGTTAAAATAATACTTATTATCACAAAATTAAAAACTAATACTACACAAACCCAACAAAAATAAATTAGTACTTAATCAATAACAGAATAATATTTATTCTATAGCATGTTTTAAATTTTTCATTGTTTAGTTATTAAAAATACTAAATCTTATATATGAAAATGGATTACAATTACAATGTCTCGCTAAAACTCGAGAAATGGACCGGAGAGGCTGGACCGATGTGGCTAATTATGGTCTTGAAATTATTGTGAAAGTTCAGGGAAGGTTTAAATGGTGAGATGTTATCACAGAACAACGTATGTCGGAACAACTAGTCAAGTATAAAAATGCTAAACATAAGTTATATAAAGTAACAATTATTAAAATCAATCGCAAATATAACAAAATGAAATGTAACGGTACATTATATGACTAAAAACAAAGTAAGTAGGTTTCACTAAATCAACTTTATCTTAAACTAGATGTTTGCCGCGACTTCGTAAGCGCAACCGGCGGAACCGTAGGTACATTTTTGCTCAATATCAATTAGTCCTCTCCCGTGGTCTACTAAATCGGTCCATTAGTTTCGGAGCGTATATTTAATACAAAGAAAGAAACATACAAAAACAAACAAATATTTCCTCTTCATAATATTACTGTAGATATAAAATATACGATAAAGTGTTTTAATGAAAAAGAAACTTATGATAATTGACAAAAATCAGTCTCATCTAACAGTTTGACGTTCAGTAAATAAAAATATTGATCGTTGCTATCTCTAAATTAAGCAAATAATAATCAATATATTTTTATACTTAAAATAACAATAATATGCCTTGAATTACTAGTCCTATAGGACTTTGGATATTTTTTCTACTTCGTAATTATACTCTAACTTGGTAAACTAGATAAGGGGACATGACAAAGTAGGCTTGGACGCCACGCCTTTATTATTTTAATTTTTGATATTTTATAACAAAATTGTGATAAAATATCAACAGTTTGATGCACAATATTTTCATCTCTGTATATCTATATTATATATAAAAGGCAAAGCTGATTGACTGATGTATCAACGCACTAGCCAAACCCTTATGGCTAGAAAATTTAAATTTTGCACACGTATTTTTCATATGACGTAGGCATCCACTAAGAAAGGATTTTTTTTAAATTCAACCCTCAAGGGGTAAAATAGGTGATAAAAGTTTGTATGAAATTTTTATTCCTTGGACATATTTGCATGATTTCGTATGAATTGAGTACGGAAAAAATAATGTTAAGGACAGCGGCCTCGTAACGAAAAACATGAGTGAATTTTAATGTGAACAATAAACGTGTAATTAAAACGGTACGTAAAACTAGAATAGTGGACACTCAGTGACTATATGTATAGATTTATATGGCATCAGTGTGGAAAAATAGTGTTAAAATGGTGTTTTATCAAGTGCGGGTTATTTTGATTATATATTTTTAACTAAAGCTAATTTTAACGTAGCTTCTTTTGATTTATATAAATAAACGTAGTACATAACGTGTAGTATAGCGCTTAAGGTTATATAATAAATGGTTAAGAAATTATTACGAAAACAGTGGTAAAAATGTACAACATTTCATATAAGTTGAACCTTAAAATGTAAATAACTTTTCTATAGAATAAGATGTTTAGTATATAAGGGTTTATATGTCTGGTTATGATAATAAAGTATTTCACACAACGCGTTTTGCTTCACCTGGCTCATGGAAAATGGGGAAAATTATGGAAAATAGCCGTATAGAGAGGTAAAAATGAAATGGAAGATCGGCCCGAAAGAGTCGTACGGGCGGGGCTCTCTATACGGCATTGCCATGAGCCAGGTAAGCGAATCGAAAAAGTGAAAAAACGTTCTCCTCAAATAAGTGTTTTATTATCGCCCCGGCTCTGCCCAAATCGGTGTAACCTTGCTATCTTCGAGTCTAATCTGAGCCGGCGGTTGAACCCCTGTGAATTTATACAGTCCTGTACAGTAGTGCGTGGTCCTTTGGCGAGCCGGATTTCAAGATCGAAGAAAAATTTGAAGTCCATATCAAGATAGAAATTTTTACTGAAGACTGGACTTAGAAAATTTTCGTCAGCTGTTCTGAACATAGAAAAATTTCCGAAGAATCAAGATAGAAATTTTTACTGAAGACTGGACTTAGAAAATTTTCGTCAGCTGTTCTGAACATAGAAATTTTTTGAAGATTTAAGTCAGAACATTGGAAACTTTATCAAGATTTATCAACGGGAATCAACGCCAGGGATTAGATTGGACTCAGAAGATCGGACTCGAGGATACAAGGATACACCGCTGCGAACGGAAGCAAGGATCCGCAGATTTTTCATCGGAAAAACCTCCCGAAAATTCTTGAAAAGGAAGATTAATATGGAAGATTAACATTGAAGATTAACATTGAAGATTAACATTTGAAGATTAACACTGAAGATTAACATTTGAGATTAACATTTGAAGATTAACATTTGAAGATGGTTATAACAAGAAGTCAGAGTGGGGCCGAGGAGAACCAGCAGCAACCACATCGATTTCCGGATCCGCCACGATCGCCGTCCGCTGCCGCTACAAGCCAGCCGCCGCCGACCGAGGGAAGAGCGGATCTGCTTCAAACTATTTTGAAACCGAGACCAGGTACCAGCAAGGCGCCTGCATCCTCGGAAGTACAAACCCTAGCCAGAAAGAAGGCTATTTCAATTAGATCGCGTCGATCGACAGCAAGTGTCGTCGCGCGTATGCATTACGAGGCGGAGGAGAAACTCGCCGCTCTTCGTAAGAAGGAACTGCAGATCGAAGCAGAACTTATAAAGAAGAAGCTCGCCGCTGACGTCGCCGCTGCAGAAGATGGTAGCAGCCCCGACGACGACGAGCCATCAGAACAGGTGGAGCAACGTGTCCGAGCCTGGCTAAGCGAACAGGGTCCCGAACCCGAAGAGGCTAGACAAGAGCCGACATCAATGGAAGAAAGAGAGACGCCGAAGCCAGAAGACATGCCACCGAAGGGAGCCCAGAAGACGAGGTTCGAGTGGCCGCAGCAACGCCGCCCACGCTCACCCACACCGCCCACGTCTAGGGCTAATGGAGTGGAACAACTTGCCGAAACATTGGATAAACTGCTAAACCAACGCCAGTCGCGCCACACTACGGAGCTGCCCATATTCTCGGGCGCTCCCACTGAATGGTTGCCATTCAAAGCAGCCATGGAAGACACCACTGCGTTCTACAAGCTCAAGCCGATCGAGAACTTAGCTCGTCTGAGAAGCTGCCTACGGGGAGAAGCAAGAGAAGCCGTGGCACCACTGCTGAGCGTCGCGACGCCGCCTGAACAAATTATGAAGACCTTGGAACAATGCTTCGGTCGACCCGAGGTTATGGTCGATCGCATGATGGAAGATCTGAAGAAGATACCGAGGCTCGGAGGTTCGGCGGCAGAACTCAACCAATTTGCAGTGAAGATTCAGAACATGGTAGCCATCCTGAGGAAGCTGAGGCACGGGTATCTCTTTAACCCGTTGCTCACAAGAGACATCCTCGAGAAGCTCAGCCCATACGAGAAGAGCAAGTGGTACGACTACGCAGAAGAGACGTCGCGCTTCAGGAACGAGCCCGATGTCGTCCTTCTCTCTGAATTCTTAATGAGAGAAGCGGACAGGGCGCTGCGCTACGGGTTCAGCACGGCACTGAAGAAGGAAACACCGCGTCCACCTCCTAACAAGAACGAAGCCCGAACGAGGAAGCCAGTCTTCGCGATAGCAGACGAGGGCAGGGATTCGCCGAGTCGCAGCCAGCCAAAGAGAATACGCAAGGAGTCAACGAAGTGCCCGATATGTGCCGAAGATCACGCTCTATTTCGCTGCGCTGCTTTCAAGAAACTGAGCATGCAAAAGAGATGGGACACGGTCAAAAAGGAAGGGCTGTGTTTCCGGTGCATACGAAGCAGGCACAGAAGATACAACTGCAGGGCGAAGCCGTGCGGCGTGAAGGGCTGCAACTTGCCTCATCATGCGCTGCTGCACGAAGACAGGTCCGGCAGCGCCCCACAGACAGAGGACGCCGTGATTACCGCATCGGTCACCTCCGACCGTGCGGTGAAACTTAAGATGAGAAGAATTCAAGTTGTCGGTCCACGGGGCGAAGCGGATATCTTCGCGCTGTTCGACGAGGGCTCGACAGTGACACTACTGGATGAAGACGTCGCGAAGGCTATCGGCGCAGACGGCCCACCGAAGGTGCTGAGAATGCATGGGATCAATGCCGAGAGAAGGGAAGAAAAAATCCGACTCGTACAACTTGGCGTACGGGGTCACGACGGTACCAGATATGACGTCACTGCGAGAACCGTGGCCGGATTGAACCTACTTACTCAGTCCGTCCCGGAATCACTGTTTCGACTTGCTCACCTGCACGATCTCAAGAACGAAGAGATATGCTATGAAGACAAGAAACCCCAACTTCTCATCGGCACGGACAACTGGCAGCTCATTGTATCTAGGGAGCTGAGGATCGGCAAGAGAAACCAGCCTGCAGCCTCGAAAACGAAGCTTGGCTGGGTAATCCATGGAAGCATCCCCAGACGCCTCATAAAGCAGGAAGAACACGAGAACATCCTGCACGTGTCTACGATCGAGACCCGAGGCGAACGACGGGAGGAAATGGTGAAGAAACACTTCGAAACAGACGCACGGGGAATAGCGTCCAAGGCAAAGCTGACCAGAAGATCAGCGAGTCATCGACCTCTTTGGCAGAACGGCCAAACGGATGGAAGAAGGTCGATTCGAAGTGGGGCTCCAGTGGCGCAAAGAGGGCGTCACATTACCCCGGGGTTACAACGGGGGGAGCCGGACAATCTGCAGGGCGGGACCGGGATTCCAGTGGCACGCGGGAGGTGTCACAACCCCAGAGAACGGCGGGGGGAGTCGTGCGGACTGCAGATTGCAAGGAAATGGGGAAGTACGAGTCGTGTTGGCCGCCGCCAAGGCCAAGGTGGCGCCGCTGAAGGCACAGACAATACCAAGGATGGAGCTACAGGCTGCCCTGGTCGGAGCGAGGCTGGGAAACGCAGTCGCAGCAGAACACAGGTGGAAAACGGACACGGTTTTCTACTGGATCGACGCACAAGTGGTTCTGTGTTGGATACAGAACGGCAGCCGCAAATACACACCGTACGTCGCGCATCGGCTAGGGGAGATTGCCGAGCTGACGTCCGTTCACCAGTGGAGATGGCTGAGCACGAAGAGCAACGTCGCCGACTTAGCCACCAGAACGGGCTACGTTCCGAAGAGCGACGAGGACCCTTGGTTCCGGGGGCCGGACTTCCTGCGCAGGCCGATGAACGAGTGGCCCGCGGAGAGTCCCGCTAGAATCGAAAATCAAGAAGAATACGTCGCCTTCCACACCACGGAGGCGAGCGAGCTGAGCTGTCTACCAGATGTGACGCGCTTTTCAAACTACGAGCGCCTCGTAAGATGCACGGCGATGGTCTTGCTGTTCGTCGAGAAGTGCCGAGATCGTCGGGCCCACCTCGACGTACGACACCTGGAGAGGGCCGAGAGGTTGTGGTATCAAAAATCACAACGAGACAGCTTCGCACAAGAAATCGAGAAGATGGCAAGTGGCAAGACGGTGCCTAGATGGAGCTCCTTGTACCGGCTCAACCCGGTGTACAAGGACGGGCTGCTCGTACTAGACGGAAGGATCAAAGCGGCGCAGGTGCCGGCCGAAATGAAAAACCCTATCATCCTGGATGGAAGACATCGCTTCACAAGGTTACTGGTGGCAAGGGAGCACGCCAGAGCGGGACACGGGAGCCGCGAGAGAGTCGTGAACGACCTCAGGCAGAAATTCTGGATATTGAAGGTGCGGCCGACGGTGCGTACTATCATGAGCCGATGTGCGTTCTGTCGGCTACGACGGGCACACCCGAGGACCCCGCCAACTGGAGACCTGCCAGCCGAGCGCCTGGGGGCGTTCCAGAGACCATTTTCGTACTGTGGTCTCGACTGTTTCGGCCCGATGACGGTCACCATCGGCCGACGTCACGAGAAGAGGTGGGGAGCTCTCTTCACATGTCTGACGACGCGGGCAGTCCACCTGGAGCTGGTGGCTTCGCTGTCGACGGACTCTGCACTGATGGCAATGAGAAGAATGGCTGCGCGGCGAGGATGGCCGGCAGTCATGTACAGCGACAATGGGACAAATTTTAGAGGCGCGGACGTCGAGCTGCGGCAGGCGTACGCCGAGTGGGCGCCGGCTATGGCTCAGCTGGGCCTCACTCATCGGATGCAGTGGAAGTTTACACCGCCCGGGGCGCCGAGTCAAGGAGGTGCCTGGGAAAGAATGGTGAGGTCGGTGAAAACCGCCCTGCTAGCCACGCTGAACGAGAAGTCGCCCAGGGAAGAGGTACTCCAGACACTGATGGCCGAGGCGGAGTACTCAGTGAACGCTCGACCGCTTGTGCACGTATCGGTGGACCCCAACGACCCGGAGGCGATTACACCGAATCATTTCCTCCTCGGGTCGTCCACCGGACTGCCGTACGTCGGACCGTGTGTGCCGGCGGACAAAAAAACATGGAGGGTCGCGCAAGCCCTTGCCGACGAGTTCTGGAGGCGCTGGGTGAAGGAATACCTTCCCACGCTCACACCACGCTACGGGGCCCCGCTGAGCAACCGAGTCCTTGTACCAGGGGACCTGGTTGTCGTGGTCGACCCGACGCTGCCGCGTAATACGTGGCCGCGGGGGGTCGTGCACCGAGTCTACCCCGGCCAGGACGGACAAGTGCGCTGTGCGGACGTTCGCACGCGCAGTGGCGTGTTCCGGAGGCCGACGTCGAAGCTGGCGGTGCTGGAGGAGGCGCCACAGTCGCAGTTGCGACCGCTGGCGGAGCAGACGGAGCCGGGAGCGGAGCGGACGACGCCGGGAACGGCGCCGGGCGCGGAACGAGCGTCGGAGCAGCCTACAGCGAGCACGGACAGCTCGCAGTCGCCGGAGCGGCCCGCAGCGAGTTCACACAGCTCGCATTCGCCGGAGCAGTCTGCGGCGGGCGCGGACGGCCCGCAGTCGCCGCCGGAGCAGCCTACAGCGAGCACGAGCAGCTCGCAGTCACCGGAGCAGTCCACGGCGGGATCGGCGAGCCCGCAGTCACCTGAGGAGGCTGCGTAGACCCTGGCTACTGCGCCGGGGGGAGGATGTTAAGGACAGCGGCCTCGTAACGAAAAACATGAGTGAATTTTAATGTGAACAATAAACGTGTAATTAAAACGGTACGTAAAACTAGAATAGTGGACACTCAGTGACTATATGTATAGATTTATATGGCATCAGTGTGGAAAAATAGTGTTAAAATGGTGTTTTATCAAGTGCGGGTTATTTTGATTATATATTTTTAACTAAAGCTAATTTTAACGTAGCTTCTTTTGATTTATATAAATAAACGTAGTACATAACGTGTAGTATAGCGCTTAAGGTTATATAATAAATGGTTAAGAAATTATTACGAAAACAGTGGTAAAAATGTACAACATTTCATATAAGTTGAACCTTAAAATGTAAATAACTTTTCTATAGAATAAGATGTTTAGTATATAAGGGTTTATATGTCTGGTTATGATAATAAAGTATTTCACACAACGCGTTTTGCTTCACCTGGCTCATGGAAAATGGGGAAAATTATGGAAAATAGCCGTATAGAGAGGTAAAAATGAAATGGAAGATCGGCCCGAAAGAGGCGTACGGGCGGGGCTCTCTATACGGCATTGCCATGAGCCAGGTAAGCGAATCGAAAAAGTGAAAAAACGTTCTCCTCAAATAAGTGTTTTATTATCGCCCCGGCTCTGCCCAAATCGGTGTAACCTTGCTATCTTCGAGTCTAATCTGAGCCGGCGGTTGAACCCCTGTGAATTTATACAGTCCTGTACAAATAACGAGTTCCGTATTTACGTATTAAGTACGAACAGTTATACAATTAAAATAAATGGCTTTGAAAGATACGTATTCGACTAAAACAGAAAAGAGATCTATCTCGTAGGTAAACACATTTTTTTGCGCTTACATTGCCAGCGTTTGCAATTTAAGCGTTTACTTACGACATTAGAAGCCTCTAAAATTGTCAGTGTTTCTGTTAGTACAGAATATAGTTATTATTCATGTTAAATACATATAAACCTTGCTTTTGAATCACTCTATCTTTAAAAAAACCCGCATCAAAATCCGTTGCGTAGTTTTAAAGATCTAAGCATACATAGGAACAGACAAAAAACTTTGTTTTATACTATGTAGTGATAGTGATTATTGAACTACATATTACAACTGATTATATTTTTTGCTGATATTACCTCATATGTTTTTGTTAGAAAACAATAGAAAATAAAAATGGGACGAACTGACGAATGAAAAAATCACAAAAAAAAACAATTTGTCTTTTCGTCCCATTAGGAGGAAACTCTGTAGGACGAACAGACGAACGAGACAAAATATTTATCATCCTCAATATCTTGATGAGCGACAGTCCTCCACCCGCTTTACCCCGCAGCTTTCTGCCGCGCACAGTAAAACTCTGGAATGATCTGTCGCCAGCGATATTTCGGACCATCACGACCTGCAAACTACAAGAAGCTCCTAAAAGGCCGGCAACGCACTTGCAACTCCTCTGATGTTACGGGTGTCCATGAGCGACGGTACTCGCTTTCCATCAGGTGATCCGTTAGCTAGTTTGCCTCCTAGTTTTTTTTAAAGCGACATTTAATCTTCCTATTAGGGCGTTGTTTCGCAGAAACTTGGAAGTGTTTTTTAATCCTCATCAGCAGGGCCGGATCCATATTATGGCTTTTTGAGCTTAAGCCCAGGGCCATGTAGATTCAAGGGCCTAAGTCAAGTCAAAGTAAAAATAAACATTAATGCGAAAAAATCCTTAATTAAACAGATCGTAAGATTTGCAGACCTGCGAATTTATTTAATTCAAGTCAACAGTACACCGTTTTGATAAGCCATCAGAAAGGCGTACTTTTTTCAGTTCTCACAGTAGGAGCAGCTACTCAACAGAAAAATCTAGAAGGCTTTTTGGCAAAGGGGCGCTCGCGCCAGTCCTAAAACCAGTCCAGCTACTGGTATTGATTGGTCACTTGATCACTCATCGGAATGTATTTTGTGTTTCATTAACAGTAAGACGTGTAAGTAATCCCAAGTCAGGAATGTTGTCCACGCCGTTTCTTAGTCACTGACTCAAACTAATTACAACACATCAACTTACTAAAGAAACCTAGCCGAATAAGGCACAAGCATGCGACTTGACTGGAGCACCTTTTGAAATAAATATTATTTTTATGCATTACCTAATGAAATTAATGAGACCAGTTTTTTTTTCAAAATTATACAATGGTTTAGGGTTTTCAAACCCTTACGTGGTCCTTCTAACATGTTTCAAGTGGATACTTAAACCAGACTTAACGGCTGGACAGATTAGGTTAAAACTTATAGGTAAATGTCATATTATATACCCAGCGTTGATTTTCCTTCAGTACCCTTTAGATTTCTCTTTTTGTATACTAAAATTCTAATTTATCTATGTCCAGTTCATTGTATTGTATGGAATAGAGATAATGCGTGAAATGAGAGAAAGTTTTACGCCAGAATTTACTACTAAAGGTCTATTTTACAGCTCTTTTGTCGTGATAAACTCATCTACAACCATGCTAAACAGATACAAAGTACCTACAAAAGTATTGTAGCTTAGTATAGAAAAAGCTTGTAAATCATCATACCGGGCTTTCCTTTACAAGCAAGGTAAAAATTTGAGCTAAGTCTGCTACTAAATATTATTCATTAAAGTTGTTTAAAAATGACAATAGGTTTGATGTGACATGCATGTATTTGGTTGTAAGTTGTAACATCCTATATGTCACAACTTACATTGTGAGTGAGTGTGTACTTTAGTTTGTGGGCAAGCCAGGTAAACCATATCAGGGGCGCGTTTATATGACAAGAATCACAACGCGACCGCTGCAAATTGAGCTTTATCTACTAACCGTGCGGGTTCCGCGCGCTCGTAACTTGGAAGATTGCAATTAGGTTGTTCGTTGTGGTGGCAAGTCGATAGAGCTATGTTTGCTATAATTAAAAAATTAAAAACAAGTGTTCAGCCATCGCGCTACTTGTTTACAATTCACACCGTGAATTGTAAACAAGTAGCGCGTGCTTTTTTATATAGCTATTGAAAATTGCACTATATTCACTACACAAGAAGATACACGTTTCATAATATGACATCAGTCAAACACTGCACATGCGCTGTGCACCGCGGTGCAACATGACATTCGAAAACTTACAATGAAACGTGTATTTTCTTGTGTAATGAATTAAGTTCAATTTGAATACATATCTTAAAAATGCAGTGCCATGTCGCGTATCGTTTCGTTGTGAATTGACTCTAACTGGCCCCTTAAGGCTTAGCATGGCGTGTTGAACTACACACAAAACTACAACTACGGCCTTACCCTCTAATTGAGGACAGACAGGAGCCAGCACCGAAAAGTAAGTCGGTGGTGATGATAATCTAGCTACTAGCTTAGGTATTGAAAATATCTTCAAGAACCGGCGTGGCGATACCCTATGTAATAAACAACGGCATATCGTATAACTTCCAGCAAAATATGATTTAACACAGAATACATTCATACATCGCTGCTAACCGGCATCAAATTCCGATTCCTGGACTCGAGGCGGCCACTCTAGTAACCCAACACCCAGATAACACTGCCCTTGACAGAATAAACTGTTCAAAACGACCCACAGTCGGCAAACATACGAACAACATACTATTCTTTACTGTTATTACACATAAGGCTTAAAATCGCATTCGACACCGTGAAGCGGTATCGTTGCAAGTCTGCACAAATAAAATGTAACGGATGTTATAATCTGGTGATATAATGACGACTATGTTTATATACAAAATAATTAATTGTTAAATAAAAATATCTGAGACTGCTGGGTAAGTACGGCATTTAAAGATGAAAAACAACCGTATAACATAAAGCACAGTAAATAAATATATTTAAGTATTTACTTATAGCTAGATATAGATAGCGCGATTCAGGCGCCACGTTTGTACGCGGCACGAGCTAATCTCAGAATCTTTTCTTCTAAAAATCTACCAAGTATTAAATTTGGTATGGTAGTAGTTTAGACTCTGGATTAACACATAGGCTACTTTATTGCGGAAAAATGTACGGTGCCCGTGATATTTGCTTGATTCAGGCGCCATGTTTGTACGCGCTAATCTCAGAATCTACTGAACGGATTTTGATGAAACTTGGTTTGGTAGTAGTTTCGACTCTGGATTAATACATAGGTTACTTTTTATTGCGGAAAAATTTACGGTTCCCGCGATATTTGTTTTTGCGCGTATGAAGTCAACGGATTAATAAATAACGTTTACACAGATAGGCGATGCACGATGGGAGCGCGATAGCAATATACTCGTGCGAGAGTGATAGAGACAAGTAGCGATAAGTGCGACAAAATTCTACGTGCTCCGCGACCGCACTTTACCTTATGCCTGATTTACTCAATAATTTTATTAGATATGAATCTAATAAAATTATTGAGTAATTTGTGATAAACCTCATACTGTTACATAAAAGCTGTGCAGTGTGCAACTGTGCATGGTGTAGAATTTAGATTCTACAAAAACCAGCAACTATACATTTTTAAAATTATGAAATAATTTAAAATTCTTTAATAAGCAATTGTTTTCTGAGATACAGTCAAAAATAAGTTACAAACTTTCAAGTTTCAACTTTCAACACAGCTCGTAGTCACAGAATCCTTATTCCTAGAGCTTTGCTAAGAATTTTAGCTCTTATCACATATTATGTAAACAGGAAATGTTGCAGTCGTGTTGATTATTTAATTATAATTATTGACTCATATATATGTGCTGCGTCTATTACAAAAACGATACGGTTTAATTCCTACCCGCATAAGTTAAAACCGCATAAATAATATCTGGTGTTTTATGGTTAAACTGTCGTAACTTTTTATTGCTAAAACGTTCGGGTCGTGTCAAACGTCAGTGAACGAAGCCACATTCAACATTCATACGCTTCTTTACATTAAATTTTGTATGAAAGCGTCATAGCTTTTTTTTACATAGGTATTAATTGGCAGGTATTAGTTAAGTTTAAGGGCCCCCATATACGGTCCGGTTTACCTTCAGTTCGGCCTGAACGGATGCAAAATCGTATCGTTTGTGTGCAATACGGTATTTTCCCTTTATTTTTATTACATAAATGAATAGTGTTCTGAAAAATAAAACATTTTACAAAAGGAATAGTTATTATACTAAAAATCAAAATTAACAAAGATATTGCGGATTGTTTGAAGCACTTTTGTGAGTCTCGTGAAAACGCCCTATATAAAAGTCGTACTAGAAGGTAACGTCACACGCTAGTAATGTTGCTACGAATGTATGGCCATATGCACAAAATTTCTGATATCTTGTAATTTTGCGCGTTTATGTTGATACATACCATAGTAAATCTTTTTGTATTTGATGTAAGTAATACAATTATGTAGGTTTTATACACTAATGTTTTAAAAAAGTATTCCAACTTTTTTGTGACTTCGAAATGCATATAATTACAAAACTACACATAAAATCCTAATTATTTTTACTATTCAAGTTGTAATACCTAATTATTTCTTAATTTATTTAAAAAAAACTAAACTTTTACATGTAGGAAAATACCCAATTACGAAATCGCATCAGTCGGCCGGATGGACTGCAGCGATTCGTTCCAGTATTGCCAACTGTGTTTTTGCGAAACTACTAAACTCGCGTCGATTCCTACTAAAACTATTAAAAGAATACTGAAAACTATCAAAATAGCTACTAAACTTAGGAATCCCTAAAGCCAACAAATCCAACAAACAACAGCATTTTATAATAATAGATAGATAGATATACAGTAGGTACAAATAATAATAAAACATTTATTCATACAATTTGGGAACTAAACCACGATAAGTACATAATGAAATATTTTATTTATTGAATTTTATTATAAATATTTCCATTAAAGTATAATAGGAAATATTACGTACTCGTATATAGTAATTAAACGGGTCGTTTTAACCAAATTACGGACGAATGCTACGATGTATTATTATGATAAGGTGTAAATTTTTGTTTGTTTTTTTTTTGTGCCTAATTTTGGCCTTTTTGCATGTGATTACTGTCTGGCTATTTCCTACTAAAACACTACTAACAACTAAATTCCTACTAAGAAGGGAACAAAATACTTAATTTAGTAGTAAAACTTTGTAAAATAACTAAGTTGGTAACATTAATTCTGGACTGCACGGATGGACTGAACGGACCATGTGTGGCAAATCGCTTCAGCTCACGCCAGAGCCGCGCCCATGCGGGTTGTTCATCGTGTACAAGCGTAGTGAGCTTACAATTTATAAACACGACCGTAGCTCTCGGCAAAACAGAACGAACTGCTGCGATTTTTTCGTGTGTGTGCTCGAATCCATTTAGGCCGAACTGATGTCAGTTCTAACTGAAAAGTTCGGCCCCTCGTCTGTGGGAGCCTTAAAGATTCAATTTTCTATCTTTCTGTAGGCGCAAAATGCAAATACCCAAATTAAACAAAGTTTTATTGCCAAATGCAACCCTGTAAGTAATATAATATTTTGTTACTACTTGTTGTTTTACATCTGCCCACATTTTATCGTTTTTGATGTACAACATATTGTTTTATCTCGTTATGCAGGTAAGTAGATCACTATTATATATTTTGGTCGGATCTAGTTGCAGGTGCTTGCATAGATTAGGGATGCCAGACGTCCCGTATTTCCCGGAACGTCCCATATTTTAAGGTATTATTAAAGACGTCCCGCCGCCGGACGACCGCTGTCCCGTAAATCGAGCGATCTAGGGTTAAAAGTAATTGGTACTAGCCTACTAACGCACAGAAAGCTTCCAATATCCCATAGTCCATACACATTACACATACATGAGCTCGGGCGCTAAAACTAATCAAAATGTTATGCTAATCTTATTTTTAAACAAAAAATGAAACCGACTTCCAATGTAAAAATGCACAAAAAAGTATGAAATAAAGAATTCCCTTGTAAACGACCGAAACGGTACCGACTCCAAAATAACAATGAGTAGAGAAATAGTTAGATATTTAGCCAATTTAAAGAGGGGAATTCTTTAGAAAATTCATACTTTTGAAGTCGGTTAAATTTTTTGTTTAAAAATAATAATTTTTCCCTTTTTAGTGATATTTGTTAAATTATTATTAATACATTTTATGAACGTTTAAAATAAACTATCGAGTGTATAATTGAACACGCGTCAAGCTTCCATTAGGTATTGTAAATAAGATGATGATGATGATTACTGTAGGTTACATAGTGGCATATGCTTGCAGTTCTTTAAACAATGCCGAAATTTACAAACGCGTATCTTTAAAGACTGAGTACTGCTTTTGGATCCAAGGTATACCTTGGTGTAAAATCTCATTTTTTGGTAGCATATGCTTGTGTTACTTCAGAAAAAGTCAAAATCACTATATGTGTCCATATAAATGTCGAGCAATTCCCTCGATTCCTCATGAATCCCATCATCAGGTCACCACTTTCATGTCAAAGGAACCAATTTGGAATTATATCCTATACATCAAAAAAATAATTTTGAAAATACGTCCACAGACGGCGGAGTAATCGTTAAACATACAAATATATATATATATATATATATATATATATATATATATATATATATATATATATATATATATATTATATATATATATATATATATATATATATATATATATATTTATGTTTGTATGTTTAACGATTACTCCGCCGTCTGTGGACGTATTTTCAAAATTATTTTTTTGATGTATAGGATATAATTCCAAATTGGTTCCTTTGACATGAAAGTGGTGACCTGATGATGGGATTCATGAGGAATCGAGGGAATTGCTCGACATTTATATGGACACATATAGTGATTTAAACACAAGCATATGCTACCAAAAAATGAGATTTTACACCAAGGTATACCTTGGATCCAAAAGCAGTACTCAGTCTTTAAAGATACGCGTTTGTAAATTTCGGCATTGTTTAAAGAACTGCAAGCATATGCCACTATGTAACCTACAGTAATCATCATCATCATCTTATTTACAATACCTAATGGAAGCTTGACGCGTGTTCAATTATACACTCGATAGTTTATTTTAAACGTTCATAAAATGTATTAATAATAATTTAACAAATATCACTAAAAAGGGAAAAATTATTATTTTTAAACAAAAAATTTAACCGACTTCAAAAGTATGAATTTTCTAAAGAATTCCCCTCTTTAAATTGGCTAAATATCTAACTATTTCTCTACTCATTGTTATTTTGGAGTCGGTACCGTTTCGGTCGTTTACAAGGGAATTCTTTAGAAAATAAGTTTTATTTCATACTTTTTTGTGCATTTTTACATTGGAAGTCGGTTTCATTTTTTGTTTAAAAATAAGATTAGCATAACATTTTGATTAGTTTTAGCGCCCGAGCTCATGTATGTGTAATGTGTATGGACTATGGGATATTGGAAGCTTTCTGTGCGTTAGTAGGCTAGTACCAATTACTTTTAACCCTAGATCGCTCGATTTACGGGACAGCGGTCGTCCGGCGGCGGGACGTCTTTAATAATACCTTAAAATATGGGACGTTCCGGGAAATACGGGACGTCTGGCATCCCTAATCTATGCAAGCACCTGCAACTAGATCCGACCAAAATATATAATAGTGATCTACTTACCTGCATAACGAGATAAAACAATATGTTGTACATCAAAAACGATAAAATGTGGGCAGATGTAAAACAACAAGTAGTAACAAAATATTATATTACTTACAGGGTTGCATTTGGCAATAAAACTTTGTTTAATTTGGGTATTTGCATTTTGCGCCTACAGAAAGATAGAAAATTGAATCTTTAAGGCTCCCACAGACGAGGGGCCGAACTTTTCAGTTAGAACTGACATCAGTTCGGCCTAAATGGATTCGAGCACACACACGAAAAAATCGCAGCAGTTCGTTCTGTTTTGCCGAGAGCTACGGTCGTGTTTATAAATTGTAAGCTCACTACGCTTGTACACGATGAACAACCCGCATGGGCGCGGCTCTGGCGTGAGCTGAAGCGATTTGCCACACATGGTCCGTTCAGTCCATCCGTGCAGTCCAGAATTAATGTTACCAACTTAGTTATTTTACAAAGTTTTACTACTAAATTAAGTATTTTGTTCCCTTCTTAGTAGGAATTTAGTTGTTAGTAGTGTTTTAGTAGGAAATAGCCAGACAGTAATCACATGCAAAAAGGCCAAAATTAGGCACAAAAAAAAACAAACAAAAATTTACACCTTATCATAATAATACATCGTAGCATTCGTCCGTAATTTGGTTAAAACGACCCGTTTAATTACTATATACGAGTACGTAATATTTCCTATTATACTTTAATGGAAATATTTATAATAAAATTCAATAAATAAAATATTTCATTATGTACTTATCGTGGTTTAGTTCCCAAATTGTATGAATAAATGTTTTATTATTATTTGTACCTACTGTATATCTATCTATCTATTATTATAAAATGCTGTTGTTTGTTGGATTTGTTGGCTTTAGGGATTCCTAAGTTTAGTAGCTATTTTGATAGTTTTCAGTATTCTTTTAATAGTTTTAGTAGGAATCGACGCGAGTTTAGTAGTTTCGCAAAAACACAGTTGGCAATACTGGAACGAATCGCTGCAGTCCATCCGGCCGACTGATGCGATTTCGTAATTGGGTATTTTCCTACATGTAAAAGTTTAGTTTTTTTTAAATAAATTAAGAAATAATTAGGTATTACAACTTGAATAGTAAAAATAATTAGGATTTTATGTGTAGTTTTGTAATTATATGCATTTCGAAGTCACAAAAAAGTTGGAATACTTTTTTAAAACATTAGTGTATAAAACCTACATAATTGTATTACTTACATCAAATACAAAAAGATTTACTATGGTATGTATCAACATAAACGCGCAAAATTACAAGATATCAGAAATTTTGTGCATATGGCCATACATTCGTAGCAACATTACTAGCGTGTGACGTTACCTTCTAGTACGACTTTTATATAGGGCGTTTTCACGAGACTCACAAAAGTGCTTCAAACAATCCGCAATATCTTTGAAAATTTTGATTTTTAGTATAATAACTATTCCTTTTGTAAAATGTTTTATTTTTCAGAACACTATTCATTTATGTAATAAAAATAAAGGGAAAATACCGTATTGCACACAAACGATACGATTTTGCATCCGTTCAGGCCGAACTGAAGGTAAACCGGACCGTATATGGGGGCCCTTAAACTTAACTAATACCTGCCAATTAATACCTATGTAAAAAAAAGCTATGACGCTTTCATACAAAATTTAATGTAAAGAAGCGTATGAATGTTGAATGTGGCTTCGTTCACTGACGTTTGACACGACCCGAACGTTTTAGCAATAAAAAGTTACGACAGTTTAACCATAAAACACCAGATATTATTTATGCGGTTTTAACTTATGCGGGTAGGAATTAAACCGTATCGTTTTTGTAATAGACGCAGCACATATATATGAGTCAATAATTATAATTAAATAATCAACACGACTGCAACATTTCCTGTTTACATAATATGTGATAAACATACAAATATATATATATATATATATATATATATATATATATATATATATATATATATATATATATATATATATACAGCCGAACGTATAACCGCCTCCTTTTTTTGGAAGTCGGTTAAAAACTCGTTTGACACTCAGAAAAATATCAAAAAAATAAAAATTTTCACTAGTTTTTTTGTCCTCGCTAAAAAAATTTGTTTCAAAATGTTTAGAGTTGTCCCATAAAGGCTGTAAAAATCTGGCATCCCTAGTATACATACTAAGTTCATGTTTACGTTAAATAATAACTATACCTACTACCAATCCAATAAATATTAATAAAACTAATGATTACACCACGACTGCGCTAATCCATGTCGCTGTCTTCAATCTTTGTCTGATTGGTTGGAAAATCCACTAGACATCCTCTTATTAACTTCACGATTAATAAAGTTTTAATCATTGTTTAAATGTACCTAAAACGTAGGTATTTGCAATTAGGTCAAATGGTATAATTGTCTAACTTCTTGTCGAAATTGAATAATCACGTCGAAATATGAAGCTGCCATATCACTAGAAAGTAAATATTGGGCGCGCTGTGGGCTCTGCGATAATAATTATTGCCGCTGGGCCTGATAAGTGATAACACATTATCTAACCGCTAACGTTTGAACAGCTAACTCGGTTAGATAGCGAGATGTCACCGCGTAAACCGCCGAATTAAAAGATATTTCACTTCCCATCTCTGTTTTCCTTAAAGATGACAGGAACTTAAAGTAACATATTAAACATTAAACAATATTTTAAATAACACCCAAATTGTCAAGCAGTGAGCGACCTGTTGATAATAAATTATAGCTAGGAACACTCGAAGAAGTTAGCTTTCAAACAACTAAAACTAGATCCTAATCGGTCCATCCGTTTGGGAGCTACGATGCCACGGACACAAACGCACAAACACTCACACCCAGACACGTCAAACCTATGCAAACCCTCTGTTTTCGTCGGGGGTAATGAGTAATAATTTAGAAAAGCTTTTACAGATACAGTCGACTCTCGTCAATTCAGACCTGCGTTAATTCGAACCTCTCTGTAATACAAAGATATCACGAGTTCCCTGGAAAATATCTTTATATTTCGAACTAAATCAATACATTTTTATGCACTTGGGAAATCAAACAAAGAAAACTCGCAACGTAAAAAACGACGCTCTAATCAGAACTCATCGGCGTCAAACACTCGACAATTCAAAGTTGCAGAGAGAAAGAGAGAGAAAGATTACAGAATTTGCAGAGGCACATTTTGAGCCAAGTCCAAACTCGTATTTAATAGTGCACGAGCCTTTGTTTTTGTAATGATATATAGTTTGATACATACTTCTGCACGCATTGGTCTGTTAATTTGAGTTATACTCGTATAACAAATATAACAGTAAGATTAATTAATTAACATTATGAATGTACAATACGTATGTATGTACGAGTACCTCTCTAAACTTTTATGATTGTTAAAGAACAGCAGTTAATAAATATGTAATACATAATTGATTATGAAGACTGACTGAGTGTTCTTTTTAACACTGTATAAGTGTTCCTTTTAAGAACCTTTTGATATTTCAAACACTCGATAATTCGTAATTATCTATATATATATATATATATATATATTCTAGAAATTATTAACTTAATACATGTGCATTACAGATGGTTATAAAAAAAACCGTGGACAATGCACATTGTCCAATTGTCGAATTTCTGCAGTGCCATACTACTTATTACTATGGGATTTACACGAGTCTATTTTCGCCGTTTGACAAATCACCTTGTAATTTTTAATCAAATTCCAAATTATTTTTAAGTGGGTTTTCATTTTTTGTTTTTTATTTTCTCCTTTTAGTTATATTTATTTTATTATTAACATATTTTAAGGAATTTATAAATACATAAAGCCTCCGCTATTCTCACGCTCTCGGCAAAACAAACTCAGCGATATTTTATGCCAGTTTTCTTTCATTTCATTCATTTCCCCAAATAAGCATTACCGATCTATGGACCTAATAAACAATCACCAGTGATGATAATGATTAGATTCTATACTCATATTATTAAATAATCATTATTATGTATTGTAGTAGTCGGCGGTAAAAATGTAGCAGTAAGCATTAAATCACGAATATAGTTTTAGCAAAAGCAAAATTTCAAAGACATTGATATCGATGCACATAACTCTGATGAGTAGTCAGTACCTATGTCATCATAATAATAATATGTTGGTGTTTCGTGTTTAGATGGTGGTGATTATGATGATGATTATTATAAGTAGTATGATGGCATATGCTTGCAGTTCTTTAAACGACACCGGAATCACCAAACATGTATCTATTTGGACTCCGGAGTTCTGTTCAGTACTTTTGGATCCAGGGTATACCTTGGTACAAAAACATACTTTTTAGTAGCATATGCTTGGACTACTTCAGAAGAAGTCAAAATCACTATATGTCTCCATATAAATTTCGAAGAGTTCCCTCGATTCATCATGAATCCCATCATCAGGTCACCACATTGGTGACTAAGTGTCCCTTAATTTAGAATTATAACCTTTACAACAACAGAACATTTTTGCAAATACTTCACAAACGGCAAAGAAATGATCAAAGGAATCAGCGTTAGTGTAAAATACTATGCGAAGTATTATATCATGGTGGTGATGATGGTTGCAGGAGTTCTAGGATTAAGTCGCAATCACCATATGGGTCCGTATAAATTTCGAGGAGTTTTCTCGATTCCTCATTGATCCCATCATCAGGTCACCACTTTGAACATACAAAACATATATATATATATATATATATATATTTATTTATTTATTTTACATGCGGTCATTTGCGGTGAAAATCGTACGGCGAAAAGCGACCCGTGTATATTCCCCTTATGGCTTTTGGCTACATTATAGCTAGGATTGCTAGGTGAGATATCTATCTTTTCTTCTCCTATTAATTGAAATATAAACAATGTTCAAAGATTTTAAGATAACACACAAGGTTTTGTTGTAAAAAGGAAGTCTTACCAGCTTTAGGCATTATTTCCGCCGTTTCTTATAGATTTATTCTCAGGATTTATTCGAGGGCCGTAAACGACTGCGTAGTTTTTCTATATTTTAATACCTAGTTCCTACTTCCTTAATGCTCTTACCTTAAAATAGTTTATGTAATAATAAGTATGCTTGTTAGTAGTTACGCCACAGTTTTCAGTTTCGTAAGTCTTTAGTCCACAAAAAACGTAGCTATTATTGTTCTAAAATAAGAAAAAATGGACTATTGCCGAGCGCGTCTAACACAAAAGATACAAAGTTCTTTTGTTTTGTATTTTTTGACATTTAAAACATTTCTTTTTTTTTTTTTTGCTTTGTTCTAGGTAACTTTTGATTTTTGGTCCTTAGCAAGTTGTAACAATAGCCAATATTACATTGCTTTTTTATTCCACAAACTTTAACTTTTATCTTATTCTGCAGAATTGCATTTCAAAATAATATTAAGTAATTTAATAGAACAATAATGGAAATAGGCAACACAAACAAGTATTGTTAGTTTATAATGCCTCCGCATGCCTCTGCTACCGGGTGGAGGCGATATAATTTTTTATTGCCCACGCATGTACCGTCGAACACATAAAGGAAAACTATATTCGAAATCCGAAACTTATCGGCCACGTGTCCGGAATTGATTATATAGGGATATTGTTTAAAAATAAGTGTTCCTACTTGCTACATATTATTGCCGTAAGCCCTGTCTGAACGTGGGGATCAGCTCACACCGAAACGAGTTAAAAAAGTGATTTAAAATTGATCTTTATTGTTTATTCAGTAGGTACTAGGTACACAAGAAGATTCACGTTTCATTGTACGAACTGCGCCGCGCTATACAGAGCGGTGCAATTTGACATTCTAACTATTGCCAATAACGCACTATTGCAATTGCAACGTGTATCTTCTTGTTTAGTGAATAAAGTTCAAATTTGAATCGCTATCTTAAAAATGTGGCGCCACGTCGCGTATCGTTTCGTTTCGGTGTGAATTGACTTTTATGGAACTTTTGCTTTGGTCCCTTTGGAGCAGTACGGTTTTAGCCGCTAAGTTAAATCACTAACATTTTTTTGCAGTCAGCATAAAACTGTTACTTTTTTAACTATAATAAGAACGCAATAAAAATTGAAGTAATTGTCGAACAACTTTGTTTAGTTTCAACCATTTAAATTCTTAGTTTATTACGTGATTGATTTATTTATGTTTAATTTGTAAATTATATTAATTCATAGTAACTTAATCTCCCTGAAATTATGCTTATAATAATAATAATAATAATAATAATAATAATGCTTAGTACTTATAAAAGATGCAAGTTGTATTACACCTATAATTAAGGCAGCATTTAGATGTGTAAACAACATGAATGTGCAATTTTAGCTTTTAATAATGTTTGTTCCTTGTTGGTGTATCTATTAAATAAATAAATAAAAGAATAATTTATTATTGTTATTTAAAATAACAAAATATTTAGATTTATTTACATGGGCAATGATGGTCTTGTTAGTTGTTTTAAAAGACCAAGTATCTAGTCAATGTGATTGTGACCGTTACGAAGTTATATTTAACTTTATTTAGTACATACTTAAACAGTATTTTTTATATTACTTGACTAGCAATTGCCCGCGGGTTCGCCCACGTGAAATTGGGTTTTAAACGATATTCTTATAATTATTTCAAATTTTCATTCCCTACTTTACCCTCCTAGGGGCTGAATTTTAGAAAACGCTGAAATAACTCATTATTTTTCTGTACTCAATTCATACGAAATATCATGCTTATATGTCCAAGAAATAAAAATGTTATAAAAACTCATCTTTTACCCCCTTGGGGCTTGAAATTTGAGAAATCTTATCTTTCGTAGTGGATGCCTACGTCATATGAGAAATACGTGTGCCAAATTTCAAATTTCTAGCATCAAGGGTTTACGTAAGAGTAGGCTGGTACCGACTTCAATATAATAATGAAGATTGAGTATGTAGAGATTTAGTTAAAATTTTAGCCGAATTTAAAAGACGAATTATTTGGAAAAAAAGAATTAATTATTACTTTTTTGTACATTTTTACTTTGGAAGTCGGTTTTATTAAGATAGCTATTACAAATTGAACTTTATTCAATAATCAATACACAAGAAAATACACGTTTCATTGTAAGAGTTCGAAAGTCAAGTTGCACCAGCACAGCGCATGTTCAGTGATGTCATATGAATCGTGAATATTTTTGTGTAGTGAATAATGTACAATTTTGAATAGCTATCTTAAAGTGCAGCGGTTTGAACTGGAACTAAGTCGATAAAAATTATGTGCAAAAAAAAACAAATATAGAAGTGAATAGCTTATTAGTTACACAATGAGATCAATATGGTGGCAATTTGCTGAGGAATGTGTGGAAATCAAAACATCTATTTATTTATAATTGCAGTTGCATGTAACTGTACGCGCGGTGACGGTCGGCAGCAATCAACACAAAGGATCGTAAAGATACGCGTATCGCGCACTTTACGTAACACAAGCACACACTTGTGGACACACGGATCTGCGATTTGTTCTAGATCGCTTAGCGCTAGGCGCTTCGTAGCGTCAGCTCACACCGAGACGCGACGCGGCGCTGCATTTTTAAGATAGCAATTCTAAATTGAACTTTATACAATACGCAAAAAGTGAATCTTTTTGTGTATTGTTTCATTGCAAGAGTTTGAATTTCGAGCTGCACCGAGCTGCGTAGCGCGATGCCGCTCTTGCAATAAAACGTGTATTGTGTATCTTCTTTAGGTTTTAAGACACATACTTCTCACAAGAACTCACAATTCACTTTAAATTTACAATAAGTTACATAATAGAAAGAATCTCTCTTAGTAGTGAATAAAGTTACATTTTGAATCGCTATCTTAAAAATGCAGCTTCGCGTCTTGGCGTGACCCATGGACAGACATTCAAACGTAGGTTTTACTGTCAGTTTTACATTATGCCAACGTCATTCACCGCAAGAGTGATAACTCATTTGTACCTCATTAGTTAATTTCGGACTAAGCATGATTTCTCAACCTGCGAACAATAGGGATTCTGGTTGGGTTGACCTCACTTTGAATATAATAAGTCAACGGCTGCCTGAACATCACGTTATTATACGTTACGAGTTGATTTAAATTAGAGTACCTAAGTAATGTTGTACTTGTACATATTTACCATTAATTTTGGCAGCTAAAGCCAAAAATCTGATTATGTCTGCCATAAACTCATTTTTATAACATTTTGTACGCTGAAAATTGATCAATTATAACATAACATGTCATGTTAAAATCGCAGCGCTGTGGCAAGTAATTCACGCCCGTATGTTTCATCTGTCACCTCGAACCCGAGTGAAGCCTTATTATGAGAACGTTGCACTTATTTTAACTCTTTGACTATGTACGTATAGGTGCTTGTACTACAGCACCTCAGGTAAATACGGGCACAAATTACCGCTACATGTAAACACTACTTTATGACTAGAATCTCGATATTTGGTGCTACTTTAACGAAAATGCACGAATTCCAATTCGTGCATTTTCGTTAAACGACGTAAAATTTTCGTCGTGCATTTTATTATGCTTACGGTCTGCACTATACAGGACTAGATTTAGCCCGCGGCTCCGCACGCGTATATACAGTATCCTATAGGAACACTGTACTTTTTCGGGATAAAATGTAGCCTATGTTTTAATCCAGAGCCTAACCTACTTACTACCATACCATTTTTCGTCAAAATCCGTTCAGTAGTATCCATCCATTCATCCTCACAAACTTTCACATTTAAAATAGTAGCAGGAAGTAGCAGGATTACAGAGTTCCATAACACGACGTGAGCTTTACGTAGTAGCTATTGAGTAATCTGTTGTGACTGGTGAGGACTGTGGTGGTGAGAACTGAGGTGGTACAAAATTTTTAAGCATTGTGATTTGTGGAAAAAGCAAAATACTACCGCCGGACTCATACATTACATTTTACTCATACGTACATTTTCCCGCCATAAAAAGAGGCCATGTTCTGCCCCTTGGTCTACTCTATTAATATGTGCCGAATTTCATCAAAATCGGTCCAGTAGTTTCGGAGCCTTTTCAATGCAAACATACAAACAAACTTTCTTTTTTTATTTTTTATTATAATGTTAATGTAGAACAATTCTAGGAAAGTTTTAAATTTTTTGCTTCGTGGGGGACATACGCAGGAAAATGCTTCGTTGTACGCTGTGTCACTCTGTCATCTGTGTTACCAACTTAGGGATTTCCCTTTAAATTTAGGGGGGAAACCTGTAACGAGGATTTTAGGAAGAAGAATATTTTGGGGTTATTTTTAGGGGTTTTATTTAATTACGATATTGAACTTGAACTGCTATATCGATAAGCGATTTGATCGATAAGCGATCTGAAGAAAATTATCAATCAGAAATAGATATATTTAAATTTATAAAAAATTATTGAATGACGGAATAATATTTTAATTATTTTCTTATTGTTATTAATTTATGCAGTATTTATAGAACATATTCTTAATCATAGAAAATGGATGAAGAAAAAATTAGGATGATAATAAAATTTCAAGCAATTGTGATTTTGGCGGTTTTTCAAGTTTTAAGTTTAGGGAGAAATATTTTTTTAAAGTTGGTAACGCGTCCGTTGGTAACGTGGACACGTCGACCCGCCGCGCCGTTACAATCAAATAGTGCTCTGTGCTGCTATAAATATAACAATGGTGACAGTATGTATAAAGAGGTAAATAAAATACCTCATGCATATTTGTTTAACAAAATGGGGATAGTGCATGTTTAATTAAGTGCTGCTCGGTTTATTTTTTCCTCTTGTATTAATAAAAATTTTAAGAACCGTGTAGACTGTTGACTGTATAAGTACACTTTTGTTGACAAACTAGACAGGTAGGTAGCCTCGACCATACCATCCGCATCGCTGACAAGCCCGAGGACCGCGCACGCCAAATGTGGGGAGACCTTAGTGAAAAAAAAAATATTTTTGCAAACCTTTCAATAGTCATTATTAAAAATATAAGGCTTTTCTTATTTTAAATATTTAAGTACATAGGCAGTAGCTACCCATCTAATTAATTAAAACATTACTTTCAAAGTTCATTGGCTATTTCTAAATGTTAGTAAATTACAGCGTAGGTCGCGCCATCTTGTGGAAACATAACTTAAGCATGATAGTTATGAAAATGTAGTTTACATAATTTTGTACATAGTTACTGATGCGAGCGACCAGTTATCTCACCATCAGCTACATATTAGCATAGGAAAATTTAAGTACCCTGATCTGTTTTGCATAAGCTGTTGCAAAGTGGAAAAAGTGAGATCCTTGCGTTCACAATATGTAAACAGTATTAACAGTTATACATAATAAATAGTGCTGATTTAAAATTTGTAATATTTCTGATAATTAATTCTTAGTATTATTGGTGAATAGAAAATCAAAAAAATTTTTTCACATACCGTCGCTGCGCCTGCCAAATTCCATAAATATGTGTTTTTTTGTTTTTTTACTAAAAATGATCCTCGTTTGATTCTCCATGTGCCCATAAAACTCTTTTTGTGATAATCGCACTGGAAACGAAGTTAAGAAATTCCACAAGTGTTTTGACCGTCAGGAAAAAATTTGTATTTTTTAAATAGTTATATAGTTTCATTATGACGATATCGGTAATACTATGGCAGGCTGATTATAATATTATTTTTTTAAAGTTCAGTCAAGCTATCCAATGTCCACCGTCCCTAGGGACGCATGTTTATGAGCAAGCCTAGCTGCCAGTCATTGTAGCCAGCAGTAGCAGCTCTAAGTATGTATTGGCCTTGATCTGGCATGCTGGGCTGGGCTGAACCCAGACGTTGCATTTCCCTGCTAATCCTGGGAGCTAAATGGATCAAAACGCGGTTCTCTGCCTTTCACGTATGTTTCTGTGAGTTCGAGAAGGTGCTGGGAGAAACGGAAAATAAAATAGGGAAGTTGTGTAAGATGGTATAAGAAAGAAGATCAGATTTATCTATTATGCACGAGTGAAACAAAACAGAAAGAATGTGAAATGAGTAAGAATAATTCATTTACCGTGTATTGGTCTGGAGTCTCTAGGACTGAAAGGAGCAGTAAAGGAGTAGGCCTAATGGTACGGTGGAAAAGATGATAGAGTATGTAATAGATTATACTGTGAGCCCAAGACTTCTATGGATTAGCCTAAAAAAGTAGAGTTGACACACCTATTGACACACAACTGTTTGTCGTTGGCGTATACATAGGTGTAGCTCAGTCGGATTTTTAGGAGTTTTGGGTAGTTGTTAGACATGCTAAAAGCTCCCCCAAACCGGTTTCGGTGACGGTGGCCGGTTTCATTGAAACCAGGTCAGCTATGCAGGAGTTATTTTATAGTGCCCAAATGTAAGCGCAGTACACAAGAGCACTCTCCCTTACTATATACTCTCGAAACCCAGTGGGACGGATAATCGACACGACTGGCGAGAGATTAGGCGCAGGATCGACTTTTTACATGCTCATCCGACGCATGGATCATCTTTCTTGTCAGACAATCAGGTGTTCAGCCTACATTGTCCTTTGTCATTGTCCAACCAAATTTGGAAACATTTTTTGATGTTCCAACACGGGAAACGAACCCTCGACCTTCGATTAGATAGCCAAGCTCTAAACCATTAGCTCACTGAGGCTGTTAAGAGATGGTAAGTAAGTATAATAAACACTTGCATTGTAATACTTTGTAATTTTAATGATGCGAAAGTAAAGAAACAGTGAAAAGAAGAAAGTATAGTATATAAGTATAAGATAGACATTATGTCTGCTGAACAAATACAATAGTTTAAGTTTCAGGAGTTAGGGAGAATTTGGAAAAAATAAAAAGAGCACACATTTTTGTACTTTAAATACAGTATAGTTTTGAAAAAAAGACAAAAGAGCGAAAGACTAAAGCAAACAATGTCCGAAGATTTTAAATTTTCAATGAAATGTTTTGGAAAAATATAAGGTGATGATTCATCTGAATGGGCAACAAGAGTGATTATGAACGCTGAGATGATGATGAGGAGGAGTTGGAATATTGTGAAACCATGTTTGAAACAGATGAAAACCTGGGAACGAATAAAAAAGACTTGAAAGACTACGAGACAAGGTAACAAAATAAGTATAAAATAAATCTTGGATGCGATAACAATTCGTGTAAAGTCAAGTAAGGCTTGGTGTTATGACAGGGTTTCAGTCTCATATTATGCGGAGGGCTTGCGAGGGTTTGTATTTAAAAAACTGTCCTTGCTTTTAAAATTCCTGTTGACAAAGTGGTTAAATGCCAGCTTTCTGGAGCAGAGCTATCATTGCGCCTTTGCGTAAAGCTCGCAGCAAGACTGCAAGAACAATCGAGGTATTAGTCTCCTTAGCATTATCGGGAAGTTGCATGTGATACTTATTGAGGGGGTCGTACAAAAGACAGATGACTAGAAGTTTGTGAGGGATACAAGGGGGATTCAGAAGGGAAAGGGAAAACATCTGCGAGAAGAATCTAGCGATGTTTTGTGCTTTCGCAGATCTGAAAAAGGATTCCATCTATCTATATAGCTTAATTATTCTGAGCTTCACTTTATTGTGAGGGTTATTACAGGATGCCTCTAAGGTGGGTGACTTTTATCAATTGAACTCGTTACAGACGTTAGCTCGTTTTCTTAGCTAGTACATTGCCTTCCTATGTTCCTTTTGCCATCTGTGGGATATCAGTATGTGACATCTTTGCTCCAAATTCTACAATTTAATTTATTTGATATCTAGCAATATCCTGCGAAAGGATACCCACAACTTGCAAGCAAATGTGTGAGTACACGCTTAAGCATGCGTAAAATAAAACGGAATAATATAAATAAAATATATTTTCGCAGGATATTGTTAGATAATAAGATATTAATTAATTGTATCAAATTTTCCTGTCTCTCTCACAACATATGACCTGTCTATCTCCATTTTAATTGGTCTATTATATAGAGGATAAGTTCTAGTTTTGTTTTATATATAAAAATCTATTCCTATGTCTATCTAGGCATCTTATTACATGCGTATGGAATTAGTGATGATATTTATGGATCCAAATAAGTTTGATATCTAAAAGGGTGTCAGGCAGAGATGTGTAGCACCCCAAGTTTGTATAACCAAGAAAGCCCGCTGTTTAAATCATTTGAGAGAGAAAGTATAATAATTTATCACATAATGACAAACGTTAAATTTACAAATTCGTACTGACAAATCCTGAACATACTGAATTTTTTTGGACTGCGGCAAACCAGGAATGTGCACTTTTTCACGAAAAAAAAAATCACACATTTCGTGCCTCACACGACTGTCGAGCACATTGGAAATGAATCTACGGAATTTGAAAAAATATTGTCGCTGAGCGACGAGAAAGTCGGGATAAGTAAAAGGTTGCAAAATTATACTACAACGTTGAGTGATAATTGTTTTATTCTTAGACTAGCTTGCAAGTATTTTACTACTCTGGTAGTATTTTACCAGAGTAGTAAAATACTTGCAGTTCCTAGTATTTATCTCTAAGTCTTCAATTAACGGGAAAAGTTGAGCTTGTGGTACTAGAATTTTATTTAGGTCTCTAAATTACTACATATTCTTGTTCTTTTATTACCTTCTTTTTTAAATGCCAATGTTACCGGTGCTGCAAATGGACTATAAGATTCTTCTTTTATCTTATTATCTAGCAATTTTGCTATTTGCTGTTCTATCTCTTTTTATCTTCTATTGTACATCTACAAGGCCTCTTACTGCAGTATTTCTCTACTAATAAGTATATCCTAGCTTCATATATACTTACACTGCCGATATCATATTTATCTTTTGCAAAAACAAATTTATACTCATTAATTAGGTTATTTATTTTATCTTTTTCATCTTCTTTCCAATGATTCATTTTCATTTCAATATTCATCTTCTTTAACATGTTCATTAAAATTTATTTTCACACCCTTTATAATATTACTATCTATTTCTCTTTCTATACTTACATCTTTATTTTGTATCATCTCATTACCATTACCATAGTTATATCTTTTCTGAATAATGGTTAAATCTTCAGTTTGAATTAATCTACCGACGACCGACGACCTCCGAGTCAAAAGTCAAGCTCTAAACCACTGGACCACGGAGGCTGTTAGACACAAGGAAACATTAGAACCTGAATCATAAGCCCCATTTATTTGTAGTTTTTCATTTAAATTTAGTTTGACAATTATTAATAGTGTCACTACTATTTTTTTGATCAGTTTCATTCAACTCTGCCGGAATTACTGAATTGTTTACACGTCTAATCAAATTACTTTTGACCTTATCATCGTCTTTTGTTCTAAACCAGTGTAATAACGTGACCCCTTATTTAAGTTTTCGCAAACTTTACATGCATTTCTTGTAGCTTCATTATTCTCAGTAGCTCGGTAGGTAGCATCTCTTTGCAGTGAATATATGCTCTGCCCGATATGTTCATATCTTCTTACTTCATTAAATAAATCAATTGTATCTTCTCTATACTACTAATACTTCTCTACCAATCTTATACAATACATTTTCTGGTAAGCCTGCCGCTATTGGGTCTATTAAGGTGCCTGCGTCAATTGATATCCTCATTTCAAGTAGAAGTTTTTCTTTTCTTATAGCGTAATCTAGTTAAGAACCGCTTTTATATTTAAATGTTAGAAAATATACAGGAGGAATAACAATAAACATAATTGTCGATTTAAGATTATACTTATTATTATCTATGAAGCAAAATAAACTTTTTTGTTTTTCTGTAAATACGACTTTATTATAAATCGTAATCAAAGTTTTCGTAGTTTTAAACAAAATAAGAAACTACATTAAATAACATAATATTATCATACCTGTAAATACGAGAAACGAAAATTATGTTTACTGTTATTCCTTCTGTATGGTACTAAATTAAAATCTGTCAAATATCTTATTCATATTCTTTGCTATAAACATTTTTCATTTTAATAAATTTTGACAATCCCAATAAGACTTCAAAATAATTTCTTCTAAAAATATTTAGTGAATAATACTACAACATACTTTAATTAAAAATGTAGTATTTTATTTACATATATAATTCCGATATATGTAAATAAAATACTACATCGTTAAAACCGATTTTAAAATGTTCATATTGTACAATTAGATATCAAAATTTTGTCGTAAAACCCGGTTTGTCGTTTTAAACGATGTTGTTTGAGTTTTAACTGTATTTCTTAAATTATTTAAAAAAAAACTAAATTTTTACATGTAGGAAAATACCCAATTTCTATGCCATCGAATTAGTTACTATTGTTTGTCACTAGGGGCGTTGTTTTGATACCATACAAATTGTAGTTAACTTCTTGTCATTTCTTCTACACGGCGAGTAGTGACAAAAACTCGTACTCAGCACACGGATTAATTAATATTATAGATAGTATCTAGGACAAGTAGCTACTAAAAATATTAGGTACTAGACATATTTAACTATTAAATAAAATCGCTATTTAGAGTCACCTACTTTAGAGCAGTTATTAGGCGAGTGTAACACACCTCTTATATCGCACAATAATCTTGTATCTTTCGTTTAATATTCCATTGTGTCCGATAAACGTTGTTTACAACTTTACAACTAGCGAAACTTCACTTCCTGAAACTCACAGATAGCACGTGTGACATGAGATTGGCGATAGCACATATGATCGCATTTCAGGATAAATGCAATAAGCGTAATTACGCCAGGAATGAAAAATGTGATCGTCATCTCTAACACAATACATTAATCGCAATTTGCACGAATATTATTTATTTGCGTGACTGAAATTAGTATTGTTATGAATTATGATAGTACCTACTTTTATATTATACACCATACACATAAAGAACAAGATCTTTAGAGAAGTACGTTTTATTTGGTTTATCTAGACTTAACAACGTAGGTAGACGTTAAAAAAATATATATATTACTAGCTTTTGCCCGTGGCTCCGCCACAGTATCCCACGGAAACACTGTATTTTTTCGGGATAAAATCCAGAGCTTAAACTATTACCAAAAAAACCCTATGGCTGACATTTGAGGTATGGTGAAAACCAAGATGGCGTAACTTTTTCTTGTATGAAGATTTGTTCTGTCAAATATTTATTTTATTTATTTTATTTTATTTTATTTTATAGAAATAGAGAAGAAATAAAGAATATAGAAATAACGACTTAAGACAGGCTTCTCCTTTTCAGGACTTCAGCCACGAAATCATTGCCTTATTATGACGTCAATTCATAGAAATGTTGATATAGGTACTCCGTATCTAGGTATTAACCTCGTTAAAAGTACGAAGGTAGATTATTATTTTTAAACAAAAAATGAAAACCGACATCCAAAGTAAAAATGCACAAAAAAGTATGAAATAAATCTTAGTTTCTAAATAATTCCCCGTTTAGATTCGGCAGAAATTTTAACTATTTCTCTACTCAATCTTCATAATTTTGAAGTCGGTACAGAACCCAAAAAAGTAAAAAGGAACTTAGGTTTACCATAAGGTTATAGACCATTCAGTCTAATTTATCTTTTTGCTAAAATTCATATTGTAATAAATAACTCATAGGTTTTTCATTTTTTTAAATTCTATTTCTTCACAAGCTGAAACTCTTTAGTTTACGTTAAATGTTAATTTTATGTCGTTTAGTTTTACAGTAATCATGAATCAATTAAATATTGAATCGAGTAGTTAAGCCGGTGTTGCGAATGGGGTTATTACGCTTCAAGTTATAAAACTGAAAGTCTTCACTTCCATAATTGTTTCTAAGGTAAATTATAACGGAAACTCTCTTTCGTTGCTTTTGATTGAAAACAAATTATATAATTCAAATCAAATGCATATTATTCAACGCGGCGCTGCATATTTTAAATAGCTATTCAATAATGAATTACTTTATTCATTATCATTACACAAGAAGATACACGTTCGTATGTCAAGTTGCACCGCGCTGCACAGCGCATGTGCGGTGTGTGACAGTTGACAGACTAGCTGTTGCCCGCAGCTCCGCCCGCGTAAACACAGTAGCCCACGGGAATACTGTACTTTTTCGGGATAAAAAGTAGCCTATGTGTTAATCCAAAGCTTAAACTACTACCATACCAAATCGCTATCTTAAAAATGCCGCGCCGCGTCGCGTCTAGGTGTGAGCTGACCCCTACGTGTACGTTTTGTACTATTATCTATTCTGTGGTTTAGTGAACACTATGAACATCACAATGTGTCATAAATATGACTGGTTGTAATACATACCTAATTAATTGACGACCTCTATGGCTCAGTGGAGCGCGTTGGTGCTCAAGCCGGGGGTCGCGGGTTTGAATCCCGCCGAAGGAACAAAAAGTTTACAATCTTCCTAGGTCATGAATGTGTATAAATATGTGTATAAAATAATAAAAATCTTAAATATATATATATATATATATATATATATACATATATCCTACGAATATAATATGTTTATGGTCCGGTATGTCAAGACGTTTAGTTTACGATTTAGAGACGTTTAGGCAGAAAAACAATTCACAAAAACATACTCGAAAAAAATCTTCCTTTACATGGGCGAGTTTGCGTTGAGCGGAAAGTCATCCATACATGAGATAATTTTTTTACTTTGAGTATGACAATATTTTGTTCCCTAAGCGTCTTTTATAATAAGCAGTAGATCATATACTTACCCAAAATATCCGTAATTGATTTTATCAAGCCTTATAGCTAAGCCTACTTCCCGTTGTGTAAAATAATGAACCCCTGTTGTACTTTACTTGTAAAATACTGTAATAAAAAGAGTATTGCATTTTTTTTGACAACACTGAACAGTGAACATCATAGATGATAAGTACTACTACTGAATAAAGCGACTTGTACCAAGATTTTGGCGTATTACTTTTTATCTATTATGAAATTAGAAAAAGTGACGAAAAACCTAACCTAATTGTAATTTGTTTATATAGAGTACCAAATTCAGACGTGAATATACTTCTAGATAAATTAGACACAATGTTATTTAGTCTTGCAAAGTATCGCAAACAGAAAATAATTATAGCTGGTGATTTAAACATAGATACTCTAAAAGCCTCTACCTCCACAGACAAATTAAAATCTCTTTTATTGAATTATAATCTCACCTCTCATATAACAGAGCCCACCAGACAACTTTCTTGTATAGACCATGTGGTCTATACAAGAAATGCTTATTATGCTTCATGCTTATTATGCTTCTATGCTTAAATGCTTCACATTGCTTATTATGTAATAAGCAATGTGAAGAATGCTTCAGGGTCTCTGCATGAACTGCAACTCTCTGATCATAACACAGCTCAAATGCTACACATTCTAGTCAATTATAAAGAGAATGTACCAGAGAAATACTACGTTTATGTAAAAGATTATTGTCAAAAAAATATGGAAAAGTTCCGCTACTATCTTAGCTGTCTATCGTTCAGTAACGTTTTCAGAACTAATGATAATATAAATATACTCGTAGCATTAGACTATTTTTATGATGATTTTATTCTTATCTATAAATTGTGTTTCCCCTCTAAAAGAATTAGCAGAACGATAAAGTATAAAAAACCCGTATGGTTTAAACAAACGGTATAAAAACATGCTGCAAAACCAAAAGAAATCTGAGTTATACTTATAATAAAAAATAAAAGTTTAAAAAATAAATTAAAATATCAAATATACTCTAAAATATTACGGAAAAGCCTCAACATCTCTCAAAAAATATTTAACAACAATTTACTAGCAACCGCGAAAAATTAATGTAGAGCATCTTGGAAAATTATAAATAGCCAAGTTACTGATAAATTAAATAATTTTGACATTATTAAAGAAATAAAAAATGAACATAATGACAATATAATATGTAATCCCACTGACATTGCTAATGAATTCAATAATTATTTAATTAACTTGACAAATAAACTGAATAAAATTATTTTACCTAATAATAATAATACTTATATTCAAAATTCAATTTTTTTGACTCCATGTTGTTACTCCGAAATTAATAGTAAAATTAAAAATTAAAAAATTAATAATTGATTCACTTAAAAATACAAAGTCTGAAGGATATGACGGTGTATCTACTAAGGTTATAAAATACTGCAGAAATGAATTAACTCCTATAATTACCCATTTAATAAATATTTCTTTGGAAACGGGCACATTTCCAGAGCTATTCAAATTATCAGTAGTCAAACCTTTATTTAAAAAAGGAGATAAATCGTGATTAAAAAATTACCGTCCTATAACGCTTATACCCATTTTATCTAAAATATTTGAAAAGATAATGTACAAGCGACTTATAAAGTTCGTAGAAAAACATAACATAATTAAACAACAACAGTTCGGCTTCCAAAGTAATAAAAGCACTACCATAGCACCATCTACATTAGTACGGAATATTGTTAAATATTTAAATGATGTAAAGTCAACCATCTGCATCTTTGTTGATATGTCAAGGGCTTTTGACTTCGTGTCCCACATGTGCTGCTAAGGAAATTGAGTAACCTGGGTATCAGAGGTCCTGCTTTGAACTTGATATAATCATATTTATTTAATAGAGTTATGACTATTACTAAAAAAATATTTTAACCGCCGTGAGATCTAAATGTAGAGTCAATAGAGTAGGAGTACCCCAAGGCAGTATTCTCAGTCCACTCCTGTTTTTATTCTATATCAACGATTTTCCTGACATTACGAATTATAATTCCACCCTTTTTGCAGATGACATATCTATACTCATAAAAAATGATAATAATAACACTGATATTGACATATATAATTTAATTTCACACACCATGCTATCATGGTAGACTGTATGTTTTTTTTTTAAACTTACCATCTGCATATGTAATACTATGTACTTACTACATTCAGTGAATAAAAAATGGTTTGATTTGAATCAAAAATGTAATTATCTGGATGACTAATAATAATTTAAATATAAATTTGACTAAAACTAACTTTATTGAATTTAAAAATTATAGGACTAAACCAGGCATCTGTGACAAAATTACGTATGAAAATGAGAGCATTGAAAAGGTCACACATACCAAGTTTCTTGGAACCTACAAATAAAGTGTACGTCATAATCGGCACGTTTACAAAGTGGCGACCCTGCCAGGACTGTACCAGTTGGAACTTTCTTCTTCTGAGGTGGAAGGGAGACGAGATGTCAGCAAAAACTATAGTTCTCAGGGTATGCAGCATTACAACATAGTTTTAAATCCCAGCAGCATGACAAACACGGATGCTACAGAGTCGAACAGGGGGTCAAGAAACAGACATAATACTCCTACCTCGTAACTAGATCTGGCAGAGTTATTAAGATGCCAAGTAAATTTAAAATATACCATTGACTTTTTCTAATTAACTGTCACATTGATTTGGTAACTAATAAAAACAGTTATGATTGTTAAAACATTTACAAGATCACTGTAAGATTTACATTAAAACTTGTGTTATTTTAAGGTATTCATATGTTATATCTTCTTATGCAATTTTTTTGTGCTTAAAGGAGATTAAATAACATAAAATTGTTAAGAGTAGAAGTAAAATTGTTGATGTGTATGTATGGTATGTATCATAATTTGATGTGTTGCTACAGAATGATAATAGTAATATAGGAAGATTAAAAAAAAACCTGATATGTATTGCAATTTGTATGGTTTATTTTGTTTGAACTAAAACCTGAGGTGTATTAAAAGTTTCATTTTGTAATGTGTTTTGAAAATATGTTTTTGTAATAAGATAACATTTTAACAATTTTAACTTCACGAAAATGTGTTTATAAATAACGATATACCTTCGTATATACATTTTCCTAGGGTGCTGAATGTAAAATAATGAACCTTGTCCCCGTTGGACTTTACTTATAAAATACTATTAAAAAAAGAGCATTGCCTTTTTTTTGACAACAATGAACAGTGAATATTGATTAAAGCGACTTGTATCAAGATTTTGGCGTATTACTTTTTATTTATTATGAAATTAGAGAAAGTGACGAAAAACCTAAAAATAAAGTGTAAATCATAATCTGCTCGTTAACACGTTGTCTGGTATCTGGTCCCAGTAACACAAGTACAGGTACATAGCGCGGGGCCAGATTGGTGTGTTGTGAAACCGTAGATATTATGATAAATGCGCCTAAGTTTGAACTCAGACGTATTTTATCAAATATATCTATGGACTATGTAACCCTTTGTAACTGTGCACTGTGAAGTGTGCCTACGGGAGTTTTGCCGGGGAGTTCAATGGGTGACGTTATGGAATTTGTAAAACTTCATAAATTTGTGTTATCTCGGTTCTTAATGTGTAATATTGGTAGAATATTAACCATTAATTAATATTCGTTAACGTGCACAAGTGTGGGCAAGTGGTACAACTTCTAAAAACGTGCTATTTTGTGGTTTCCCGCCAAAACTCCCTAGGAACTTTCAGTGAAGCTTCTACCACTTTACTGAGTCGACTCATGGATGTACTGACTATATATTAGGTCTTTACCTATGAAATTGCCGTTTTGTATGAAAAAATTTAAACGATTTTTTTTCATGTATTTTTTATTACTTTTAATCGAAGTAATCACCCATGCAATCAATGCATCTTTGTCAACGCAGTGGCAGTTTATTGATGCCCTTCTTAAAGAAATCAGCTGGACGGGAGGCAACAAATTCTTCAAAGGCATTTTGTACTGCCTCTCGGGTATTGAATTTTTTTCCCGCCAAGAAGTTATCTCAAATTCCGGAAAAAGTAGTAGTCTGTAGGCGCAAGGTCTGGTGAGTAGGGCGGATGACGGAGAGCTTCCAACCCCAGTTCTTGCAACTTGGAGACCGTCTGCTGTGCAGTATGAGGTCGCGCGTTGTCGTGCAGGAGCAGCGGAGACGAGCGATTGACCAATGCTGGTTGGAGATGTGCCAGCTTCTCCATCATTGTGTTCAGTTCTTCACAGTACACATCTGCAGTAATGCTCACCCCGTTTGGTAAGAAGCTGTGATGAATCACACCGGCGCTAGGCCACCAAACAGTGAGCATCACTTTTCTAGGGGTAAGTTTTCGTTTAGGGCATTGTTAAGGTGCTGAACCAGGATCCAACCAACTTGCTGAGCGCTTGCGGTTATCAAACAGAATTCATTTTTCATCGCAGGTAACAATGCGGTTCAAAATTCCTTCATTTGTGTGTCTGTTGAGCAGTGCAAGGCACGTCTGGACGCGTACTTCGCGCTGGCGATCATTGAGTTCGTGGGTCACCCATTTGTCAAGCTTTTTTACCTTGCCAATTTGACGCAAATGTACCAATATTGTTTTGACGCTAACGTCGAAAGCTGCTGCTAATTCCGCCGTAGATTGTGTATCATCAGCTTCCACAATCGCCTTTAATTCGTCATTGTCGACCAAAGTCTTCAGACGACCGCGAGGTTCATTTTTCAGGTCGAAATTTCCAGAACGGAAGCGAGCAAACCAATAACAGGTGGTGCGTTGGTTTGTAGTGTTAGCTCCGTAAACGTCGTTGATGTTGCGTGCCGCTTGTGCCGCGTTGCTGCCACGACGGTACCATATTCCATAATTACTCGAATTTTTAACGTATCCATGATGACGAAAAAGATTGAAATGAGATGAAAATGTAACACAAATCAATAAACAAATGACTACTTTTGGAAAAAGAATTCCATGTTTTTAAAATAAAATTAATTTGAAATTAGAATTCTTAGCCAAACAAAAATTATTTTGATTTGAAATGGCCAGTACTGCAGAACGGCAATTTCATAGGTAAAGACCTATTATTTGGACTTTGACTACACTTTAGACTTTGAAGTTCTATTTCCCGCCTTTTAACTTAACACTGGAAAATGGTTATAAGCCGATGTCATATATAAATAAAATAAAAAAAGTGTGCCTACAATGATAATATATTATGTAGAAGGACAAATCTGTCGTCTGCTGTACCTACTAATACTAGACTATAGGCGTATTTAGGTTGTTGATAAGGAGGTCAGTGGCCGTGCTATCGGTCACAGCGGGCCGTGGCAAATGACATGCACTCCGTCATACAAACCACAACTCATGCGGTGAATTCGAAGTGAGTTGAGTCACGCGGTAACATTAAGGCGAGTTTTGCATGCCAGTAGCCCTATCACGAACAACAAAGTATTCGTCGGCAACAACGTTATCGAATGAAAATTGTAGGTATGTATGGACGCTGACATTGTCATACAATTTTTATTCGTTATCAATACACATACTTTGTTGTCAATTGTTTCAGCGTGGGCTTCTGTTAAGCCTTCTATCAAAACCTTTGGTACCTATTTTCTTACAGTACAGCGTTATTTATATACCTTCGGGCTCAGACCAAGTAAAAAAGGGAATACAGAGAGTTCTGCGAACCACACAGTGAGGCCAGTCTAAGCGCGCCGTGTAATTACACAGTTTCACACACACATATGTAACGAAACTACGCCTTTTCGCGGTATGTGGTTTTTATGTATGTAGTGCGTACCACAGTCCACACGCGCACTACGTACATAAAATATGGAGTCGCTTAAAAACCGGCCTCAGCATTTGTTTGACAAAGGTCTTTTTTATTTGATCTGAGGCCTGAGCCTTCGTGAGTCGGGACTTCGCATAGTTATGGGTAGTTTACCCACCCATCACTTTTACTGCCAATTTTGAAATAAAACGTCTTTTTGTTATAATTACATACATAGTTGTTTTACGTGAATAGTGACAAGAAAAAAGGCAATCATATTAGGGTAGCCCTACGACCTAGACCAAAATGCCTACCATATCGCCCAATCGGCATGATGCTGCAGTAAGAACTGACCGTGTATGGGCAAAGGTTCAGGATTGGCATGACGGTTATACGTTTGTGGTGTAAGTTTATGGCCGAACTGCAGATTGGATAAAGCCTGCAGCGTCAAGCCGATGGAAGATAGGCATTAGGATGTATGGCGTCTGGCTACTGTTAGGTAGGTAAGTACCTACTACTAAGTAATCATAATCATAAAGACACTAAACTCCCCGATAAGGTAAACTTTTATGACGTCAATATTCACTATTTAGTATCTAAGTAATTTATTAAATAATCTACTTTAAGTTTAACTCTTTTGATTTTGTTCATACTTTTCTAAGTTTGCAGATAGTTAAACTAATTAGTAATTTATATTCATTAATTACTTAAGTAGCTACTAGGTAAGTAGCTAGTGGCAAAATATTATCTAAATAGTGAGTACTCTGTGGCAGTGGCTACTTCGTATCTAGGGTTATTACTTATTACTTAGGTATATTTTATCTTAACTCTAAAATGTTGGTATTGTTAGTTTATATGCAGTTATAAAATTTTCAAAAACAGTGTTCATACGTGCCTAGTTTCATGAACTTCACATAGATAAATCTTACTAATATTATAAACGTGAAAGTTTGTGAGGATGGATGGACGTTTTTGGCTCTTTCACGCAAAACCGACAAAACAGAATTTGATGAAATTTGGTATGGTAGTAGTTTAGGCTCCGGAATGAAAGATAGGCGACTTTTTAACTCAAAAAAGTTCCGTGGGATACTTTATTTATACGAGCGAATTTGCGGGCAACAGCTAGCAAATAACAACATTAAATTAGGTTTATTATTTCCTTGCAAATTTATATTTAAGTTTTATGAACTTACCTTAGCATAAAGCTGTATGATGTATCAGATCATTAACTAGGTAAGTAGCTAATACAACTTCAATATTTGTTCAAGTGCTCGCTTATCAACAATGTTCGCTGTTCGAGTCTGAATGAAGTCATTGTAAGTTGTGACTGCAGCACCAACCCTACCGGATATTTAAAGCACATAAACTCGTATTCAGAGCTGTTTTTAGAACTACCTATCCTATTTTAAGGTGGGGCCAACTTGGTAAAATACATAATTATATAGTAAATAGGTTCGATAAAATAAGTATAAATATTTCTAATCTCTATTTATTATAAATTAAATAAATATTGAAATATAAATATTTATATAAATATATATATTTATAAATGTACATATTTATATAAATATAAATATTTCTAATCTCTATTTCTATTTCTTATTAACCTCAACGCAAATTTTTCTTCACATTCCTCGGTCAAACATAACATCGTGAAAACTGTGGAAAATAAAATAAGTTAGGGAGACATTAAGGGTGCAGCGCGGCTACTGTTTTCTAATGACACGGTCGCCCGCGACTGCCCAGACACCCTCATCGCCCTGGAAAACAAACATCCATCACAATCCAATCCTTTCACAGTTTCCGATGACGCATTACCACCACTACAAACGTCGACAGACAAAGTACGCGAAGCCATCATGTCCTTTCTTCCGGGTTCCGCTGGCGGCCTCGATGGTCTCACCCCTCAGCATCTGAAGGACCTCACCAGCGGTTGCTGCGGGGACACCGGCGAGAAGCTCCTGCATGAACTTACGAATCTGTGTAACCTGATGCTACGTGGAGGGGTCGCATCAGATATCGTGGACATTCTGTATGGAGCTAACCTCTGCGCCTTGAGGAAGAGAGATGGTGGCATTCGTCCGATTGCTGTCGGCTCCATATACTTTACCTTACCTTACAGCCAAACTAGCTTGCAAATCGGTCACTTCTCTCGCGTCATACTTCCAGCCAAAACAGCTCGGTTTTGCCTGCAAAGGCGGTTGTGAGGCCGCCGTTCACTCTTTCAGGACAGCTATCCACAATCAAGGCGATGATGTGTTTCTGAAGGTCGATGTCAAAAACACTTTCAACTCAGTTGACCGAGGCGCCATGTTGGCCCAAATTAAATTTAAAGCACCTGCCATTTTACCATTTTTGCTCCAGTGCTACAACGACCCCACCAAACTCATTTACAAAAACCACCTCATCTCATCCGAAGTGGGCTGCCAACATGGCGACCCTCTAGGTTCAGCAATCTTCAGCCTTGCTATACACCCGGTCATTGAGCTTCTAAATTCAAAATTTAATGTTTGGTATTTGGATGATGGGACCCTTGGAAGCGATGCACCCACTGTACTATCAGACTTCCGCACTCTGATCCGCGAGTTTCAAAAAATAGGTCTGCAGCTGAACCTAGGTAAGTGCGAACTTTTTGTGCCAGACAGTTGTGGGGATAGAAACGCGATTATATCCAGCTTTAAAGAAATAGCTCCACAGCTGTCTGTCATTGACATGGATTCGCTCTTCCTTTTGGACTCACCTATTTTAGACGAATCTCTCCCGCACTTCATAGATAACAAATTACAAAATTTTAATGAAACTTTAGACCGCCTCCTCCAAATTAACTGTCACATGGCCTTTACCCTAATCCGTTTTTGCATTTTCGTACCTAAATTGACATATGTCTTACGGTGTTGTCAACTGTGGAAGTTCCCTCAACTTCTCAAACAGTTGTATAATACCATAAGAATAACGCTCTCCAATATTTTGAACACAAATTTCGTTGACCGCGCATGGACTCAGGCAACGCTTCCAGTTAGGTTCGGTGGCCTGGGTGTTCGAAAGCCCTCTGAGATATAGCTTCCGGCTTTCTTGTCCTCAGTCCACGCTAACAATATTATCTCCAAAATACTACATCACCCATCCTACTCCAATACAGTTCCCTTTCTGGACGAGGTCAAGGACGCCTGGAGCGCAACTAGTGCTTGTAGCGAATTGCCTGACAATACTTTTTCACAAAGGCTCTGGGACGAGCTACTCTGCAGACTGGTACGGAATAATCTTCTTAATACGTCCTCCAGTCCTGTGGAGCAGGCTCGCCTGTTAGCTGCGGAGAAGTGGGAGTCGGGCCTTTGGCTACAAGCATTACCGTCACCCAATACGGGCACATTGCTGGATCGAACAGCTTTCCGGTTAGCCACTTCCCTGCGTCTTGGCACCCCCCACGTCGTCCCCCATCGCTGTGTTTGTGGCGCTAACGTGGACAGCCTCGGACACCACGGGATGTCCTGTCAACGAAGCGCCGGCCGCATCTCCCGACATCACTGCCTGAACGATCTCATCCGTCGGGCTCTTGTCACCGCCGGAGCCAGCTGTGCCAGCTGCGCTGGAACTCTCTGGTTTGGCGCGCGACGATGGCAAGAGACCAGACGGTATAACCCTGGTCCCTTGGAGAGTGGGACGCTACTTGCGTCTACTTGCATACACTTGCTCCGTCCCATGTCCAGGGCACCTCGAGTTCTGCAGGTGCGGCCGCCAATCAGGCGGAAAACCTCAAGCGGCGCAAATATGAGAACCTTAGTGGGGATCTCATATTTGAACCGTTTGGGGTTGAAACCCTAGGTACATGGGGTCTGGGTGCGCACAAACTTTTCAGAGAAATCTCCAAAAAACTCATTGAGGCCACCCGAGGCCCCAGAGCCGGCACCTACCTGGCCCAGAGAATAAGTATCGCAATCCAGCGAGGAAACTCTTTGAGTCTTCTAGGTACTCTGCCTGGTGGGGACGACCTGGGAGATTTCTTTGTTTTGTAGCATTTTAAGTTTTGGAGTAGTTATTTTTTTTTTTAGTACTTACCTACTTTTATAGTTTGTAAATATTTTATTTCCTGTATTATAATTAACATTGAATAAACTAAGTCTTAGTAACCGCCATGATAATAAATACGTACGTAAGTATATAGGTACCTATCTATTTTTTAATTGTATAATATATAATAGGTTTCGAGTAATCGGCCTCCAGGCTCTAAAGTGGTTTACAATTTAAACCCTACATAGAAAGTTGACAGATAAAATCATATTTTTGTTTTTGCATTGTCACATTCATTTGACTTTGACATACAGTCATACATAAGTTCGATGTAAACAACGAAGTGATTAGTTCAGAAAGTTATAAAAATAAGTGATAAAATGAACTTATTACCATGGAAATGCACAGAAACCAATATTATAAATATGTCCCTATGTGCGAAAATAACACAAAAACTGTGCCTGACAATTTTTATTTTCGTATGCTGAAAGGTGCAAGTATGTAAGAAAAAGTGGTGCAAGGCAATGAGAAGAGACATTGTATCTTGTTTGAGAACTATTAGACTGGGATTATATGCACCGGAATCCGGAATCCGTGTTATTACAATAGAGTTGAAAATCGAAGTGTCTGATGTCAAGCTGTCATATATGACATTGACATTTGACTCGACACTCATGTGTTCGATTTTTTGGCAAAGGTTTTGCACCATTCTGCCAGTGTCGAGAATTTATATATTTATATATATATATATATATATATATATATATAGAGGACTATATGGCATATGCACCGGAATCCGGAAGGCCGTAGAAAATCCTGAGCATTGAAAATAGAACTTTGCAGTTTGCGCTAACACAATACAGTTGAAAATCGAAGTGTCAGGTGTCGAGCTATCATATATGACATTGACATTTGTCTTGACACTCATGTGTTCGATTTTCAACTCTATTGTTTTAGCGCCGAGTTCTATTTTCAGTGCTCTGAATTTTCACCGGCGTTCCGGATTCCGGAGCATATAGTCCCAGTCTTATATATAATACGTTTTTTTTATATTTACATGGCATCGGCTTATAACCATTTGCCAGTGTCAAGTTAAAAAGGCGGGAAATAGAACTTTAGTTTCAATTTTCAACACCGTATTCCTATATCGTCAAGTCTAAAGTCTAGTCAAAGTCCAAATAAATAGTCAGTACAGTCCATGAGTCATGTCAATCGATTCAGTAAACTGGAAGAAGCTTTACTGAAAGCTCCTCGGGAGTTTTAGAGAGAAACACAAAATAGCACGTTTTTAGAAGTTGTACCACTTTCCCACACTTGTGCACGTTAACAAATATTTAATGGTTAATATTCTACCTATATTACACAAGAACCGGAACAACACAAATTTTTGAAGGTTTTACAAAAACCTCAACGTCAACCATTGAATTCCCCGGCAAAACTCCAAATCCTACCTTTCTTTCAAATCTATAGCAAATGGTAGCTGATGTGTACATCTTCTAAAAACGTGGTATTTTGTGTTTTGCTCCAAAACTACCTAGGAACTTTCAGTAAAGCTACTACCACTTTACTGAATCGACTGACATGACTCATGGACTGCACTGACTATTTATTTAGACTTTGACGAGACTTTAGACTTGACGATATAGGAATACGGTGTTGAAAATAGAAACGAAAGTTCTATTTCCCGCCTTTTTAACTTGACACTGGCAAATGGTTATAAGCCGATGCCATATATAAAAAAAAAAAAGATAGCTGACGCCTGACAGGCCGCAGGTGACATTTGACATTGACGTTCTATTGTTTACGAAATGTCGACGCTCAGTAGGTACTCAGCGGATTTGAATAATTTAATTATATCATTCAAGGTCAGAAAACAACATTTGTATTTTAATCAGTAAGACCCCCAATCTAAATGGTGATATCTGAACTCTCAGTCGGCACCAAACGCGTCACGTTCACATCATGGCTTCCACAATGTTAAAAATTTTAAAATCCGAAGTAAGTCTTTGATACCTACTATCATTTCAACTTCTTTAGATTTACTGATACTTACAGATCTTGGTTTTCTTGGATTTAAAAACGATTCTTTTGCTTAGGATTTAAATAATATTCTGAATAAATAACACTTGTTTTTCTAGTTTCTTGAGAATATAAGGCAAACACATACACTGTCAGGTAATTTGGTATTTAAACTGACTACATTATTCATGCCTATTCCACTTTTGCTGCGCAGTTGAATATTTTTTATTTGCAGTTTCATCATCTGCTCAATAATTCACAAAAATGTTTTTTCAATTATTCAAAATAACTCGAGCACCTCAAGTTTTGCCTAAAGATAAAAGTCCTTCATTAATTTTAAAATATTTTATTGCCTCACATATGTTTTATTTTTATTAACCTTATAATTAAATAACTACTTCTGTGGTTTGTGATAACTTGCATGTTTTAGTGAAGCTTGCGTTTAGTATAAATTATTCTCCATTTTAGACTCCACTACTGTTTAACCGGTCATACAGCAGCGGTGTCCCCACAACCAAACTCTACATTGACGGACAGTTTGTTGAATCTAAAACAAATAAATGGATTGAATTGACAAACCCTGCTACAAATGAAGTAATTGGAAGGTAATGTTTTAAATTTTTTTATAAACAAAGTATTTATGTAAACACATTTTTCAAAGGTTTGCAGAAATCTTTAACAATACAATTATTGGTTTATGTAAATTAACAATCACAGCTTGGCAATCATCAAGTTATGATTATACTATATAGCATTATTTTTCCTTTACTTTAAATGTGTAGTTTGTAACTAAATAAAATGTTATATTTATGTGGGCAAATCTTTATTCAAATAATATGACTCAAATCTGGTAAAGCTTCATATTTTTAATAATTTACTTACAAACAAAATTAGTCAATAATTTTTTTTAGTTATCCCCTTAATTGTCAAGTAGCAAGTGAGCTGATGATGATGAATTATAGCTAAGAACACTCTTAATCATGTTAGCTTTCAAAGAAAAAAAAACTAGATCAAAATTGGTTCATCTGTTTGTGCAATGCCACAGACACACACAGACACTCAAACTTATAACACTTCCTCTGTCTTTGTCAGGGGTTAAAAATATAAGAATCATCTCATCATTAGACAGTAAAAATTACATAAGATTTTTTAGATTTATCTTGTGAAGTGCCAATCTTATCATTTAAAAATATTTGTTTACATTATGATAAATGAATTACGCAAGATAATAAAGAGTAACATAGGCAACACAATATATTTGCGTATCAGAATGGCATACATATCAGAAAAAATATTTATTTGTAGCCTAGACATTTAGCTGGTATTCGGCATAATACCATAGCAGATTATTCTTCTATACCTATAAGTTTTTCCTTAAAATCCAATTTATTTGCATGTTTAATCAAACCCAAAGCATATCAAACAAAACATCTTGTAGTTTTGTTCACTTGCACCCATTCATTTGTGTTGTAAATTAAATGATAATGACACAATGACGAAGAAATACCAAAAAGGTTAAGAAAATTAACATAAAACCATGTTAATGTATCCGTTTTCAGAGTGCCAGAAGCGACGCCGACTGAACTGAATTCAGCTTTGGAGGCAGCCAAGAAAGCGTACAAGTCATGGAGCCAAAGCACCATTATCACTCGCCAACAACTGATGTTCAAGTAATTTTTTTTACATGATAATTGGAAAAGGACCATAAACTGCAATGTAGACAGAATGCTAATTATCCGAAGTAACATTAGCGTACTGATTATACGCGCGGTATATAACATACGCTCTAAAATTAAATAAAAATATGCTAATTGATTATTTAGAGGGATATATTTTTTCAAACAAATGTTTACCTGTCTCTTTATAAATACGTTTTGCAAAATCAATTGCGGATACTTCAGATTCCTGATTGTTGTTTGACAGTAACATTGCGAAGCTCAGAAGAGATAAAGAAAAATGAGTTGCAAGCCAAATATTTTCCTTTATTGAAACTCGTACGTGATTTCCAGATTCGCGCGTTTGCTGCGAGAGAACCAAAGCAAGTTGGCGGCCAAGATCACAGAGGAGCAGGGCAAGACCATTGCTGACGCAGAGGGAGATGTTCTGAGAGGAATCCGTGAGTACAACTTATATTAGCAAATAGCATATAGTCAATTCGAGTTAAGAAGTCAGTGAATCGTGCATGCAAATGTCAAAATGGCTTACTTTAATTAGAAACACAGTGAACAAAACTTTTGCGTCATATCAATTATGACATTTGAATGCATCATTCATTGTTATCGCAACGGGAACCGTATATTTTGCTATAAAATGTAGCCTAATGTGTCCTTCCTCATGGTCTACTCTATGTGCCAAATTTCATAAAACTCAGTGCAGTAGTTTCGGAGCCTATTCAATGCAAACAAACAAACTTCTTTATAATATTAGTAAAGAAAATAATAAAGCCACCATAATTGTATATTACAAAAGTGCAAGAGAACAATAAATGCATTACATGAGTTGCAATAGCTTGCATCATCGACAATGGATATATTATGGTAATAGTAACTGTCCTGTGCTCTGTACAATATGCAATTCACTGTCTGTCTACTTATGTAGTACAATTTTGTGATGATCGCGCGACTATCGAAATGTGTAAGTTGGGTGCATGTGGGTGGTAGCCAACGACACACAGCAGCAGCACACGACGTGTTGTGGCGACACTACTGGTTTCTATGCATTTCTATGAAAATCGTCTATAGAAATAGATACATAGAAACATCCCGTCGGCTACCAACTTGCATATAAGTGTGATAAAAATTGAGGTGTCCAAATATAAAGTAATTTTGATGGATTCTACTTAATACAGTTTATAGTACCGTTTATCTTGTTCATATTATTTAGGTAGAAAAAAACAGTATTATTTTTATAACCAAATGTAACTTTTAGTTTAAAATTTTGGTAAATCTTACAATAAATTAGTTGTGGCAATTATAGTGTACAACCCAAAGGGAGATCTCTGACCGAGCGGGTAGTATGCTCGGTAAGCTGAAGCCCACTGTAGTAGTTTACAGATGTTGTATATATAGCGCCGAACTGTGAAAATATCGATAGGGCGACTCTAATTGGTGGAGGATTGTGACGCTAATTGGTCTGCGACACAGCTAATTACTAAACCTACATATAAATTCTAAGGTTTTTATTTCATGTATTTTGTATAATTCATAAACAGAATCGGTTGAGCACTGCTGCAGCATAACGTCCCTGCAACTGGGTGACTGTATACAGAACATCGCCAAAGACATGGACACACACAGCTATAAGGTGCCATTGGGTGTAGTGGGAGGTAAGACCTGTACTAAAAACAGACTTTATATATATAGTAATCCTAAACAGACAGACATGTCAAACGTAAAATATGCCCTCTTTTGTAGGGGTTAAATTGAATAATAGCGTTTTCGGCATCTAAAACTGCCATACTGCCGAATAGCTACGGAAATTGTTGAACGAAACAGATGATTCACTAAGCACTTCATTTCCATCTTCTTCTTATATTAGGTCCTTACATATGAAATTGGCGTTTTGTCGTACTGGCCACTTTGATCTCAAATATAATATCTTCTTTGGTTAGGAATTTAAAATTTATACCGCTCCTAAAAATTTATACTCATGCATTTGTGTTTCGAAAAACGTAATTTGTTTTTCCTCTTTTGGTTTTTTCTTTGCGTCACTCTGTTTACAAAATGGAAAACTTGAAATATCGTATTACTTTCGAGTACGAGTTCCACCGTGGCACCAGTGCTGCAGAAACGGCTCGAAGGATTATTAATGTGTATGGCGGCGGTGTAGCAAAAGAAAACACAGTGTGTTTTTTGGTTCCAATGTTTTCGTTCTGGAAATTTCGACCTGCAGAACAAACCCCGTGGACGGCCGGAGACCAAAGTAGATAATGAAGAATTGAAGGCTATTGTGGAAGCTGATCCATCGCAAACCACGTTCCAGTTAGCTGCAGGCTGCGGTGTTAGTAATAAAACTGTTTTAATCCACTTGAAGCAAATTGGGAAGGTGAAAAAGCTTGAAAGGTGGGTACCTCATGAATTGAGTGCAGCAAACCGACAAACGCGCGTCGACTGCTGCGTTACATTACTCAACCGGCACAATAATGAAGGGATTTTAAATCGAATCATTACCTGTGATGAAAAGTGGATTCTGTACGATAATCGGAAACGCTCTTCGCAATGGCTGAACCCTGGCGAACCAGCCAAAGCCTGCCCCAAGCGAAAATTGATTCAAAAAAGGTAACTTGTCAGCATCTGGTGGACTAGTGGCGATATCGTTTACTACAGCTTTCTTAAATCTGGCCAGACGATTACGGCAGATGTCTATTGCCAGCAACTGCAAATCATGATGGAAAAGCTAGCTACTAAACAGCCGAGGTTGGTCATTCGCTCTAGGCCTACTGCTGCTTCTTTAGACCACACACTGCACACCAGACGGCTACCAAATTAGAGGAGCTTCAATTGGAATGTCTAAGACATCCACCATACTCTCCGGACCTTGCTCCAACAGATTACTATTTTTTTTTCGAAAAAATTCAACTCTGATGGGACAGTCCAAAGCGCCTTCAAAGATTTTATTGATTCCTGTCCGAATGTTTTTTTTAGTAAAGGAATCAATGAACAGCCTATGAGATGGCAAAAGTGCATAGATAGCAATGATATATACTTTGATTAAATAAATATATTATGTTTAAAAAAAATCGACGTTATGTTCCACCTTTACAAAACGCCAATTTCATATGTAATGAATGGCCTAATATATATTTGATAATGTTATGGCAATGATTTTAGACATTCAGCTATTTCCGTAAACATTCGGTTATTTCCGTAAACATTCGGTTGGCCTGCCCCGAGGCAGTTTTAGAGGTCTGCTATTAGTTTATGACGAAAAATCATTCGCTCATCGCTGGATGATGACTTAAATGAAGCCTTTCATCTCTATTGAAATCGACTTTTATCATCCTTATCGACACCTATAAAATTTCAACACATTTAACGCCATATCTTCCATTTTACCCCCAGGTGTAGCGGCGTTCAACTTCCCCGTGATGATCCCCCTGTGGATGTTCCCTCCGGCGGTTGTGACCGGGAATGCGTGCATCATCAAGCCCTCGGAGCAGGACCCCGGCGCCACGCTCATGATGATGGAGCTGCTGCAGGAGGCCGGCGCTCCCCCCGGCCTCGTCAATGTAAGGGTCAATTCATGCTAGCGGAAATTCTTAAAACGTAATACGAGGGCTGCACTAAAAGTATCGGGAATGGAATATTTCCACTGTTCCTGTCATATTAAAATCTTTTTAATTTAAAACTCCTTGGTTTTAAAACATCGAATACCGTTTATTTATTTAAAAAAAGATTCTCGGTCTTGTCACAAGGTCTTATCAAACTTGTTTAGTCGTTGAGAAAATGGAATTGACTCGAGAAAATTCTAGAGCGATGATTTATTATGACTTTCGAAGTGGTTTAACACAAAAACATTGTGTTGACCGGATGATTTCTGCATTTGGTGATGAAGCCCCATCCAAAACCACAATTTATCGCTGGTTTGCTGAATTTCAACGTGGACGTGGCAAGCTCAGTGATGATCCCCGTCAAGGTCGTCCAAAAACTGCAGTCACCCAAGAAAACGTTGATGCTGTGCGTAAGCTGATTGAGGAAGATCGACATGTGACATACCGCGAAATTCAGGCAACTTTAGACATTGACATGAGTCAAATACAAATAATTTTGCATGAACAATTAGGTGTAAAAAAGTTGTTTTCCCGATGGATACCGTATTTGCTCTGTGAAGAGCAAAAAGCGGCTCGTGTTACTTGGTGCGTCAGAACTCTCGAAAGATTCCACGCAGGATCCTCAAATGCTGTATACAACATCGTATCAGGTGACGAATCCTGGATATACGCGTACGAACCCGAAACAAAAAACCAGTCACGAGTTTGGGTGTTCGAAAATGAATTAAAGCCAACAAAAATTGTTCGTTCACGGAGTGTTGCAAAAAAAATGGTTGCCACGTTTGTCTCCAAAACCGGCCATGTTGCGACTATTCCTCTTGAGGGACAAAGAACGGTGAATGCAGAATGGTATGCTAACATTTGTTTGCCACAGGTCGTTTCTGAACTCCGTAAAGAGAACTGCAACCGCCGCATCATCCTCCATCACGACAATGCGAGTTCTCACACCGCGCACATAACAAAAGAGTTTTTAGAGCAAGAAATCATAGAATTATTAGACCATCCGCCGTACAGCCCCGACCTAAGCCCTAATGATTTCTATACTTTCCCTAAAATAAAGAATAAATTGCGTGGTCAGAGATTTTCATCACCTGAAGAAGCTGTGGACGCCTACAAAAGGGTCATTTTGGAGACCCCAACTTCCGAATGGAATGGTTGCTTCAATGATTGGTTCCATCGTATGGAAAAATGTGTCAAATGTCGCGGAGAATACTTCGAAAAGCAATAAATACATTTTTAAATAGTAATGTTGTGTCACTTCCTTGATTCCCGAAATTTTCAGTGCCGCCCTCGTATAGTCAATTCACAGGGCCTTTTTCCTGACAATCGGAAAGAAAGTGATAGATTTCTCCAGGCGATAGCGCGTGTTGCGCGTTTATATTACATTCATAATTTCATTTCAGATATCATAAAATGGCTGCATGTCAGATGTTTCACCATAAATAGAATCATATTAGAAATTCATTAATTTTGACAGTTTTCAATAGAAATGTGTAAAATGGCACACATAAGAAGAACAAGAGAATTGTTAGATGTAACTGTTAGAGCAACTTCTTCTATGCATAGTACGATTCACTTAATGTATTTTAGACTTACTGATCCGACGCATGTGGCAATCCGCGTGACAGGAAGAAGGCACTTACGTCTACAATGAAATGCACGTATTCTTTCTGAGATTAATAATAAGCGTTAGTCGTGCAAAGACGCACAGATTCGCCCGTGATCTTTTTGTATCAGAAGAAAGGAATATAAATTTGATTTTTTTTTCAACCTAAACATATTATTTATTTTTTTATATACTATTTTACATGCAACATGTTTGGGAAAATCTGTAATTTTGATATGACCTTTTGGTCGCACTACATAAAATGATTTTACAGTTGTTGTATCTCCATAAGCTTTAAATACTCCTTCTCTTGAATCGAAGTTGAACTTATCGTCCTATTATTTTCCAGGTAGTTCACGGCACTCATGACACAGTAAACTTTATATGCGACGAGCCCGACATCAAAGCCGTTTCCTTCGTCGGCGGCGACGCAGCCGGAAAACACATCTACAGCCGCGCTTCGGCCGCAGGTATACCTGTCTCTGTCGCTCGCATGCTAATTTATATTACCATCTCGCTCGCAACTATGTTAATTGCAACGAGCCCAACATCAAAACCGTCTTTACTTTACGTACGTGCTTTGAAACGGTGCGATGAACACAAGCTGACTTTAATCAATGATTTTATAAGATGAACATAATATAATGCATAACATTATAAGATGAACCAGTATTTTGAAATGCGTTATGTATCTATTTATGTGAGGTTATAATTTACATATTACATTACAGGCAAACGTGTGCAGTCCAACATGGGCGCGAAGAACCACGGTGTGATAATGCCGGACGCGAACAAGGAGCATACTCTGAACCAGCTAGCTGGGGCAGCTTTTGGGGCCGCGGGACAGAGATGCATGGCGCTCAGTACTGCTGTGTTTATTGGTTAGTCATTATTTTGATAATACGTCTTTGGAAATACTCTGATGGGGATAAATGAAAAAACGAGTGTAATCAAATTGGAATATACTGTTTGTGGTTGCGTGTACGTATCTATTCAAAATTTAAATACATGAATTGGTATCAGTTCTATGTATGAAAAACGACGATGCCCCGAAAGACATTAAAAAGATGGGTTTACTGTACTTTATGTAAACAAATTATCATTAACTTCTTTCCTGTCAAATAAGAAATACAATGACACAATAATACGATCGAATTTAATCTTTTTGTCTGCAAATCTAAATTATTTAAATAAACTTAGTCCTAAATAGATTGGCACTATTACCATATTAGTGAAATTAATTTTTTCATTGCTAGGTGAGGCGAAAGACTGGATCCCTGACCTGGTGAAGCGCGCGCAGGCACTTAAGGTGAACGCCGGCCACGTGCCCGGCACTGACGTGGGGCCGGTCATCTCCGTTAGGGCCAGGAAGAGGATTGAGAAACTTGTTGAATCTGGTAGGTACTTTTGTATACTATGATTTTTAATCTTGGCCAGTCAAGTGATAGGCGGATCATGATTACTAACGGATAAAGAAAGAAAAATATTTTAAAAGCACAAAAATTGCATTTTACTGTTCGAGACTATTAATATTGTCGTTTAAATATAGTTGCGTATAAATTAGATGCAAAGTAACAACTTTTCCTTAAAGATTTACTGACAAAATTTTAGGGACTCTACGCACTATTAGATAATACCTTAGGCAACAATTTATGTCACTCACAGTAAAATGGTTCACGAAAATTAAAATAACATCTTGTTACAGGTGTAAAACAAGGTGCCAACCTTGTTCTAGACGGCCGCGGTATCAAAGTATCGGGATTCGAAATGGGCAACTTCGTCGGACCAACCATTCTCACTGACGTCAAGACTAACATGGAATGTTACAAGGAGGAAATATTCGGCCCGGTACTAGTCTGTCTATTTGTTGATACTCTGGACGCAGCCATCCAAATGATCAACGCCAACCCCTACGGCAACGGTACAGCTATCTTCACAACGAACGGAGCCACAGCCAGGAAGTTCGCCAATGAAATAGATGTCGGTCAAGTGGGAGTCAACGTGCCGATTCCCGTGCCTTTGTCCATGTTCTCCTTCACGGGTACGCGTGGAAGCTTCTTAGGCACAAACCACTTCTGCGGAAAACAGGGTATCGATTTCTACACCGAACTCAAGACTGTTGTTTCTTTCTGGAGACAGAGTGACGTTTCACACGCAAAGGCCGCAGTTGCGATGCCGACTCAACAATAGGTATTTCATGAGAATCTTGCCACCGCTATTTAGATTTAAGTATAATAGCATTTATATTTTTTGATTATCTTTATACTCGTCTTCCACATCTTCTATTTAGCTATATATTTGTATAAAAACGTTATTTTATTATATAAGTCATATCATTGTTAATCAGGTTTTGAATATTTTAATTTAAAGTTACAATTCTGCCTTTTATTATTACTCACACCATAATTTTATTTTTATTACATTTATAATTATATTTATATTATGTTGTAAATTTTTTTTTTATATTATGTTGAATAAATGTATTCGCCGGAGTTTTGCCGGGAATACAATGGGTGACGTTGTAGATTTTGTACTTTTAAATTTATTTGTGGTAATTTTGGTGAATATTAACCATTAAATATTTGTTAACGTGTACAAGTGTGGGCAAATGGTTCAACTTCAAAAAACGTGCTATTTTGTGTACCCTCCAAAACTCCCTAAGAACTTTCAGTAAAGCTTCTACCACTTTACTGAATTACTTGACTCATTGACTGCACTAACTATTTATTTGGACTTTGACTAGATTTTAGACTTGACGATTTAGGAATACGGTGTTGAAAATTGAAATGAAAATTCTAATCATTTTTAACTTGACACTGGCAAATGATTTTAAGCCGACTATATATAAAAAAAAGCTATTCGCCTGTCCCATGTCAATTTTTAGATTGACATTGACGTTTAATAACCGTTCAAATTTTTAAAAGCAATTTTTTTTTGTATGTACGTGTTGTATGGGCTAATTTATTGTTTCCCTTCTTTTGTATATAAAATATGAAATTAAACAGTTGAGTAGTAGTGAATAACAAGTAAGCTGTAAGGTCATTTACTGTGAGGAAACAAATGGTGATGTTATTTCAACATTGTCTGATATCATTAGGACACAAGTAGGTATGATAAGTTTCAATAACATACAGTTTAAACAAAGAAAAAGGTTTCCTGTTTACATTGTGTGCTAAAATGACGGGTTATACACGTTTAATAGTGTTATTGAGAAGAAATTCTGCTCTTGTAACTCTGTTTCTAACAACTTTATGTGCTTGTACGACACCCCAGTGTTTGGATGAAAATGGAAATAAAGTAGATTGGTAAGCTAAAATTATACATACTTTTTATTTGTAAATGTAGATATATCAAAGTGTGTAGTGGGTTCCAAAACCTAAAAATACTAAAGCTTATTCTAAAGAAATTACCATTTAAAGTTTAAACCTTTTAGTAATACCTTATTATTACCTTTTAAAATTAGAAATTATCTAATTGAACCAGTTTATTGGATATTTGAACCTTTAGGGTCTGTTTCACAATATATTGAGGAGTGTCAGATAGCTTATTTGTATGTTTATCTTTGTCGCTTAGTACCATAAAGTAAATAGTGACAATACTTCCCAATTACTATTTGACACTTATTATGTGAAACTGGCCCTTATTATTATATTAAATACCTACGAAATAAGTTTAAAATGTATATAATATTCATATTATACCAATTTAAACATTGCTATTTCCCTAATGCAGGTATTATGTGTACAAATTACCAAAAGAAAAGAACCACATAAATCCACTAATACGTAAAGGAGTTGCGTACATGTACCTCACTCCGGCAAACCTCAGAGCAGGCTGGACACTATCCAAGGTTGACATTGGTGATCCAAAATCAATGGTTGGCAGGACTCTGTCACCTCTATACCAGGTAATTCAGAACCTTTAATATTAACTACTATGAACTATCTATACCAGGGGTCGCCAAACTTTCCAGCCTTAGGGCCATACTGATTACTCCAGTAAATTCCGAGGGCCAAAACCATATCATTGTTGCCGGTGGTAAAAAGTGAAATAGTCCACTGATGAAAAAAAAAGTACGCAACATTTAAAAAAGGCTGCAAATCGGACTAAAGTCCGCAAAACGGCAACACTGCATATTATTAACTATCCTGTCATTATCTGTAATTTCTAGATTAGTCGTAGAGTACGAGCCATGAGGAGTAACGTGACACGACATCTGGTGGACACAAGCGGAAATAGGTAGTACCTTCTATCGCTAAAAGATGGCGCTAATAGCACGTACAGAATAATCTCGTTGGTTCGAGAAAGTTTTGGTGTCTTCCACTCACTTCTAGATGGCAGTAATTGGAATATATAAGAAATCGTGCGTACCTCCTTAAAACGTGTTTGTGCGTGTTTAAGTTTAAGACATCTTTGTAACAGTATTTTGATTTGAATTGTTGCTTTTGTGTGTGATTTAGTAGTATTGAAAAGAAGCGAAAAATTGATAGTGAATGCAGAAAATTCAAAGATCAGTGGAACATTCAGTATTTCGTAATTGAGTCCAGTAACAAGGCGCTATGTTTGATTTGCAATGAAAGCATAGCCGTTCTCAAGGAATATAACATTAAACGTCATTATGAAACAAAACATTTTCAAAATTACTCAAAATATACAGGAAGTTTGCGGACAGAAAAATTCGAAGCTATGAAGCGTTGATTGAAATCGCTGCAATCTTCATTTACAAAACTCAAAACTGAACAAGAGGCTGCATCTCGTGCCAGCTTTCGTGTGGCTCTTGAAATTGCAAAACGTGGAAAACCATTCACCGATGGAGAAATGATCAAAGAATGCATAATTGCAGTAGCCAAAGAAATGTGCCCTGAAAAGGTAAATTTATTAAAAACTGTCAGTATGTCAGCAAACACTGTGGCTCGAAGGGTAGAAAACATTTGAACAGTTGAACATCGCTGAAAATATATCCTATATTTTCAGTGATGTTCAACTGTTCGACAAAAATGAACATGTTGAGTGGTTTTCTTTGGCCTTGGATGAGTCAACGGATGTGTCAGATACTGCTCAGGTGTTGATTTATATTCGAGGAGTAGATAAAAGCTATGAAGTGCATGAAGAACTTCTTGATATGTATAGTATTCATGGCACAACTACTGGTTATATTATTATATTAGATATTTTTAAAGGAGTTGAAATGGCCATTAATCAAAAGATCGATGGAAAAACTTGAAATGTATTACAACTGATGGAGGCAAAAACATGAGTGGAAAAGATAAAGGAGTGGTCGCTCTTGTGTCAAAGGCTGTAGAAAATGACGGTGGTTCAAAACCATTAGTCTTACATTGTATCATTCATCAACAGTCTTTGTGCGGAAAATGTTTGGATATGTCTGAAGTTCTGAAACCAGTCATACAAACTGTTAATTTTATCAGACCTTTTGGGCTGAATCACCGACAATTCCAACAATTTATTGAAGAGATTGGAGAAAATGACTTACCTTATCATACTGCCGTACGTTGGCTTAGTTGTGGGAAAGTCCTTCAGCGCTTTTTTGAACTTCGAGCAGTGATCGAAATTTTTTTGAATGAAAAGCATCGCCCTTTTACTGAATTACAAAACAACGCATGGCTGTGGAAGTTAGCATTCTGTGTTGATTTGACAAAACATGTGAACTAACTGAATTTGAGATTGCAAGGAGAAAACCAGCATCTTCCTGATTTATACACTAATACCAAATCATTCCGGAAGAAATTGATACTGTTTCAATCACAACTACGAAGTAAATGTTTTTCACATTTTAAAACATGTGAAATATTCAGCCACACCACTGAGACTGAGTTTCCTATCGATTTTGCAATCGAAACTTTGAGTGCTTTGAAAATAAATTTTGATACTAGTTTCTCGGACTTTGATGCCATTGCGAATCAAATTAAGATTTTTCAAAATCCTTTTGATACTGGCATTGAAACCCTAGCCCCGGAACTTCAAATGGAAATGATTGATCTACAGTGCAGTGATATAATTAAGAACAAATATCAAAACTCATCTTTGTTGGAATTTTATAAGGGTCTTCCACTGACACAATTTGATAATTTGCATAAATTTGCTCGTGGGCTGTTTTCTGTTTTTGGTACTACTTATTTGTGTGAGAAGACCTTCTCCAAAATGAAGTACACAAAAAATGTTTACAGATCTAAATTAACTGATGAGCATCTTAAATCTCTTTTAATAATTGGTACAAGTAAAATTAGTCCACAACTACAAACTATTGTCAGTGGAAAATCCCAATTACATAAATCTCATTAGTATTTCATATGTCATTATGCTTGTTATAAGTTATGTTTTTATTTAAAATGTATAGAAAGAAAGAAAGAAAGAAATTTTTTATTTTCAGTTCACAAAAGACACAAATGTAACATGACATAAAATAGGAAGATATAAAAAAGAATAACAAATTGAGACATACACTATAGTTACTGCTGTAAATTAAATAGGACAAATTGTGCCTTCATGTGACTTAGAAAATGGGTCCAGTTCGGCATAAGCCACGTATGTCGTATAAAGACACGCGCATACATGACACCGATTTTCAACTGAACCGTGAAGTGTAGTAAGCCACGGACATCATGCAACTTTCTGCATAACATCAAGCATCGTAATATACTATATACAAACACGTATACACATACTTACACACACACATATATATATATATATATATATATATATATATATATATATATATACATAATATAATATGATGATAGTAGACTATACTTAAACATACAACTCCCTTACAAACTATACACTAGATAAAAGACCGAACTAACTGCTAGAAATCGTTACAACAACACAACCCAACAAGACACTACTGAGTAACAATGGTAAATTTCAAATTAAACTAATAGGTAAGAATAATAAATGAATACAATTTTATGTATAATAATGTGTAAAATGTATAATTTATGTATAAAATGTTAGTTGGATTCATTTCAATAATTTGTTAGTTATTATATACTGAAGTTAAATTTTCTGCATATTATACATGTCTTTACTCATTACAATTATGTGTTTCTTTATCCAACTTATCACAAAAACAATAACAATAAGCCTACAACAATGTTATGAGTAGTTAGCCCATGACCATATCAATGTAGATGTCATATTAATAATTATTCAACATAAAATTAGAATACTTCAGTAAACTAAATTTAATTTGCTATAAAAAAATATGTTCTCTAAAAGGAGTTTTCAAGTATGCTAGCTCTCCACGGGCCGGACAAAATCTGTCCGCGGGCCGGATGTGGCCCTCGGGCCGTAGTTTGGAGACCGCTGAATTCTATACTAATATTAAGAAGAGGAAAGATTTGTATATTTATATTTTTGAATGTTTGTTCCTGATTCACTCAAAAACTTCAAACATATTTTAAAAAAAATTGCCCATCATAATGCTACATTGTTCCCTTTACATATAGGCTACATTTATTGTTAGAAAAAAAATAGGGACACCTGCTATAACTTCAATAATTTGACGCAAGGTGTAATAATTGGCCATAAAATATTTTTCAGCACATAAACTGCATAAACTATTGATGATAGAACAAAATAATATTCTACAACAAAAAAAGTCCACAGCAGCATATAGCCAACTAGTAACTTCTATAGTTATAGTAGTAAAACAGCTTTTGTCTTCTAAAATTTATTAAAATTACAGGTACAAAAAAACATTGATTAATTTAGTAATTTACTATTAATCCTTATCCAAATAAGTGGCCTACTTGTGATGAGTATTGTTTTAGAAATTAAATATTTTTTGTTTCATCAGAATCGGACGTTTAGTTTGGAAGTTATCACGAGTTCAAAAATAAAATCTGTAGTCAAAAGTGCCTTATATTGTATTGGCCGATGCAGTGTCTCAGATCAGTTTGATGTTAGTGTAGGTTGTAGGTGTATGTAGGTAGTAGGAGTAGGTTGTAGTTGTAGGTATAGGTATAGTTGTAGGTGTATGTAGGTAGTAGAAGTAGGTTGTAGGTAGTACTTAGCTATAGTTGTTGGTATAGAAATTGTTGAGTGTAGGGGCCTAGTTAGTTATATTTTATTTATTCCAGTTCATGATTAAGACAACACAAAGTCTGTGGGGTCAGCTCATTAGTAATTAATTGCTTAAATACTATGAAGAATGTCTAAAATGGCATTAAAGTAAGGCTTTGTTTGTTTTCATGGAAAAGCACTAGCAAAGGGTTATCGTTAATCTTATTGTATGCTAGTAATGTCTAGTTAAAAATTAAACACTTATATTTCAGAATCAAAACATTCTGTCTTTGATATACAATGATCAGCCACCAGTTCCTAATGGGCAAATGGATTTGCTGGAAAGTGTAGCTGAGATGTACACTAAAACCAAAAAAGGTATTGTTTATTTTTTTTAACAAAATAACTAACTTAAGTGTTTTTTGTAAACTAGTTCATTTGCGTTTAATTTCATTAGTCTTGTTTTAATTCCCTAAGATATTATTATCTTAAATCAGAGTTTTTATCTCGAAAAAGTTTTTGTTTTTCTTAAGATTTAAATTGGGTACTTATTTAATCTCCTAGACACAATCCTTTCAATAATAATTAAGTCAAAAATCTAAACTGTTCAGGAAGAGCCAAGTACAATTCAAATAATAAGTATAAGAAATTTAAACTGGGTGATAAATATTATGATGATTATGATTTGTCTGAGATGTGTAAGATGCACTCCGAGTTTATGAAGACCGGAGCTGAGGGTGGTCACACAAAAGGAGTAATACTGGGTGATAGGAGTACTTCACTGTGGCTGGTGCATTCTGTTCCTAAATTCCCCCCAATACCTAACTGTAAGTACTTATTACTATCTGTAAGAAATTTATTTCGATAATAATAAAAACATTTTTATTGAAAAACAAACATTGATTTTTTGTAATAAATAAAAAGTTAATGGATTTATATATATATATATATATATATTTAAAAGTTTTTTGTAATTAATTTGTTAAATTCAAATCGTTACAGCTCATGGACCTAACATAAGTTCCTACAGTTATCCAGCAACGGGTACAAAATACGGACAGACATTTCTCTGTACATCTGTTCATACATCTACATTGAACCAGATTGGAACCCAGCTCAAATATAATGAACCTCTGATAAATTACCATAGTGTACCACCAGAACTGAAAATTGAACTGCCAAACATCATGGAAGTGATACAGAATAAGACTGTCGATTCTGCACCTTGGTAAGACTTGATTCTTTATTATTAAAAAAAAAAAACACTGGCCATTTTACAAAAAATGTTGTTTTCAAGTCTGGTTAGGACAAGTCTGGCTGACAAGAAACATGATCCATGTGTCGGATGGGCATGTAAAAAGTCGGTCTCCCGCCTGATTTCTCTACTGCATCATCTGTCCCACTGGGTTACGAGAGTAAAGGGTGAGCATATGTGCAGTACACAAGAGCACCCTTGTATACTGCGCATACACTTGGGCACTATAAAGTAACTGGACTGGTTTCAACGAAACCAGCCCCTGCCACTGATATCGGTGTGGGCGCTTATTACAAATGCTCCTGACTGTACACAGGAAGAAAATTCGTACAAAATTAATTGATATTTAAAATAATTTTCAGGTACCATATAGAGAGTTTTGAGACGCTAGTCGGTCGGAAGTTTATCTCGTTCGCCAAGAGCGGCATGTTCAACGACGATCTGTACAGTGGGCTCGTGGCCGAAGTGCTCCAGTCTGATCTACTTGTGGAGTCCTGGACTAATGGCCCGGGGACACTGGACTCAGAGTGTAATAGGAGCTTCCAGTGAGTATTTTTTTATATGGAGAAGGGAGGCCGTCTTGCACCTCTATAAGTAATAACTATACATGGGCTTATACAATATACATTAATTAAACATCATATCAATAGATGGCGAGTCTGATGTGATATTGTCCTTCGGCAATGAAAACAATATTCATTGAACATAAGGGTAATGATTTTGGCAGTATATGTATGTATGTACGTATGTATGTATGTTTGTTCCTCCGTAGCGCCTAAACTACTGGCCTGATTTAATTAAATGAGGTATCAATAGATTCGTAATGGTAATAGCCCAGGTAACATAGGCTATATAATTTATGTAGTCGGGTTATAGTTTTTGAAGTGTAAGACTGATCAGTCATGCTCTGAGGTGAAAGGCTCGATCGGGTGAACTCGGGACCGCCGAGTGTACCCGAGCGAGAAAGCACCGCACACATTTCTTCGTAGGCTGTGAGTGAGGCTGATCCGTCACGCTCTACGGCGTTATTCACGTGTTTATATATACACGTAAATTGAGTATACACGTAAATAACACCTTATACCTAATCTGCCATAAATACTGAATCAAAGAAAAAAAATTCTATCGCAAATAACATTTATAAATTTTTCAGTGTGTTAGTTTAATACATAAATATAAAACAATTTAAAATATAAAAAGCTTATTCGAAGTGGTCTCCATTTGCTGCAATACAGTCCTTTAAACATTGAGGCCAGTTATCAATAGATGCATGCACTCTTTCCATGGGAAAATTCTTCACTGCCAATTGTGCGGATTGTTTTAGGGACTCCAAATTATCATGGCGTTTAGAGCAAGCCGTACTCTCTAAACCATAAATCATAATCCAGCGGATTAAGATCGGGACTAGACGACGGCCAGTCTTCAGCTCTGATGAAGTCCGAAACGTTTCCACATTCGTTTCCAACCAAGACTGCATAGACCGAGCTTTATGACCCGGCGCCGTCTTGCTGCAAGAACCATTCTCGGTTATTGAACATGGTGTTGTTAAGGGGCTTCACTACCTTCTCAAGAATGATATCTTGATACACTTGTGCCGATGTATTGATACCTTTTTCACAAAAGTATGGCTCAGTCACTCCTTCATAGCTAATACCCCACCAAACCATCACTGAAGCCGGATAGTGCCCACGTTGCACTCTGTCAACTAATTGGAAAGCTTCCTTAGAGCTTTGAGCATAAATACGGTCATTTTATTTGTTAAAATGTTGTTCAATTGTAAAAAAAATCTCATTCGTATACAAAATTTTTCTGTGACCTCCCTTTGCGTACTGCTTCAGTAGTTGTTTCGATTTTACCACCCTATTCTTTTTTAAATTATCAGTTAAGAAATGACCAGTACATCTCTTTTAGGCTGCAAGTCCTAAGTCATCTTTTAAAATACGCGACATGGTTCTAGGTGCTATCGTCATCTCCCGAGATAAAATCTTTTGCTTTCGGACAGGATTTCTTCGAATGCTTTCCCTTACTGCTTTGACCACCTTTTTCGTACGAACACTACGTGGAAGGCCAGATGTACTAGCCCGGTACACAAACATTTTACTAAAACCAAGCATATGAAGAGTTTTAAAAATTGCATTTGGCTCCATACCTACATTGTGTAATGTAATCACAGCAAGTCGGTTCTCTTTATCACCCCACTCCATTTTAATATCGAAAAATATTGTACAATTTATTGGCGCCAAAATGAGAAAACCCAATGAACAATAAAAATGAAAAACATATAAAAATGACATATTCCAAATTCAAATGTAATATTTTGTTTATTTTTAATTGTAACAGTATTTATGGCCAGACTAAGTATACATATACACGTGAATTGATTACGATTGCCAATGAAGTTTTCACTTCTGGCGTGCAGTCTTAAGCAAACACTACTTTTTATAGGGGCCACAAACATGTTTCAGACATAAAAACTATACGCATTAAAAACTATTTGATTTTGATTAATACGTAATTCCGTTAACGATGAATTATACTTATTAATGAAATAATTACAATTAGTTATAAAAACTATAACCTGACTACGTAAATTATATAGCCTAGATGTTACCCGGGCCATTATTGTTCTTTTGACTTTTGACACCTGATTAATTAAAATCGGATCCGTAGGTCAGGCGCTAGGGTGAAACAAACATATATTTATATAGCCCAAGAAAGGAAATTTAGAGCAGGTGTTTGAGGCAAGCTGAATCCTTGTCCTAACTCCTTTTTTTATTCCCTTCACTTCCAGGGTCCGCAACATAGAACGGCTCAAGTTCCCCCTGGCCGGCATGTCGTTCTCCTCCCACAGCGACCACGCCAAGTGGGCGGCTGCAGTCGCGCACAAGATGCACAACACCCAGGACACCAAGGTGGCCGACTACTGGCTCTGCGTGGGGGACATCAACAGAGCTGTCAGTTGATACTCCTACTATTATAAATGTGAAAGTTTGTGAGAATGGATGGATGTTTGTTGCTCTATCACGCAAAACTACTAAACGGATTTTGATGAAATTTTTGATATTATGGTAGTAGTTTAGGCCTCCCCCACATTAGGCGTGCGCGTTCCTCGGACGCGTCAGCGATGCGGGCGCTGTGTGCGCGCTGCGTGTCAGCGATGCGGCCACTCACACGCCCGAGGATCGCGCACGCCTAATGTGGGGTCAACCTTTAGCTCTGGATTAAACCATGTATAGTATAAAAGTAAAAGTCCTACTACTATTATAAATGTGAAAGTTTGTGAGGATGGATGGATGGATACAAGTTCTTCGGATACTTAGCACGGGGCCAGAATACTTGGTGTGAAGTGTCCATAGATAATTTAATATTCACGTATTTAAATGTCACTTAGGTATTTACCGTGCACTAAAGTAACACAATCGCATTAATTTTGTCGAATTTGTTCTTTTTGTTTACATTAAGATTAAAATCTATTTAAACAGTATATATACCGCGTGTCTTGTAAAACTTGACCAGAAAAATAAAAAAGAAGGGATGTGATTGGTTCATGACATTTTAATTTTGTTTCGTGAATTTTTCGTTGGAAATCTGAATAGTTTTTATTCGTGTATTTTTATCCGAATGAAATATTTAATCCAACAGTAGGCTACAATATTACGTAAATTTGTTTTATTTAATATTACGTATGCTTAAATAAAAAAATTTCGTAATTTACAGAAAAATAACATCATTAACATTACCTGATAACTCTCACTATGTATGGATACACTCTCGCACTTTCCTACGCTGTGCCGACTTTGAAGGTCACGCGACCGCTGCGCATATAAATTGACATTAATTATTTTATAGAATAATCTAGTCTTTAAGTTCACACATTACATAATATATTTATTTATTGAACGAAAATCGAATATTTGCTAAAAGTAGACAAGTTTTCAGAAGGCTTTTCAATGTGAAGATGCAGTTTTAGCGCTTTCATTTGTCACATTTGTAATGTTACTTCAGATAATATTTGATTTTTTACTTTTCAGTTATCACAGGAATCGCGCGGCGGCGGTACCGTGTGTACAACGGGGCCCATACTTTGGGGGAACTTTGCGCATCTCGTGGATACTGTACAGCCCTGTCAGTAACGTACAGACAGTACTTCAATATGGTCGTGACAAGGAAAGAGAGCGAGAGAGAAATACTATAAGTCCCAGTCAAGTAACCATTCTATTTTTAAATAGGATTTACATACTATTTGATATTTAATAATCATGAAGAAGATTGCACGTCAAGTTGGTCTTAAGAAGGTTCCTTTTTATGGATTAAAAAAAACCAGATACGTATTGCTTTAATAAACTTTATACTTATTTATGTTTACATCAATTATTATTAGTTATGAGAAAAATGATCTTAAGACAAAATATTTTTCCGTCTGTTCATGTATTTAAAGCTCAACTAAAGTGGAGTCATTTTAATAGGTAACATTTGATAATTCATCAAATTTCAACAACGTAACCTTGTAACGGCGGGCATAAAATAATATATTTTTCCGTTTTGTTAGAACTGCACAATTGCTTAACTTTTTTCAATTAAGATTACATATTTATTGTAATAATGACCGATACGAGTAATTTTACGATTTGCTTTCACTAATAAACAATTCTAAACATAATAAACAATTTCTGATCTAAAGAACCGAACGTCGTTACAATGTTGCATCAGTTAACCCTTTTTCTTTTTAAACACTAGGGATGTTACTCTAAAAATCGAAAGCTGATAAGTAGAATCGAATGCAATGATTACTTGTGAAGAAATATCACCATAAATTAATAACCACGTTGTGATTATAATAAAACACAATTGTATTTATTATTCTTTAAACTAACTATAAAAATACAAAAAGAAAATAATTTTACAATATTTTGAACGAGATGTGAGAATAGACAATATTATTGAAAATAAATTAATAATATCTCTGAGTGCTGACAGCAGTGATGAAGATGACAATACTAATAACAGTTCTGATAGTTCAACTGAATAAATGCAATTTTTGGAACGAAGTTCCTTATCGCGCGTTGCGAAAGGGGGTTAGACGGAAAAAATTAAGACTAAAACTTGTAACGACACTTTTTGCTATAGTTGTAAGCCGTGCGGCGTGCGCGTGTTTCTCTGTCTGTCTCTCTCTCTCTCTCAATTATTACTAAAATTGAGCCTACTGATTAAGTTTATATTACATTATATTTGTTAATAATAAAAAAAATATTATTATAACTTAAAAAAAAAAAATTGTTACAGTTCCTTCACTAATTAATCGAAAGGAACTTCGTTCCATCCGGGTGTCCCTTGACACCTCTCAAGTTTTTTTGTTAAATTATGTACTTGTCTTATTTTGTTCTTTAAATTAACGAAAGAAAAAATAATAATGGGACAGGGATTCGCCTGATGATTTTTAAAATTCACATATGTTTCAAGTCCGTATCGATTCATTCACTTTAATCGATGTTTTTAAGCAGGCCACCTCACTATGAAGATAAAACTGACAGACGTCAAATGTTACCTATTAAAATGACTCCACTGTAGGTTAGTAATTTTTTATTTGCTGTGATAAGAAATATACTTTTTTTAACATACAGTTTTTTATATTATATAGATCTTTTTAGTATGGTTTTGCTTCCTTAAGCTAGCAACACACGTAAGGGTTTACTTGTCCTGTTTGTCTGCACAGTAGTACCTGTCAGGTAAGTTTGAGCTGATACTTTATGTTAACCTGCATAGTTGTGCAACATACACGCTCCGGTTTACCTGTACAGGCAAACCTGTCAGATATACCGTTACGTGTATGGCTGGCATAAAACTGAAATTATAGACTCCACCACTCCCTAATAACCTTTTATTTACCCAAATACGGCGCAGCCAAAAGGAAGCGTAATGATTTTGGCAGTCTATGTATGCATGTTTGTTACACCGTAGCGCCTAAACTACTTTTTTTTTTTGTTTGTTTTTCGTCCCCCTAACATTGTCACGGCTGTTTGTTTTCTGTTTTGTTTTTATTCTTTATCATTTTTATTTCTTTTTTTTTTTCCTTTTCTTAAAATTACATTATTATACTTTACATTATTGTTTACACTTTCGTTTTTTACAATTCAATAATTTTTCTTATTTAGACACCGTTCAATTACATACATATCAATAAAATAATAATTCAATAATAATACTAATAATAATTCCAATAAAATATTCATTCTAGATAATAATTCAATTCAATTCAACAAATTCAACAATAAAATGACTCAATAAAATCAATAAAATACAATTTAAAATATCAACAATAAAAACGACGGCACAAAACAAAGAGACTATCCTAGTTGATACTAGGATAGTCTCTGCTGTGATCAGCATATACATTAGAACCTAACTATCATCACATAAAATATCACAGTTTTTCTTATTAACTACTCCCACTATCTTCTTACAAAAAGCGAGGAAGATATCCCTCTTTTTTCCCCCAGGATGGAAGGCAGATTCTCACCCGTCATAGCAAATAGCATCTATTGCTAGCAAAAATTGGGCACTCCAGTATCAGGTGAGGAACCGTCTCCTCAACTCCCGGCTGACACGAGCACGACGGATCCTCCTTCAGCTTGAATCTGTTCAAGTAGAAGGCGAATCGCCGTGTCCGGTCAGGATCTGTGTGGTGTCGTGTGTTATGTCTATCTTTTTAACTATCTTGTATGCAGCAGCAGCGCTTGGGAAGAAGAGCTTCGTAACTTCGTATCTCCTGTCCTATTCCTCAATCGTATCCTCTCTTAAGATACGCTTGACGAATGAAACAGGACACAGATCTTAGTCGGGCCTCCTTTTCAATCGCAGCGCGGCCTCCTTGGCTAATCTAAACTACGCCTAAACTACTTGTCTGATTTTAATAAATGAGGTATCAATATATTCGTAATAATAGCCCGGGCAACATAGGCTACATAATTTACGTAGTCGGGTTATAGTTTTTTATAAAAATTGTAGTTATTATGATAGCGAGTCAAAAATGAACTTTATTTTGTAGCGTGGTCGAAAGCGGTAGCCAACTAGCCTCTAAATAAAACTTTTTAAGTTTTATAATGTGATCTCTGGTGTGCTTAAGATAAATAAAAAACAATATTAAAAAAGAACATTTATTTTACAAAGACAAACATTATTTACATTTGTTCATAACGCCGTATATTACGCAAATGCCTGTACTGGCTTCACTGGACTTGCGGTTGGGCAATTTCCTATTATTTAACGAACAATTACCCGAAATCGTGTGCATTATGAAATTCGTTTTATACAATCGTGAAATCGTTAAGGTACTGGTGTTAGTGTTGCCCCATTTGGTCAATATTTTCGCCAAAATTAGTTGTGAGAATATTTCGCAGCAATTTGCAGGCATAGGCCAGGAGTCGCCTAACTATTTGGTCAACCTTATTAGACCATAAAAATTATAATGCATTTCCCCGTGTAAAAAGATAAACATAATAGTCTGAAGACTCCTGGCATAAGCATAATATAATTTGTGATATGTTTTCATGATAATAAAAGTGATACAATAATAAGTATGTACTATGTGATACAAAAAACAAAACAAAGTACCTTCCACATCTACCCCTACAAAGGTTAGAGGTTAGCAGGTCGAGTAAACTACATTAATTGAGTAAATGATTATAATATTAAGATATAATTTATAAATGTGTGTAAACTTGAACGGCTCTTTGGATATGGTTCTGAATTTTGACAATTTGTTCGTTAAGAAGGTTGGAATAGATTTTATATTTTACTTTTTTTTTTCATATTCTCGTTTTCTTTTAATTTGGCACATTGTGTATCAGCTTAACGTGACTATAAGAATATCAAGGGTAGTTTAGAAGAGAGGCGGATATTATAAATATTTTAAAACATACGCATTTTTTGTAAGAATGTAAGTATGGTAGATACATTAGAATCTAGGTAAAAACTCATTTGAAAGTCAACTTAAGTAACTGACTATATTTGTGGTTGCCTCCTAAACTACAATTCATATGTCATTAAGCCTTACTACTGCAAGACACGGACTATGCTATTCTTACCTAACACGTGCTGATTGCTGATACAAAACTATTATTACTTAATTAATTTTCCGATAAATAGATTTATTACGTTTAACCTTTTTCAAGTGACAAAATAATATAATTGTGAAAGTTTTACAGAGAAAGAAGTATACATTTTGTGATACATGGAGAGTAATATAAAATAAGGTTTACCATCAACTTATAGTAATATTTATACAGTTAGACCAATGAACTAGTCAAAGTTGGAGTTAAGACATGTGCTGATTCCCTGCCATCTAGGAGTCAGTTCACACCGTGACGATGCGCGACACGACGCGGCGCCGCACTTTAAAATTGAACTTTATTCACTACACAAAAAGATACACGTTTCACATGACATCAGTCATACACTGCGCATGCGCTGTGCAGCGCGGTGCTACCTGACATTCGAACTCTTACAATAAAACTTGTATCTTATTGTGTAGGTAATAATAAAGTTCAATGTTGAATAGCTATCTTTAATATGCAGCGGCGCATCACGTATCGTTTCGTTTCGGTGTGAAGTGATCCTTATAGGCAGTAAGGTAATTTTAAATTTTACACCCTTGCAGTTGTGCCGTCTTTATTCACTCCTCGGACAGAATATAACAGTCTTCCGCATCTCTATATTTCAATTGACAATTTAAATTGGGAATTATCCTGGGGATACAATTCGTCTCCCTCTAGTGAACTCTCAGAGACGGCATCCTGGTGAACCACGAGTCGTGTTTCATCTTCAAGTAGTACGAGTCTCTTGGCGAAGGTGAAGTCAGCGCGTCTTCCAGAACCTTCAGCGCGGTTGTGGGGAGGATCTTTGCGCTGTACTCGGTGGTTTCCCCCGGCATGGTTACCGCGCAGGTTGTGGAACCACTGACTTCGGAGTTCGGGGTTTCTGGCCGACTGGAAAAAGGTTATTGACAAGATTAATATAGTTATTGGTTAGTGGGAATTATGCAGAAAAGCAAGTACAGTAACAGTGTTATCGACAAATGACAATAGTGTGATTTTTTTTTCATATTTGCGATAACGACAAGCAAATGGTGGACTTGTGATAAAGGATGACCACCGCTCATGACTATCAGACGAGTTACAATAAGTTATAATTACCTCGCGGGCAAGCTGACGGGCGTGAGCTGCGCGGGCGGCGAGTATATTTCTGTAGCGGATATGTCTGGCGCGTGCAGCAGTACCACGTGCAGGCGGCGCGCGCGCAGCGACGAGCGGAGAGCCATGGCCGCGCCCCACGCGCCCCACCGCGCCGCCGCCGCGCCCGCCTCCGCTGCCGCGTCCGCCTGTGCCAGGTGCTCGCACGCCGTGTCCGATGTCAAACCTGGAATTATGAGTTATTTTTTTTATTTTGCTAGGGGTTTCAGATAGAAATCATATTAAAACAAATATATTTCATGCGATTAAAAACTTTAGTTTTTTTTTATCCGCTGTTTAAAAAAGTGGCGACCACAAAGCAAAATGCTATTACATTTATAAATTTTCATTCACATTTCATTTCTCGTAATTATTTTAATTCAGATCTACGGAGAAGTGGAGATAATAATCAGTAAATTCAATTATCATATTTTATAATCAATATTTTATAATCCCAACTCCTGAAAATATGCGACCTATGCCGTTGTAATCCAGATACAATCACGCTTACATGTATCCTAATTTTATTCTTGGTCGCTTGGTCGCTCGCTAATTGTTCGATAGGAAAATTACCCATGTCCTTTAGATATAAAGGTATCCGCCAACTGTTTAGAGAGTATTTTCTTATTATTACTTTGGGGAGAAGCCACAAAGTGGTTCTCAAATTTTCTTGGTGAAACGAGTGCAAAAGCAAGCCGACGCTAGTTATACAGGAATCTAGCTGCTACCGGCCACGACCGACGACGTATGGACTTAAAATGGTACAAACGAAAACGGTTATAGGTGACGCTCTCTCGCCCTAGTGATAATATTGTTACCTACTACAAATACCTTCTTTAAACAATAAGTAATACCTATATAGAAGAGTCGGCCGGCGTAGGCGTGGTCGGCGGCGGCGGCGGCGAGCAGTGGCGCGAACGTGCGCGCGACGCGCAGCGCGCCCAGCACGTTGGTCTTGAGCGCTGCCTCCCAGCACGCCGCGCCGCCGCGCCCGCTGCTGCCCGCCGTGTTGATTACCGCCCACACGCCTAGTGATCGTGATCAATATGTGAAAATAGTGCTGAGCACAGTACATGTGCCTGACGATGATGAACATGTAAGGCAAAGTAAAAACATTACGTTAGTAAAAATATTTTTGTCAGTTACACTTTGAAATTAATTTGTATAAGCTACAGAATAATCAACTGTAATATACAGTGTATAATATAAGGTTTAGTAAAATCAACTATGAATATTTTGGGTATATGATCAACTGCTCGTATAAAGACGTTTAGGCAGAAAATTTATTGTCATACTCAAAGTAAAAAAATCTCATATCTCTCATAATGAGTGAATCTCCGCTCAACGCAAACTCGTCCATATAAAGTAAGATAATTTTTTTTCGAGTACCTATATTAATTATTTATCTGCCTAAACGTTTATACATATAAAGCAGTAGGTCATATTATGCCCAAAATATCCGTAATTGATTTTACCTAACCTTATATTATAATGTCTCGATTTACGTAGAGACCATTCTTAAGAAGACTTGTCATCAAGTGAATATTTGCTCGTTGGCTAGTTGTCATCCTTCAAATAAAATTATAAATCTCTCGAAGGTGAGAAGTGCTATCTATTTTATATTTACTCAAAGTACGTAACAAACACAATTATAGATGTCGCTGTCCATTGGGTAACTTCAAGTGCCTTGTAAGTTAATCATTTACAGTTCATGCGATAGATGGCAGTATAATATACAAGATAATATAACTTGTTACAACTTGAAATGTTTTAGCATCGAAGTCTAATAACTATTTTAACAACTTTATTTATTTGAAATTTGAAATTTACAATTATTATTTTAAAGTGTTTTTTAATGGTTTGTTGTTATCAAAGTTGTAATATGTATCAGATTTTAACGATTTACATTGAGCACTGCTGGTGTAGTGGTATCATGCAAGATTCCCATTCTTGCGACCCGGGTTCGATTCCCGGGCAGTGCAGGCTTTTTTGCATTTTAATTATCTTTAAATTTATTTACTGCTGCCCCGACACACGTTGTTCTGTCGCATCTATAAATATAGTGTTAATATTTTTCCAAAATTTCTCACCGTTTAATCCTTCTCTGAACTGATACGATTATTCGAAGACCAAAATTAGCCAAATTGGTCCAGCCGTTATCGAGTTTTAGCGAGTCATTCAAATTGCAAATCATTTTTATATTATATAAGATTTATTAATCATCATTGTAGCATTCGTCGACTTTTTTTTTAAGACGCGAATTACCAAACCCACGTTTCCTGACAAACACGGTGTTACCTGCTAAAACTTAAACCATAGTGATAAGAGGCACAGGTTGTCGGCGACCGTACTTTTAAAGACTTTTTTATATTGTTTACATGAGTATATTTGTGAAATAGTAGGTATAGTAGTCTTTTCAATGTAAATTAAACAATCTCACCATGCTCCCCAGCCGGCAAATGCTGGGCAGTCGCCCTAGCGGCCTGCTCCAGCAGGTCTTCCCTGGCCACATCCAGCTCGAGGGTCACCAGCCGGGGCTGAGGCTGGTCCTCAGGGGTTGCCGCTACTCGCGCCTGGAGCCAGGACTCGGCGAGACGCGCGCCGAGCCCGCCCTGCCGGCACCCAGCTATCACGCGCCAGCCTTTACCGCTTAGGTATGTTGCTATCTGAAAATAAATAATCATCATCACGATCATCGACAACTGAACTGGCCCCTGCACCTACTCCTCCGCGCTAGTTTGGACGTTTCGGCCTTACACAATTTATGACATTCGATGTTGAATATCAGGGTGTAAATAGTAAATATTTACAGGGTCTGTACGATGGTACGTATTACAATTAACATTGAAGACTGAAAATATTAAAGCAAAAACATGATTGACAAATTTAGACGTTGCTTCGTGTTAGACATGCGATAGTCTAGTAATAGAGAATCTGGATGCATTCTTGCCCTATTTTTTCTTATTGATTCTGTTCGTGATTAGCTGTATTATCACTATCAATACATTTCGTGTTTGTTTTTACGATATGGACCAGGAAACTAGCATATGGATCGCCTGATTGTAAGCGATAATCGCCGCCCGTGGAGACTCGCAACACCAGAGGCTTTACTTAATACCTTGCGTTCATGCATAAAATCCCGATCTCCCCATGGCGTACGTATATTTTTACTTTATGCTTTAAATATGGCATGTTTTTCTTTCTTCTTGCTTTTAGTAAATAGTGGGTATGTCGGTTATGCATTATTAGTATTAGTAGCCAAGACATTTTCTATTCCCTAAAAGTGTACCTGCAGCCCCAGCGCCGTGTCTACCGACGTAACCAGCACGGTCTTGGCGCTGTCCACCGGCAAAACCTCCGCCACCCGAACCTTCCGCAGCAGGTACAGCAGCAGCGCGCCCACGATGGAGCACAGCGCGGCCAGCTGCAGTCCCAGCGACAACCACGTTAGCGGGTCCATTATACCGACATTTTAAGTCTGGAACAAGGAGACAGATTTGTTATAGGTTTTTTATAAAAGACAATTTAATTAATTTTATACGTACTACATATATATGTAGCAATATCAAGCAGTATTTAATCAAATTGTATTCTATGGATTTCCGCAAATTAACGCCTGATTCTATTAAGTAAATATAAAAGAGTAACAGATGAAGAAGTTTCCACAAACCACAGCCTGCCACTACTACAGCCTACTTGACAGAATAACAAGGATAGAAATAAGTATTATATGACATAAGCCTCTTCACTTTTAGAAGTGTTTGAGAATTTGGGCGTTAGTACCTACTTATACAAAAGCTTATTTAATTTTAATTACCCACGGGCTACGGTACATCGAAATCACAATAAATCGGGTACTATTATATTAATCCGCGTCAATTAATTGGAATACTTAGTTTTCTCATTGATCTTTTGATTTACAGACGAATAATTAGTAATGAGTTTGCAATCCACACGCATGACTGGTCAATCGTACAATAATTGTTTTTCAATAAGTATCGAAAGTTCTTATTTTAGTAAACCACATTTAGATAATAATAAGTAATAACTCGTACATCTGTCTAGGTACATAACAATACAATATTTTGAATATTTGTCTAAGGATGGCTACAGGCTTTATTATGAAATATATATCTATATCGTGTTGTATAAATATTTATTAACCTAAGTCCCAAATCTCAATTTCACCAACGACTGGTAATCGTTGATTAAATATCATGTTATCTCTTTCGTTCTTCTTATTAATGAAAGAGCAATGGTATTTTGAAAAACGATTAACACTAACAGGGGTTGGTGAAATTGGGACTTAACCTGGTCATTCAAAATCACTCGTGAGTTCAAAGTTATTGCTTTGATTCAATTCGCCATCATGCAAACGTCATGCAATCTAGTCATGACTCATGAACGTTTGATTGCGATAAAACTGTCAGAAAAACCGTAAAATTTAAATGGGTAGATGCAAATAAGCTGATAAACAAAAGATTACTTTCAGTCAAAACTTCCGTAATCCGTATCTGTCGAACGTGTGTTTACGGTGGTTTACGATTGTTTCTATTGTGTGCAGCACAATACGTAGAACAATAAGTCTTTTAAGCGATTGGCTGCGAAAACAAGGTATTTAAAAACAAGCGAAAACAATAAGTGACTTGTGTTTCACAGATGGAAAAGTCCTTGAAAATGTTGGTGCGAAAAAATGTTAGGCATCAAAAAATTACTCGTAAAAATTGCTCTTCTATTTTAGTTTTAGGTTAGTAATACCACAGATAATTAAATAGTGCATATACTTAACCCGGCGAAACAGATTTGCTTTTATCCATAACATTTAAGTTTTTACGACTGTCTTATATGTTTTAAGTTGTCTTTATTGCATTCTAATTGGCCAGGATATTTATCTTAACACCTTGTTAAATCTAAAGGAACGGAAACTGAGATTTCTTTTTGTAGATCTCCCGATGGAAATAGACAGATCCTTTGAAGCTTATTAACCTTTTAAAAGATGTTTCCGTTAAAAAAATGTCTCCGTTCTTTCGATAGCTGATTCTTGTGTCGAGAAAATGTTAAAGAATAAAGTTCAAGCATAATGAATAACATTCTCCTTGTCTTAAAAATTAGTACTTACTTAGTTTGAGTAGGTACACATTCAATCTAAAAGCAAATAATATATATTACGAAATAGGTGTGTACTCCGTACTTAGTTAAGTACATAAAGCTTTTTACTAAGTTCTACAAAGTACAAACATAATATTATGATGTCTAAAAGATAACTCTAAACCACACCCAGAGAAATGTAATTCATTGTAATAATTCACCCGACCTTAAAATAGCTTTCATATTACAGACATGTGGCCCGAATGCAGCCGCAATTAAAATTTTATATCATTACACCATACCATGTGTGCTCATTGCAACAATTTGATTAGAAATGCATGAACTGAAGAAATGGAGGTAAGTGCAAGTAAATACTGTTTTATGAAACATATTTTTAACTTCTGACGAAAACAGAGGGGTGTTATAAGTTTGACGTCTCTGTCTGTGTGTGTGTCTGTCCGTGGCATCGTAGCTCCCAAACGGATGAACCGGTTTTGATCTACTTTTTTTTTGTTTGAAAGCTGATATGATCGAGAGTGTTCTCAGCTATAATTCATTATCATCAGCTCGCTCACTGCTTTAATAATCCATTTTAATACTGATTATTAAAATAACTTCTGCTACCTAACAATAAAGTACTTCAATAAGCAAATCCGAAACTACTGGACCGATTTTGATAATATTTGGCAAAAATATAGAGTAGACTACGGAAAGGACATAGGCTACTTTTTATCGCGGAAAAGTGTACAGTTTCCGCTAGATTAAATTTTGCGTCTATTATTATTATTTTGTCCGCTACGCCTACGATTATTATAGGACTCGGAAGTCAAACTTAACGTTGAAATAATTATTAATTAATTGATAAACACAAAGTAAAATTGGACAAAAACATACTGATAAAACAATGTTTAAAATAGAACACACGTTCAAATTGTCTGATACCGACTTCAAAATTTTTATATAATGGCATATGCTTGCAGTTCTTTAAACAATGTCGAAATTTCCAAACGCGTATCTTTAAAGACTGAGGATTTCTGTTCAGTGCTTTTAGGTCAGTAGCAGTAACCCAAGCAGGGTTACTTCTGACTCTGTCAAACTCACTGTATATGAACATATAAATTTCGAGGAGTTCCTTCGCTTCCTCATGGATGCCATCATCAGCTTTGTTGACAACGAGACCAATTTCGGATTTCCCAATACATCAAAAAAATTATTTTCTAAATCGGTCCATAAACAGCAGAGTAATGTTCAAAGATATCCGTGTCGGTGTAAAATATTATGAGAAGTAGGTACCTATTATATCATCATTACGTCATGTTTTATGGTGTGATGATGGTGGCGATGATGATGATTACTTTATTTGACATAGTGGCTTATACTTGCAGTTCTTTATGCAACGCCGAAATCCCCATACATGTATCTATAAGGAGGTCAGGAGTTCTGTTTAGTACTTTTTGATCCAGGGTATACCTTGGTGCAAAATCTTACTTTTTGGTAGGTTATGCTTGGATTACTTCAGAAAAAGTCAAAATCACTATATGTGTCCATATAAATTTTGAGGAGTTCTCTCGATTCCTCATGGATCCCATCATCAGGTCACCACTTTGTGAAAACGCGATCAACTTCGAAGTATACCCTTTACAATAAAAAAAATAATATTGAAAATCGGTCAACAGACGGCGGAGTTATCGTTGAACATACAAAAAAAAATACATACACCCGAATATATTACCGCCTCCTTTTTTTGGAAGTCGGTTACAAATCAACGACCTCTGTTATAATTACGAGACGATGCAACGAGTGCCAACGTACAAAAACGTGTGAACATGTTTGATTGTTCATTGTTGGCTGCAGGAAGATCATGGGCCAATGTTAGATTAAGCCTTGTTACAGATTCCGAGAAGTTCGGTTTGTGAATACGGCTGAATACTAATCTAAAGTCAACGGCTCCTTAAATTACATTGAGTGATATTAAAAAGTAAGGATGGGCTATGAGCACAGATAAGAAAATATATACCTTATACATAATATATTATACTTATATGAGTTTGATGCACTTTTGACAGAAAAATGTTTATACGAGAAAAAGTTGCGCCATCTTGATTTCAGAAAATGATGTCAAATAAATGCGGACTGTAAACTGCGGAAAGTAAATGTCAAGATGCCAAATGTCAAACCTCAACTGCCCCAAAGAGCCCCAAAAGTGGGGCAGTTTACGTGTGGACACTTTTTCCCTCGACTTGCCTCGTCTACAGTATATAGTTCTATGAGGCTGCCACTGCTCCTGAATGACAGAATAACACAGACGTATATATTATCGACGAGGCATGTTGAGGCAATTTTTTATCCCCACTTTTGGAGTTTTTGAGGCCATTTTGACATTTGAAGTATGGTAAAAACCAAGAGGGCGGAACTTTTCGTTGTTTGAAAATTTGTTCTGTCATATGTACCTCAAAGCCTATCTTTAGTTTTGAAATCTTTGGAATAACACAGCATGTAACTTAAGAGTCTCCTAATTTAAGCGGCATTAGAGTATTCGCCTATTCGGCCGTTAGTCTCCCGCAGTACCAAGTACACTGACTCTGAGCTCAAACGATGTAGGTTCATTTTATTCTAGAATTTTTAAAGTCATGAAATATATTTACTTAAACTTAGTTCGATGATTTTTTGCAGTACTTGGTACAAAACCTTACGTAAGAAAAAATGGTTGTCTGTTAAGTCGGTTTACGGACGACAATTTTGCGTGATAACGTCATCACAAGCCGAACGCTTACTTAGGCCGATCGTGCCTCTCTATCGCTTGTTCCGCGCTCTCGCTTGCACGCTCAGCTCAGACGGAACGTGACAATCAGGCGGAACGTGACAATTTTTCGTGCGTGCAGCCGACGTTCATCGATTTATAAGAAGTTGTCACGTCAAAAATAACGACGGACTTTATCACCTATATTTACAATCAATGAAATTACAAAGTCGTCCAAATGATTGACCTAATAATTAGCCTAATATATTGTAAAAAAAATACTAATTAAACAAAATATAGGTCAATGGTCATTAAGTACATGATACATAACTGATATTCAATTAGCGTTAATAGTTAAATTGCCACTTGTCTGATGATTTACGAGCTACATACACTATACTGCGGATGACAGTTATTACGAGCTTCAACATTGAATTCGAGCACTAGGCTGTACTACGAATTATCTTTACCTACAGTTTATGCAAAACAAAATTCCAACCAGGGGGCAATTATTTCTGTTGAATTTGCACTATGACTTTGGTATAAGGCATCATGATCAGCGCATGCTGTAATTGCAGATGGACGTTTCGATGCGTGTGCGAGTGCGACAGCATGCGCTAACACTGGAAGCTGACTGGAACCGAACTGCGAATGTAACAAAAATTATTAAGCAATTAGGCTTTGAAGTTTTGCCTTACCATACTTTTGAATAAAACCCATTTTTACTAGTAGGTACTATCCAAGAAGTTGCCGTTCAACAGGGATAAGATGACAATCGTTTTTACAGCACTGTTGAATCGTGAGCACGCGCACATACTCACGTTTGAATACGTAGTTCGACCACGTCTGCAGTCGTTGCGGTCACTTCCTTTGTCAAAATATATTTTTGATGCGTCCTAGCACAGATCAAAGAAAGACGAACAGATAAAAAGCTACATATATATCATTCGATTTGATTGGACTACTACAAGCATACCGTGTGTCCAGGATTGTGTGGAAAAAGGGCCGTTGAACTGTGGAAGATAAATTTTCAAATTCGGATCGTTTCGAATCGTTCTATAAAAGCTGTTTCTCTGAACGTAAGTATATAATATATTTTCTACTCTGTGGTCCTAGTGCAAAGTAAAAAGCTTAGAAACTGGCCGAGCAGGAACTTTGTCGATATTGTACGTTAGGTTTATATGTATGTCCAATGTCCGTACATAGGTAAATGGTAATAAATATTAACGTACAATACAGCCCCAGTTAGAAGCGCCGTTTGTAACTTCTGAAGGACTTGCTAATATGTTGCTGTTTGTTAAGTACTTACTAGTAACTACATGAACCAGAATTCAAAAGTTCATTGACCGCATACATGAACGTACGTAGATACATAATATTATGTAATATGTATGTAACACGAACAGAAGAAATAAAATATTAATAATATGCATCTAATTACATAAATTTATTGCTTCTTATTTAATTTTAGAATTATTCTAAACTGGTGGTCGCCTAGTGTCGAAACGAGATCAGAATTAATTTCATTTGAAGTTTGAACTTTATTAGTGTTCTTTTAAGGCTAAGATTGACAAAAAAAATGTTTCAAACCAACACGTCTACTCTTATACAAACACATGGTAGTGTGAGTTATTATTACACGGTGGTAGTGTGTGTAATGTGTATGATTATTTTTTGTAATTTAATGTATGACTCCTTCTTTGACTGCCAAATAATACTCCTCCGTTCGCATGATTTTCGTACAACCGTGTAGGTACAATGTTTTTATTTATATAAATATATTTATTTGTATCAAAATAATGTTAATGTAAAAATAATAATAAAGCTGCAGTCTATTTCAAAATTCACATAACACATTACTGTAATCATTTAATATATGTATGTATGCTTATGTATTTATTGCGATGTTTAAAACGTTCCCTATTCTTTCGCATAAAATAATAATTATGTAATAATTTAACTTGGCATAATTTAATTTGTCCTTATAATATTATTGGCATATTTATTAATTTGACTGTTTAGGCATAATTTTTTGACATAATCACTTTAAGCATAATAATCATTACGCATACTTATTATAATAATATATAAATTACGCATAACATATTTTAGCATAATGATTGTATAAATATTTAAAGACTTTTTTTTAAACGCGATAAAAAGTTCTAACCTAATCTTAAACTACACAAACGGTATTTCACGCCAGATTAACCTATTATTACACTATGCTACCCAAGTATGCCAAGAAACAATTATGCCAAAGTATTGTTGTGACAACAAAATATGCCTAACGAGTTATCTTATACTTTAAACAAGACGATCTTATCGGTATCACGACAACGGCTACAAGTATTACCAAGAAATTTAGTATGCAGGGAGATTCGGGGGAGAAAAATCGATCAAGCTAGGTCTGATCCCTAGAAACTGCGCATTTTTAAGCAATATATGTTCTATTATTTTATCCTGCAACAATATATCATCAATTTCGACTCCCTTTCGTCAGTCTGATTGGCAGCTTGGTATGCGTACGTACCTACGTATAATATTTACATTGTTTGGAAATTCGGAATGTGGTGGGTTCGAACCCCGGTAAGATAAATATTTTTGTGATTCTTATTATTTCTTTTAAGTATATGTTTTTAGTTCTACTTATTTAATTATTTTATCGTTCTACTAAAACACCGAGCAAAGCTCGGTCTCCCAGGTACTGCCACATTAAATTAGGACAAAAAACATTAGTCTAAATAATAATTGCCTAATGATATAGTATGCCAAGGAACAAATATTATTATGACAAGCAAAATTATGCGTATTGAGGTATGCAACATTAAATTATGACAAAAAAATATGCGAAAAAGGGATCCCTATTTAAATATCATACATCATACCTCTTCAATTTATCTCAAATTTATGTCACAATAAATCCAAGTCATTACTCATTATTATTCGTATAACGAGTATTAAGATTGATTTAAATAGCCTCGTACGTGGTCGCCTTAGGAACCCTTAGAAGGCTGTCACAGGTAAAAAAAACTGTTATAAAGTCCATACTCGTGAGGTCGTTTTTTACTCACTGTAATAAATATGATAAAAATACTTTTAAGAGAATTGTGGAACCGGAGGAGTGTGAAATTTGGCCGGTAAAGTTTATGTGGAGGAAGGTGTGCACTGTGCAGAAAGCTAATATTATTTTAAATAATGCTTAGAAATTCATAAAATCCTTATTTAAGCATGAAAATTCTAATATGAATTATTATTATAGGTGAATTTAGACCAGAGGCCGACCTCTAGTAGGATTAAGGCCATGTTTCACAATCCATTATTGCATTAATAAACCTATATTTAATTAATCAACATTTTGGTATGGTAGAAATATTTTCATTTTTTTTAACGCAACTAATACCAACAACACGTAGCAATGTCATAGCTATTATCATAATACCTGTGATTAAAAACCTTAGTCACGTGTTCTAACATTCGAAATGATTTAAAATGGCGTGTTTGAAAATGTGTGCTCAATGCTGATCTCGAGTCATTAGTCATTACATTAATATCGTTTTAATGATAGAGCAGCGAGGCCCAGATTTGAGGTTGAGACAATGGACAAAAGAATTCCTATGAACACTTATTATTTTTATTTCGTGTATTGCAATAGGGTATGGTATTAATATGCTAAAAGAACAGAAAATTTACATAAAACATAATATTAATATTCTAGTCCGAAAAATAAAAGAAATTGCCAATTTTTAAAAACCCATTTTGCCAAAAACCAATATTTGTTGAAAATTAGCAAGATATGGGCGGACAAAGTTTTAATATATCTCTTTCTTGCAAAACGAATTTTATTATGAACTTACTATGCAAGTCGTGTAATGTGACGTCAGTTTATACATCGGATCTCTCTATTGACTTATTTAAACGTTCTTGAATTTGTTATATTCAATGAAATCCAAAAACTGATTGTACTGCATGGTTCATCAGACGAGATAGATCTATTTAAACAATAAAAAATAAAAACACGTGCATATTCCCTATTGTATGATTTGGGGTCTAAGCTTTTTAAACGATCGATTGTCTAATGACAGTGTTTACCAGAAAACTGTATGCTTAAAGTGCTCCTTCCCATTTAGCCTTATTCCAATTTGGCCTTATTCCCATTTCGCAGCCCTTATTAAATTTTGATAAAAATCGGCGTGTCGTTACCTTTATATTCTTTCATATATTATCTGTCGTTTGGACAATCTAGTTTTATTGTAAGGTACAGTCAATTACATTGGTCTTCAGATGTGGAAGCTATTCTGCATCACAATAGGTATGTATGTAGGAAAGTATTTATACATCTATTATTATTAAACATTCATGGTAAGCAACTTACAAAAAATCCTTTAGATACTCAGTCTATACTAATAATAAAGAGGAAATATTTAAAATAAAGTTGAGTAGGTAATTAATGCGATGATTTCACTTTGAAAGTATAAGTTTACAGATATAATTAATGATTTTTAATCATGCAAAGCAAGGAAGCATGCGTCATCGCTACAATTAATTGGGAATTGCACAGTTCACACATACAATTTATGAGGATTACCTTAGCACATTGGAATTTGTAAAGTATTGCAACCGAAAATTGTACAGGTACGTACCACAACCTTATTACCAAGTACCAAGGTCGAAAAGTAATAGAGCGGGTCTGTCTGCGACCGTAGTCCGTACATACAAAATATAACGACTAAACCCAGCAAAACAAAATAAATTAAATTCCTTGGCACAAAAAACTTACATCGACAAGCGCTCACTTCTCCAAGAAAACTAGGACTAAGCTCAAACCAGTCCAAGCTATGCTGAGTGGTAAATTTAGCGCTTGACGCATCTAGCTGGCACCCGAGTCCTGTTATTCCAGAATCAAACCGCGTTTATTTCTTTGCATATCTGCGCCTGCGCATCGTAAACAAAACTACAGCTCTTTAATAGTTTATTTGCTTTTTGTTATTTATTAGACATTTTGATTGTTTGAATTTATCAGTAGCCCATTAAATTGTTTAAGGGTTTTTTGTGTAAGGGAGAGGCCAACACTGCGTTGCGGCGGAGCGTCGCAACGCAAAAATCGGCAACGCCATATTTTAAGTACAACCACGTACATTTACGCGTCGTTGATTTATGCGTTGCGACGACGCAAAGCAGTGTTTTATGGCTTCGCTCTAAATCTCTTTGGAAATATTCACACTACTTAAGTCGCAAAGTAGTATTAACTTGTAATTATAGGTATAAGACATGAGGAAGAAATAGTAATAAAATTATTTTTAGTTTATGCATTTAATTAACACTATATAATTAACGTACAATAATTTTATTTGTGTAAGTAAGAATATATATTTATTTATTATACTTGTCTAATGACGTCATTTCATGATATATTTAAAAGAGTAAATTATATTTACCTACAACAATTAAAATATAAGGAGTTTCCTTAACAGTGATATTTGTTTGGCCAAGATAAACGGGATCTTCTAAATAACTAATTCAAAAGAGGCCCCGACCTCCGGAAGGTTTAAATCAACAAATCAACATGGATGAAATATTTTATTACTTTTGTTTTATTATTTTATATGGAATTCACTTAAAAATATATAAAGGATATCCTTAATTGATATTGCAAATAGAACTGCAATTCCTTGCACTCGCTGCTAATGTGTAACTCGAGATTGTTCATATCGTATTAACCACAATTGCCTAATGCGAGTCGACTGGCCTGTCACTTGTAACTAATCCTTTTTTTCTTTTTTTTTTCTTCGGGAAATCCTTTATGGATCCCCGGCGGACTGGGGATGGCCACCGGGGTATGTGGGACTCTCCCGGCTGCGAGGTGAGGATCGTACCCGGGGTTACCGCACTAAAACCCCAAGGTGCCTCCTCCTCCGCTATGCTACTGGGCCGCCGGACCCGCCTGAGGCGATAACTGCAGCGGCCCAGACTTGTAACTTATCCTACTACTATCATAAATGTGGAAGTTTATGAGGTTGAATGTATGGATAGATAGATGGATGGATGGGTGTTTGTTACTCTTTCACGCAAAAACTACTCCACAGATTATGATGAAATTTGGTATAGTAGAAGATTAGGCTCTAGATTAAAACATAGGCTACTTTTTATCCCGAAAAAGCACTGATACTGTATTTATGCGGGCGGAGCCGCGGGCTAAAGCTAGTTAATAATAGGGCCTGTTTCACAATCTTCTAATAAGTGTCAGATAGCTTATTCGCAAGTTTGTCGCTGCTTACTTTATATCGTGCGACAGAGACAAAACATACAAATAAACTATCTGACACTTATCCGTAGATTGCGAAACTGGCCCTTATTATTACTGTTCCTTATTAATATTAGTGATTGTGGTCACAGGATCTGACCAAGCGTTACGTTCCGTTGCTCGGTACCGTTGCTAAATGCGACAACCGATAGGGCTACTATTGAATAAGAACAGATTAGTAGAAACGGAATTCAAACAAAATTAAATTATCGATATATGTATCATAAGAATTCTAATGGGTTACAAACTTGTAAGTATTCGGAATAACAAAATATGAGAAAGTATCTAGTACCTACTCGAATCACAATCTCTGTTTTTAAATTCAATAAAGGTTTTAATTATATTATTACAGGTACTATTTTTAGTGCATTTTTTACGTTTTTTGAAACAATCCGTAAGAGAAGAGGCTCTATATAGAGCACCGGATTACTCTACCTAATCAATCGCGACGTGTGAAAGGCGTTAAGTGCTAATATCCTGTAAGTTCTTGGAAAGGTCATTCATCGGTTACAGTGACTGTAACACAATAGTCAATACTCGCTGACGTAATGTCCTCTGATTGTTTATTTTGGCGGCAAGGGAAAGTCGCTTAAGGGCAGTTCACATGGCGACGCTACGATATGCATTTTTAAGATAACTATTCAAAATTAAACTTTATTCACTACACCAAAAGATACACGTTTCATATTATGACATCTCACATCAGTATGCGCATACGCACATACGCTGCGCAGCGCGGAGCAAACGAGCTGGTGCGGGCTGCGTAGCACAGCGCCGCTCTTGCAATGAAAAGTGTATCTTCTTGTGTAGTGAATAAAGTTTAATTATAAATCGTTATTTTAAAAATGCAGCGCCGCTTCGCGTCTCGATGTGAACTGATGCTTAGTCATAGATTGGTGTTGCTTGCACGCATCAGTTTGTGTTACATTGATCTGTTACTTCACACTTGTACGAGTATGTTAGTTCCACTGTTTATAATAATTACACTAGCTAATCAAGCAAACCTTTTTCTGCCATAATTTAATTTATCACCTAGCCTAGGGATATATATTATAATATATCTCTGGGACCTAGGCTATTATTCTGAGAATAAGGTATCTATTCTATAGAATAAATAATTACCTTATTCCCAGACCTACCAAATACACAAAAAAAAACATTAAAATCGGTCAACCCATTTTGGAGGAGTTACAACTACTCGTTACTGGGACACGAGAATTTTATATACATATTAGAGACAGTCGACTGTGAATTACAAATACCTAGTTCTTTCAGTATCTAGTTTTGAGTTTGGTGTGTGTTTGTAATATGCGTTTAAATGCGCAGAATTATAAGACAGGTTAATTTTCAATTAATTTGTTTAGTAGGTAGGTATTAATTACGGCGAACCGTTCATTTTACCGCGATAAAAAGTAGCCTATGTCCTATCCTGTGGTCTAATTTATATCTGTGCCAAATTTCATCAAAATCGGTTTAGTTTCGAAGCCTATTCAATTCAAACAGGCAAACATTAAAATCTTTCCTCTTTTTAATATTAGTAGGTACCTATTAAGGACTATGACAGATGTGCTCGCGCATTTTTCATTTTACTTAAATTTAAGCCAACAATGAAAGTACTTAACTGATATCCAGGATAAATTAAACAATTTAATTGGTAATTGCTACTGTGGCGCACAGATCATTCAATCGGTTCAGTAATCGGTACTGTCGCGCACAGTCTACAGTGCAGCTAAGATCATCGACCTTGCCAGGTGTCCCCAGTCCTCGTGGGTGGAAGAATGGGAGGAAATGAGGCCAAACACATTCCGAGTGTTCTAGCTAAGCATGTTGTTTATGTAGAAAAATATCAGTGTGCAATCTTAGTAGTAGAAGTTGAACTCACTACGCACCACAATGAACCAAACTTAACAAAAAGTCTTGAAAGATTGGGCGTCTCTAAGATTTTTTATATTATTTAAAAAATAACGAAGATACTAATAATTTAATTTTACAATAAGAAAGAGAGCGATATTTCGGCCTGTGACGTCACGATGTGCTGTCGGCATACATCACTAAACAATGTGTGGTGTTTTGCGAGAAAGAGACGGGCAACATTTTTTATTTGCTGATAATCTTCATAAGCTAATAAAAAATATAATCCCGGGCCTATACCACAGAATACATAATAGTACAAGTACCTATACCTATACCGGAAAAAAAAAAGAATTATTGCAAAGCAACAAAACTAAATGCAAGAGACATGCAAAAAGGGATATATACTAGTAAGTATGTACCTAACCAATAACCATTATCGCATCAAGTACGTAAAATTGATTAAAAAAAAAAGGTTTCTATTTTTTGCCCGTGTTTCCGAACATGCTGTTAGTTCTGATGTAACACAGACCAGGTAGTTACGCTAAGGATGTTGTTTATACACATGTGTCTAATGCCCGTTTTCACCAACTGATTCCTAAACAACTCTTATGTAAGTGACCCTTTAGATAGGTGGTCTCCTAAAATCGGCACCTACCTAATTTCATTTTCATCAAGCTGGGTAACACTTAGCTAGGAAACTCCTAGTTAAGTGACAGTATTTTTTTTTTCTAATTTGCGCTCATACTATTGATATTTTATCGATAAATGTAACATTGCAAATTCTAGTATAAATAATTCACAGATAAATAATATAACATAAATAAATCCAAGTTAGTGTACTTTTGTATGCTTTGGTAAATTATTCAGCAATTTTAATAACTAAATTAGTAAGACGAAGACGTACAGCATTTTTAAAAATGTACTGTGCTGTGATGAGTGACAGACGAGTCATTTGATGTTGTTTATTTACAATTCACAACCACGTTTACTGTCTCACGATCTCCAAATTGTTCGTTTATTCTTTTGTGGTTAATTATTATATCATTTTTGATTAGATTAATTAAAAATATTTTTCATTAACTACAGTTCGCTGCCTGCTACTTGTGATATACCTATTTGTATGAAATTATATCAGAGACGTCCAAGTAGGTAATGGTACACATGTAAATACATATTAAAAGAACAATCACTGCTTTTGATTTCGACATGATATTCAAGTATTATTAGAAAATTTGTTTGGTTAAGGAGTATGTAGGTAAGTACGAGAAAAGTACCTAAATGTAAAATGTAAATGAATAATACACTGACCTGTCTTTATACTCAAGATGTTCAATTTCTAATAAAAATATTACTCTCTGTTTTGTTAACCTACATCGGATGAAGAAGTCGATATCATATCATACTCTTTGGCGATATAAACGGGGTCTTTTTGGTAGCAAGTCATTAGAAAATAATCCAAGCAGTTCAACAGCGCCTAAAGTTACCAATAACTAGCATAGATCATCTTCCATTTCAAGAGATTCACGTTTTTTCAATCACAATGTAATGTTAGGTGACAGTTAAGTCGCGAAATATCGGGCCTCTAAAGTTAGAGGCCCTCCTAAGGTCTTAGGTGACACCTAAGCGTTGGTGAAAACCATTTTTCTTAAGAGGCGCCCTAAATGGCCGCTAAGGGACACTTAAAATTAGGAGTCAGTTGGTGAAAACGGGCATAACTTTCTTATAGAGTTTCTTATTAGTGTGGACTCAAAACTTGTGCATTTCCGTCAGGCAAAAAAATGTTTGCGCAAAGTTTTTATTAATAACCTAACCCAACCTAACCAAGAGCATGTCGGGACATGTCAAGGAGGGTTCCGTTAATATAACCGAGTAAATGGTTTTTTTCAAATTACTTCAAAAGTTAACTGTCCGATTTCGTTCAAAATAATTTTGCTAAAGAGTTTTTAGCATGATCTATCAGCATGGAAAATTGCAAATTTCTAAGTCTTATAGTTTAGAAATGCCGGGGGGGGGGGGGGGGGGGGGCAACTTATAAACCACTTTGGAGACCGATTACTCGTAAATGGTTGACTTTGTAAAAAAATCATGTAAGAAACCTTATTTTAAAATACCTATTCAACGATATAGACAGACAGACGGTCAGACGGACGGACAGAGTGAAACTATAAGGATTCCTTGTGCATTACGGAACCCTAAAAAGGGGTTTATTAAACTCAGCTGCTGAGAGGAATCGGCTGATAGTGCGAAGTCAATGACCTCAGCGGCGAAGATTCATTTTTTTCGACCGTTTTTTACCTACACGTAATATGTAATAAACATAAACAGTAAATCATATGCCCAAATTTTCTGTAATTGATTTTACAAAACGTTACATAATGTAACACTGGTGGCAATCAGCTACATACTTGCAATAAACATAATATGATTATGATCGCAGACGGGTTGATTTTTCGTTAATTGATTTTGTATTTTCAGAAGCTTTAAATCTTAACACTATTTATACAGAAGCCGCTTTTCTGACCCCTCCCAAGACAATACTTACCTGGATAACTGGATTATAAAAACCATTTAACTAACTCATTCTCAAATGAATACATGCATGAATGGAGTATTAATAACATAATTCAATCCATGTCCCCCATACAATGGTGCATTAGGCCCGCTTTCTGCGGACCAAGTACCATGTAATGGGTTTCGAGCCATCATTATGTACCTCAACTAGCGACATTACGTGTATTTTTATTGAATACCTCGTTAGTTAGCTAGATTTATAGAGCTAAATCATGCTGTATCTATACAGCATGATTTAGTTGTGATATAGGGGAAGATAACCTATTGTTGGCCTATAATTGGCCCCTAAAGAATATATTTTTAGGTACTACTTATGGTAGGCAATCTTATTCTTCTTTTAAAATATATAAAATGGCTTGCAATTCCGATGTCTCGCTAAAAATCGAGAACGGCTGGACCTATTTGGCAAATTTTGGTCTTGAAATAGTTGTGGAAGTTCAGGGAAGGTTTTAAACGGTAAGAAATATTGGAAAAACTGCGGGGGAAAATAACACGGAATGCTAAAACGACGATTGATTTAACTAACTTTTTCTTACATAATATTTCAATGATTGAGCTGTATTTTATAAATGAAATGAGTCATTTAATGGAAATGATTATGTTCACAAATTTATGCGAAATGTAATGTTTGAACACGTTTTGAATATAATTTTTAAGTGATTAAATGTATGAAAATTAGATGGTTAGTGGTTACATAGTAATGGCAAAGTAATTGTATGTTTTTTATATTTACCTATTTATAACATCACTCATAAGACTTTAGTTATTTTGAAGATAATATACATCCTTTAAGAATAAAATTGATTATTAGCTATTATTGCTATATGGGCTAGTCGTTACGTACGACCGAAGACGCCCTCAAACTGCGCCTCGCGGCGCGGCGGCGCGGCGGCGCGCGGCGTCGCGCTGAGTCGCTAAGCACAGCGCCGCGCCGCTCATGCATGTCGCGCATACCAGCGACAGAACGCTCTCCGCCGCGCCGCGAGGCTTTTCGAGGCGCAGCGGTGGTGCCAAGTATTCTGAATTCTCACAATTAAATATGTATTATCGTTTCGTGTAGTGAATAAAGTTCAATTTTGAAACGCTTTCTTAAAAATGCAGCATTCAGTTCATACCGAAATAATAATATTTGTATAAATAATAATAATATTTACTCATACATTGTTCGCACTATATAGGTATTTTAGCATAGTAGGTTTTAAAGATTCTTTATTATCAACAAAGGCGAAGCTGCCACTAATATGGTTTTCATTAGTTGTCTAAATACAATCGTATTTCGTCGATCGTTCGTCGTAAGAAATTTTACAGTAATTATAATAACAATGTTAAAATTCACAAACAATAGTATCAATATTAATATGAATAAACCAAAATAAAGAAAACAGCATGACGGTTAGGATACATTTTTATGTAGGGTAGTAAACTAGTAAGTATTAAAAATATTCATACGCAATCATAACAGTCAATTGTTTGAATATGCAGGAACACAATATAATAATTAATATCAGTTCGACCAGCCACTAGGCACAACTAAACAAATATGGAACTTAAGTAACTATATAAAGTGGGTAAACTTAAAACTATAACATTAATTTAATGTTCATTTCTAATATGTTGAGCCAATTGTTTTTTAAATACAGTCAAAGTGTGAGAGTGCTTTATTCGTGAAGGTATTCGGTTGTATATAGGTGCGCTCCTACAACAGTAGGCGTCGACTTGCCGTAGTTTGTGCGAAGATACTCGTAGTTACAACAAGATAACTGGCTCGACGCGTGCGGCGCTCGCTTACTTGTTTATGTTTATCTTGTATAGTAAAGGGTAATTTAATAGTAAGTATAGGTACTCGCTTCTTTCCAAACTCGTCAAAATGTTAGTTGTTCCGACACGTTTAGCTACTGAATATCTTGCTACGAGGTTACTAGTGTAAGGAGAACTAGCTGGGCTTTAAGTGACTTAAGGCCTGATTCACAATCTTCCAAGTGTCGCATAGCGTATACGGGTGTTTTGTCGCCGCTTAGTTTATATCGAACAACGAAGACAAAACATGCAAATAAGCTAATTAAGAGTTCACGAAAGATTGTGCAATAGGCCATTCAAGTTGGATCTCACCAAAATGTGTTTAGCAATACAGCTACTTTCTAGTCTTATCAAAAAAGTTATCCACACAAGTTTTGCGCTAAAACATCTAACAATATAACAAGAAATTTCTCCAAAAGCAACACTGAAATAACAAACAATTACATAACAATATTTCGCAGCTAATAATCACTTCACGATTGATAAGCAGCGTTTAAAATGCAACGATGTAAGCGGCGCCCGGTCGCGGCACTTTCACGTTGACAAAAATGTAACTTTCTAACCATTACTAAACGCCCCACGACTATCGCCTGTTTGACACCACATAACGTGTATCTACCTGTTGGTATGAACCTACCTGAATATATTAAAATGTATTGCAACGTGTAAATTTTGTTGAAGAAACTGAAAAATGTCGGAACAATGGGTCTACACTTGATATTTTATAAACGCCTGCGCTCGCGTTTTCGTAGCATCGCGTCTATAAAAAAATTCTTACTATTAAAACGAAGCTCTTTGCTTTCATTTACTCCACTGAAATTCTTTAACTGAAGCCATCTGGCATCCAATAACTCCAGAGCTTGTGAAATTATAAACATTCATAAACCTGATGACCCAAAATTCAAATATGCTACGGAACCCAAACTGACAGATAATTAAGTAATTATTGTCTAAACCTGACAGGTTATCTTAACCGTTAACTATTTTAACGTCTCTTTACATTAAATCTCAATTATTTAAGTGGAACAAGCAACTGACTTTACTTCACTTTTTGTGGCTCGTCCGCTACAACACGACAACCATTTTAAATAATTGAGAAGCAGCCATTAATTAAGTTTGAGGCAAATTTTACGTATATTCTACTAGAGTATGTGGTGTCGTTGATGCCTATATTATGAATATTATAAAGAGGAAAGATTTGTACGTTTGTTTGCATTGAATAGGCTCCAAAACTACTGGACTGATTTTGATGAAATTTGGTACAGATTTAGATTACACCATGGAAAAGGACATAGGCTACTTTTTCCCTCTAGATTTCCTTTAGAGCGACGGAGTTGCGGGCAACATCTAGCTTAAAAATAATTAGGATAACAATCTATCTTACTATTTATAAAATATATGAAAGTTCGGGAGGATATTCGCGCAAAAACTACTGAACTGATTTTGATGAAATTTCAACTGTCTAGCTATCACGGTTGACTTACGCCTGGTGACGGACAGACGGACGGACATCGGAGTCTCAGTAATAGGTTCCCGTTTTTACTATTTGGGTACGGAACTATAAATACCAAATCAAGAGAAAGCACAGCAAGCTTTTGTAAAAACTTAAGAAGTTTTATAATTCTACTTTTCAATTTATATTGTTAGAAATGGTTTCGTCAGTGTTTACCTCATGCTGGTTTTTACTGGCTTACCTTAAAATTTAAACGAAAATTATTAAAATTTCGAAAGCCATAAATGGTAAATATTTTAACTATGTCCTAGTTAAAATATTTACCATTTATGGCTTTCGAAATTTTAATAATTTTCGTTCTTTCGTCAGACATAACTGAAGTGTGATACACGTAAAAGATTGAAAGTCGTCTATTTTAGGCCTTGTGTTGATTACTCGTATCATGTATGTGTGGGGCACGGCGCGCGGCGGAATGTGTTGTGCATGGGTGTGGTAGCCCGTAGGTAACACGACCGATGAACTGAGGTTCGCTCACGATCAACTTGTTCTTACTTTTTGGTGTATGATTTGATGCTTCTGTTTATATGTCTGCTACCGCGTTCCGAATATTGCTATAGAAATTACTAGCTGTTGCCCGCGGCTCCGCCCACGTAAAAACAGTATCCCACGGGAACACTGTACTTTTTCGTGATAATAAGTAGCCAATGTGTTAATCCAGAGCTTAAACTACTGCCATACCAATTTTGATCCAAATAGTTTTAAAGTGAAAGAGTAACAAATATCCATCCATCCATCCTCACAATCTTTCACATTTTAATAATAGTGTTGGAAGTAAATTTTATTGGCTTTTATAGCAATGAAACTTTATAGAGTTAATATAATTAATAAGTACCTGGGTAACCGGAGCTTTGCTCGGTGTTCTGATAAATTAAAAAAAAAACCACAAAAATATTTATCTGATCGAGATTCGAACCCATCACATTCCGAATTTCCGTACAAAGCAAAAGATGCAAACCAAATTGCTAAACTGGAATAATATAGTATCGAAATTATTGATATATTGCACGACGAAAGAAAAAACATATATAACTTAAAATGCGCAGTTTCCCAGGAATAAAACCTAGCTAGATCGATTTTTCTCCCCCAAAACTAAATTTGCGTACTAAATTTCATTGAAATACTTGAAGCCATTTTCGAGATACCGATTATATATATACAAGATTGTCTCGTTTAAAGTATAATATAAGTGTACCTACGATGCAAATCGTACATCAAGCATTTTTAGGTTTAAGGCATCAGCGGTTTGTGACACGCGCATAATTAATTAATTATTAAATATAATTTAGTACGTTCAGATCTATCAACGCGATCGCGCGTGCTCGCACACTGGGTCATTTAACCTTCGAATTATCAAGCTGTGAGCGAACTGATAATGATGAATTGTCAAATGATGTCAGCTTTCAAACAAAAAAAAAACTAGATCAATATCGGTTCATCTGTTTGAGATTACGATGGCATGGACAGACACACAGACAGACAGACACGTCAAACTTATAACTCCCCTCTTTTTGCGGCGGTGGTAATAAATGAGAAGAATTAAAATACTCTACGGTTCTTTTAACAAAACGCTTTGCGGGAGAGCAGAATAAGTGAGGCACTGGTACTGAAAGATTCACCATCGTTTCAACCAAATTCAAATCATTCGTGTTCCAATGTCATGTATCGTGATGTTACGATGAGATAACAATCTCACATAACAACAGAGCCCGTGAGATTGTGAGATTGTATAGAACCGAGAGGTCAGTTATTCAACTCTCCTCATTGATTTCTGAATAATTAACATGATTGACCTACTATGTTCGTGTAATTTTTAACCAAGTAAGTATTAACGATGCCGAAACAATAATTGTATGTTAAAAATATATGTGTCATTACATGGTTGAAGCTCGGAGCTTATAATTACTTCACTAGTCCAGACAAAAAGCAAGCTAGTAGACTTTTAAAACAAATAGAAGAGATCAGTTTTTAATTTAGTTCCAAAATTTTAATACACAATTTAAATTTTTAAATAAATTTTTATTGTAGCTGAATGTTCTATGAAGGAATGTTTTTTTTTGTGTTTTATGTTTATTGATCCACTCGCGTCGTTGGGTCCGACCTTTTTTAGTACTTATAATAATTTAACGTCAAAAGTAATTCGGTAAGATAATTTAACGTATATAAAACTGTTATATACGTTAATATCTATTACCGAGTATAAGTATAAGTATAAGTATAAGTATAAGTATAAGTATAAGTATAAGTATAAGTATAAGTATAAGTATAAGTATAAGTATAAGTATAAGTATAAGTATAAGTATAAGTATAAGTATAAGTATAAGTATAAGTATAAGTATAAGTATAAGTATAAGTATAAGTATAAGTATAAGTATAAGTATAAGTATAAGTATAAGTATAAGTATAAGTATAAGTATAAGTATAAGTATAAGTATAAGTATAAGTATAAGTATAAGTATAAGTATAAGTATAAGTATAAGTATAAGTATAAGTATAAGTATAAGTATAAGTATAAGTATAAGTATAAGTATAAGTATAAGTATAAGTATAAGTATAAGTATAAGTATAAGTATAAGTATAAGTATAAGTATAAGTATAAGTATAAGTATAAGTATAAGTATAAGTATAAGTATAAGTATAAGTATAAGTATAAGTATAAGTATAAGTATAAGTATAAGTATAAGTATAAGTATAAGTATAAGTATAAGTATAAGTATAAGTATAAGTATAAGTATAAGTATAAGTATAAGTATAAGTATAAGTATAAGTATAAGTATAAGTATAAGTATAAGTATAAGTATAAGTATAAGTATAAGTATAAGTATAAGTATAAGTATAAGTATAAGTATAAGTATAAGTATAAGTATAAGTATAAGTATAAGTATAAGTATAAGTATAAGTATAAGTATAAGTATAAGTATAAGTATAAGTATAAGTATAAGTATAAGTATAAGTATAAGTATAAGTATAAGTATAAGTATAAGTATAAGTATAAGTATAAGTATAAGTATAAGTATAAGTATAAGTATAAGTATAAGTATAAGTATAAGTATAAGTATAAGTATAAGTATAAGTATAAGTATAAGTATAAGTATAAGTATAAGTATAAGTATAAGTATAAGTATAAGTATAAGTATAAGTATAAGTATAAGTATAAGTATAAGTATAAGTATAAGTATAAGTATAAGTATAAGTATAAGTATAAGTATAAGTATAAGTATAAGTATAAGTATAAGTATAAGTATAAGTATAAGTATAAGTATAAGTATAAGTATAAGTATAAGTATAAGTATAAGTATAAGTATAAGTATAAGTATAAGTATAAGTATAAGTATAAGTATAAGTATAAGTATAAGTATAAGTATAAGTATAAGTATAAGTATAAGTATAATATAAACTTGTAGTACGATACAGTGTCTACTTCCCGGACACCGGCACGCGGTCGCGTTACCATTCGCAACACGAAATTAATGCCTCCTTACTCCTAGCGGCCCGTCCCAGCTTCGCACGGACATTATTCTCTAACCCCCTTACTGATAAAAATATTTACACAATGTATAAGCTATACAATGTTTTGTCCTTGTCTGATACGTCGGAATAGTAGCTTCACAGACATTGTATAGCTTATCCATTGTGTAAATATTTTTATTAGTAAGAGGGATAGAAAATAAATAATATATTAACAGTATTTTTTGAGTTTATTCGTTACAAATAAATAAATAAACAAACATACAAAAAATAAAATAAAAAAGTACTTCATAATATTAGAGTGTACAAATAATACGAGGCCGCTTGAATTAATTTTCTCCGCTTAACTTTACCCGTAGTATTTCTATGTATGTGGAATGTTCGAAATAAAATAAATTTTTCTAGCTTACCGTACCGTATAAATAGCACAAGCAATTTTCACGTGTATGTGAACTGTACTATCAATATTCAATAAATGTTCAACAAATGTCAAAAGCCTTAAGGCATTTGCAACAAGGTTGAATATGACATGTGATTTATGGTATGTCGGCCACAGAGAGGCCTTGTGTTTGTACATATATCGTACACAGTACAGTCCACGCTTGAGGTGTTGATGTACTTGTTTGGTAGTGGACCTGCTTGTAGTTCAACGATCTGATTTTATGAGATCTTTTTATAAATGTCAATAAATAGCTAAAGATTTTAAATTAGATACTACGAAAATCAAAAGTATACGTAACTACATAGTATAAAGAGAGAACGGGAACACTACATTTTCGGGATATAAGGTAGCCTTAAACGGATATTGATGAAATTCATCAATATCTGTTCAGTAGTTTTTACGTAAAAGAGTAACAAACATTAATCCATCTATCCATCCGTCCTCACAAATAATTTAATTTCTAATATAATATTAAATACAATTAAATTTACTAATAGAGACAGCGAAAAAAGGGAATAGCTCCACAGACATCTGAAATTGAAGAAGCAGACGCTTTTAAATAAATCTTGTTTATTATTGTAATATGTCTATACTTCCAGACTAATGTTATAAAGATGAAATATTTGTTTGTTTGCATCGAATATACTCCGAAACTACTGGTCAATTTTGATGAAATATAGTACAGATATACAGAGTTGACAACGGAGAAGAACATAGGCTACTTTTTATTGCGGCAAAAGCACGGTTCCTGCGAAATTTCGCGGGCAACATCTAGTTACATAATACATATGACAGTAAATAAATATATACCTATTATGCGGATATTTACCAAAAAACAAGAAAAAATATGTCAAGAATTTTACTTGCGAAACATTTAACCTTTCTGAATATTTTAAATTCTGAGCCATGGCCAGTCCAGTCGGATACTGGATTCAGATCCCCGACTATTTTACAATTTACCAATTTGTACATAAGAGTTTTATTTTATTTAAACATTTTGCCTTAATATAACAGAAATAGGATTGGCACGTGGAATGAGTATTTAAATCACTAGCTTTCCCTAAATAACAGAGTTCTACAGAACTATTAACCTATATTATTAAACACAATCTCAACATCTACTACACAAGCTGGTTACGTTATAGTGAGATACGCACCGAAAACATCAAACTCTACCGAAATTGTAGAGCAGATGATTGTGTTTCGATTCGACTTCGATAGTTTGCGATTTACCAAGTACATAATGATGATAGGACATAATGTATAGTAAATCTATTTATCTACATAACATATTTATCATTTATTTATATTTTATGTGAGCTACAAATTCAAACAAATTCTTACTATCATACAAATATTATATTTATATAGATATATTAATTTTGCGCCATAATCACATAGATTAGTATAGCTTCTTTGAAATATGTTTGCGTGTCATCTCATAGTAAATACCATGGGCACGATTTATGGTATATTGGGTAGAGGTGTAGCTAGAAATTACTAACGAGAACAGAGACTATGGTCGCATATACTATTTTTACATAACATATTTGGCGTAAAGTTAAAAATTACAAAAAATCTAAGCAAAAGTTCCCAAAGCAACGAAATATGTAATATTTTAGCATTATAATGATTGCAGTTACGCTTGTGAGGGTCAATTCACACCGAAACGAAACGCAGCGTGACACGGCGCTGCAATTTTTAAGATAGCTATTCAAAATTGAACTTTATTAATTACATAAGAAGATACACGTCTCATTGTAACAGTTCTAATGTAAAATGGCAGCTCGCTGCACAGCGCAAATGCTTTGTACGACTGATGTCACATAAAACGTATTTTTATGTAGTGAATAAAGTTCAATTTTGAATAGCTATCATATAAATGCAGCGCCGCGTAGCGTCGGGCATCGTCGCGGTGTGAACTGACCCTTAGTAATCGTAGTAATTTATCTTTGTTACAATAAGGCATAGTGGCGTACTTAATAATAAGTACACCTACATTATAATTTAATCACACGATAAAAGCTTTTAAAGTTATATTTTGAATAATAATGTTCAAAATGTAGTTGTGAAAAGGCAATATAGATATTGTAATTAATGAATAGTGTTACGTGAAGATAATTAAAATTATGTTAGTAGTACCAATATAACAAAAAGTAAATTAAATCAATTTACGAAGTATTATCTATTTTGCTTAACAGACGATTAAGGCTACAAAAATCAATTTTCTCCAACAGATTGGTAGCGTAATCAATTATTATCAGAAAAAACAACTCATACCCTACATTCACAGAGATAAATAACAGTACTTACCTTAAAAACCTAATTACCACCCAAGATGACGATTAGCCTACAATCTATAATAGCAGTTACGAAGTTATCTGAATAATGCTCATCGTTATCAATTACATGATCATAAGTGTGTGTGTGTGTGTGTGTGTGTGTGGTGTGTGTTTTTGCGTAACAACTCGCCAGTCCGCCACATATAATTATGTGTTAGCGTAACATTATGTAAACTTCGGTGCAACTGTTTTTTATCGAGATTATTTGCAGATTGCTGTGATGCGCAACATTTTTTTTGCAAAAAGTTTTAAAAATTGAACTTTTCCTGAAAGATTTTATGAAAAGATAAACTTGCAATTAAAATGGCTTAGCAACATTTCAAGTGAGCAAAATACTTATCAATACTCTTTGAATTTGAGTTTTTAATTTTATATAAAATTTGGTAAATATAAGTACATCTTGTCTGTATACTAATTTAATAAAAGAAATCTCTTGTTTGCATTGAATAGGCTCCGAAAGTTCTAGAGCGATTTTGATGAAATTTGACACATTCATAGAGTAGACCACGGGGAAGTACATAGGCTTCTCTTAATCACGGCATAATGTACGGTTCCGGCGAGATTGCCTTTTGAGTGCGCAACATAATTTAACAAAGAGGAGATATTTCTTTCTTTGTTAATAATTTGCATTGAATAGGCTCGGAAATTAGTTACTACACCGCGACCACATGAAACGATAGGCTACTATTTATGGCGGCAAAGTACACGGTTCCCGCGGGATTTCGTTTTCGATGCGGGCAACATCTAGTAACATGATAATAAAATGCTAAGTTTATCGAATCGTCAATAACTGAACTGTGGCCTTCGATGCGTAACGGTAGTCAAGGTTAACTTCTGATGTCAGATGTCCAGTATCTACTACCTTACATCATTGTAATAAATCGCACATGGTAGTCTAAAAGTCAGTGCATAAACATTAAAAAGCTTTATTATTTCAAAACAAAATTGTGATTTAAAATGATTACGAGAAACTTTGTTTTATAAGCACTAAGCTTGTTGTTGCTGTATCGATGTCGTCGATTTCTTTTTTATAACGATTTTTTTTTACTAGTGTCGGTTCTTAATATTATTCATAATATTATTTTTCTGAGTTCCTGGGTCATGGATGTGTATTAAGTATGTGTATAATATAATAAAAATCTTAAATATATGTATAGTATAAAAGTATTCAATATACTTCCCGTTTTCTGGTACCTGTAACACAAGTTCTACGGATGCTTAGAACGGGGCCAGATGAACGTGGTGTGAAGCGTCCATAGATATTTATTTATTTATTTATTTATTTATTTACGTATTTATTAGTGCAATGTAACCGTTTTTTATTATAAATCATACTAAATAATGATTCAGACATGTAACTCTTGAATATACTGGCTCGCCTTGCTCTACATATTCAATTAATTAAAAATACTTTTCAGTTATGTTCTTGAAGGAAATAATTAACAATTATATTATGTAAACTACCCATCGGAAGTCATTATTTGTAAAATATTTCATGTATGCTTAGTTAATTTATCAATAATAAATTTCTTAAATCTTACATAACTCTACCGTAAAATAACTTTTGTTTAACAAACGAATGAAACTGGAATGTGTGAAAATGTCGAAAGACATATTATTAAGCTTTGATATACATTGGATATGTTTGTGATATAATATCATCCAATCGAAAGATTTTCGTAAGTAAGGACGAGCGCTCACTTGGGGCACGATAGTCATAAGTTAGTATCGTCAAAATGTCTTTAGACAAAAAGTCTAAACTGAAACACCCATAGTTTTGAGACAGTTGTGTCGCTCCTAGACAGTTTTGTCTATGAGACTGTAAAACAGTCTCAGTCGTGTCCCAAGTTAGCTCACGCCCAAACTCTTACACGCAAAAGCCGCAGAATGGATTTGATCGCACACTGCAAGCATTTGTTTGACAACAAAATTGTTTGTGATGTAAATGTTTATAATGTTTATAATGTCATATTTAACAAACACTGAGTATAAAACAAATGCCTGAGGCTCAAAATTCTAAACATACACAATACATTGTCCTACACTTTATTAATTGTCTGTGATTAGAATTTAAATTTGATTGCATCACGATGACGAAAATAGCTAAGTGAGGATGCGTCATGCGGCATGCCACAATCTGTATTTAATTATCTTGAGTCTTAAGACAAGGTGGAATAATTTAGACAGAATGAATACTAAATATATATAATCAAAAGTGCATGTCAGTTTGATAGAGAGCTTTTTGTTAAATGAAATAGAGAATCCTTAAGATGTTGCTCTTGCTTACATAAAACATATATCACTAGGTTTTTCCCACTGCCCGCGTTAATATAGTATCGGGTATCCCACGAGAATACTGCACTTTTTCGGGATAAAAAGTAACCTATGTTTCAATCCAGAGCCTAAACTACCACCATACCAAATTTGTAAAAGAGTAACAATCAGCCATTCATTCTCACAAACTTTCACATTTATAATAGTAGTAGGATATAGTCAGTTGGGGGCAGATGATTCCGAGATGGTTTGTGTACAAAAAAGTACGTATTACACAAAAAAAGTTTTTTTTGTATAGTATTTTCTATCTTTACACACAAACCATCTTGCCCTAACTTATATATATCAAACATTATAGTGGCCACCAAAAATACTATATCAATAGGCTACTTGACCTGTTTTTATTTATGTCCTAAAAGCTTCATAATTGTTTCATTACACACAAATAAAATAATATAACATTATTTTGAAACCTAAGAACCTACAAAAAATATTTTAAAAATACACTTTTTAAAACCGCCGAAAACACTATTCACCATGTTGGTTGATAGATTATCTACGCTGTGACGTCATACTAGTACTATTTGTAATCTGTCAAAAAATGGCGGTGTTACGTTCCATTTGACTTTTTGACGTAAATAACTTTTTAAGGCGTTATGAACTATTTATTTACAGAAACGTTCCGTTTCACTACTACATATGTATTTAGTGTGTTTGTGTTGTCACATCCTTACCGGATGTTACTTCGAGGTGTTTTCATCAGTAGAAATTAAAAAAAATACATATTTTTAAATCAACTTTATTTATCACTCTTATGTTATTAATTTATGATATCGCTAGAATATTTTTTCTTTCTAGTTTTCCTAAGGTAAGTAGTAAAGGAAATACTCCTTCAATGTATGAAATTAAATATGAGTCAAGTAGCCTGTTCCACACATTAAAATAACATGAATACGTATTTGAATAAAAAAATAAGAATCCCACATCCTGTTCACATTCAGCCACCAAGTTATAATCGTCGTCTTGGTCGGATGTTATATTAATTACCTACTATAAAATATATTGAATATAACATCATATTTTACATAGAGTTGCCAGCTCTTTGATCACGTTCTTATTAAAGCTATACGTTTTCTGTTAACCAAAATGAATACCATCTTACTCAAAACTAAAACGGCCAGAAAAAAACAGCACTGAAAGCTAGCATTTCTTTCATCCACATAAACAAAAATTGTACCGATTAAATAATAGTTTTTCAATTTTTTCAATTTTTTTCGATCAATGACTGTGTTAAATACACTAACTAGCCCATGTGAAGCTTACCTATATTTCTAATTAACTGATTATCTAGTGGTATTTCTCTGCAACGGTCTGTCGGAGCGCGTTACGGGAATGTAGAACGGTAGCCAATACCCCTATTACCGAGCTCCCCAATTTTCCGCCTCGCTAGCAGCGGCTAGGCTACCAGCCTAGATACTAGGAGTAGGTAGTAGATACGATATCTACAGCTAATTATAAAGAAACGGTTAAGTGTGTAGTAAGTGACAAAGTGGCAACGTGGTAATGAGGGTTTTTAAATTCGTGACATCTGACAGCTTTTTGACACGACAAGGACCGTCGTGCGACCAAGCGCCGCCTGGTGACAGAAAAGAATCGAAAATTCATATTGACGGTTTTTGATACCACTTACGCCACCATATGACGCTTTGTGTGAGTTAGGTCTGCCCCTAACGGCAGAAGAAATATCAAAAACCCTCATTGCAAAATGGGCCCAAGAAAGTCATGTCAGAAATCAGAATCCTAGTGTGTACTAAATTTTGAAGATACAAGAGTTGTGTATGTACCTAAAGGTATTTTCGTATCATTAGTATGCTCGTACATACGTGTATATAACAAAATCTTCAGGAGTATTAAAAACGTAGTGAGTAGAAAGGGAACGTACCTATGCTTCGTGACCACTTTTTACCACTACGGATGGTCACCGAGGGAGGGCCGTCGATGCCGAGACTCTCCCTTCTTTTCACGTACTACCTACTTCATAACTGAGAATACGGTTTACAATATTTTTTGTAAACAGAAAGTTAAAAAAAAATATAACTTGTAGTTATAGCGCCATACTCCCGGTCCAGCCTGCAAATCCGACACGGTAATCATGGTATATTATGGTAAATCATGTATATGTATATACTTTTTAATACCTTTATAACAATAACAGTTGTAATTTTTCAACCAGTACAAAAAATAACTGCTCCTTTGTAACTAATACCAATTACTTATGCTTGTCGACACTCGATGCGGACGAATAATATCTACTGCGTTGTTTATTTGTTTAATATGCAAATACATTTCCTCACTTCGCCTTGACCGTAATATCAACGGTGGAATAACAATAATTGATCAACACTTATCATGCAAGTCCACCTATGGTGCGTACTGTGGAATTTGCTGAGTGCAGTTACTTTGCTTGCAAGGAACATTTTGAACAGGTATTTAGCCGGAAACTACCGGATAACTTATCCTGGGTTCTTTTATTATTGACTATTGTAACAATACTGCCTATATTTAGGTAGTAGGTTCATAACTTTTTTATGTACGACTAAGGATAGCTTAATTCTAATAAAAAGTTTACCCACTGATTTTAAACTAATCATCAGCAAAAAGACTTGCCTGAATATGAATATAATAGATAAAGTGCCAATTTCACTACTGTAAAATGTTGTATTATAGAAAGAAAGTGACCATGGTACTTGGAATAATATAAAATAAAAATAACTTTTATTCAAAATTAAAACAGTAACGGTTATTTTCTTAACGTTATGACAAGGGAGAGAAAAAAAATGATCGGTTTCGAACCCCAACCCGACTCTTTAGACAGACGATTAACACTAATCATAAGTATTATAATTAGCGTTGATCGTTTATACAGGCGTTGGTGCAATCGGGACTAAGCCGCAGTCTTAAAAAGGTAGTATTATGTTTTATATTTTTATTTACTCGTAGTTTTCCGATGATTATAAATTATATGAATATTTTACTAGTCAACGGATGTCCTTATGAACGTTACCTTTTAATTAGGAAGATATTAATTAAGATATTTTATTATTAGGGCATCCGCCTAAGTATTTCTGTGACCATGACTGTCGCGGTAGCCGGTAGCCGGTAGAGTATAATATCATGAGAAACGCGAATGTCGCACCGTGTAACGTCGCGTCGTTCGCGAAAAACTAAACACATTTTCATAACGTCATATTATATAGTACCTATAGACTTCCTGAAATACTTCTTTAAATAATTGACTTTATCCAACAAAGAATGAATTGTTTAAATCAAATCCGTAGATTCTGTAGGTCGATTCTGCTAATTACAAGAACAATGCAGTTTCGATGCAGTCTCGATATGATAAAACAGTATAATGGTATTCTCATTAACTTCAAACTAACGTTTATATTTTCAGTGTCCAAACTCCAAAAATCATAAATAATTGAAAGTAAATTTTAATTTTTTTTGTTAAATACGAGAATTGGGGTTCAGATTATCGCGTTTTATCAAACAAACGTAAAAGAAATGGTGCTTTATAAAATTGTGCCTTTAGTAGTACAATTTTCTCCTCCGACTTATAATGCAAGTATGTAGCGATGTACGATGCATATCCGGAAATAATAGCGATACACAAATACAATTTGCATTCCAATTAATAATTATTATAAATAATTTATTGCCCACTATATCAATAAATAATAAGTGCCTATTTCATTTTAACAATGAAATACCAAAAGCAATTATACTTCGGCAGGTTTATGTTTACTTATCGCAGGGAAATGGAATAACGTTGTATCTGACTACCGCTACCGCTACCGCTGACAAGATCTTAGACAATGCATAGTCGAGGAGCTGGTTGTGAAAATGTTTAGTAACTCAACCATTATAAATTCTTTCTTTCGGGTCAATTGTTATAATAAGTATTAAATCGTTGTGGATTTTTATAAAATACTATATGTGTTTTTAGCTTCATAATATTTACTCTGAGGATCCACGCCAAAAGGAAAAAATAGATGCGACATACCTGTAAACAAAAATTTGATAAGAATATAATTTATTCTAAAAGTTTGAAATTTGCTTTCTGGATATAATATTGAGGCAACTTTTTTTTTGGCGGTCAAGTATTTATACAAACATTTTATTTTCATAATTTAATAATTCTTGGCTTATGTTGTAACTCATGTAGCAAGCAAGATAAGAATTAAAAAATATATAGTGTTAGAACTTTATCTTGCTGTGGTTGTTGTTTTGTCTTTTCATCATAAAACTTTAGTTAAATGAAAGTACCTAGCTTAAAGTTTTGTAGTTAAAATTAATAGCTAATAGCCATAGATTAATAGCATTTCACTTTTACGATCAAAAAAATATTTTAAAGAGTTATCCAGTATACCAGTATACGTGTTTCATAAATCAGTTACGTATTTACGTATTCACGTTCTAGTTACGTAAAGCACCGTACACAGTAATTACTAATTACTTATTTAATAGCAACGTTTATATATATTTTAAAATGTTTAATAGCTAACTTTTTTACCCGATTTCGGTGACGGTGGCCGGTTTCATTGAAACCAGGCCAGCTAGGTAGGAGTTATTTTTTATAGTGCCCAAGTGTGTGCGCAGTGCACAAGAGCACACTGTCTCTTCCTTTACTCTCGTAACCCAGTGGGTCTATGATCAACACGACTGGCGAGGGATCAGGCGCAGGACTGACTTTTTACATGGCCATCCGCGGCATGGATCATCTTTCTTGTCAGATGAAATAATCAGGTGATCAGCCTGCACCGTCCTAACCAAACTTGGAAACAACTTTTTTTTGGTCCAACGAATCGATAACGAAAAGAAACGGGAATCGTACCCTCGACCTCTGAGTCCAGATGCAAGCTCTAAACCACAGGACCACGGAGGCTGAAAATGTATATTGAATGTTTAAATATATTTTAAAATGTATGCGATTGAGGATGTTGTCGGTGACGGTAAGAATTTCCTTCACTAAATCACCAAAGTTAACTTAGGCATGCACCTAACTAGAGTTTTAGTTACTAGAAATCTTGTTTAGAAGCTATGCAACTAAAACTCTAGTTTAGAGGGTATGTAACTAAAACAGACAGAAACACGTTTTTGGATATCTAGAATGAAGTTCAAATCTTTGGTGTTGATGTTGTTGATGTTGATGTTGATGTTGCGCGGTTTAAATATTTGTTATATATGTTAAAAGTTTACCGATTTCGCTTCCTCAGTTTCTAGCGAGGTTGTTATTCATGAAATTTTAATAATTAAATAATATAAATAGTATAGTTAACCTTGAATGAGGAATGTGTTAGTAATTTCCCATGTTTATCACTAGTATTGTACGAAAAAAAAATCCGCCTTGATAACAATAGTGGAATATGAATTACGTCAAAATATTACACAACAGTAAGAGTAAAATTAATAACATTTCTTTTTATTTATTATTTTTCTCTTTATTATTTTAATGAGGTAATTCTCTGTATTAATAAAAAGTTACAATTTATGTCTTATAACTTTTAAAACGATTTTTATTATCTCGCGTTACTTGTTAAACTAAGTTTTTGCTGCTCTATCAAATGATATTTATAATGACTTGCGGCCCGTTTCAATAACCTGTCACATTTGTATCGCAAAAAATCGGAAAACGATTGAATGACGACGTTTTTAACACATAGTTATTGGTAGATAGGTTACTCAAACCGGCCGTTAGTAGTTTTAGGACCTGTTTCACAATCGCCTAATAAGTAACCAATACCGTATCCGGAAGTTTTGTCTCTGTCGCTCAGTACAAAGTAAGCAGCGACAAAACTTATAAGCTATTTGACACTTATTAGGCGATTACGAAACAGGCCCTTATTGTAATAAACAGCATTATAAACTACAAATATAAAGATAGAGCGAAATTATTTATCTATATAATACGTGAAGCAAAAATTTCATGTACGGTTTTACGAGAATTGTGCATATGGATGAGTGTGAAATTTGGCACATTTAAAGTTTAAGTGGAGGAAGGCCTGCCGTAAGCTGATATTTTAAAAAATAACGCTTAGAAATACATTAAATTTATAAAAATAACAATAGGACACACTACTTCACTCATACTAGCATTTGTGTATATTACACAAATGCTAGTATGAGCTATATCTTTCTTTCAAATTCCATAAACAACATTTACATATTTTTATTTAATATCTAAGAGGTAATAGAAGCCTAAAAAAGTTGAAACTTTACAATTGCAACATGAATTATGGGCGACATGGGCGACATGGGCGACATGGGCGACATGGCGACATGGGCGACAACAGGGCTGGCTACCTCTTGTTAATACTTATTTTAAGATTTTTTTACTCCGAAAAGACAAGTCTTTTTCGTAGGCCACGTGTGTATCAAGATACACACGTGGGCTACGAAAAATTAAGATGTGTCATGTGAGTTTAGAGAAATATAAATTAAGGACCATTCATTGTAAGTATCGAAAAATCACAATTTATAACAAAGCTTTGTTTAATTTGAAATAAATAAAATTTCAAGGCCCGACAATCCACTACTCCTCTGGTGTTATGAGTGATCAATGAGCGACTGTAATCGCTTTCAATAAGGCGATCCGTTCGCTCGTTTGTCCTATACAACACAATATTAGATTTTGTGATGTGATTGTGATCAGATTAATGAATTTAATAATGTATCTATATTCATATTAAAAAGGGGAAAAGTTTGTTTGTATGTTTGTTTGTTTGCATTGAATAGGCTCCGAAACTACTGATGTTGACTTTGATCAAATTTGGCAGAGTTAGAGAGTAGACCAAGGGGAAGGACATAGGCTACTTTTTATCGCGGAAAAATTTACGGTTTCCGCAAGATTAACTTTTGCCCGCACGAACATAATTTGTATAATATACTTAATTATATACACGACTCTTTCCATTTCACCAATGAACTATTTTTTGCTTATATCGATTAAAGATACCAATAGAACCACAAGATACACGTGTGCTCCAATTCCCTATTTAACGGATTCTGCTGTAGGCACTGGGGTGAGGCATCGATGGAGAGTGTAGAGTTGATCACGTATTGAGATCGTGGGCGTCACGTCGCGGACGCGCGGGTTCAGAGGCTTTTCCGCTTTCTAAATAACGTTTTTGTTACTTTATTATTTTATGTAAATAATATACCTAATAGGCCTTTTATGATAACATAATTATAACTTTACTTATTGGTAATTGGGGTAACTGTAGAGCTGGTAGCATAATAATTATTTAAATGACTCTATTAAGGATAGAACTCTACTTAAATTTCATAAGGTTGTATTTGTTTTTCGAGCATCGTTCGTTTCCGTTCAGCGTTCATTCATTCGTTCGGCGTTCCTGAGTACTGTGCTACTGAATTTCAAAAGTTACTGAAGTATTATTTAAGTCTACTAGAGATTACCCTGTAGTCGAAATTCGACCATAATTCATATTTAAATTTTTTAGTTTTAATTTTTAGTACTTTAGAACATTTTTATTGCGTATCTAAGAGAGATACGCAATAAAAATGTATAAATTTTGTCTATGATATTTACAGTGTCGTATTTACACATTTGCCGCCCATTGGCTATTTAGTTTTTGCCCCTTCCCCCCAAACTTCCTTCTCAAACAATTGTAGTTTCTTGCAATTATCCTGTGTGTTCTTTGAATAAAAACAACAGCGCAAAATATATTATAATGATAATATTATGTTTTGTAAGTTGAAAGCGAGCGAAAGAGCAAAAATTTCTCTAATTTCGCAGGGTAAAATTGGTTTAATTTGTAACAAATACCAATCTGAAATGGTTTTTCTTTAGAATAATCAACAGTGCAAAATAAACAGTAGACTACTAAAATATAACAAATAAATTTATTCTTTTCAGTACGTTGAAAGCGAGCGAGCAAAAATTTTGCAGATTTCTATTGGACACAGATTTTGACAGTGTGTTAATGTAACACACTGTCAAAATCTGCAGAGTCGCATATCTTCTCAATACCAAAAGAATCCGCCACCGCAGCCGCCCGCCACTCTGGGTTATTTAGTATTTACTAAGTCTACAAAGTGTTAAAATAAAATTACGAAAAACATTTATTTTCGGTGTACCTACTTAAAATATTGATGAATTTGATCGTCTACCCCATAGTGTGGGGTATCATTTAAATACATTGAGAGGTCTCTAAGACGATTTTTAATTTAGGTATCCATTTGTGAGATATTCAACTGTAAGGAGTATAAGATGTCCCCCATGAAAATTAGTATATGTAATGAACTTTGAAGTAAAACTATAATAATAATAAGTAACGACTTAACTTGGAAAACTTCGTACAAAAATTACGAAACAATAAGTTGACTACGGAACTCTATTCTATGCGTGGCCTGACACGCACCTGGCCTGTTTTTATTGATTAAAACCGATGTTAATCATACACAACATCTTCATATCTACGCTTAGCAAGTCAAGCTAAGTCGATAAGCTGACCTATTACTGAGGTGATAACATAATGAATATGTTTAGCCAGTTAAAGTACACGGGCGTTCGGCCACTTAATATTCCACGAACATCCTCCAGCTTATATGTCCCTGGTAGATGAGGTTTGATGACCTGATCACAATAATAACACAAGTAATATTTCGAGACTATAGAAAGATAACTCATTATGATACTTTGTAGAACTGCTATCCATACTTCCATACTAATAAATAAATAAAGAGGAAATATTTGTTTGTTTTCATTGAATAGGCTCCGAGGGTACCGGACTGATTCTGATGAAAGCCACGGATATAGAGTAGACCACGGGAAAAGACATAAAAAGTATTTATCGCGAAAACTGTACGTTTTCCGCGTGATTTCCTTTTGCACGCACGAAGTTGCGGGCGACATCTAGTCATAGAATATACTTCATTAATACAGTAAAAGGTGCTATATTATTTGAAAAGCCATATGGGGTAGGCACTTAGGCAGTTTCACTGGGCAGGTGCAGAGGTTACCTACCTTAAAATAGATATTATATCAAAATCGATAGGTACTTTAGAGAAGTGTAATTCTTAAATAGTTTAAGAAAGTACATGGTTTGTTATCGATAAAAAATAAAGAAAAAAAGTGAAAGTTAAAATTCTATATCCAGTAAGTTTAAAAAGAAAGAGTCCAGCGATCATAATACGAAAATGCAAGCCAGTTTGTTTCATGGCGTAAACTGACTGGAGTTAAGAGCTTGTAATACGCCCCTAGAATTTTAAAATCATTTTACTGTTTTGAAACAAGCTCTTTAGAATAATATTATCCATATGAAATGAGCTTTTTATTTTCTTGTAACTATTCAGAACTTTGAATAACAAGTAAGGTCATAGGTCGAAGGTGGAAGTCAGAGGGAAGTGTCTGTAAAAGTTTCAAACGTATTCGATCACACAAGCAATCGAAGTGAAAGTAAGATGGCCGCTAAACAGCTGAACAGCTGTATAACAAAGTATGTTAACGAAGTAAAAACTTTATTTATTATTTAACTGAGATTTATATCTTGGTGAAACGGTGGTTTAGATGCGATTATGAAATTAATGATGGCGGGTATTGTCGGAAAAAATTATGTTTGTCGTAAATTATGCAAGTTGGAGAAAATAGTTATTTCAATAGGCATGTTGCATTTTTTTGTGTTATCTATTGATTGTTTGACACCATGGTAATAAATAATAATCTAAACCCATATTTTGTAAATCTAAATGTACTACAATTTTTATAAAAAAACTATAACCCGAGTCTGACTACGAAAATTATTTAAGCCTACTAGATTTTGCCCGTGGCTTCGCCCGCGTGGAATAGTGTTCTTGGAGAAAACACTTCTTCAGCAAATAACTCTACTCACTGCAATATACTTCTGTATACTATATTGAAAATGTTTTTTAGGGTTTCGTACCCAATGGGTAAAAACGGGACCCCATCACCTTAACGTGACGTGCGAGACCGCTTCATTTATTATATTTTTCGCGTTTGAATATAAATTTTACGATATCTTCTAAATATAAGATATTAATTTAAACTGTATGGTTTAAAGGGCTACTAATTATAGTAGCCCTACACATTAGTGTATTAAATGCTTAATTAATATCGAGTAACGTATTTAATTTGATAAGGATCGTACTGTGTACGCCACCGGCCCCCTCGGCCGGTCCAACCGCTATGTCCCTACATTTTAAATCTGTAATATCCTTGAAAACATACATTTAAATTCCATGCTGTAAAGGGCCATATTGATCTATATTAAATTCACAATGTATTTAAGGTACTTAATTGGATAAGGAGTAAATGCTGTATTGCTTAAAATGGCTTCGTAAATAAGCCATTAATTCTTGTAAAAAGTAAAAGATGAAAAATGTTTATTGTGGGTTATCCCTTAGAGATAGACATATACCATCGCGGACTTTTTAGTATACCTTTTAAGGTGTACAATACTGTAGTACATTATTTTGATCTATCTCGTAGGGTTTAGCCAGCGTTTGTAATGTAAGCGCAAAAAAATGTGTTTATTTACGATATTAGAAACCTCTAAAATTATCAGTGTTTCTCTACTGTATTATGCATGCTATATACATATAAAGCTTCCTCTTGAATCACTCTATCTATTACAAAAACCCGCATTAAAATCCGTTGCGTAGTTTTAAAGATCTAAGCATGCATAGGGATAGACAGAAAAAGCTACTTTGTTTTATACTATGTAGTGATGTTACCCGGGCTATTATTACGAATCTATTGAAACCTCATTTATTAAAATCGGACCAGTAGTTTAGGCGCTACGGTGGAAAAAATATCCAATACATACATACATACATAGACTGCCAAAATCATTACCGTTCCTCTTGGCTTCACCGTAGTCGGGTAAAAAAACATTTCTACTTAATAATATTTTCTATTCCTTATGCTGTCTTACCAGTGATTATTTACCTAATACCTACAGGATACAAGATTATATGCTATGAAATTCACAATTCCCACGTGATCTCCACCAGAAATCAGTGTTTCTCTACATAGAGAATTTAGATAGCCCGGAATACTCCGCGGGAATATCCGCGGAGTATATTCCCGCGGATATTCCGCGGATATATATATTTAATATTAATAGTGAGTATTAGTAGCTCTGACCTACCAAAATAATTTTCACTCGTGTAATACATGGCTGATGATACAACACTCTTGTAGACTTGTGCCCATATTCCAAATAAAAGCGATTATTGCAGTTGGATGACGTAGCGTTAGTGGTAAGTATAAGGTATTAACATGATGTAAAAAGTTGTACGTTGCGGAGCTGTGCGATAAAAAACACCAACGTGAAATTAGCGCGGATGATTGACTTGAAGTTTTTGCTGGCAAGGTTTTTATAGAGCGACGCGAACCCAGTCATCATTACATATATGTCCGTTACCTGTCAAAATAATCACAGGAAAAATTTATTACTATTCCAAATAACTTTTAAAAAGTCTAGCTCTTAGTCTCTGATTCTAATAAAGGTTGTGGCATATATTTTAATCTACTGCTTATGTAGATACTACTTATTACTGCTTATGATTAGGCAGAAAAATAACTAAATTTCGAAAAAATAATACTAAATAAAATTACATTACGCTCTTTACGGCGCTGTTAAGGTCATTGACCGCACAAAACACATGATTTAAAGAGGGAGAAAAAACGTTGTCTAAATAACATCAATACAATCAGCTGAGTGAGGTCAATGACGCTTAACAGCGTAGTGTATTTTTATTTAATATAATTAGTTTTCGAAATTTGTAAATATTTCTCTGCCTAAACATAAGCAGTACATCTTATGGTCAAAATTGTTTTTGTACAAACTTAATATAGATAAGTAGCATCGATACCCGGCTTTTAGCAGGAGAAGAGGACATATCGTTCCCAATTCTCCTTACACATGCTAATGGGCAAGAAAGTATAATATTTAAACAATTCATCCATATATATATATATATATTTGATATGAATTGATGAATATATAGATGAATTACCGAAATATTTTTACGCCATAACTTCCAAACAACTGCACCAAATTAAATCTTTCTTTTATGTGTTCGTTATTGGCAGGAGAAGGTTTGTATAAAAAAAAATATATAAAAAAAATGATAGCAATTAATATTTAAAATATTTCTTGACGGCAAAATAATATGGCGGTACGAAGTCGCCGGGTCAGCAAGTCTTAAATAAAAATTTAATTCCACTAGAGTGTTAAAGTAATTAACTCTGTTAATCCAGTGTTTACATCATGTCAGTATAAAAAGCTGTGATGACCTTGATAACGTAAACAATTGCTCTCGCTTCATCTGAGTTCATTCACAGCGCGAACTTCCGCAGCTGTCTGTACATTGAAGATTAAGGGTCAGTTCACACCGAAACGCGATACGGCGCTGCTTTTTTATGATTCAAAATTGAACTTTATTCACTACACACGAAGATACATGTTTCATTGCGTCGCGGTATGAACTGACGATTAGTTTAAAGTTCGGTCAGTTCAAGGATAGAGATAGAGATTTCCTGCGCTTTTCTCAGAAATCTATATATGCCTGGCTTGGGGATTCTAAGGCTACTATTAATTATCCCCGCAAAATATCGGTAGTATAGACAGATTTTCCTTTTACACCAACTTGTTGCGGACAAAACTAGTATTTTATATCTATCTATGTGTTTAAACCTCTTTTAAGTCTTATTATTTTTATAAATTAGAATTTTTCATAAGTCATATTCTGAAAGGTATTTAAATTTTTAGTTCTTTTATATTATAATAGATGTCAGTAAATGTTTTCTACATCACGCTATCAAAGCACTGAGAGTTATGTATATAAGGCAGGGAGTAGTTTGAAAGGTTGGCAGTCATTCTGCTCTCGGACACCGTCCGATGAACAGCTCCGCTCGCTACGATCGTTGCCGTCGTCCCGCGCTCTCTATTTGCGCTCTCGCTCTATCCGTGTGTCATTGCTCACAATAGTGCACCACTGGAAGAAAGAAGACAGAAGACTCAAGAGTCAAGCTCAAGAGGCAAGACTCAAGAGTGAAGAGACAAGGCGCCACCCAACCGCCTTTGCCGCCCGACCCGTGCCGTACCGTGTCTCGCGCCGCGCCGCGATCGCCACCTACCGGACGATTCGTGCGACCGCTCGCATCGTCCGTCTCGCTCTTTAGTGCGAGCCTTCTGCTCGCACACCCGCCGCGAAGTTACCGCCGCGTTAGGACGAGCGTGCGACCGGTCGCATCGTCCGTCTCGTTCTTAGCGCGAGCCTTCTGCTCGCGCTCCGCCGCGTCTCGTTCGCGAACACTAGCGCCCTAGTGTTTAGCGCAACGTTAGTGAGTGAGTGAGTTCCAGCCGCCCTAGGAACAATTGTAAGTACCGTGACACGGTTAGGCACACTACACGAGGAGTTTTCCTCCCTACACACCTCCCCTCCCGGTCGCCGGGAGGGGCTGTATCCCCCAATATTAATTAGAGAGCAGAATTTCATCTCACAACCAGGATAAAACTTCCTAATTATGGCCGACGCCTTAATCAGGAAGTTCCTGTCGTTCCTTCAGAACGAATTCCCTGATGCCGCTAAGAAATGGGAACGCTTCGCGAGCGCCCATTAAGCAGACTCACCGGCGTCGCCCGATTGCGACGCCCCGCTAATCCCGGCCGAAACAGAGCCCTTATCATCTCCTTCAGAGATGTCTTGCTCAGAGCAAGAAACCGACCGTAGTGAACAAGGCGAGTTCACTACCGTCAGATATAAGAAGACGAAGAAGAGGAAGCGCCCAGAAGGCACCTCCTCTCCAGTCTTATCTTCCCCGACCAAATCGGTCCGCAAAAATAGGAAAACCGTGCAGGCTCATGGCTCCGCGACCCCCGTTACCTCAACGGCCCCTCTGGCCTCCCAGGCCCCTCTGGCCACCCAGGCTCCGCTGGCCTCCCAGGCCCTTCCGGCATCTCAGGCCTCCCTGGCCCCTCAGGCCTCCCAGGCCCCTCAGGCCTCCCAGGCCCCTCAGGCCCCTCAGGCCGTCCGTACGCCAAAAATGCCTCCTCCTGTAATCATACAGGAGAAGGCCAAATGGAATATAATTTCTGCGGCAATAAACGAGCAAAAGCTTCGATACTCTTCTGCGCACACGACCCCCATAGGGATCAAAGTGCAGGTTAAATCGTCGGAGGACCACCGCCTCCTCACCGCGTTCTTACGCGCAAAGAACATAGGCTACCATACGTATGCCCTTGAAGACGAGCGCCTTCTGCGCGTCGTCATTACAGGAGTCGATAAGTGCCTCTCCACAAAAGAGGTACTCATGGACATCCAGTCCCAAGGTTTTCCCGCCTTAGAGGTACATCGCATGTACCACCCTATTAAAAAACACGAGTACAATATGGTACTAGTAACCCTCCCTCTTACACCAGAGGGCAAGGATATCTTCAATATCCGAGCCATCTGTCATATTACGGGCATCCGCGTCGAGCCCCCCCGTAAAAGGGGCATCCCTGGCCAGTGCCACCGATGCCAACTTTACGGGCACTCGGCACGGAATTGCCAAGCTAGGCCGCGTTGCGTTAAGTGCCTCGGTGACCACGGCACCTCTGACTGTCTCCGTAAGAGCCCAGCTGAGGAGTCCGAACCCCCCAGCTGTGTTCTCTGTAAGTCTAAAGGACACCCCGCCAATTATAGAGGGTGCAAAAAAGCACCCAAAGTAAAAAAGCGTAGTGCACCGCAGACTAAAAGTGCCCCCCCCAAACAGAGATTCGTCGCTGCCCCCCTACCCTCCCAATCTGCATGGTTCAAGCCCGCGCAGAAACGTAGTTCGGAGCTAGCGGTTTTCCCCGCTCTCCCCAGTAAGGCCATGCCCTCCGCGCCCGTAGCGCCTAAGGCCACGCCCCCTCCGACTCCCAGCTTCACTGCAGACCTCTCTTTCGTCCAGCAGTTTTTAAGCAACATCGGGCCTATTGACCCGATGGAGCTTTCTATTTTAGCGACAAAGCTAAAAGGTTCGGCCACAGACCGCATCCAAGCTTTGTCAGACCATCAGGTCTTGATCCGTCAGATCAAGGCCCTCTCCACAAACGGTAATTAATGGAGCCCTCGGGAAGGACAAAGCCGCACTCGTTACGCGTAGTGTCGTTCAATACGAACGGCATTAGGAATAACATTAGCGAAATTCGCGATTTTGTAAGCAGCCAAAATGTCGATATTCTTCTAGTGCAGGAGACTTTCTTAAAACCTAGCATGAGGAGCCCTAAAATAGCTAACTACAAAATAGTCAGAAACGATAGAACTCGATCCCGACTCGGAGGTACTCTTATCTACTATAAAAAATCACTACATTGTATTCCACTAGAGCCACCGTCATTGTTAACTTTAGAAACATCTGTTTGCCATATTAATATGTCCGGTCACGGACCCATTGTTATAGTAAGCGCGTACTTAGCGTGCAACAAAGAACTCCATTCAAGCGACCTACAGGCGCTATTCAATTTAGGTAACGCTGTCATCATTGCCGGCGACTTTAATTGCAAACACACCGAGTGGGGCAATGTTCATAACAATAGAAACGGCACCATCCTTTGTAATTTAACCGACACTTTAAATTTTGCACTATTAGCCCCCACCGACCCCACTCGCTATGACACCAATAAAAACATCAACGGTGTCATACGCGATCCTAGTACGATAGACATAGCCTTAGTTAAAAATGTTTCTCTCAATATCAATATTGAGACTCTCCACGAGCTTAACTCAGACCACAGACCGGTTATGATTACACTCGGTAGTCTTAACCCCAATAATTCTAGTACTAGGAAGATAATAGATTATAAATCACTAGCGGAGAACATTAAAGTCCTTCATTCTAGCCACTTAGACAAAATCCCCGATATTATAGATAGTAAAGAGACAGCCATAGAGGCCGCCTCCCACTTGACCGATCACCTGGTAGCGACCATAGAGAACTCATCTAGGGAGGTGCCAACGACCCCCAAGGGCCGTTGGCCCCTCCCTGAGGACATAAGGGAGTCCATCAGACTCCGAAATGCGGCTAAGCGCACATATGATCGCTACCCGTCGGAAGAGTGGAGGAAAGCCCTCCGTCACTACGAGAGGGAAGTTAAGTTTAAAATCAAACAGCACAAAGCCGAGAGTTGGGATCGACTTCTCAGTGATTTAGAACCGTCTCACGTGGCGTACTGGCCACTCGCGAAGGCCCTCAAAAACAACACGGAGAGCGACATGCCTCCGTTAGATAGACCTAACCGTCCTCCTGCATTCGAAGACATTGACAAGGCCGAGTGCCTAGCTGATAATTTCGAACAACAGTGCCGGCCGAGTACTCTCCCGATTGATCCCGTGCACCTTAGCTTAGTTAATAGCGAGGTCAACAGCCGACTCTCGAGGCCACCTGACGTAGACAGGGTGAGGATGGTGGACTCGGAGGAGGTCAGTGACATTATTAAGTGTATGAATGCCAAAAAGGCCCCAGGCCTCGACGGTATTTCAAACAAAACACTTAAAATGTTACCGTCCGAGCTAATTCAACTCCTAGTGAACATCTTTAACGCCCTCTTAGTAGGATGTTCATTTCCAGACATTTGGAAAGTAGCTATTGTCATAGGTATCCACAAACCGGGGAAACCCCGGAAGGTGCCTGGTAGCTACCGCCCAATAAGTCTCATTAGCTCCCTAGGTAAAGTCTACGAAAGAGTTATTAAAAGGCGCCTTAATGACGTCATAACCGACAAAAAACTCCTTCCAGACGAGCAGTTCGCCTTCCGCGAAATGCACAGCTGTCCCGCTCAAGTACACCGCTTAACGGAGTACATATTATCTAGCAAAAACGACAGGAAGACGACATGCGCCGTATTCTTTGACATTGCAAAAGCTTTTGATAAAATTTGGCATAACGGACTGTTATACAAACTCTATCAAATGGAAATACCCGATTATCTCGTCTTACTAATTAGTAACTTTTTAAAAAATCGTAAATTTCATTTCCGCGTAGAAGGCGCACTGTCGTCGCCAAGATATATGGAGGCGGGAGTACCGCAGGGCTCGGTCCTCTCGCCCTCCCTATATAACCTGTACACTAGTGACATCCCCAAACACGCTAAGGTGCAATTAGCTATGTTCGCGGACGACACAGCCCTTTATTATTCAAACACACGAGCCCGTGCCGCGTCTAAAGTCCTCCAGGAGTCAGTTACCGCTCTCGGTAATTGGTTCTCCAAGTGGAGAATAGAAGTCAATCCCGATAAAAGTCACGCCATTCAATTCAATGGTAATAAATCAGCGGGGCGTAAGTGCCCCCGTAAAGTAATGAGCCCTATTAGCCTGCACGGCAACATTATCCCTGAGGTCTCTCAGGTCAAATATTTAGGCGTAGTACTAGGCAAGTCGATGACGTTTTCGAGTCACATCAGTAACACACTACGTAAAGCGAAATTTGTACTCTACAAATTATATCCGCTACTTAATTCGCGAAGCAAAATGTCCTTAAGACATAAGCTTACATTGTATAAGGTTTGCATCAGAACGATACTCACTTATGCGTGCGTCTCTTTCGCACAGATAAGCGAGTCTCAAATGGACCGCTTGCAAAGAGTCCAGAACCGGTTTCTACGCATGGCAACAGGCGCCCCCTGGTACATGCGTAACATCGACTTGCATAGGGACTGCGAACTAGTCACTATTAAAGCCTATATCAAGGAACTCGTAGAGAGATTCTTTGATAAAGGCAAAAACCACCCAAACCCCCTTATAAAAAAGGCACTGGACTACAACCACGACGCACTGACTTTCCGACACCCGCACAAACGGCCTAAGCATATCTTAGCCGATCCCGTTGACCCGATCACAAAATACGTAACGTACTGTGTACAGTTACGTAAACACAAATCACACGCACCCGCGACGCTAGCATCGCACCGGAGTCGACGCCGGCGCCTACCCCGAGGTCCCACATCCGACACGACAACACGTACAGACGTACAGACCGACCCTAACACGGGACCGGACCCGAACCCGAGTTCGAGTTCGCATCCCAGTAGTCTAGGTACACTCCTAAATAGTGTCCGCGACCGCGATATTGATATAGAGAGCTCTACCAATACCGCGAACCTCATCGACATTAGGACTTACGCGCGCGAGTCATCCCGACCGTACGCGGAAGGGGAGAGGGACGGCCCTCTCAGTACCGATATCGACCAAATCGAGAGCTCCTCTATCGCGATAACTCGCACGCCGCTAGTCTCTGCTACCGCGCGCGAGCAACCTCACTCATCAGCGAGTGAGGAAGGGGTCGGACCCCTCAGCAGGAAAGACCCGCGTCTCCCCTGTCAAAATAATAGCTTCTAATCCGTAGCTGTCCCCAATATCCGGTTTGAACATCACCCGGGTGATGTTAGGGAGGGTCAAACCCTCCCATCGTCTACCACCAAACAAACTAGCCACCAGGCTAGTTATAGTCCGACTTAGCTACAGCGGTCTTAACCCGACCCTTAGCATAGACCCGTTCGAAAAAAAAAAAAAAAAAAAAAATGAAAGGTTGAATTGGAATACAAATCTACTGATGATACTCTCGTTTCATTTAGTAAATGTATTTGGGGATTCTGTTCACTATGCATATTATAGAGGTCGCCCTTTGGTCGAAATTCGCCCATAAAAGTTCATTTAATTATAAACTGAAGTTTATGAGTGTTTTTACCTCTTGGAAAAAAAATCTAAATCTAAAATCATAGACATAACTAAATCCAAATTGTATTCTATGAAACGCACGGTATTAATCTAAGATAATGCGTGTTGTTGTTAATTTTATGTATTTATGAGCATTATTTAAAATAATATTAGCTATCTGCACGCCTTCCTCTATATAAACTTTAAATGTGTCACGTATATTTCTTCGTTCCCACAATTCCCGTAAAACTGTACTGAAAGTTTTCTTCACGTATTAATAAGAATTTATTAATTCTATTAACTCTATAATAATTAACCCTGATAATACTAATAAGCTTATTGTTTTGGGTGAGTGTAATCATAGATAATAATTAGGTAATATTTCCGTTATGTTGTAAATACAATTAAATGAGAGTACCGTTTTGGGCGAACTAGCTGTGAATGTGTACAAAAGATACCGTTGACCGAAATTCTTGAGTTTACGTCTAATGCGTAGAGCAAACTCGGATATACCTACTACCTATTTTTTGCTTGTTATCTTTTATAACAACCTCTAAAGTAAAGCTAAAACACGACTATTAAAATCTATAAATATTATACTAGGTAATAATAATGGAAACCAACACCTACTGTTATAAAGCAAACGCAAGTTTTAGCTGTCAGGAATAGAATAGGCAAAATCTGGCCCGCCAAAGCGAGGAACAACTGCGTATAGCATTACAGGAACTAAAAGTGTCACAGGAGCAGTTTATGTAAACCTACATAAACAAAACACAAAACTGCAATCACATGTGTCAATCAATGGATTTGATGAATATAGGGAAGAGTGCGAAGGGGCGCCAAGCAACAGTATCATTTTGAAAAACAAACTAAAGGAAGGTGAAGACTATATTGTATATTTGGAACAAATTATCAGCAAAGAAAAGGAAAAAGAAACACAGAACCTATTTGACAGATTAATTGGGTCAAAACAGTGTAATAAACAATGTTACTGACATTTCAACTGTATACTTAACTAGTGAGGACAGTATATGCACTCCTTCCTCTTATATATAACGAAAATAATCTAAAAAAGTATATAAAAGTTAAAAAATGTATTTAAAAACTCGGCAGTTATTGTTAAAAATAAAAAAATAATTAACAAATTATTAAGAACATCTAAAGATAATTTGTTAATTAAAAATAAGTTAATAAACTATAGCCAGGAGCTAGAAAAAACAAGGCTTGATTACGAGAGTATGTAGCTGAGATCTTAGAGCTTCATTGCTCTCTTCGAAATATAAGGGACAAATATGAAATTTCCCAAAAAGAAATGAATGCACATATATTTGCAACGGGTGATTTACTGAAACTCATTATAATTTCATTAAATCAATCATTGTTAATAGCTCGAAATGACAAGGAGAGCATAGTAAGTCACTCTATAAAACTACTTAGACCAAACTAGTCTCAGCACACGGATACATACGGAGATCTCAAAAAATATAATTAATAGTACCACCATCATCATCAGCCGAGACCAACCACATCAGTATATATAGGGATGAGATTGGTCAAGGCTTTGGTGGAATGTGAATAAATACTGTGCGGGGCAATTAGTGATCAACAATTGAACAATGCGTTGTGCGTCTACATGTTATAAACATTAATAACATTTTAAGTTATTCTAGATATAAGTATTAAACATTAGACAAGTTTTAATTATCTAATTATCACCATCGACTCATAGCATATTCGGTATTAAATTTTTTCGATTTAAGACTAGCCAATAGAGTGGCTAACCCGACTTCTGCTTTTTTTGAGCAGTGTATTACTAGTAATACAACACATTTGGATAGTTTGGAATATGTTCCAAATAATTAAAATTAGTATCTAAGACAACAGAGGAAGTCTCTAACTCTAATTTTATAAGTTGTTTAAATATAGAATTACCAAAATTACGTACCAATAATCTAATAAATAAAAAAGAGTTATGTTATATTAACTTGGTGTAAATTTCCAAGGATTGGTAGGTAAAGAATTAGAAAATGAATTGTTTTTAGAACATTACAAGGTAAATATTTTATGTATTTCAGAACATGGGTTTAAGAAATGTGAACTTACACTAAACTTTTATAGTCACCAGATTTCAAGTTCGTTCAGTCGAGATAAAGCTATTAGAGGCGGTTCATATATAATAATTTAAAGTTTAAAGAAAGAAAATAGATTGTCGCCTCTGGACTGAGCGGTAGTCTGCCGCGCCGCACCGGGCCATCAGCCATGGCCCTTTTGGCCCTAGGGGAAATACGCCGCTGCGCGGACTGCACCGTACACCGTTCAGGATTTAGACATTTGACGACCTCAAAAGTCTAAATCGTGAATATCTACATAATACAGTAACGTATAACGAATACTGCTAAATTATAACTCATCAGATGAGATTGGTCGTATAACAGTGATCTAAGTGCGTTCACCCGTGTTATGTTGCTTGTGGTTTTGCGAAATCACATTCGAGAATTGTAGTCAAACGTGACGAATTGTTTCACATTTCATTTTTATAATTTTAAAGAAATATTGAGTGTGGTGTAAACTAATAATGTATGCAGTCGCCAAAGGTGTCACGGCACGTGTCTTGAAAAGTTGGCGCCGTCGCTTCTCGGTGTGAGCTGACCCTGACATTCGTATGCGCTAAATTCTCAAAGAAATATTATATCTGGCTGTACGTAGTACATACCTATTTGTAGCATTAACGGTCATAATAATATTATATAAGAGGCCTAAACACTTTAGCAGTTAAGCCAAAATTATTATATTTATGTTATTAGATTTTACAACCTTATATTAATCATTAAAGTACCTACGTCCTACAATCTACATACCTACTTAATATCTCGTCAGTCCTTCTTAAATATGTACACCTAGGACAGGCATAAGCGGCATTCGAATTTTATACATTCATTTCGTAATTCTGTTCTTAATTTGGTTAAGTATTTAGCAGTGGCGAAGGAGACCGGTTCTCCTTCCCTATGAAGGAGAACCAGTCTCCTTCATAGGGAAGCCCTAGTCTGTAAATACCCTAGACTTTGGATGATGTTCTTCAAATGGTAGGTGGTAACTGATAAGTGAAACCGATAGGAACCCCAAGCCACTGGTATTTAGTGTTTACATTTCCTTTAAACTTGTGCTAGGATCCTTCCTAGCACAAGTGAGCGGCGTGGCGTAAAAGGATGTTAATCTGAAGAAGTGCTAAATGACCATTCACCGCGTACTTAACCAACTGGTATTGTACTGGTGTTAGATAACACAACGGCAACACTAATTCTGTCACATAAATATATTTTAATGTGAACAATATATTATATGTGTTATTCACATATTATATTTCGTAAACTGCCGACCAAATTTTAATGAAGATAACGGATTTAAAATGAAATTTAGTCGTAAAAAAATACAAATAGATAAACATTCGTCTCAAAAGATGACATCATTAAATTCTATGATACATACTTACAATATTAAACTACTATTTTAAATTAATAGAACATACAAGATTGATTCTGTAGGTATTACATACATAGCGAACACATATAATATATAAATTAAAAACTATTAAAGCCATTTAGATAATAAGCAAATTAAATTTAAGTGGGTTCTTCTTCTTACAACATTCGGAAGATAAATACAATCTTCAGTTACGCAATGCACGAAATGTCAATCAATAAGGCGGCTCAAGTTTGAACCTTTGTTAATGGCATGCTTTATGTAATTGCATGCCACACCCGAAAAAGTTCAACAATAATAATAATAGGGAATATGCATTTATTTTAAATTAGTAATAGTCAAAATACGACTTTTGTTATGCTTATCTAATTTGCTGCTAAGTATGATATTTTGCAGTAATTTAGGCGACCTTGAATTCTACGCTTTATACTTAAATAAGATAATATTTACATGCTCAAATGACGTAATTTTATAAACTAAGGATATATCTGACCTTATCCTCACAAAATATATTTAATAAATTATCATAAACCAACAAAACTCAATAAACAAAATTAAAATATTTATGTAACTTTGACCGCCTCCTCCAAATGAAGTGTCACATGGCCTTCACCTTAATCCGTTATTGCATTTTTGTATCAAAATGTACGTATGCCTTGCGGTGTTGCCAACTGTAGAAGTTCCCTCAACTTCTCAAATAGTTGGATGACACCTTAAGACACACGCTCTCCACGATTTTAAACATAAACTTCGATGACCGCGCATGGACTCAGGCAACGCTTCCAGTTAGGTTCGGTGGCCTGGGTGTTCGAAAACCTTCTGACATATAGCTTCCGGCCTTTTTGTCCTCAGTCCACGCCAACTTATCTCCCTAATACTAGAGCACCCATCCTACTCAATATAGTTCCCTTTCTGGACGAGGCCATGGATGCCTGGAGCGCAACTAGTGCTTGTAGCGAATTGCCTGACAATACTTTTTCCCAAAGGCTCTGGGACGAGCCACTCTGCAGACTGGTAAGGAATAATCTTCTTAATACGTCCTCCAATCCTATGGAGCAGGCTCGCCTCTTAGCTGCGGAGGAGTGGGAGTCGGTCCTCTGGCTCAATCATTATCGTCATATACGGGCACATTCCTGGATCCAACAGCTTTCCGAATAGCCACTTCTTTGCGTGTTGGTACCCCCCCACGTCATCCCCCACTGCTGCGTTTGTGGCGCAAATGTGGACAGCCTCGGACACCACGGTCTGTCCTGTCAACGAAGCGCCAGCCGCATCTCCCAACATCACTGCTTGAACGACCTCATCCGTCGGTCTCTTGTCACCGCCGGAGTGCCAGCTGTGCTGGAACCCTCTAGTTTGGCGCGCGACGATGGCAAGAGACCAGACGTGATGACCCTGGTCCCTTGGAGAGTGGGACGGGCTCTAGTGTGGGACGCTACTTGCGCCGCACACTAGAGTCCCATGTTCAGGGCACCTCGAGTTTTGCAGGTGCGGTCGCCAATCAGGCGGAGAACCTCAAACGGCGCAAATATGAGAACCTTAGCGGGGATCTCACATTTGAACAGTTTGGGGTTGAAACCGTAGGTAAATGGGGTCCGGGTGCGCACAAAATTTTCAGAGAAATTTCGAAAAAACTCGTTGAGGCCACCCGAGACCCCAGAGCCGGCACCTATCTGGCCCAAAGAGTGACTATCGCAATCCAGCGAGGAAACTCTCTTAACCTTCTAGGTACTCTGACTGGTGGGGACGACCTGAGAATTAATTTTTGTTGTAGCTTTTTTTATTTGTAATTTTTGTAGTTTTGTGTTATTTTCTTAATTTAATACCTACTTTTATAGTTTGTAAATATTTTAAATAGTTAGGCTATATATTAACATTATTATATAAGTGACCCCCGAATCGTCAAACAGGGATGAATTATAGCTAGGTAAGAACACTCTCGATCATATCAGCTTTCAAACAAAAACAAACAAGATCAAAATTGGTTTATCCGTTTGTGAGCTACGATGCCACGGACAGAAACACAGATAATCTACTTAAAATTGTAAAACTATGATCAATGACACCTGATAATTCTAAGCTGTATTTTATTACTTCTAGCCCCTAGTACAAAGTCTTGCATGGCCTCTGGGTAAATGCCCTCTAGTTCCAGTCTTATATGGCCTGTAGCCTGTAGGTAAATGGCTTGCCGTATCCTATAAACCCGGAAGTACATTAACCTCGACACCTGAAGAAGTTGACGAGTTATTATAGAAGATTACATAAGGCGCAAACTATTTGTACATTGTCAGATAATCTGACGTAGATTGCATCTGACTCAGGTGCAATCTACAGAAATTAGTTTTATTTTGTAATGTGTGCAGTGTTTTCAAGTTATGTTACACTAGATGTTTCCTGCGACTTCGTACGCGCAAAAGAAGATCCAGAGGGAACCGTACATTTTCCCGTAATAAAAAGTAGCCAAATATGTCCTTCCCCGTGGTCTACTCTATGTCTGTGCCAAATTTCATCAAACCGTACCAGTAGTTTCGCAGCCCATTCAATGCAAACAAACATAGAAATTACAATCAAACAAGTCTTTCCTCTTTATAATATTACTGTAGATGTAAGCTGCACACACTCACTAATTACTTACTAAAATACGGTTTAAGGCCGAGTATATAAGGTATACATGATATATATTTAACACCAATATCTCCCGTGACAACGGTATTTTTTCTGGCCAATAATATCCTAGTGTAAATCCAGAACTTAAACTACTACGATACCGAATTTCAGCAAATCCCGTTATGTAGTTTTTGCGTGAAAAAGTAAAAACCATCCATCCATCAATCCATCCATCCTCACAAAGTTACAGTTTCACATTATAATACAACCTTGCATAACTTTTTCGGTACTAAAACTGGATAGATCATAGATGTAAAAATGTTTGTTTTAACTTGTAAGTTCGGTTAAGTTGAAGAAATTACATTTGTTTTTGTAAAAAAATACACACAATTAATATTTCATTCACTCGGTAATTCATTCATTCGATCGTGTGAGAACGCAGCTAAACGAACAGGTCCACGAAGGTTTTTCTTACATCACACCCAAAAGGGCCTCAGCATCCCGGAGCAATTTTAGCCTCATTGTTAATAATTTTGAGGCGTGCTCGCAGCCAAATCAACTATCAAAAATAATCTTCTAATAGATTCTGCAATGATTCTACTACAATTATAAATGTGAAAGTTTGCGAGGATGGATGGATGTTTGTGACTTTTTCACGCAAAAACTACTGACCGGATTTTGATGAAATTCAGTATGGTACCTAGTTGTTTAGGCACTGTATTGAAACATGGGCTACATACGAACACGAGACCCCCTTGGGCTAAGTTAATTTTAAATTAGCCTAAAATTGGACGTGAAAAAAGTCAATAAATAATTTAATAAATACTTAACACTCAATTCTCATTTAAGTTTAGTTACTCCTAAATGTTATCAATTAAAATATAATTAAGAAAACGTGTCATGCCGTTAAAAACTTAGTTGTAGCATTATTATTATTATTTATTAGTAATACTAAACAGTTACTAGTTACTAAAGTAAGGCCAACCAGTCGAGATAAAGAATGTAAACAAATTTTCAGGGGTTCAAAACATTTTTATTTGAATAAATTATTATAAAGTTCGAATTTTAATCGCTGTCGTCTGTACTAGACAAAGATGATTCGTCGGAAGAGTCCGAGTCAGGTGTGTTTATGATAAAACTATCTATTGTATTATCAATCATGTTGTCAATATTGCTATAAAAATTGTCCTCGACTATGGATTGGAGCCAGGCTGTGATTCCATAATTAAAATCAACAACTAAGCACTCACAATAACAGCAAAAATCAAAAATAAAACTAACCGAAACGGAATAATAACAACAAAAAACCAAGTAAATACGGAGACGAAAAAATATGTATAACTTCGAACGCAATCCAAACAGGAATGAACTTGTTTACAATTGTCTGGCGGACCAAATGTTGACAACTGCGGCACTGGCCGCTTTCCTGTACCACGAAACACGCTACGACAGCTGTCGTCGACCAACTGACGTCATTATTGCATACGAGTAATAAGGACAGATATAATATTAACTAACTTTCATAATGCAACTCAGTAGCGGTCCGTTTGTTTACGTTTTTTATCTCGTCTCGTTGGCCTTACTTTATTTACGTAATTGTAGTCATGAAGCATACATGTGTGCGACATGAAAATATGCACCTACTGTAAAAATACGGTTCTAATGTCTTACGGCAATCGTTTTTCATACACAGTCTAACATATTCATAGAAATACGATGCTTGCCGAGACCATTAGAAATGTGGTCCTAGGTACCTATGTATTTTCAGTTTTTATATATTTTTCTTTTTCAGGAGATTCAACAGTAATAATTATGAATCATAAATTCTGAGCATTAAAAAATTATGTTAGTAGGTTTACTATTATGTACTTAGGGTGGGTCAATTCACACCGAACAAAACGATACTCGACATGGCACCGCATTTTAAGATAGCTATTAAAAATTGAACTTTATTAATTACATAAGAAGACACACGTTTCATTGTAAGAGTTCGCAGCATGTGCAGTGTATGACTGATGTCTATGTGAAACGTGTAACTTTTTGTGTAGTGAATAGAGTTCAATTTTGAATACTTATCTTAAAAATGCAGCGCTGCGTATCGTCGCGGTGTGAACGTACCCTTAGAAGAAAATACCCCGTTGGTTGTCATGATTTACATGGCGCATTCGTGACTGAGTGTACGATATCTGGTGTAGTGAATGGAGTTCAATTTTGAATACTTATCTTAAAAATGCAGCGCTGCGTATCGTCGCGGTGTGAACGTACCCTTAGAAGAAAATACCCCGTTGGTTGTCATGATTTACATGGCGCATTCGTGACTGAGGTGTACGATATCTGGCGCGTTCGTTCCGCATAACTACATTGGAAACGCATCTCCTACTCCTAACACCCATTATATGTATCAATATTAATACAGCGACGCTTTATTAGTCATATTACATTTATTAAATCATTAAACATGATCCAGCTAGAAATAAACTTTGAATTATGAAAGCTTTTAAACTAGTTTTTGCCCGCGGCTTCGCCCGCGTAAAGACGGTTCACAGTACATATCGGGGGACACGAGGGATAGGTAAAATTACAATTTTTCGGGATAAAAAGTGGCCCATCCAGAGCTTTTGCGTGGAAGAGTCCATCCTCACAAACTTTCACGTTTATAATAATGAATAGTAGTAAGATGCATAACATATAGATGCACAATATAATCCACAAACAATTTTTATCTAGTCTTTCATAACTCAAACTAATTTCTAGCTGGTTCATGTTTCATTCATTTAATAAACGTAGTGTTGTTATACAAGCTTTAAAATTAGCAAAATTGCTATTCATTAATTAAATTTTGCTGAGGTGACATTTTTATGAGTATTTCTATGCCGCAGAAAATGAAATTAGTAGTCAAGTCTATATGGAATATACTACTTCTATTATAAATGTGAAAGTTTGTGAGTTTGGTTGGATGGATGTTCGTTACTCTTTCACGTAAAAAGTACTCATGGGATTTTGATCAAATTTGGTATGGTAGTAGTTTAAGCTCTGGATGAACATTGGCTACTTTTATCCCGAAAAAGTACAGTGTTCCAGTGGGATACTGTATTTACGCGAGAGGGGCCGTTAGCGATAGCTAGTGAATAAAATGGCGTGGAGAGTAACGGAGTGGTTAGAGAAACGCTACTTGACCAAGACTGATAATAATCAGATGCATCATGGAATTATTACGGGATTAGATATTTAAATAAAGATGAGATAGATAAGATTAGATATTTAGGTTATATATTATTAGGAAAGCGTGTTGAAATAGAGCAAAATCTTTAAAGATACGCGATTGAAAATTTCGGCATTGTTTAAAGATTTGCAAGCATAATATGTAACTTACAGAAATTATCATCATCATCTTATTTACAATACCTAATGGAAGCTTGGCGCGTATTAAATTATACATTCGATCGTTTATTTTAAACGTTCTTAAAATGTATTAATAATAATTTAACAAATATCACTAAAAAGCGAAAAATATTATTTTGAAACAAAAAATTAAATCGACTTCTAAAGCCAACATAAACGTGATCTCTATAAAATAATGATTTATCAGGATATTGTTTGGGCTGCCTGATACCGACTTCAAAATAATGAAGATTGTGTAGAGAAATAGTTAAAACTTTAGCCGAATTTAAAATTTTTTTAGAAAATAAAATTTATTTCATACTTTTTTTGTGTACTTTTACTTTGGAAGTCGGTTTATTTAAATTAACAACGAGGTTATGTTCGTGTTGAGACAAATTAACAATGTCCTACTACAAAAAATAGGTACACATTACATTTTCAAACGTTCGGAAAATGTATTATCTCAATCTTCAATATCTGACTATATACTTACTACTAGCATACGTGTAGACTGTAGATAGATGGATTTAGTACAATCATAAACAAAGTAAATAGTTGTTATTATATAAAAGCAGACAGCGTGAAATTAAAGTGAAAATAAAAGAAATCACGTAACTACCGGGCACTGCTTTCAAGGGTTTTATAATTGGACTTGTCAGCTGCGTATAGTTAGGCAGCTACTAACCAGATGGTTGGACCCAAAATAATATATTATAAATTAAAAAGTCATACTTACCTAAATAATAAAGCTAATTACTATTTCGAATCAGCATTGTACAAGTTGTGACTGTATTAGAAGAAAATCTCGTAAAAGGTTTGCTAGTACCTCAACTAAAACTTACGAGAAATAGAAATGCTACCAAATACCTTAGGTAATCTATCTTTAGTCTTTACTTAGTAATTTTATTATTATAACGGTCCCAATGGACACTGGTACGAAAATAGAATTAGGTGTCCCATAGGAATCCAGTTTAGGCCCATTTCTTTTTCTCGTCTATATAAATGACTTACCTTATCTAGTTAAAGAAGAGCTCCGTGACCTAGTGGGTAGACCATTTGATTGGCACTCGAGATAGTGTCGGTTCGATTCCTAGGTTGTGGCGTGTACCAATGAGACTTTTTCAGATCTCAAGTACATTATACGGACGCTCTAACGGTGAAGGAAAACATCGTGAGGAAACCCGCACATGGTTGGCCCCAGATGTATTGACCAGTCATTCCTCTGGACTAGGCTGACTATGTTGTGAGAATGCCGTATGTTCTTGGGCAACCATACGACATTTGAAAACTAACTGTCCCAGGCACTACAGTATTTCAGGTGTGGTCACTTCGCTCGGAGAATACTGTATAAATCAGCCAATAAAGGATGAAAAGGCCTTAGTTCTATCTAGTTAAAGATAATGATAATGAGTTAGTACTTTTTGCCTATGACATTCACTAATTTTTAATGTGAAGCGTCAACAGTTAAATTACGACGAAGTAAATAGCGCTCTCTCGAAAATAGTACATTGGTTTAATGTTAATAATTTACTTTTAACTTCAAATAAAACAAAATGTTTAAAGTTTACTTTGCCCAATGTTAGGCAAGTACAAACCAATATACTATTAAATGATGAGAAAATGAACTTGTTGGACACCACTGTGTTTCTAGGTATAACACTAGATAGTAAATTACAGTGGGTCCTCATATTGCTAATTTTGCAGACAATAGACTCAGTTCTGCAGCATACGCAGTCAGAAAAATTAATGTAATTTCTGATGAAGATACGGCGCGACTAGTTTATTTTCATAGTAGAATGTATTACGGCATTCTTTTATGGGGAAATGCCGCCGACATTAATACAATATTTGTGCTGCAGAAGCGAGCAACACGTTCGATTTACAAAATGTCCTGCTTTGAATCGCTGAGAGAAAAGTTTAAAGAAATAGGAATTCTGATCGTCGATTCTCAATACATTTTGAACAATGTGTTGGATGTTAGAAAAGATTGAGGTATGTACAATTCGAAAAACAATAATCACTGTGTGAACACTAGAAATAAACACAAACTAGATATACCGGTGATCAGACTAAGTAAAGTTAGTAAATCTTTAAAGGACAATGTATACGCCTTATTAATGTTAATTGTATATTAATAAATTGAAAAAAAGTAGTTAAAGAACGTTTGTGTGCTAAAGGGTAATAGGGTCAATGATTTTTTTGACGATCGCACACCATTGGAATAGGATGGCCACCTGCAAGGCTACTTCTGTGTACAATTGTACTCTTGTTATGTAGTTTTAGTCAAGAACAATTTTCAATATTTTTGGTAAAGGATGGCCCCGCGCCAGTTTCTTACGCCGGTTCTTCCCGCCGGGCTAATTCCCGAACCGGTGGTAGGCATCACGTATGTCGTATACCGATTCAGAAAGTGTATAATAATACCAACTTTGAATATATTTTTTTTACTTGACTTAAAAATTATAATCAAACAAAAAATGACGTTCGCAAAACGATTCTGGCTAGTAGAAAAGGGTTCAACCAATACTGACTGCTAATACTTGGTACAACGGACTATCACAATGACGTCACACCGACCGTATTTAGCTCTCTTTCATATCGCAAGTTAAAATTGTTTGTATCTTCGTTATTTTTTAAGATATAAATTAATAAAAACGAGCGAGCCTAACAATAGTCACATATGATGTGTAACATTTTATGCAAATACTTCAAAAACACAATGCTTAGTACGATTTTCTAATATGATAAAAAAACGGAAACTTTTTCATTAAACATTGACAGAAATCAACGCCAAAATTAAAAAAATATAAATACTGAAATATTTTATTAGAATCTGAGGGCCAACTCTACCACCTCGACTCATTGGTCAATTCAAATAGCACGCGCTTCCGACACTTCCTGTTACACACTTCCGTCCCATTTCACGAAATCACTCCCACTAATTGCAAGAAAGCGAGAGGAAAGATGTTACACATCAAATATGGATTTTAGATTGTTCATTACAGATATCTGGAAATTTATAAAAAAATATAGCCTCCGTGGTCATGTGGTTTAGAGCTTGGCTCTCGACTCGGCGTCGTCGTGGGTTCGATTCCCGCATTGGAACAACAAAAAATGATGTTTCCATGTTTGGTTAGGACAATGCAGGCTGATCACCTGATTGGCTGACAAGAAAGATGATCCATGCGTCGGATGTGCATGTAAAAAGTCGGACCTGCACCTGATCTCTCGCCAGTCGTATCGGTCTGTCCGTCACACTGGGTTTCGATAGTAAAGGAAGAGAGAGTGCTCTAGTGTACTGCGCAGTGCGCACACACCACCGTCCCCGAAATCGGTGTGGGGAGCTCTTATTTTATTATCTGGCAATTAGCATCGATTAGACGAAAAAAAAAAGTAAAACAGCCTATGCATTTTAACATCAATTGTTTATGAACAACAATAACGTGCTTAAATTTCTAAAACATTGTAATTTAAACGGTTAATTTAGTTTTAGTAATTGTGGTCGATGATAATGATAACCCCAGTTGTGCCAAGCGATCTCAAATAAATAAATAAATAAAATATGCTATCGACTGTTTGTTATCAAAGATTTTCTTCGCAAATACCTACGATAAAGAGATAGTCGACTGTGAAGCAAAGCTTGTCGTTACCGTAACCGGTAAGTAGTAGTAATCAGTTATCGCGCTAACTACTAACTAACCTTAATGGTTAGCTACATTGTCACGTAACTCATATTTCGGTTGGACGCTAATCATTTTGTTGACGCAATGTCTTTTGGACAACAAACAACTTCGCTGGAACGAAGAAGCGAAGCAAAAGAAAAAGAAGCGAAGCAAAATAACGCTCTTTTCAGGATTTCCGTACTTCCGTAATCCGTTACCAAAGGGTAAAAACGGGACCCTACTACCGAGACTACGCTGTCTGTCTATCTGTTTGTCTGTCCTTCTGTTTGTCACCAGGCTGTATCTCCTCGACCGTGATGGCTTGACAGTTAAAATTTTCACAGGTGATGTACCTATTTCCGTTACCGCTATAACAGCAAATACTAAAAACAGAATAAAATAAAATTTAAGGGTGGCTCCCATACAACAAACTTTTTTTTCTATTTTGTATGGAACCCTTCGTGCGCGAGTCCGACCCGCACTTGGCCGGTTTATTCGAGCCAGCGAAGCAGAGGTCTATGAATATAGAATTTATACTATTTTAAAAAAATTGTAGATTATTTTTATGAATAAAAGTGCAGATTTTAAGAGATACCTAACTTGTAAGTATATATTTTGAAGTAAGATTACTTTAACTGAACGGGCTAAGCGGTAAGAGTAGCTTCTGAGTATTTAATTGGAGTCGCATGCACCGATGACTTTGCAAATCATTGTTAAATGTTAGATGAAAGTAAAAAGAAACATTAAATATAAAAACAAACAAATGAATATTCTAGAAAGTTTTATGACTGTTTGAAAATATTTTAGTATTAGCATGAGGCACATGTAGGCCGAATGGACTGAGAGATGGCCATTTGAGCCGTCGCAGTTGGAATGTAAAACGCTTATGGCATATTTGATTACCATGCTTTGTTATCGACCTTTCTTGGGTTATTAACGGTAAGGACTTAGAAAGATTAAACATAATACGGTAATAAACCTATATTATTTATTTGCCTATATGCGGTACTCAGACCAAATAGAAAAGTAAAGATAGTTATCACAATGAGGCCGGTCTAAGCTCCCCTCCTCCCGCCTCCCCGTGTAATTGTCAACGTGTAACAAAATTGTATCTATCAAACGCACAGTAGTGCACATGTAGTGTGTTGAAAATCTGAGGTAATGAGTGTTGTTGTTATTTTTATTAATTTTTAGTACATATTTCTAAGCATTATTTCAAAAATGTATTTGATTTCTGCACACCTTTCTCCACATAATCTTTAACTTACCGGCCAAATTTCATACTCGTCCGGTTGCACAATTCTCTTAACAATGTACCGAAAGTTTCTGCTTCACGTATTATTTATTAATAGGCTTGTTTTGAATTCAATGCGTAAAAGCTTTAATATAATAAGTAAGATTTTCATTAGAAATTGAATGCACCTAATTAGGTCTTAGTAAGCCACAATGAGGGCACAGTAGCTACAGATAAACATTCAAGCTCATTCATATCATTAGTTTCGTATTGAAACTAGGTGTGGTTTATAAAGAATAACATATACTCTCGATAAATCTCGAAAAATATTTATATTTTGTCCCTGTCTGTCTAGCGACCTTTTCGACGTATCATTTATATTTTTATTAGTAATTGGGATAGAGTATGAAATAAACTGGCATAGAGTTAGTATTCACGTCTCACGCTAACATATTACAATGTGAATATTACTTTATGTACAAATCTACATATTATTTTTAACTTTTACATTTACAAACATAATCTCATAGTCATGTAAATGAGCATATATTTTTTTGTACTGTACACAAATGAAACTAAATAAGCTTAAGTTGAATATGTGTTTTTATATTTTAACAACATATATTTTATAACCTAAAGGACCTTTAACCCTATACGTGTTCTGTTACGTCCTTATAGTCCTTACTGGCACGGTAGAGCCAATCTTACTCTCTAGTTATCATATAGGAAAGGTAAAAGATTAAGAATAACTCTCTTCAGTTAATATTTGTTACAATACCTACCTAGAGTTTAGACCAAAAAAAAATTCTTTTAATTTGTAGTTGAACATGCCAAAAAGCCGAACGTTCCCGAATGAAAGCCGCATCGAATACTTTGAATGAAAACTATGAAAATAATTATCACTTGTAACCGAAGATTAATTAAAGATTCTAATTTAAAATTAAATGTTCTAAACTCTTAAAAAAAAGATAATCAAAATATAAAAAAAACTTACATAATACAAAAAAGAAATCCGAAATATCCAAACAAAAATGCCAAACACGTTACTCAGTCAACAGTCAACACTAACACCGCACGTCCGAACGTACGCTCAGCTACTTTCGAACTGAGACTAGAATCTTGATTCCTGATTCTTGAACAACTCCGGCTGTCTTGTATGTTGATATGTTGCGAGGAATGCCGTGCTACATCAGCATATACATCCTATATCGGTTACAAGCGGCTCATCAAATATTTTGATATTTTTACTCGATTTAGTATGGGAAGGTCGAATAAATCTCTTCGCAGTAGGCACTTAAAAATGATGACAAATATGAAAATTACTTTTATGGGTTATAAAAAACATGTTACAGACATAAACTGTTTTATTATTTTCATCCTTTACGAATTGTGGTTTAAATTGTGTTTCAGGATTTCAGGAAATTTTCCGGTGGCGTCATCCTGATATTTATAAGTTTTCATGAACCGGTTGTTGGTAGTACTGAAAATAAACTTAGTGTTAAAATAGTTGTTGAAGTTTCTGAGTATCTATAATAATAAATTAAGCTGGTGCAACGTCGTTTGTGTAGAACTAACGGAAACCCCATTTTTGACGGAACACTAAGATAAATGTTGTACAGGACTGTATAAATTCACAGGGGTTCAACCGCCGGCTCAGATTAGACTCGAAGATAGCAAGGTTACACCGATTTGGGCAGAGCCGGGGCGATAATAAAACACTTATTTTGAGGAGAACGTTTTTTCATTTTTTGGATTTGCTTACCTGGCTCATGGCAATGCCGTATAGAGAGCCCCGCCCGTACGCCTCTTTCGGGCCGATCTTCCATCTCATTTTTACCTTTCTATGCGGCTATTTTCCATAATTTTCCCCATTTTCCATGAGCCAGGTGAAGCAAAACGCGTTGTGTGAAATACTTTATTATCATGACCAGACATATTAACCCTTATATACTAAAAATCTTATTCTATAGAAAAGTTACTTACATTTTAAGGTTCAACTTATATGAAATGTTGTACATTTTTACCACTGTTTTCGTAATAATTTCTTAACCATTTATTATATAACCTTAAGCGTTATACCACACGTTATGTACTACGTTTATTTATGTAAATTAAAAGATGCTACGTTAAAATTAGCTTTAGTTAAAAATATATAAGCAAAATAACCCGCACTTGATAAAACACCATTTTAACACTATTTTTACACACTGATGCCATATAAATCTATACATATAGTCACTGAGTATTCACTATTATAGTTTTATGTACTGTTTTAATTACACGTTTATTGTTCACATTAAAATTCACTCATGTTTTACGTTACGTGGCCGCTGTCCTTAACAAATGTAGTATAAGTTACTTACTTATAACATCTCCCAGTGAAAAAGCGATCCAGAAGTTTCATAGATTAGCCGGAACAAACAGACAGACGGACAGTTTCTGAAAGTTCTTACTTAATAGTTATAATAAATAAATAAATAATAATAAGATAATATTTTTGAAATTAGATTTTTTATTGTAAGGACGGAATATACTTTCGTGGGCATTATGTAAAAAGCTGTTAATTTAAAATTACAAACAGACACTTCCAATTTTATTAATTTGTATAATAGATTGATTGTGATAAAAATACTACTTATTTAGGAAATTTGATAAAATTACAAGCTTTTTTTTACTATTAATTAATGCTGTATTTCTTTAAGTTGACGTAAAAATGCGGCAGGTGCCTATTTCCATCCTTTCAAATAGTATCTCAGTAGTTTTCAACTTGTCTAATATGTCCATAGTCATTGACAAGTTTGTCCATAGTCATTGACAAGTTTCGACTTTTATTATTATATTATTATTATTATTATTATTATTAGCAATTACAATTATTATGCTCATTTGCATTTTGGGCGTTTGATACACTTGTACCTGCTTGACTTAGGCTTTTCCGTTTTTACTTGCAGTAGATGTTTGATATATTAGGTTCTTACATATGAAATTGGCGTTTTGTCGTACTGGCCACTTTGATCTCAAATGTATCTTCTTTGGTGAGGAACTCCAATTTCAAATTTATACCGCTATTTACTCATGCATTTGTGTTTCGAAAACCGCAATTCATTTGTTTTTTCCTCTTTTGGTTTTTTCTTTGCGTCACTCAGTTTACAAAATGGAAAACTTGAAATATCGTATTATTTTCGAGTACGAGTTCCACCGTGGCACCAGTGCTGCAGAAACGGCTCGAAGGATTAATGATGTGTATGGCGGCGGTGTCGCAAAAGAAAGCACAGTGCGTTTTTGGTTCCAACGTTTTCGTTCTGGAAATTTCGACCTGCAGAACAAGCCCCGTGGACGGCCGGAGACCAAAGTTGATAATGAAGAATTGAATTGAAATTGAAGAAAAGGCTAGTGTGGAAGCGGATCCATCGCAAGCCACATCCGAGTTAGCTGCAGGCTGCGGTGTTAGTGATAAAACTGTTTTAATCCATTTGAAGCAAATTGGGAAGGTGAAAAAGCTTCAAAGGTGCCTCATGAATTGAGTGCAGCAAACCGACAAACGCGCGTCGTCTGCTGCGTTACATTACTCAACCGGCACAATAATGAAGGGATTTTAAATCGAATCATTACCTGTGATGAAAAGTGGATCCTGTACGATAATCGGAAACGCTCCAAAGAAACAAAACGCAATCGCTGAACCCTGGCGAACCAGCCAAAGCCTGCCCCAAACGAAAATTGACTCGAAAAAAGTTACTTGTGAGCGTTTGGTGGACTAGTGCCGGTGTCGTTCACTACAGCTTTCTTAAATCTGGCCAGACGATTACGGCAGATATCTATTGCCAGCAACTGCAAATCATGATGGAAAAGCTAGCTGCTAAACAACCGAGGTTGGTCATTCACTCTAGGACACTGCTGCTTAAGGACAACGCTAGACCACACACTGCACAACAGACGGCTACCTAATTAGAGGAGCTTCAATTGGAATGTCTAAGACATTCACCGTACTCCCCGGACCTTGCTCCAACAGATTACCATTGTTTTTTTAAATTTGGATAACTTCTTGCAAGGGAAAAAATTCAACTCCGATGGGGCAGTACAAAGCGCCATTAAAGATTTTATTGACTCCTGTCCGAATATTTTTTTAGTAAAGGAATCAATGAACTACCTATGACATGGGAAAAGTGCATAGATAGCAATGGTATATACTTTGATTAAATAAATATATTTAAAAAAATTTACTATGTTCCTCCTTTACAAAACGCCAATTTCATATGCAATGACCTTATATAACAGGTCGCTGCTCGACTTAAGTATTTTTAATCGAAGCAGCATCACAATTCACCTCTGTTCTGTTATATTTGAAAAAAAATAAAAAATAATTAGGTATTAAATATTTTCAGGCAAAAACTAAACAATATATGAAGCTGCTAGCTGTGGAATCAAAAAAGCTATTTATGAAAAATGAGTGTGACCTCATAAGTTATTGATACAGTTTTATTCATCAATTGAATTTGTAGTTTATTATTTTACTAACCCGACATTTTATTTGATTTTTTAAACATTATTAGGCCATTTAACTCACTGTTCAGTAACAAATTAACAACATTTATAAGTACCTATTTAATACTCGACTGCCTATCAACATTGAATCCTTACTAATCCTGCTATAAAACTGCTTCACTATTATAAACGTGAAAGATTCTGAAAATGGATGGATGAATGTTTGTTACTCTACTTTGATGAAATTTTTCTATTTTGATGAATTTTGGTATGGTAGTAGTTTAAGCTTGGATAAACACATAGGCTACTTTTTATCCTGAAAAAATAGTGTGCCCGTTAGATACTGCATTTACGCGGCCGGAGTCGCGGGCAAAAGCTAGTATAATAAACGCGAAAGTTTGTGAGTATGGATGAGCAACAATCATACATACGATGATTATTGCTCTGCCACGCAAATCTACTGAACGAATTTTAATGAAACTTTACAATAATATAGCGAACTAGCTTACGCATATCCATGCAAAGTTTCATCTTATTAGCTCTAACTGTTTGGAAGGTAAGCCGAAGACGGGTGGACACGGCGAAAGTATAAGTTAGTAACTTATTTGAAACTAGCTTTTTTGAGATAAAATGTAGGCTATGTGTTAATTTAAAACCTTAAACAACTACCATACCAAATTTCATCAAAATCCATTTAGTACTTTTTGCGTGAAAGAGTCCATCCATCAATCCATCCACCAAACATTCACACATCCATACTCACAAACTTTGACAGTTATAAAGGTAGTAGGATGTAAAATATATTATATTACCTAATGTAATATGTATAGTGATTAGTGTGTACTGCAATGGCGTGGGGATCCAATAACTTCATTCCTAGCGGCTTCACTTACCACTTACCTTTTGAAGACCCTCATACAAATCCCTACCTATTATACAGGCCTAGGGCTTCCCAGTGAAGGAGAACCGGCCTTCGCCACTGGTGTACTGTGTACTACTACTATATGGAGTCAGACTGTAGTCAGGAGTGTATAGAAAAGTGAACAGTTCCTGTCGTGTTAATCGTGCCAGGAAGTGTGAACGACCGCTACAGACTACAGTCTACAGATATTAATGAGTTGACACGTGTCTCATTCAATGTATACTCAACTGTTTTTCATTCCTCTATTTCGTTAGTTTAGAGTAGAGAAGACAAAAGAAACATTTATCACTCCAATTTCACTAATCACTGCAAACTTTGTGAAGTTTGCAGTGATTAGTGAAATTGCATAATATTGTGATATTATGCAGGTGTAGCAGCTGATACGTCTGAAAAGTCGCTTGACAGACAAGGACAAAACATTGTATAGCTTATAACGCTGTATAAATATTTTTATTAGTAAAGGGTTATATCTATAATACCTAAACATTAATTTTTTAGTATTAATTTAATTTTTATTAGATACTGTTTAATGTAAGTATTCTGGTTAACGTTAAACGGTGTTAAATGTAGTCAAGTACGCGGTTCGCGTGCGTGTAATTGTTATAAATTAATTACGAAACCTTGCCTTGAATGCAAACTAATATTTGAAAGTTAATACGAAGGAGATTTCCTGAAACAATTGATGAAATATATTGTTGCTGTTATATGATAGATATTGTTGTTGTCTTTTTAAAAAAACAATAGGTCCCCATTTCAGTTACATCTACGCAAACGAATATATAAGATAATTATATAAACAATAAACGATTGATTAATTGAAATTTTTATTTTGGGTTAGCCATTGATCACATCGGATGTAAACGTCAAGATAAAAAATATTTTTATTTAATTATCTGTGTCCATTTAATTTTGTAAATACTTTTTCGCTTTTTTGTAGCTGGTGCAAAACTTTTCGCTGGTCTCATTGGAAATAGAGGACATAATATAATTACGTCGTGATATTGGGTACCCAACTATCAGGGGCGTGCGCTCCTTGTAGGCAGAAATGCAGTGCTTTACTTGTCATTCACCGATATTTTAATAAAACGTTCGTACGTTTTAGATGACTTTAATTAATAGTAAATAAATTAATTTAAAAAATATAATAACTTAAAAACGCCTAATATTTTATAAATAGCAAATCATCTCATGCCGTTGCGTTCTGCAGGACATATCATCGCATGTATGTGTTATTCCGAAAACCGCCGAACTGGCTTGTCGGAAATTATTCGTTAGCTATAATCCGAGTAAAAATAATAGACGGAAATCTAATTAATCACGTATGCACATTATGCATTTTTGTTTAGTAAGGTTTTATTTGTTTAAATAGAAGAAACATTTTGTGTTTCGCGGGGGCCATATTGCATATTTCATGTGATAAGCATTGTTTACAATTTAATCGCTCCAGTTTATTTATAGTTTTCTTAAAAGATTTTTCATTTTAACATTTGAAAGTGTGTACATTTAACAGTTTATTACTGAGTTTCTATAATAATTGTAGTGCTTTGCTTTTACTAGTGCGTTTGTTGATTTTTTTAAATGTTATTTGATTGTGAGGTTTGTGTTGAAAATGTGTGTTTATTAAAAACTAAAAATAACAAGTTCTCACAATTGTCATTCAGTGAAAAGATTCAAATTCTGTCTAAAGGTAGGTGTGTGAGTTATAACAATTAAACCAGCAAAAAAATTATGTAACTCGAAAATTTCATGTTAAAAGTTATGAAACGTATAACTGGCTGTGTGGTTGTGTACACACGATTAAATTATATTGTTTTCCTTGCATATTATTTAGTAATTGACATCGGGATATAGTAATCTCAAGTAACCGGAACCTTGAATTTGTGAAAATTTAAGCTGACTGACTGGTGAGTAGTTATAATATTTAAAATATGCTTATTATTTTACTTATTAGAATTTCTTCCGCCGCGATGATCGATCGCTGTTTTGTCTGCGTTGCCGTAGAAGATGTACATGAATAGTAGTACATCTAAGACTTGCTCTGTTGGCATGGTTTCGACTTAGAGATCCGTCGCTTGGCTGTAGCTATGCTAAAAATCTATAAACGAAAAAGTTTTTGTGACCGAGTACTTCGCCGCATACCCAGTGTCATAATCCTGTGCACGCCACTGCCAACTATCCACCTAAGACCTGGGGAATTCTTAACTTAACTTAACTCAATAAAATCAAATATATCTATAGATACATTTGAGTACCTACTTATAACGGTTGAGAAGCGCATAAAACAAGGTTTTGAGAGGAATTTGCTGATTGTCAGTAAGAAATTTCTATGTGGGCGTTGAGGATCTTAAGCACTTTGAGGGTCCGAAACGACCCCTATTATCATCATCCTAATCATTTATGGGTTAGTATATTACAAACCCAGCCATAGTTAACAGTTACCACTTACCGCAGAACTATGTTCGTGCGTAACGAATTTATTCTGTTGCAAATGGAACGTACCTGATTATACCACAAATTTAGCTTTTCATAATCAATAATGCGATATTAGGCAATTATAATCTAGAACTTCCGCTGAAATTCGGGTTAAAGTGTTACCACTGGCTTATCCAGATTTCGCAAACCGCCGCCCGCTTTCGAATAATATTTCTTTTAAATGTAGAAGAAATAAGAAGAAATTCGACCAATGAGTAATGACTCACTGACCGAATTTTGTCATTGGCCTTGGACAAGTGGTGATGATGGTGGTGGTGGTAGTGGCAACCTACAGGTCACTCGCATTACGCAGGGGTTATTTTATAGTGCTCAAGTGTGTGCGCAGAACACAAGAGCACTCTCTCTTTCTTTACTCTCGAAACCCAGTGGATGGATAACCGACACGACTGGCGAGAGATCGGGCGCACGCAGAATATGTTATATCTAAACAGATAAAAAAAATTGAAGTGTGTTTGTAATTTTAAATTTACAGCTTTTCACTTAATGCATCTATACAGATAAATAAAATTGAAGTGTCTGTCTGTCAGTTTGTCTGTTTGTTCCGGCAAATTTTTTAAACGACTGGACTTATTTTCCCGGGACTTTCACTGGCAGCAACATAGCTGATGTTATAAGGAGTAACTAAAGGTACTTTTTATCTTTATCATCATCATCATCAATGTTTAACACCCAACGAAGTGGGCACGGATCAGCTAGTTTATATACATATAAGTTAGTTAAGTTAGGCATTAAGTTTTGATCCTAAATATTACTTTTACATGTATGTTCATACGAGGCTCGCAAGGCGAACAAAACCGTCGTTAGTAAATAAAGATTGAAAAACAGATTCTTCACAAACTCAATGCAGTAGGTAGGTACATAATACATAATACTATGGTGGCTCAAACGGCGCGGCGAACAAAACCTGTGTGTCTACGAAACTTAACAATCTACGACATGTGAACTCTACAGAGATAACGGCCTGTAGCAGGCCGGCGAGGTAGACTACAGCTCCTCTCGTTGAGTAGAGACGCGATTCAGCAGTGAAGTAAAAGTTAGTGAGGATGGATGGATGTTTGTGTCACGCAAAAACTACTGAACGGATTTTTATGAAATTTTGTATGGTAGTAGTTTAGGCTCTAGAATACGCCACTTTTTAATCTCGAAATAGTACAGTACCTGTTTACGCGGACGGAGCCGCGGGCAAATGTCTTCCAAATTCCAATATAAAATATGTATTTACATTTTACCTGTACGAGAAAAACCTTCCTTCCATAATTTGTGCCTTAATAATATTCCATGACCAATATGGCACAATCATGGCAAATAACAGTTTAATGACACGATTACTTTTGAATTCCCTTATCTAAGTTAATACCACACATCAATGACAAACCAAAAGCAACAAATTAAGATTATACATAAAAAAACGCTAAAAATAACCAAAAAATTGCACTTGCAGAGCTAAAATCATATAATAAGGAACCTGATGTAATATGCCTAATTAAAACTTTTATTGAAAAAGGAACAGAGTCAAGTATAAATTTAATTAACTATACTTTAGCATCATATTACAGTAGGTCAAAAAAACATAAAGGGGTGCTGTTTGCATACTTATTAAAAAAATACATTCCCTTATTATAATAATATTGACTGTTGATAATCCATTGGTAATGATTTTGAATGTTGTGGCATAAAAATTTTTGACATAGATCTGGTTATCATGTGCTCATACAGAACTCCAAATTCAGTGAGTAATACATTTTTCCAAAAATTAGATTCGTTGTTATATAACCAAAAAATCAAATAAAAATATAATAATTATTATTAATTTACTAAAATCAAACGCACTGCGTGACATCTCAAGTAATTAGGTAAGTATAATTTTAAAATTCACCTTTGCCTTGTATATATATATAGGTATATAGCTGATTGGTAATATACAAACTTAATATACAAACCTCTACGAAAGTCGTAAGAAAACTTTTTTTTATCCATCTCCACAACACATTCGCGCTTATTGTTTTGGTCAAAATGTCATGCAAAATGTAGTAACGCCATCTAGTATAGGTTTTTAGAAAAAACCATTATTCTTTTTATCTGGCTTAAGCTTCTTGCCTAAAAGATTGATGAGACTAAATTGAAGAAGATACGATTAAAAAATATGGCTTTCACGATGAGCCGAAACAGTGTAGGCGCCATATAAACATCCTTTTATGGAGATCCTGATATTTTTAATCGACTTCCAAAAAGGAGCCGGTTATTTTGTTTATATTATTTGGCTACAACTTGACGGAGATATTGTAATAGCTTAGATTTTAGTCGCTTATAGTTATCATCAGTAGCCCAATCAGGAACAATTGGCAACTACGTATTCTCAACGCTATCGAATATCAATTGTATGGGCGATGCGCTGTGTCACAATTTTCATACAATTCTCTTTTGATAACGTTACGAAATACGAATACGTACTTGTCTATTGTTCCTGCTAACCCCACTGGTACTGAACGTAAAGACTAAATGATACTGTTGAGGTAGGCCGACGAAAATCTTGCTACTTATATTATGAAACAAAATACACGTATGGGAATATGTTTGTAATAACTGAAAAACTGACTGAAGGTACAACAGTGAACAGGGAGTCTGTTACAAACTTAGGTGCTATCGAACAAGTTGCCGTTCGACCATGCATAAGATCAAAATCGCCTAACTGCGCCGATGAATCGTGCACACGCAAAAATAATCATGTGTAAAAACTTCAACCACGTCTTCAGTCGATGCAGTTTGTGTACTTTGTGTTAAAATATTTTGAGGCGTCCTAGTGCAGAGTAGTATAAAAATGTTTAGAAACTGGTCGAGCAGGAATTTTGCCGACATTGTACCAGAAACTACATGTAAAATAAGGTATCCAAAACACTTTTATTAAAAATTACGCAGACAACCATGAATTAATTTTTTAATTTATCGATATCGATAAATATCATAATCGACTATAATAATGTACTCATTGTCTTGTGTCTAGACAATCTTATTATTCTTATTTCTGCAGAAATACAGTAACGGGCTCATTATGCAAATATTGTTTTGCGCCAACTTCATGGACGTAAATAGGACAAAGTGAAACTGGGAACATAATTATTATAAGTCTCCCAGCAGATTTATTCGTAAAATTTAATTAAACTTTTAATGATAAAATTTACGAACATGGTTGGGAACACCTGGTATTTTAATATTATAAAACAAATTGGTAAAACTCATAATTATGCATTTAGGCAATTTTCAGATTTTTATTGTACGTAAGAAAATTTTAGTAAATAATGTAGTTTTCTGTTCTATACATTTATGCAGAAAGTCTGAAGTCCGGTCAATTAATATTTCCCAGTATGATCGTCCCGTGATTTGTTAAGTATGATGATGTGTTGTTTTCATCTGTCCCTTACTGTCGCCAAAGTATTGCAACATGAATGACCAATTTCTGAAAAATGTAAAACTGATAAACCGTCATTTCCTTCACTGCAGAAATAGAAAATCTCATGCAGAAATTAATTTATAAAACACTGTACACCGTATACGTAGCGACCTCTGTTAGAGTAACGAGGAACTAGGACGCCGGGAGCTCGGATTATAAATTAACATAACGAAATTAAAACACTTAGGTACATCTATTATTTAATTGCGTAACACTTTCAAATTATGAGATTGAGTAGTTTTAATACCTGATGATGTAAAAACAAAGCAATTTTGATTGTTATAATATGTGACAAGTCGTAATAATTCCGACTGTTGCCGCTAGATGGCTGCAAATCGGATTTACGGCGAGCTGTGAGATTCAATATGGCGCCGCCATTCGCTCTGGAACAGGGCGGGGAGAACAGTCGCCGAAACGACTTTGCACAATTGACGCGTATTTTTGTCGAAAGTGCTCTGTTCGTGACTCGGACGCGGGTGATATTGCGAAATTATCGTGTGTTTCTGTGTCATTTTAGGTTGTTTGTGTTATCGTTTGTGTATAATGGTGATTTTGTGTTGAATAACGTGAAACTACTTTAGGGTAACAATGTGTAGTAGTTGACATGTTTATCTGTGTCGTGTGTGAAGATTTTCCCTTCGCGTGAGGAGTCAGGAGGTTCAGTGCTGAGTGCGCTAGTGTGCGCGGCGGCGCCTTGTGTGCGGCCGCTGCCGTGGATCCGGCAGGATTCTCGGATGGATTGCTTTTCTACGGACGTATAGGTAAAAATCAATTACAAGTATCAAATAGGGTGAATCCCGCTACCTACGTTTAATTACATTCGGCCGCTCGCGGTCCCATTGTTTTAACGTCTTGCAGCGCATGTATTTTCGTGTAAGAAGGAATCCTTGAATCGATTATGTAGCGAGATAATGAAACTTTTAATGTTATGAGCACTGTATTTTGTAACATTCTTTTTTTTCCTCGTACGTAGGAGGTCATAGAAACCTTAAGACCGCTCTATCATATTTTCGATGTTATAAACATATCGACTTGATATTATAATGAACTACATTATTTAAAACAAAATAATATTCAAGTAATAATAATGAGCGCATTTAATAAAATTATTCAGTTTCGATAACGGTACAGAGCTTTTTGTTAAAAGGGATCGCGATTTATGCCGAAGTCACATAACCGAATGAATTTTAATTCATTACATTCATGTAGAGCGCCGTAAGAATATGGTTCCCCTCGCTCCGTTCGCTGCCTCTGGTTATCAGCTTACAAAATGACTTAGCCCATCTCTGTCCGACCGCCGCTAATCTCCATAACTGCCTCTCCCTCTAGCGCATATTGCGCGTTTTTCTTCTTTTACCGCGTCATATGCTTTTGTAAAACCCTGAACATAGTTATGTGATGTTTCGACAGTATGGTCAAATCGGTTGTGCTATGGTGCGTTCCGTGGTTGGACGAGATGGTCCTAATTGATTAGGAGTTCTTTGTCTAAGGGCTGATAGGGTAAGGGCTCTGCGCATCCGAATCGCGCAGTCGGCAATTTGGTACCCGCCCGCAACGCACGTGGCGTGTGGGCGACCTGTCGCGACAGCAACTACACAGTATTGTGTTGACAAGTGCTTGAGACAAACGATAGGGGATTATATATAAACCCCCGTAACTCCTGCATTATAGCGTAAGTTAATCTTTGAAACATTGCAGACTTGTAGGAACAATGACAATAACTTGCTTTAATTATGAAGATTCACATCTTAACTGTACCAATCAGCGCGCTTAGCGTAACCACCATAAAAAAAATTACAAGTCATTTAACATTTTGTCTATTCTTCCGCAGAAAGAAACCATTTCTACGGTGGTAATGACAAAGAGCTGTAATTTTGTCCATATTATCTGTCAGTATGTCTATTCTTGTGTAGACAAAACGCATTTCTAGTGGTGGTCAAGCTAAGCGTGCAGGTAAACCACAGAATGTAAGTTTTCTTGGGATGTGAAAGGGACGTTGTTGTTTTTGTATTTCCTCCATAAATTTGTGTTATTTCGGTTATTAATGTGTATTATTGATAGAATATTAACCATTAATAAATATTCGCTAACGTGCACAAGTGTGGACAAGTGAAGTGGTACAACTTCATACCACTACAAAAAGCGTGCTATTTTCTGTTCCCTCCAAAATTTTCTAGGAAGTTTCCGTAAAGAGTCTACCACTTTATAGAATAGACTGATTTGACTCATTGACTACACTGACGATTTAATTGCACTTTGACTAGACTTGCCTCTACGATTTAAAAAAAAATCGTTCAGGTGTTGAAAACTTCAAACGAAAATTCTATTCATAGAGAATATTAGTCACTAACATTTTCTATGTTATCAAGAAAAAAAAAATATAAATAAACACAAATGAAGAAATGTCCTTGAAAAACTTAAAAGATTACATAAAAAGCACTCACAAGAGTAACTAGACAGACTTAAACCTGAGCTGCTGCAGACGATTACCTAAGTAATTTAAAAGTCTCAAGTTAAAAGCTTTATCTGCAGAGCTTAGGTAGTTTTACGTCTGAAATTATAAATTAAGCTAAGTAATGGTGATGTATTTTGTATCTAGTTAGAATATGAAAATAATATGAAAGTATCAAGATTCTTTAGTCCTAGTTCAACGTACTATTTTTTTTAATTTGAACTGTCTAAAAAATTTAACATTCCTCGACCTCTACCTTCAGGGGGCCTAGCAGGAACATTTGACAGCGGCGTAAACGTAACTTTTTAGATTGAAATTTGAATGGGCGCTGACATGATTTTGACAGATTTTCATACAATAATCTTTCGATAACGTTACGTTTACGAGTGTTTACGCCGCTGTCAAATGTTCCTGCTAGGCCCAAGAAAAATAGGCGGCAGGAATAATTGACATCTACGTAATTGTAACGTTATCGAATGTCAATTGTATGGACGCTGTCATAAGTATGATACAATACGGTATTTACCTGTATTTTTTTATTACATAAATGAATAGTGTTCTGAAAAATAAGACAGTTTACAAAAGGAATAGTAAAAACAGGAATACTAAAAATCTAAATTTTCAAAGATATTGCGGATTGTTCGAAGCACTTTCGTGAATCTCGTGAAAACGCCCCATACAAAAGTCGTACTACTAGGTGACGTCACACGCTAGTAATGTTGGTACGAAATGTATGGCCATATGTACAAAATTTCTGATATCTCGTAATTTTGCGCGTTTATGTTGATACATACCATAGTAGAATAGACTAGATGTAAGTAAACTAATTATGTAGGTTTTATACACTAATGTTTTAAAAAAATATTTCAAATTTTTTGTGACTTCGAAATGCATATAATTACAAAACTACACATAAAATCCTAATTCTTTTTACTTTTATCAAGTTGTAATACCTAATTATTTCTTAATTTATTTTAAAAAACAAAATTTTGACACGTGGGAAAATACTAAATTCTCTTTTCATAAAGTTTACGAATACGTAGTCGTCAATTGTTCCACTAACCCCACTGATAAAAAGTTGAATTAGGTAACAAATAACAATATAACAATTTAATGTAAGTAAATAATTTATGTACATCCTACTAATATTATAAATCTGAAAGTTTGTGAGGATGGATGGATGTATGGATGGATAGATGTTTGTAACTCTTTCACGCAAAAAGTACTGAACGGATTTCGATGAAATTTAGTATGGTAGTAGTTTAGGCACTGGATTAAAACATAGGCTACTTTTTATCCCGAAAATGTACAGTTTTCCCGTGGAACATGGGATACTATGTTTACTCGGGCGGAGCCGCGGGAAAAAGCTAGTAATAAATATAGATATAATATATCCAGTAATAGTAATATTAATAAAATAAACCAATCCAACTAAGAGCGTTAACCTTTTTATTGTAACGATGCCTTAACCTAGAATACATCCTGGTCAAAATCTTCTGCACCTACTTCTAGCGAGAAATTATGTAGAAAACTGAATAAGTAAACATAGCTCAAATAGATTTAAGAATCTAAATGACTGACCAAAACAAGTAAACCAGATAAAGGTTCTCTTAGCCCTTTCCTGAAGGAGGTTTGCGACTTTGATGAATGACTTCTGTAATTACAAATCATTAACAATTGTTTTGCTCACACCCAGGATGAACTTATTAAGCCTAATGGACAAACTGACGCATCATATTATTATATGTATTAATACGTGAAGCAAAAATTTTGTAATCCTTTTTACTAAAATTACGTGAACGGAGGAGAATGAAATTTGGTACAGTTAAAGTGTATATGGATAATGAGTCAGTTGCACTAAGTAATACTTTTCTATTACAATGCTTAAAAAATACATTAAAATTTAAATTAATAAAAATAACGTTACACACCCCAACTTAGATTAGTAACTCACACAACCATGCGTTTAATGTTTGTCAATCTGTACGTGCTGTATTTTCACATGCACTAGACAACAAAATTACATTTTTATTTCGTGTCTAAGAAGCGAAATTAAAAAATTCAAGTAACCCCCGAATAGTCGAGCAGTGAGCGAGCTAATGATGATGAATTATGTCTAAGAACGCTCATATTGATCATGGCAGCCTGAAAAAAATTAGATAAAATCGGATGATCCGTTTGGGAGCTACGATACCACGTTCGGGGTGAACGTGGTATCGTAGCTCTTATTTTCGTCGGGGGTTAAAAATTTATTTATGGTCCAATTTCGACCACTAGTTTTATTAAAAACTCATAATATGAGAAACATACCTAATAAATACCTAGGTACCTATCAGGGTTGATATGATTTAAATCACTGGATTTAAATCAGTGATTTAAATCGTAATTTTAATCAAGTGTATTTAAAAAAATATCAATGATTTAAATCATTAAATTTTAACTGCAACTAAATCGGCCAAAAATTTTCAAAATGTTGAAGGAGCTGAATGTAAATTCTAAAAAATAAAAGGTTTTAAGTTAATAATTCTGACCTACCAGTATTTAATAGACTAAAAATTTTCTAAAAAAGTCTTTTAATAGACTAAAAAGGAACATAAACCAAAGTATTGGCTTATGTTCCTTTTTAGTCTATTAAGTTTATTACTTTCCTTCTAATATTTTCAACGCTACTGTTTTTTAAAATTGTTGATTTAAGTAGAACTTGTTAAATTGTCTTAATTATATTAATAAATCAATTAAACCAAAATACTTAACTGACTAATAAATTAATAAAAAAAGACGAGAAATTAAAAAAAAAAACTGGTTTAAATCAAATAAATCCGATTATTATGATTTTTTTATAAAAATCATGATTTTTATCAACCAATTTTTTTCAAAACGGGTAAGTATAAGGTTAAATCAATTCTGTTGTAAATTTGAAGAATAGCTTCGAATAATACAATGAAAATATCTTAATTTTATTATTTTACCAATATTACCGACATGATTTGTCATTTTACATTTGACCCAATATTGATTTGGGACAAATTTTATTTTTTACCAATTACCTGATGCACCGGACATCGGATAATTCTTGAGGTTTTTTGTTGGTAGTTTATCTATTATATCTATTTTAATCGTTTAATGCGTTTGCGTCATCTAATCAAAAGCGTTATTGAATAGATAAACTACTGACAAAAAACCCCAGAAACAGACAGGGCATTAGACGCCGGTAGGTAATAGCTGATAAAATACGTGCCATTATTTCAAATGTAACAAAGGGCCTGTGTCACAATCTACTGATAATACTGTTTTTTCTCTGTCGCTCGATATAAGGCAAGCAAAACTTCCGAATAAGCTATTCGAAACTTATTTGAACATTGTGAAACAGGCCCGATCCGATAGATTTCGCCCATAACTTTAATATAGTCAAAAAGTTAATAATAAAATATGCAAAAGTCCAACGTATACGTGTCTGATCATACGCTTTGACAACGAGGATCAGTCATGTTTTTTGTGGGGTATACAGACTTATGGCGACAAAAAAAACCGTAAAAACTCTAAAGAAATTATTTAAATCGTACCAAAAATGATGAAGATGCAAGATCCAAAAACGCGCCCGAGAATGAAGCGAGTCGCTGTGACGTCATCTGTCGTCGTCTCCCCTCTAAATACAACTAAAACTAGCCGTTCAGAAAAACTTTAATAAATCCACCATTTCTTGACGGATTTTAATAATTTTAAAAATAAAATGCTCATTAAGTTAATACACATACGATGTAATTAGTATAAATCAGATTTGATACTAAGTGATAGATCCTCATTAGAGGGCGAAATATCTTATAATATTATCTTATTAGTTATAACGCAATGAAAAAATAAATTAATTTAAAATCCAAAACGCGTGGTTTCCCAGGGATAAGATTGATTTTGGGCCTCCGAAATCCTCTGCATACTACATTTCATGGAAATATATTATGTAACCGTTTCCAAGATGATTCTGATTACATTATCACTACATAGTATAAAACAGAGTCGCTTTTTTGTCTGTCCCTATGTATGCTTAGATCTTTAAAACTACGAAACGGATTTTGATGCGGGTTTTTTAATAGATAGAGTGATTCAAGAGGAAGGTTTATATGTATATAACATGTATAATACAGTAGAGAAACACTGTTAATTTTAGAGATTTCTAATGTGATATCGTAAACACTGTATGGTATTTGCAGAGCTATTTAGACGGGTACAGTATAATCCTTATCAAACTAAATACGTTACTCACTTTAAGCATTTTATACACATTATATTAGCCCTTTAAACCATACAGTTTAAATTAATATCTTATATTTAGAAGATATCGTAAAATTTATATTCAAGCGCGAAAAATACTAATAATAAAGCGGTCTCGAACGTCGCGTCGAGGTGATGGGGTCCCGTTTTTACCCATTGGGTGCGAAACCCTAAAAACATTTTCAATATTGTATACAGAAGTATATTGCAGTGAGTAGAGTTATTTGCTGAAGACGTTTTTTCTCCAAGAACACTATTCCACGTGGGCGAAGCCGCAGGCAAAAGCTAGTAAAATAATAGTCGGCAAAAAAAATTAATCCAATTAGAAAAGAAAATGGCCGCCTACCAGTTATGTGTTAGTCTTGCTAAAACTTCCCATCCACGTGAAAGAGTACCTGTATAATAGTAAGTTAACTATTGGTACTTATTTTGCAGAATCAAAAACGATAACGATCTATTGCATTATACCTAGGCATTACCTTATAGTTTATGTCCTATCTGCAATACGATAAAAATACAAGAAAATATAAAAAACATTCAGTCTTTCTTCGGAAGTAATTTAAAATATAAATTCCCATTGCCGACGGAATAACCTACATTCCATAAAACATAATATTTGCCGCGTTCCGGTCTCCGCTTCATTCATGCTGCGATAACAGAGGTTGCGAACTCGCGATACTCCCAATTGAATATTGATTCAATTTCACGATGTTTACCTAATTGTAATTTGATCGTTTTTTTATAGGATCTCAATAGCTTTTATAGGAGATACCAACAGTTTAACGGCGTAGAAGGATTATTTGAAAAGTTGCTTTTGCCATTATTTATTATGAACAATATGACATATTTTTCAAAAACTTGAAAAATACCCCCCTATTAACGTAGTCGGGACTCGGGCTATAGTTTTTAACTTTTGATTATAGACCTAATGTTTTATAATTATTTCGTGGAAATACTTCGGTAGTAACACATTTGTTTACCTAAGCTTGATACTGAGCATTGCCAGGTCGCTTGCCCCACATTGCAGCTTTACTCCCTAGATATTTTCCATAAAACCATTCCGATCAATAAAAATAAAGTTACACTACCTTAGTCATAACTCGCACTACTAGAGAGAGGTAAATCATAATTATAAGAAGCGATTAGATTATTTTTTTATTTTATTACAAAAACTATGTTATTATACAACGTTTATTAACCTCAGTTATCCGGACCTCCTAAGATTATCTCAACAAACATAAACAGCACCCGACGTCGGTGACGAATCAGCTATGCACATTCCCGCAGCATTCTAGAGTCGCATTCATAACATAGAGAATAGCGGTATCATTTTGAAATGAACCGAGAAAGAGCGGCTAGATGTCTTTTTAGGGTTCCGTAGGAACTACAATGAATCCTTATAGTTTCGCACTATCTATCCCTGTTTCCTCCCTTGATAACTTCTCGCCTTCTAATTGTGAATATAAATAGACAATAGATACTTTGTATAGTTATAGATTGCATGTTGACTTTATGTTTGGCATCACATAATAATTATAATTTTGTATTTTAGAGGTAGTAATATAAAGTTACACACACTGAGGTAGTGTGTGTAACTTTATATTTCTTGATTGTATGTTGTATGTATCTCTAACCATTATTTGTTCCTCTCCTTCTTCCTTCACAAAAACTTTAACAGTGCAAAATTTCATACTCCTCTGTTTGCATAATTTTAGTAAAATGGGGTAAGAAGTATTCGCTTCACATATTATTAATATCATATATATATATATGATTTCCCCACGGGCTGTAACTGTTGTCTGCTTGGGAGAATGACAAGGCAAAATAACGTGGAGTTAAGACTAAAATCCTCTTGAATTAAGTAGCATTTAGTCGGCCGTAAAATATGTAGGTATTAATAAGAAAACTTACAAGTTCTCTAGCTACTTAGCTAGTGAAGTCACAATTTTTTTTACTTCAGTGTGTTAGTTTTAACCATAATATAGGCTCAAAATCGAAGTTGTATGAAGTTTCGCCAAAGTTCTGCGGATATCAGTCAGGTTCGCTTCTTCTTGTATGGAAGTTATGAGTTACCTCATGAAATTTAATCTTGCCTTACCTATTTTATGGCACCTAAACAGCTCTACTAGACAGTAGGTACCTAATACCTATGATCTTACAACTTAAGTTTGGTCTTTATAAGGTCTTTATATATATCTGGTGGTATTTATTTGCCATTAACATAGATTTTTTTTTAAATGTTGTAACAGATTGACAAACGTCAACGTGTAACAAAATTGTATCTATCAGAAGCACGGTAGTGTGTTAATAATTTGAAATAGTGTGTGTTGTTATTTCTAAGCATTATTTAAAAAAAAAAATAGCTTTCTGCGCATATTTCTCCACATAAACTTTAATTTATCGGCCAAACTCCTCCGGTTGCACAATTCACGTAAAACTGTAGTGAAAGTAATGTAATCATTTTTGAACGGCACTGGCTATGTTTATAGACCGTCTTGCACTCGAACTCTCTTTTTTTTTCGTATACATTATTAAATAACTCAAAAAATTGTCCTACATGATGCCTACCACCGGTTCGGAAACTAGCCCAGCGAAGAACTATCTGAAAAACTATGGCCTATATTTGACTGAGAGTTGGGCTGAAGAATTGTAATATTTTAATTTTTTGATGATGAAATCAAACATGGCCTTGTTAAATGACGGAGGCCAGAGCCCGACCTTTAAGTATTACGGTACAAACTACAAACCAGTTTTCGGGCAAGCGAGATAAATACAAGATCTCATTCAATTGTGGATTTGTTTTTATGGGCTTATGAATAGGGACTATAGAGGTTTTTAGGGAAAATTTATAAAAAAAATAAGTGTTTAATATTACTAGGCACTATGCACCTGTTTTTAGGGTTACAAAGTACTAAATAAATAAATATATATAAAACATTTTTTCAACGCTCACATTACACGGAACCTTAATATAGTTTCGTTCTGTTCTGTGTCTGGCTGCCTGTATGTCTGTCCGCCTTTCTAGCTTCTATAAAAATAGTTATGGATGGAGTAGATATTGTTTTCGGCATCATAAAAAAATATTTTTTTATATTTTAGGGGTGGATTCATAATCCATACATGGGAAGTGGGAATGAATTTTTTTTTTCATTGCACCTCATCGTGTGGGGTGAATAGATCATCTATACTAATAAACAATAATAAAGAGGAAAGATTTGTTGTTTGTTTATTTGCATTGAATAGGCTCCGAAACTACTGGACCGATTTGGATGAAATTCGACACAGACATAGAGTATACCACGGGGAAGGACATAGGCTACTTTTTATTGCGGAAAATGTGCGGTTTTTCGCGCAATTTCCTTTTGCGTGCACCAAGTCGCGGGCTACATCTAGTTTTAAATAAAGGCGAGATTTCATAAATTACTTTTTTTATAAAGTATTGTTGTTGTAGGAAGTTGATAAGTCATACTGTAGGTAGGAAAATTATTTTGAGCAAAATCGGACAATAACTTCTGAAGTAATTTGAAGAAAAAAAAAACATTGCAAGTTGTTAGTTACGGAACCCACCTTAGACAAATCCTCACATGCTCTTGGTTAGGTTATTATAATACCTAAGGTACTTTTTACGCAGGAGTTGTATAATGTATTTCGGTTAATATAGCTGAATCATCTATTTAAATCTCTGAATTACGCATTGTAATTTGTATTAGGTTTACACGGAGTTCAATTCGTTGGCTAAAACTAATCTAGCAGCTAATTTTGTGGGAATCTTTTTATGTATACTTACTAATATTATGAATAAAGATTTATTGGTTTGTTTGTTTGCATTGAAGGGGCCTCGAAACTACTGGACCGATTTTGATGAAATTTAACATAGATAATATAGATTAGACCACGGGGAAGGGATAAATGCTACTTTTTGTCGCGGCGAAACGTACGGTTCCCGCGGTTTCCTTTTGCGCGCGCGAAGCAGCATAAAGTCGCGGCCAACATCTATACCAACCTAAACGAGATTGTAGTGTTTTGTTTTATTGATCTTCAGCGACCGCGATGTGTCGCTTTCGTCAACTCCAGTTGGAAACTTGCGAGTTGCTTGGGGTTTGCTGGTTGTCGGGAACAACAAGATGTCAATAAATGTGATGTGTTAGTCAATAAATGTTTTAAACTTCTAACTATTGCCTATACATATTATAATACCGATTTCGAAATCGTCATCGTCATAATACCTCATAAATGAAAGTACCTATTCTATAGGTGTAAGTTGTAACATTTTGTGAATTGTGATCCTCTTAAAAGATCCTGTAGTTGAAATTTGATTAATTGTCTTCTTACAGTGGCTCCGGTTGTTCACGATCCTGTATCACAAACTTCTAGCTCTAATTGTCCCCGTTTGTCCCATTCTAATCTAAGTTTCCAAGTTTGTCCCAATCTAAGCTAATTAAATATTGGCTTCACAGATTAGTCGAGAAGTGGTTTTCAATATAAATCGCACTAGTACCCTTACATTTCAGTTTCAAAGGGATTTCTAAAATCTAGCAGTTTATTGTTTTCGTAGAACAAAAGACGGCGATATTCTCACTAGAACTTTATAAATGAAAAGGCATTGAAAGTTTATTTTGAATGGGATACTAGATTAACCATTTTGAACTTTGAGATCTTTTCGACCGAATTTTCAAATGCTATTTAAAGATAGGTACCCTCAATCATAATATCTCTGCTAGCAAAATGACTTGGACATTTTATCTTCTTCACTTCTTTTCGAGCTAATCTTGTGTATATATATATATATACAGGGTGTTTTTTTTGAGTCAGTGGCCAAACTTTCAAGAGTGAATATATTCTTGGATATAATCAACTTTTGCTATGGTATCAACTTACCTACTTGAAAAAAAAAATCTGCCGTTTCCTATAAAAGGGCTATGCTATGGCTAGAACTTTTTGGTCACTGGCTGAAAAAAACACATTATAGGTATATAATCGGAATCTCGAAAACGGCTGCAAGTATTTAGTAAGAATTAAAAATCATTTCGATCCCTAAATTTCAAATCTGGTTAGCGGCTTAATTAATTTTGTTTATGTGATGGTAATTTTGGCTTTTTGTCTCAAAATAACTATCGTCATTGCATTACTTGGATTATTCTGTAAATTCTATAGTATGTTATTGTGTACTACAAATATATGATATTGTAATAATTAAAGTTGCTATGTGCAATCAGCAGGATAATATAGCAAAGAGAACTTTTAACTTTCTTTTTCAGAAAATACAGAGTAACGTAGCATTAGCTTCACAGGATTACTTACTCTATGCATTTTCTAGTGGGTCATATTATCAAGTTAGTTTTTAACTTAGTTATAGCCAGAGATACTGACAGAGGATAAATTCATTTCGCAAACCCGGTTAAGCCGGACTCGGGTAGCTCCAGGTACCTACTTTGCGTAGGCTACTATTTAGCTTTGCATAACGACTGGGGGTCCTGCTTTATGTGATAACGTCGAAACTTGTGTCAGTTTACACCTAAATGAGACGATACGCGACGCGGATTTTTAAGACAGCTATTCAAAATTGAACCTTATTCACTACAGAAGAAGATACAAGTTTAATTGCAAGAGTTCGAATGTCAAACTGCACCGTTCTGAGCGCGGCGCCTCTCTTGCAATGAAACGTGTACTACTTGTGTACTGAATAAAGTTACATTTTAAATCATTATGCCGCGTCACGTATCGTATCGTCTCGTCTTGTTTCGGTGTGAAATGACTTTTAGGTTGCTCGGTCACCATTCACTCATTAAAATTTGAGGCTGCTCGGTCGTTATTCACTCAGAATATAGGCAAGGGAAAATCAACTTTGCTTGAAGAATGTAGAGGATCATGTATTTAATTGAATGAATTATTGAGACCGCATAATAGACATGTCTAATTTGGCGTGTACTATTTATTTCAATGAATCATTATTATAAGTATGTTTTTGGGACCGAAATTTGTCTAATATCGTGCAGCTTAAACAACATCGCTAGTTTGTTAATTTTTCAATTAATATATTATGTTCCTTATCATCACATACTGCTAAGTATGACAACACAGAAAATACATAATCTGACTTATATTTTATCCAATACTGACATATTACTGTCACAATGTTTAAATAACGTTACGAAGTAAAGCTTAAATTACACTTCCTGTCACATACCGAAGATATTCACTTAAAACTTCACATTCTATCGTAATGTAGAATGTTTGTTATCCTCGGACACTATCGCGGCGGGGGCAATTAGCTCGGAAATTGTATGTTATGATGTTGTGTTTGTATTGACTGGTAGCTTTGTCACTGGCAAAGAATATATATTACTAGCGTAAAGAACCGACATTCAATAGACTTACACGAATGACAGCTCGCAGCTGTGCGTGCGGGAGCTGCGCGCGGCGAGCAGGACGGAGTTTATTTAAGCCAGGACTTTCTTTCACGGGCTGGCCGCTGATCGTTTCATGCTTTGACATAATTGACAATATGCTTTCATAATATTAATGATAGATATGTCTGACAACGCTTAAAATTATTTCGGTGACAACCTTAGGCTTACGATATGGCTGACATTCGCCGGTGCTCGAGATGTCATTTGTAGAGAGTGTAAGAGTAAGTGTAGGTTTGACATTGTCAATATTTTTGTTTTTATATTATTATTTATATTATATTTTTATATTATATCGTTTCACATTTCATAGACAACATTTACATGTAACATATTTTTATTTCATATCTAAGAGGCAAAAGAACGCTAATGGAGTTTAAAAATTAAAATATCAATTACGTTTGAAGTTCGACCACTAGGCGGCCACCAAGTAGTTCATATTATATTATATTTAGTTGTTTGTTCGATTCCTAATGTCAATAATATGACTAAATTAGGGTACAGGTCAGGGAGTTCTCACCCAATTCCTTTAGAGGCATGTTTGTTGGGGCTTGTTCCCGAGGGATTGAATGAGGGAATACAAACTTTATGGCCTTTTTATTATCTTTTTTGCAATTATCTTTTACGACTTCACGCTTCTTTAGTTAGTTTGTTCTTACACAGACATTTTTTGATCGAATGTAAATGGAATGTGTATGAGATGTTATTACTATTCTAGGGTGCATTCATTCTTTACGTTTATAGTATCGAAAATACAATTAATTCTATTACGAGATAAGATAACGTTAAATAGTTTAGGCAGGTACGTGGTACTAGGTACGTGAGTATTTTACGTCCAAACATAAAATGATCTACAATTTATGCGACAAAGCCAATTTTCTACCTAAGCTAGAATAGAGGTACCTACATTCGGAAGCAATTACTTAAATTCTATTAATGTAATATGTATTTATACTTTTGTGGTTGCTTCCTTGGTCTAGTACGTCATACGGTTTGGGGCCACGGAAGACCAGGAACTCGGCGTGCCGTGGTGTCATATACCTAGTGGTCTTCATTTCGGATTTTGGACATTACACTTGCTTACCTGTCCAAAAGTTTTATATATTTTTTGGTATTCTTTGTTGTTTTGTTTTTCTTCTTGCTTTTCTTATATGTATTTTATGATGCCACTGTTTTTTTAATTTATAAAATTTTCGAATAAAGATTTTTTTTTTAAAAAGGAGCGAAAAGGATAAATTAATAGATAATAAAGATAAAAAAGCCATTGAAAGTAAATGAATGCAGCTATCGTGCAGGAATCAGATAATTCATAAAAGCTGATTTTCCGCGGTAACTCACTGTTTAGTAATTAGTTTAAAAGAACTGGAAATGTATTGAACACTTATTATTTCAAATGCAACGTAATAAAATACTTTATTTTGTTATAACTACATTTTATTCGAATTATTAAATTAACAACCTCCAAAACGTTAACAAACTAAATGAAAGTTTTATACGTTTGAGTCGAAATTCAGAATGGTTTTACAAGTGGCGACGAAAACCAATAACAATATAGTACCTACACGTTTGAAAGTTCTAAACCGTGAAAGTGATATTTATTTATGTTATAATGTTATATTTTGTAAAGTAACACCGCATTTGACGAGTGACTCGCGTTTCACAGTTTATTGTGGAAAGTTTTATGATTGTTTAGAAAATGTACACTCGATGTGGTCTGTGGATAGATATTATTTTCTTAACGAGTAATACCTACTTCAATATTCCCAATTTAGCGGCTATGCAATTCCAGTGTAGCTAAAATAGGCAAGACATACCTATCAAACTTTTTCGTGCCTGAGTCATAAAGTTTTCTACCAGTGGCGTGGGGTTTCTACAACTCCATTTCTATCGGCTTCACTTACCAGTTACCACTTAACTTTATAAGACACTCATCCAAATCCCTACCTAATAAACAGGCTAGGGCTTCCCTATGAAGGAGAACCAGCCTTCGCCTCTGTTTTCTATCTAGGTAATTTATTTATTTGTCACCTTTAATAGACAACATCTAGTCATTACACACTAGGTTGGTTTAATGCTCTAAGCTCTTCGGTGATTACTGATAACTACATTGTCCAATGTTCCTATTATAGATATTTTTCAAATAATAAGTATTTGTCGCTTATAAAAAGTTCTACGCAGCCAGCATCGACTCAGAAAAGATTAATTATTTTGTACATACTTAGGTACCTATTTAAAACAGTGATGTTATCGATAATTATTATCGAGGAAAGTACATTGATTGAATGAATTAAATAAATGTGCTGAGTATCATTAGGCATTCGATTAGCGGCGCGTGGTTTACACGCGATAGGTAGTGTCTTCGCGTCGCGCGTCGCGGCTAACTTGTTGATATTTTCTATTTTATTCTATTCCCCCTCACTATGTACACTTAGATCTTATTAGGATAAACAGGTCGAAACTTTCTCCGTGGGGTTACAAATTAGAATGGAAGGATTGGAAACTATGGTAGAGTTATGTTGTAGGTGAAGAGATAAATTAAATAATTCGATAGGTACAAATCCCACTGCTATTATAAATGGGAAAGTATGTGAGGATCGATTGATGGATGGATGGATGGGTGTTTGTAACTCTTTCACGCAAACGCTACTGAAATTGGTGTGGTACTCGTTTAGGCTCTGTGTTAAAACATAGACTACTTTTTATCCCGAAAAAGTACAGTATTCCCTTGGGATACACTATATTAACGCGGGCGGAACCGCGGGCAAAAGTTATCGCTGCATAAAAGTGACTAAAATAAGCAGCCGTAACAATTTACAGACAATCACAAAATTCCACAAATCTGTCAAGAGATTAAGTTATGAAGGCGAAAATTCTTATTCATTGTTCGAATCATAAAATATCGGGTTCGATATCATCCTACAAACACGTTTGACCTTTAAGCTTATAGAACGAGAAACGATAATCCTTGTTCTAACTTTTGTTTCGGACGAAGATTATTATCTCACTCGGTATCGCTGTAAAATTTTTTTCTCGGTAAAATTGAGAATTTAATGCAAGTTAAGCTTGTTTAAAGGTTTTTACGGAAAAGTACATTTACAGAATGTAAGTACATAAATATACAATAGCAATTTGAGCAAAATATTGCAAATTCTCGAACTCTAGCAAGTTCAAAGTACCTAAGCCTTGATTAACGTTTTCGAATTTTTTGTAGGAGTCTTAAAATAAGTGATTGCTTTTCATCCCTACATATTATTATGTAAATCCTACTAGCACCTATTTATTATTAATGTGAAAGTTTGTGACGATGTATGGATAGATGATTGTGATCGTGAAGGATCACACAAAACTACTGAACGGATTTTAATGAAATTTGGCGTGGTAGTACTCTGGATTGACAAATAGATTACTTTTTATCGCGGCAAAATGTACGGTTCCGCCAAGATTTCCTTTTACGCGCACGGATTCGCGGGACACATCTAGTATATATTTAATATGTTTTGTAAATGATAATTTAGGACCTGTTTTACAATCTGAAAAACCGTTTCCCCTGCGTCGAACTTTATTCGAGAAGTAAATTGAGGTAGTGCTCATACCTGAGACGGGCACTTATAAATTAGGGTTGCCAACCGTCCTGTTTTCCCAGGACATGTACTGAGGAAGCAGGACATGTCCTAGTTTTTGCAGTGTCTTGGATAGTTTAAAGTGCCCTGTTAAGGTCATGAATTCTAAAACTCGCGCGCTCCTTTCACAAATTTTTCTTTCTAATTTAATTTTATTCAAATACTTTTATAAAAAAATATGAATATTATTACATGCATTTCATTGAACCCATGTTTAAACCAACCAACCAACCAACCCAACCCAGTGGAAATCCACTACATATTGATTTAACTGTTGCAACTCTATTACTGCGTGCTGTTTTCAAACTGAATTGTCCTGGTTTTTCCAACTTCGAACCCCAGTTTTTAAATTAATTTTGGGGTTGGCAACCCTATTATAAATCAATTACGCGGCTGATCTTGCTGATGACCTCTCACCATTAGCGATTTTATCCACCCGACAATATCTTCATTCTGATTTAATGAACTCGTAGCTGACATGTTTTAATGCTTTACGACCGAATTGTACAACGTTTTTTTAAGTAAGAGGGTCTCAACTCTTAAGTTCAGCCTGTGATTTATGTAGCCCTTAACTTTAATAATCGTTTGAGAGTTGGCCCGTTAATCGTTTTATTAATTCAATGTTTATTTGCCAGATTTAATATCCTTATTCAACTAATTATTAAAATATTTTTATCTAGACCTATGTTTATGTTACTCGGGCTATTATCACGAAATACGAATCTATTGACACATATCTCATTAAATTTGGACAGTAGTGTAGGCGCTACAGTTAAACATACATATAAATACATATAAATACATTATAAATATATTTGAACATACCGACATAGACTACCAAAATCGTTATTACCCTTCGTTTTCGCTTCTCCGTAATCGGGTAAAAATATTCCCCGACGCGTTATCTCGGATTGAATGCCACCATACTATATTTATTTGATGTGAGGGAACTATGATGTACGGAGTTTGTTCAAGTGCCCGATTCTTTCGAAAAGTTCACATTCGAAAAAAATCTAAGTTCGAATTTTTATAGAACACACCTGACAAACTTTGTGCATTGTCAAAATTTCACAATCGAAAGAGTTCAAGAAAACGATAGTCGATTTCGATTGTGAAGTTATAATCGAACTTCGCTTTTTTTCGGATGTGAAGTTATTGTGAACTTTTCTCTATTGCATGAGAATCGGACCCCAGGATCCCCGCGGGAGTCCTTCTCATATAAACTTAACGCTGGCATAGCATATAGTCTAATAAAATTATTCTTTCTTACACCCTGTTTATCATTTGTTCTTTGTTTTTTTAAAATAGATAGATAGCATCCAATTAGGTACATTAGCTAAGATAGGAACACGGGCATAAAACAATCATCAATAAATTTATTACAAGGGCAAGGGAGCGAAGGTGGCCAGCGACCTTGATTCTAGTTTACCAAAACCGTGATTTCGTAAACAATTATACACATAAAATAATTGTAGGAAATTCGTAAATGTCCCGAGCACAGTAATTGTAATATTTGGCTAAAACTGTAGTTTTTTTTTTATAAGATAAATTTAAAAAAGAAAGTATGAACAACAAGGTACAATCAGGGAATCTCATCCTTTAGCAGGTGGACAACTTACGTTATATTTTGATAATATCATAATATTTAACTTTGGCATGTAAATGAATTATTATTATGATGCTGGATTAGATTCCCTTGTAGTGAATAACAGAATCGATTAAAATTAAAAAAATATTTTATAATAAACATTACTAACTATTAGTAGAAAACTATGTTATAATAATAATATTACACTTCATTATTACCGCTCATTATTCTCACGACCCTACGCGTCAATACGTAACAACATAATAGGGTCCAAACTCACCCCTTTCGAGGTACCCCTCCTAATAATTCAACCCTTCTAAAACCTACACCGCTCTGTATTTACTAGGTTACCATAGATTTGCTAGGTATTGTTTACACACTAAAAATAAATAAATGTGTTAGTTGACTTATTCTATGATAAGAGGCAAGCTGCGCGGTCTTCAGTTCAAAATAGCTTTTTCATTCCAAATATTGTTTTTTTTTGCAATCATTTACAACGTCAATATGCAATTTATAATAGTGCTAACAGACACTCGAACTTGGTCCGCGGACCGAATCCGGTGTCGCTACACACGCACGAATTTGGTGCGGCGCGGCAGGCCGAATTGAAAACTCGACACTCGTGTGTTCGATTTTCAGTTCTATTGTATTAGCGCAGAGTTATATTTACAGTGCTGTTTTTCGACGACGACGATGATTCCAGCAATCAATCAAAATCATGCAGTGATACCAACTCTCAAAAATATTTCTCCACAAACTTAACCCTTAATTCTACCCTGATTAGTTATACTATTTACAAGATTTACAGTCATAATATTGGACTATAATTGGGTTATCCCAATTATTATTTTGTTACCACAATTATAGCCAATAAAATTAGCGTAAATCTCGGTATAAGAGATAATATGCTAGAAACTCTAAAAGCTTTATGTGTTTATTCACATAAAGACTTACGCGTAAATGACATAAAACTAACGTGCCACTTAATCCGATTTCACTTTTTTTCTTTTCACTTTCACTCCCTATAAATTTTCATACCCCGGGCTATACACATATAAAATTGATTCTTAAGGAGTAAACTCTAAAAATCCTGCCCCGTAGTAAACCCCCGTAGATTTATTTTTCCTAATTTTGGCGGGAAAATCCCTAAGTTGGCAACACTGAGATCGATGTGGATTTGCGCACACCCGAACCATATCCGGACCGGTCCGGATCATATGCGGACCGCGGCGTTCACAATTAATAATAATTATGTTCGCCGGACTACTCTACACACGGTCGGATTTGTTACGGAGCGGACTAAATCTGTGGTCCGCTCTGTACCGAATCCGTACGTGTGTTAGCACTTTAAGTCCCATCACGGTTTAATGTCTAATCCTAATTACATTTTCCTGGTCTCCTGGCCTGTCCCTTTTTAGTTAAACTTGCAGATAATAATTAGCACCTTTTTGTATCAATTATCAAATTAAAGTATGTTTGGTAAAAACTAAAATAAATACACTCTAGTATTAAGTATATAATAAGGAAGGAAAAATACAACAATATTTGATTATTTTCAATAAATTTTCCATGTAACTTTTTTCAACCGTTTTTTACCTATTTCCGCTGGTGAATTTCATTCCGCTACTAAAATCATACAAATAAGACGACTATATTCTAAACAGCGCTCTAAGACAACGGACGTAAAGTTAGATGGTAATAATTTTACGACCTCTGTGGCTCAGTGGTTAGCGCGTCGGCACTTAAGCCGGAGGTGGCGGGCTCGAATCCCGCCGAAGGCACAACAAGTTTTTCTGTGTTCCTGTATCATGGATGTGTATTAATATAGTATAAAATATTAAATATATTTTCGTTGTCTGGTACCTGTGACACGAGTTCTTTGCATACTTAGTACAGTCAGGACCAGATTGACGTGGTGTGGAAGCGTCCATTCCATAGGTATTATTATTAATACTAAACACACGAGCCTTTAGAATTCTATTATTTGTACTTCCGTGAAATGATATTATAGACCTAGGACTTGAATCGTAATATATTCGTTCTAAGAACGTTAGACCTCTTATCGTAGAATCAGCTGATCTACAAATAGCAACTGTTAAAAATTAAAATTTAAAAGACTTTTTTTTTATCGACTAGGTTTTTTACCGTACCTATTTTATTTTACCGTACTTGTTTATTATTCAGTTTTAATTTAAATACCACACAGTATTTGTTTACGGATTCGCTTCGTGGAATTGATTTTGTGAATTGACGATAGTAAATTTCTAGTCAATACAGTTGCCGTATAATATAATATAAAGCATTCCTGACGCGTGGCTATGGACAAGATGAATGGGCTAGGCTCATAGATATATTAATATGTATCTTGATGCTAATAATTATGACATAGCTTTATTGATGTGATACTGGAAAGAGGCCAATAGAATATGCTTGGTATGCATTATAATATTGCTGTCGGTCGCTTGACTAATATTATGTGACTAAGAGTTGGTTAGGAAGATACATTAATTGTTTGTAACGTTTTTTATTCAAACTTCATGTATTTTGACAGTAGGAGTACTAGGACGTGGTAGTTGATGGCGCCTGCCGCCTACCCACCGGTCAATGTTTTAGGTACCTACCTACCTATAACAAAATGTATTTGCAAACGTTTGCACAGAAACAGGAACCGCAAAATACTTCGTAAAAAGTTGCAATGACTTTAAAGCGTGAAAACATATTTGATGATCTGTTTACACTTTGAAAAACTTCGTTAATTACGGAGTCCTTATGGCATAATTAATAAGCCGTATGCGGAGTATAAAAAGCTAGTAATAAATTAAGCGACGCATCACCATTATGCGGACGGAAGTCGTGTTATTAACTCGACCTGCATGTTAAAAGGAGTGGGTTTTATTACATCAGGTGCTGCAGGCCCGTTAACTCATGTCATAGAAAATTCTACTTACATTGACAAAAATCAACACCAAATTATAAGTACAATAGGTACTACTTTTCATTTGGTGTTGAAAAAGTTAGATCGTTTAGTAAGCTGTATTAGGAAATACTTTAACAAGAAAATAAACCCAATTAATTTTTAACAACACGTTCTAAATACAAAGTTTATTCTTACCATTATCTATAAGTGCATCGATTTTTTTTTTATCTATACATCTATACAAATTACAAAAAAATAAAATAAAATTATTTGTTTGTAATTTCAAATTAACACCTTTTCACCAAATAGTCTTTTCGGTACCTACCTACACATAAAATCACTTTTTAAAAAATCTGTCTGTGTGTCCTTCCGTCTGTCTGTCTTTTTAAATCTCTGAAACGGCCGGACCAATTTTAACCGGACTTTCACTAGCAGCTAGCTGATGTTACAAGGAGTAGCTACTTTTATCTAAGGGTTCCGTTTCCATTAGGAGTTCCACGCAAAAGAAGTTGCGGCCACGAGATATTCAAAAATGAACACAATGAAAATTTTAATTTAGCCGTAACAAAAACGTTGACATTAAAAAAAATGAAGTCGACGCTGGAATATTGAGCACTGCCAGCACTAACTTTTTATTTTTAGATAAACATTGCAGTTGTTTCAAACAGCTGTGGGGAAGGATTAGTTCGTGCAAACATTAGCTTTGTAAGGTTCGAGCTGTGATAATATTTATTATTTGGTTATATTAAAGTATCTATACGTATTATGGGGATAAAGATGTTCTTTTAATTAATAATTTATTCTTTGTAACAGGTAATTTTACGAGCACCGCTTACCCCGTACACAAAATGTACTACTCAAATAAGTTGCATTGTTATACCTTTATAATATACTAGCTGTTGCCCGCGGCTCCGCCCGCGTAAATACAGACTGTATTTATAACGGGCGGGATAAAAAGTAGCCTTTGTTATAATCCAGACCTCAAGCTACTGCCATACCAAATTTCATCAAAATCCATTCAGTAGTTTTTGCGTGAAAGAGTAACAAACATCTATTCATCTATCCATTAATCCATCCATCATCAGAGCATATAGAAGTTAAGTTGATCGAGTTGAAGTCGATCCTGTAAGGTGTTGTAGTTCCCATCATTCCTGATAGGTATTTTCGTCTAAGAAAGCCATACACGTACTAAAATATTATACATTTTTGCGACAATTTGGACTTTTAATTTTTTTATAAAATTTGGTTGGTTTTTTCTCTTAACACGTTTTTTTTAACTTGTAGTTTCAATGTATTTATTTTTATAGTTTTTATGTAACTAATGATCTGTTTTATAATTTATTAATCTTAATATAATTTATTCCGCTAACCATGAAACTAATATAAGAATAAAGTCGGGTAAAAAATTAAAATAAATTTTCTTCATACAAAGTACTATAGGTATAGGTAATTTTTACATATTCAAAATGAAGTCGCTTCCTTTCTTGTTCGCTTAGATATTTGACTACTCAACGCATTTTAATGCAGGTCTCAGCTACAGATAGAGTGCTTCAAGAGAAAGGTTTATATTATGTATTTAAATACATTGCACCCGTGCGTAGCCGGGGCGGTCGGTAGTACGAAATACATAGATATGTACATAATTATTAAGATTTCATTACAAATTATTGTTGTTTATCCAATCGACAACAGAATCGACATTGAAATTCAAAATGCTGTAAATAAGTGACTTATAAAGCACTATTTAGTAATCTGTGTTTAAATTTTATCATATGTGAAAGTTTTTTATACAATTAGTCACCTGAATTAAGCTTTAAACCAGTGAAACCACATAGTTCGAAATAAAATATGTACCTACTAAAAAGTAAAGTGCTGTTTAAAAATGTATGCCATGCTGGAAGTTTGTCAATTAATGTTGCGTTGAGTTGAAAACTTGCCGTAGCTTGGACACGTTTTATTCAAAGCCTTGGCTTGGGAGTTCCCAAGGTTTGGAAATGATGAGGTGTCGTCGAAAGTTAAGCCGTTTATCAAACTGACTTTCTTTTGAGTTTTGGTTGGAAGATTATCTCTTTTATTAATCACTTTGTACTATTTATGATTTATTTATTATTTACAAATTACTCTAATTAAACGTTATAGAGCAAAGCTCGGCGTCAAAAAATGAGGTCGTCGCGAACAAGCATAGGACCACTGTAGATCGCTAGGGGCCCAAAAGTTTGATATCAAAACCGCCGGTCTGGCGGTTCTAAACCTGGCAGATTTCTTTTAATTGACCAAAATGTGTGAAGATTTTTTGAGTAAAAAAAGGTCATAAGGAACAAGAAAACTGTTTTGAGACACGGCTGCGCGCCAACTAGAAACCGATAAAAAGGAAAGTCTGGCAGTCCTACTCTTGACCAGTTTCCAGCCAGACCGCCCTGAACGTGTAAGAATTTTCAGTAAAAAAAGGTCATAGGGAACAAGGTCAAGTTGTACGTCAATCTATTCGTCTCCTAATCCTCTTTCGAATACCGTCGATCTGGCATGCTCAAACCTGCCCAAAACTCTACCAGACCGAAATAAAACTACCTCCTGTGGTTGTAAACTAATAGGTAAATAATGAGTAATTAGCACTTAATCAAGCGTGATTTTAATGGAGTTGTATGTATTCTTTCCGGATTTAAAAGTTGCTACCTCATATTGCTACCACTCGATCCGTCATCTTGAAAAAATGGCGATGCCTTTCAATATTTTGGCCTTATCATACTTTACGATAAAAATATGTTCTACAAATATGAAGTAGATACTATTTTCTACAATTTATTTTATGAGAATTTTTGTGTCAAATTGGTAGTTTTAGCGCTGCAGAGTCTTAGAGAGAAAGTATATTAAGGTTATTGATATGTTTTTTAATCAACTATATTCTACTTTTTAAGCTCTTTCAAATGATACCCATATCGAGAAGTTTGTAAATAAACATAAAGTCCGCCTTTTTATGACGGCGGCTATTTTGAATTTACTCAACTTCAACAGACTCTGCAGCGCTAAAACTATTAATTTGACATAAAACTGCTCATAAAATAAATTGTATAAAATTGTATTAAGTTCTACTTTGTAGAACATATTTTTATCGTTAAATGTGTCACTGAAGAGATATTGCCAAAAAATGAAAGACATCGCCATTTTTTCTTGATGGCGGATCGAGTGGTAGCGAGATCCGGTGGCAAATTTTAAATTCGTTAAGAGTTGATACAAATCTATTAAAATCACGGTTTATCATCACAGTAAGCATCACAGGAGATAGCTTTATCCCGGTCTGGTTGAGTTTTGGGCAGGTCTGAGCATGCCAGACCGACGGTTTTCGAAAGAGGATTAGGAGACGAATAGATTGACGTACAACTTGACCTTGTTCCGTATGACGTTTTTTTATTGAAAATTCTTACACGTTCAGAGCGGTCTGGCTGGAAACTGGTCAAGAGTAGGACTGCCAGACTTGCATTTTTATCGGTACCTTATGACCTTTTTTTACTCAAAAAATCTTCACACATTTTGGTCCATAAAAAAAAAATATCTGCCGGGCTTAGAACTGCCAGACCGGCGGTTTAATATTAAACTTTTGGGCCCCTAGCGATCTACAGTAGTCTTATGCTTGTTCGCGATGACCTGCTTTTTCGACGCCGAGCTCTAGCTCTATTAAAAGAAAAAATATTATGGATAAGTTATCATAGATTTATGAGGAATCTTAATCCTTTCCTCCTTAGGTAATGTGAGTATCATTGTAGGCTGCAGTCCACCAGCTGGCCGACACAATAAATCGTAGAATATTGCTATGTATTTTTCCCCAATGTTTCACTGTTTTCCTTCACCGTTTGAGCGTCCGAAAATGTTCTTGAGAGAATGTAGTCTATGACAGAAACCGGGATCGAACCTGATTCCTCTTGATGTACCACGAGGCAACGGACGTTTATGGAGCCAGCCAAAGACGATTCGCACTCTGAAAACGCGCCTACGTGCGGTGGGGCGAAATCCGACGCTTTTTCCTTCTGCATGGTTAGGTGGATTCCGTGCCCATGCGCCTTTTAGGCGGGACAATATCATCCGGAATCCAGCGGTCCTTCGAAAAATCAGAGCGTTAAAAATCAGCGCAGAGTTCTAGTTCCAATGCCCTTAATTTTCCCCTGCCTTCCGGATTCCGGATCATATATTCCCAGCCTTTGAGGTGTCAATGTGCAATTCACCTAATGCCCGCTACACATTAGGTGTGTAGCGGGCATTAGGTGAATTGATAAAACGTTAGGTGTGCAGCGGGCTTAGGTCATACTTCTCAATGAAGTCGCAGCAAAACACCGACGAAACTAACGCTGAGTTCTCATCATTGAATGCGCTGTACAAATCTCGTTTGTCACTTGAGAGCTCCAACTCTCCTGCCATTAACTGAGCAAATTTATTGCCACTTACGAGCCAACTCACTCACACATTTAAGTACTCACAGTTTAAACCTATCGATTCATGTAGGTAGGTACCTATTGTTAAAGTGTTCTGTATGAATGCGATGTTCTGGAAAGTTTTCGTTAAATGAGGAAATAAGTTACTTACAAGTAAAGGGTCAGCCTGCAAATCCAACACCGGTACTAATAGCCGTCATTAATGTCAAAAGTGTCAATAGTTTATACTTTTTGCCTACAAGTCCGATTCAAGGCTGCGGCACTTGATTTGCAGGCTGGACGATCTTGAAGCCTGTATTAAGTGGAACAGTCAAATATATATTTAAATTTTAAAGTTATGGCCAATTGAAGAAATTCAAGAATCAGGAAACTGAGCATGTAACCACGGAACTGAGAAATAAATCGAAAATCATTGCGATCAACGTTCATTTATTAATAATTTCACAAATAAAAAATATCCTTCTAACCATTACTTGTAATATTCCAAATATTTTGAACAATAATGAAAATTAGGTCTATTTTTTACTAATAGGTACTGTATATACATATAAATCAGTCTTGAACATTAATCACTAATTAATTATCTAGAATATTATCTTTAGAGATTTAAATAATAACAATATAAAGACACAATACAAAACCTCTTTTATATAACAAATTAACAAAATTGTTGTTAACAATTTGAACGGAAATCAACAATATTTAGCAGTCTTATTGATTATACTTTTCCTTGGCATTTTCTTCATTCATTTTCTTCTAATTTGAACACAAACTTTAATCGTATACAATATGTTTTACAATAATAAATAATTCTAGACATTAATTTAAAATTAAGCTATCATTGTGATAGTTACGAAATGAATGTACCAACTCAGATTCAAAACTATTCTTAAATCTATAAAAAAACTTTTGGCAGTCTGTATTGCTTTTTAGCTATTCTATATATTCACAGTCAACTGAACAGTGGGATATAAATGACGTAGATTCACCTTTGATGCAGTCAATCTATGCCTAATTATATATAAATAACAGGATCCTGAAAATAGGTTACTGATAATATTTGAGTTATTTTAATAAAAAACATTAATTAAATACCATTCAACCCAATTTAAGCAGAAGTGAGCCTTCGTGTAAGCAACATACATATGGAAACGCTTAAATTACCGTATTATTATATTAATTACGTATTTAAATATCTGACCAGGACTCTGTTAGCTTGACTGAATTTGACGCGACTTCCTCCGTCAACTGCGCCAGGCTGACAAAACTATGTATCATACGGCCGAATACTGAAACGCTAATCTAGCTTAAGAGCCCTCCTATTCGCAGGCTATCGCTGTCTCTGCTAGCTACAATGACAAGGACAGCATGTGACTTGAGCGTCACTTAGTTTAACTATCGTTCCAGTCTTCGGCCGATAGAAACTAAATCACGGTACATAACTCTAAAGTATCTATTTTGGTTGAGGGACACTCCAGGATACTGAAATTTTGGCGCTTTGAATAGTTTAGAATTTAGTCAAGAAAATAATTTTTATATCTACATAGTTTTAGTAACCAGCTTGATATAGGTATGTTCTATAGTATGTTCTGTAACAAATAAATTAGTTGGTGACAAATTTTCCATGATATTTTAGCTGAGACACCGAAAATTCCTTATATTAGTTTGTAGAACGACCCATATACGGTCCAGCTGATGCATTTCATGGACTGTTGTTTAATTTAAATCAAAAGAGCCTTTATCCATCCAGAAATCTCCAATTTAAATAAGAAAACAGCCCCTAAAAGGATAATTAACTGAAATGTCAAAAAACAATGAAACCAAAACAAAAGCATCTCAAGTCTCAACAAAGAAGAAAATTGACTGACAAAAATCTCAACACAATAAGCAGTAAATGCTACAATAAATATCTTCAACGCCTCTAGCTGTCGAGCGCTGAAATCGCTTATCTCTGGCAGTTATTTATAGATCTGTTCATTAGCCGGGCTAGACTATACCATCAAACGTTCAACTTATTGCTTTTCTAATTATGTCCATACTATAATATTCCATCATCCCTGGGATTTGTTCTTGTTTCTTTCTGTTTTTTAGGTATTTGCGATCTTACTAGTTTGCCTTTCTTAACAGATAATTTTTGTTTATTTTGCACTAGATGTTGCCCGTGATTTCGTGCGCGCAAAAGGAAATTCCGTGGGTACCGCAATAAAAAGTAGCCTATGTCCTTCCTCGTAGTAGTAAGTAGATCACTACTTTGTCCTGTCTGTCCCAAATTTTATCAAAATCAGTCCAGTAGCTTCGGAGCCTATTTAATGCAACCAAACAAATCTTTCCTCTTTATTATATTAGTATTAGAAGTTATAGATTTTAAAATATAAGTCACTGAAATTGAAGGAACCCAAATATTTCTACCTATTTTATTTTCAATTTTAATACCTTTAAAATAGAAGTGTAAACATGAAACCGGAACCGATATAACAGTTTCCGGCTTAATAAACCTCAATATGTGGAACATTCATCACACTAGTGTAGTTTTGTCTCGTACGACGTATCACTACGTGTTTCTCATTATTACCGCTCAAGGTGTTTAAATGACCTTTAAATAGTGTTGGAAACTCATTGTCTATTGTAAACTGAATGCTAACGTCTATTTCAATTTACATTATGGAACCAATACAGCCGATATACGTCATATAATAATTATTTACTGTTATATCGCTCACTCGCTTTTGCCCGCGGTTCCGCCCGCGTTAATTCAGTATCCCGCGGTAACACTGTACTTTTTCGGTATAAAACGTAGCCTATGTATTAATCCAGAGCTTAAAGTACTACCATACTAAATTACATAAAAATCCGTCAGTGACTCCTGGTAAAGTCGATATCTGCGTCTAAAATCACTCGTTAACTTACAATCTCATTGAAACCACACATGATATCGAATTAAGCGGTTAAAATTATGAACGCTGTAAGATAACTAATGATGTTGTCTGGCGAGGTTTGACAGCCGCGTGAATTAAACTGAATTGAACTGAACTCATCTGAACAATCGAATCAGTTAAGCTCGGAACGTGTGTTAGGATTTATCCATATTAATGACTGCTTTGTGTTGTGATAAGGTACTTCATATGTATTTCATTAACGAGATTCACTGTAGCTTTTCAACATATACTCTATGCCTGATATTTAACGGCACGGTTGTGGCCCCGCCAAGACGGGCCAAGCGAAGCGCAAGGGCACTACCTAACCACCATTTCTCGAAGCACTTTGTCGATTTTTTGAATTGGGATTGCAGTATACCAGATGAACAAAAAATTCGGAATATGTTCCCAGGAGCGGACTTGTGAAACATAAAAATCTTTGATTACATAGCTCTTATACTTTAGATTTTATCGATATCTAATTCGGTCACTCACTCACTGATCATCATCAAAATATATAGGGTACTCCTGAATGTCCTACAAAACTGAAATTTGATATGTAAGCTAGTATTAGTACACAGACAATATAAACATTGTAAAACTTAGAATTTCTATCCTCGAACCCCGTTTTCGAAAATTTATTATTAATATTTTCTTATTTGTCAAGGTCCGTACCTACAAGAAGCGTAAAATAGCTTATTAACTACCCAATATTCGAATGCATCATAACATATACTTATTCCTATAAGTTGGACGTTGTAACTTGTAAGTTGACGGAACTAGTTCGAACGGGTTAAGTTCGATCGAGATTACCGGAGTTCCGACACTTGCGGTTTGCGGAAATCAATAGCGTATAATGTAAACAACTTGAGTTGTTGAGTTTTGATACAGTGGTCTCGACTTTTACTTCGGTTATTTGGATAGCTTGCCCCTACGTTGAAATAGTTCGGTTGATTACTTCTTGTCCAGCAGTGCACTACGTGCCTAGCTCTGTAATTTGTAATTTTTACAGAGTTTTTCGAGGTTAAATCTACGATTACTTAACGGATTTAGATGAAACTTGATAGTAATATATCCTACTATAATATTATAAACGTGAAAGTTTGTGAGGATGGATAGTTGGATGGATGGATGTTTCGGACGGATTTTGATGAAATTTGGTATGGTAGTAGTTTAGGCTCTGGATTAGGCTATAGGCTACTTTTTTAATCATCTGCCCGTGAAAGTTCTGCCAAAATTGGTCCAGCTGTTTCAGAGATTAGCCGGAACAAACAGACACACAGATAGACAGACGGACAAACATACAAAATAATTTAAAAAACATTTTTTGCAGTAGATATTGTATACAAAAAAAAAAAAATATAATACTGATTTTGCATTTATAATCCTAATGCAAATCTGTTAATTTTAAATTATAGATACTTCAATTTTATTTATTTGTTGGCATAGAATATAGATCAGTATTAGGTAAGATTATAAAACATATTAGAGGCTTGATAAATGCTGGGATTCGTTTGAGGTGCTGGTTTCGCTTCAGCTGTTTCGCTACTTTGTATTGTATATTTATGACGTTATTCTTGTTTTTATGATAGCAATTTGTTACATGAAATGCCTTGACCAGTGACCACCGATTTCACTCTTTTTAACACTGTGTTCTTTACTACGACATAAAATTCAGTATTCATCTATATAGTATAGGTATAGGTCCTATACCTACCTATATTTCAATCAGAAAGAAGAAAGGTGTTAAATCGTGGGTAAGCCAAACCAAATCGTTTGTAGTAGTAACTATTTGTGACTATCACTTATCATGAGACTATGTCCGGTCTCCATTAAAATAACTTTAAATCGACCTACACTATGGTTGTCAAGTTAACAGTCGACAAAGTCCCTGGGACTTTTATGTCTCGAACGTGTGCTAATATTCGTCGAGTCGTCAAATTCGACGGAGTATAAAAGTTAGACGAGAGTCGACATGTTGACAGAGTCATAACCGAGTGATTGTCATGTAAGGAACTCGACGACGCGTAACGCGCGCTTTGAAATGTTGAATAGTGCTTTGTCTGATGCTTAAAGGATTTCGAGCTCGAATTGGTATTACAGTGAAAGCTCTTTAAAACGACGGATAGGGTATATGAACACGTTTTGATTAGGAACTACTAACGACTATCAACTAAAGTGCGGTCGTGGAGCAGTTAGATTTTTTATACATACATCACTATTTGTCTCTTTCATTCCCGCACGAATATATTGCTATCGCGTTTACACAGGTACGCGATATTCGTGCGCAAGTGAAAGAAACAAGTAGATATTATATAGGTAGGCAACTCAATATATTAGTATAATAGTAAAGTATCAGGTCAAGTCAGGGGACTTGACCTGACAGACTATAATAAAAATATTTAGGTACTCAACGGATACTCCAATCCATGTTGCTGTCTTTGTCGGACATATTCATATAGTATTCAATTTGACCGTCACAAAATTACCTATAATTACGTACTATATGCCTGTTGCAGATAGATAGCAATACATATTATGATATGTATTGTTCAATATGTCCTCAGAACATAATTATGTAATTTTTTTGATAAATATCTACCTAAATAATTTAGATTTTATATCATCAACAAACATTTGGGTTGTATAACTTGTGAATTAACAACCGTGGGTGGATTGTAATTAACAACATAAAAAAATATGTTTATTGTTTTAAAACTATTGCCACTGAGAACTGTTCTAATTAACTTTCATTTAATTTAAACAGTTGTCTGTAAACAGAGCAAACAACAGATTCACAAATAAACACAGCTACGATAAAAATTATGATTAAATTTACAAAGGCCACTCACAAAGAGCTCTTTTGGAGCGCTAAAAACGTTAAATTGGTGAAATTTAATTTTGCGAGGATATGGAATAAATTAACTTAGCTTCGGATAAAATCTTATTTCGGCCAAAGTTTTTACAGTGCAGCTAATAGTTTTTAGGTGATTTTCCTCCTTCAGTGCGCAATGCATCACAGTCCTGTCCTTACTTAGCGTAATAATCACTGCTAGCTGGTGTATGTTTCTTACGTCGGTCCTTCTCGCTAGTAGCAAGCTACATAATATGACCTTAAAAATATTAAAGCCAACAAATCTTACATAATATAATTATGGTCGAAAGTTTCAATAATTTCTCTAAACTTAGTTGCTTGATTACTTTAAACATCTTACTATATCATAAATAAGAAATGTTTCCACTAGCTTGAAAATTTCGTTACAACTAGCCCCAATCCGATTTTTTTTTCAATTGTTATTTATAAAAAAGTGATCGGCTTGGGTTATATTATCTTATAGATTGTCTCCCTTACTAATACACAATGTCCCTTACTAATTTACACAATGGATAAGCTATACAATGTTTTGTCCTTGTCTGATACGTTGGAAAATTAGCTTGGCAAAAAATTGTATAGCATAACCATCGTGTAAATATTTTTATTAGTAAGTTCGTTAATAAAGATTAAATTCAAAATCAAAACCGGCTGAGATCTTAAGCTGTTCTCTACTATTTACTACTAACCCCCGTTACAACAAGTCCCTTTCTCTCCTACCTATTATTTACAACAAAAATTAAGCGCTCGGCAAATAAAAAGCGAGAGTTTGCAATGCGCGGGATTGGATTATGACAGTTTTATGATCGTTTTGATTTGTATCTGCGAAATAAAAAAGTAAGTTGTGTATAAATTATACGAGCTGATTGTTATAGAATATGCTATGTTCTATCTAGTTCCGGAACACCGGTTCCGGAATGATGCCTACCACCGGGTAGGCATCATGTAGACCGACGTTCAGAAAGTGTATAAAAATACCTAAAAAAAAAACGTTGATACTATGTGAATAAATTATGGGTAAAAGGTTGTCATATTTTAGTAGATAATTATGTTCTTGTATGGCTGACCTATTAATAGTTTATTAAAACAGCAAAACGTTACATATTTTGCAGAAATAAAACAGCAATAAAACGTTATATCAGTTTTTGAACTCTTTGGTAGATCCCTACAATTGTATTAGGTACCTATTAGGGTAGGTATCTTAAATATTATGTGTAGGTACCTACATAAGCGATGTTAGTAATATTAATCGTACTATAATAACATATAATCTAATAATAATGTAACAATGTCGAAAGTCGTGGGACGTAGCGGCCTCCTCGCTCACTTCATACATCCTACTAGTACTACTATTATAAATGTGAAAGTTTGTGAGGATGTATGGATGGATGTTTGTTACTCTTTCACGCAAAAATGACTGAACGGATTTCGATGAAATTTGGTATGGTAGTAGTAGAGAGGCTCTGGATTAAAACAGTCTACTTTTTATCCCGAAAAAGTACAGTATTCCCGTGGGATACCCGATACTATATTTACGCGGGCGGAGCCGCGAGAAAAAGCCAGTGACAAATAGAAATCTTCAAATAGAAAATGAATCAGGTTGTTGGTGGTTCTAGGCTCATATAGAATACTTTTTTCGCTGACGGACGCATTCTCAAAGACTACTCAATGTTAGGAACCCCTCAATTCCAGGCTGTCATTTTATTAGTTAGCTATAATAAAGAAAAGTAGGTAGTAATAGTGATTAAATTAGGTATACCGTTATTACCGCATCAACCTAATGTTTGCGGGGTAAGTAAAACGCGAATGACCTACCTAAACGCGAATTACCTACCTAAACGCGAATGACCTACCTAAACGCGAATTACCTACCTAAACGCGAATGACCTACCTAAACGCGAATTACCTACCTAAACGCGAATGACCTACCTAAACGCGAATGACCTACCTAAACGCGAATGACCTACCTAAACGCGAATTACCTACCTAAACGCGAATGACCTACCTAAACGCGAATTACCTACCTAAACGCGAATGACCTACCTAAACGCGAATGACCTACCTAAACGCGAATGACCTACCTAAACGCGAATTACCTACCTAAACGCGAATGACCTACCTAAACGCGATTACCTACCTAAACGCGAATGACCTACCTAAACGCGAATTACCTACCTAAACGCGAATGACCTACCTAAACGCGAATGACCTACCTAAACGCTAATGACCTACCTAAACGCGAATGACCTACCTAAACGCGAATGACCTGCCTAAACGCGAATGACCTACCTAAACGCGAATTACCTACCTAAACGCGAATGACCTACCTAAAATTTGAAATTCTATCAAAATGTACGCGAAGTCGATTTTTTGATAAAAAGCAATTGGGAATCGTTTTCCTGTCTTCCGATAAGCAATAACGATAAACCATTATATATTCTGTAATAAAAAATGATAAGTATAACAAGCCAAACGGTATCGGGGGCAAACGGCCGAGTTCCTGTTAAAATTAAACAAACCCCTCGATGTGTGTCAATAAAGGGGCACGATCGTTAGGGATTCGATTGATTGCCGATGACAATTACTGTAGCGATGACATGACGCGCCTCAATGGCATGATGCGCAGCGATGACATGATGCGTAGCGACGACGCGTCGCGCTGTAGCGATGACACCGCGATAAGCCTCGGCCTACAGTCGTTCGCATTTAATATTTATGCAACCAATGTTTTGATGGAGCTTGTAAATTAAATATTTGTCATGTTTTGAGAGTTAAATTTCATGGTTACGACACGACACGATTTTGGATATAACGCCATCTGTCGGAAGCTACTTATGTATACTTCTTACATAAAACTTTACTTTATAAAGTACGGCTCAATATACAGATGGCGCTGGGTGTACAAATTTTAACTTTTCTATTCTTTTTTTAATATTCTTTTTTTAAGTGATGTGCTTTAGGCACGATGAGAGTATTTTTGTATTTTTAATTTCACTTATATATTCTGCCCTGGGGGCCTATCAGGAATATTTGACAGCGGCGTAAACGTAACATTGTATGGTATGATTTTCATAAAATTCTTATTCGATATAGGTATTATATAGTTTAAAATTGTTAAATGTATATCCGTTGTCTGATTGCCATAACATAAGCCTTAACTTAGCATGATATAAGATTGACGTGATGTTACTCGTTTGACGTTATTCTATTGTATATATTATTATGTATATTGAATAAAGAATTTCAATTTAATATCGTTACGTTTACGCCGCTGTCAAATGTTCCTGCTAGGCCCACGTTTTTTACATTTTATACCTATGTAGTAGATCTCTTGTGATCTTGTACTTTCAAAAACATGATAGATTCGCAAAGCTAAAAAAAACTCGCAGTATTTATATACTTAAAGAGAATGTGAAAGCTGATGACTGATAACAAAGCTCGGTATAACACGCGGGTGTAATCAACTTGTTCGCTCAATTTCTTTATTCTGGCCATAAATATTGTGCTGAAACACTTTAATACATTTATTGTCGTTGTACGACTTTTCAACTACGAGCAAGTTATTTTATTCAAAGAGTACTGAGTATTTTACGGTAGGTTTTAGCACAGATTTTAACTATAAAACTACAAAATATGTAGACATAAATATTGTGAAAAATTATAATATGAAGCTAACATCAGAGCGGTTGTTTTAAGGGTTCGTACCCAAAGAGTAGATAATGATTTATTTTCTAAAACATTAAAATATATCCCTTTGAAATATCCCACGAGTTACGATATAATCCATAATGTCCACCTGCTTCATAAGTACGTCCACAAAGCGTAATATAAGTCATTTATTCCACCTTGTAACTAGTCGCCTCCTGCTAAAACTTTCATCGATACATTTACAAATGACAGCACATGCCTAGTTTGTCATAGCTATACCGCATTACTTAGGTATTACTAAAGTATATTATGTTCTAGTGTGCCAAGTTTATGCTGCCTGCGATGCAGCTCATAAACTAAAACTTTGGGTAGGTAAACTTGTGTTTAGTAGGCAATTACAAATTAACCTGATCTATTACACAATTTAAACCACTGAATGGAATGCGCTGAAATTTTAAACGTCAGATATGATGAGAGTACTGGGTACCAGGTACGCATCCGTTGATAAAGGATTTTCCAAAATCCACCCTATTTTCGGTTAGGAAGTGACGTGCGTAAAAAACCAGTTTGTTGATTCTGATAATTAAATCCGGCAATAATACAGTTACGATCAAGTCCCGATATGCTAGAACTGCAAAATGGTGTACTCTCATAAAACGTCAAACCAACGATAAATTGGTCCAAACTCCAAAAGTCAGTTTATGATATCAAGACGAATAATTTATAATTCAACAAAAGTAAATTGAAAGTTTAAGTTGATTACGAGAATTTGGGTTATGAAACCAGCGATTAATACCTCAGTTAGATTGACGTCCACAATATGCACTCGTAATATTATAATAGTTCGTAACGTATAGGTTTCCGGCTAAATATCACTCAGTAGACGTTTAGCGGCGGTAGTGTAGTAGCCTGTGGCGTAATAATCGTGTTTATGGTGTCGAGGACAGTGTTGGCATTATTGGGGACCACGTTATTTAGGGTCTCTTTTCTTAGTCCTCTCATAAAATATTAGATATGATTAATGGGGCTATAAAATTATATGTATGTATTTGGTCTTAAATAATCATAATGATATAATAAACTATTTTAAAACTTTGTTTTAAACACTTACGGATTGTGTCGCGGTGCACTTTTCTTTTCCCCGACGCTGCGGCTACTTTCCGGCAGTAATAGTGCACCGCGACACAATCCGTAAGTGTTTAAAGCAATTAATAATATTCGCTCTAACGCAAGAAATCAATATTTTAAAGTTGTTAGGGCAGGGTTACAGCACGTTACAGTGTAGATTTTGAGCCCGGGTGATGACTTGAAAAAAATATCATCCTCGTCTTCCGTATGTCCGCACGTCCTACGATACACCAATAATTGTTCAGTGTATTCATATCATGTAGGTATATTTGCGAAATACTTCAGCATTTTAAACAATCTGTGTCCTTTAAAAGGCCGTTGTTTAGTGAGTAGTGACGTTTCAATAGCATTATTAATTATTCTGTCTAACTGATGTTGGACATTCCGATTTGTGGTCGGTTGTGGTGAACCGAATTAACTACACTAGGATAAACTGATAGACCCCTTACTAACTTTGCATATTCATTTACAATCATGTTAATTGCTACAATCCTCGGCATTTGTATAATATCGATATTCATATTTCTAAAGCGATTGTAATAAGCTATAAATAAATTCTTAGAATATCTCCAAGCGTACTCAAGAGATTTCTTTGCAGCCCGAGTAATATCTAATTCTTTGTTACATATCTTAGTAAACGTAAACAGAATACTCTAGACGTTATTCATACACATTCATACATTAATAAGGTACAAGAAACAATAAAGAAGGATGAAAGGTTATAAAACAATGAAGCTCAGGCTCGGTTGCTCTCTTCATTAGATTAAAGCTATGTACGCACTTGGAGGCCGCAGAAGTGATGCGATGCTTTAGGTTATGACGTCACTGTTGGCCAATTTTTGTTATCATTTGCGTGGCGTAGTTTCCTCTGGCGTAATTAATTATCATAAACATTCGCTACTGACATTTCACCGAAATGTAAAATATAATTTCCGGAAATAAAGAAACACCGGTGTTTTCTTAATGTTTGGAGGACTGTTATTGTTGTCGCCGTGCTGTCATCTCTTAGTCTACTTAGAAACTTCACGAGACCACGTCGTTTTCCTATATAATGTCCTTACAAGTCACCCGAAATCAAATAAGGATGTTCTCGTGCTATATCACATATTGTTTCATGCAAAAAATAATTTTATTCGTTTGACGTCATACCAACCCTCTCTAATGTCGCCTGGTTTGTACACTCCTTAACTTGACAAAAGCAGGTCGAGTCGCCGCTTAATTATTACGTCTGAACACAAATCATCAGGACTGAGCCTTTAATAACACCGCAGATTCCGGATCGCCGGACTATTTTTAATACTTACTTCTTTTAATTAGAAAAGTAATCGTCTTTCATTTTAAGTTATTTGTCAGAGGGATACACTTTCTATCGTATCTTTGTTTTGTATTATTTACTGGCTTCTTTGAAATCTTAAGGCATTTCCTACGTAGGAAATTGTCTTTTATACAGTTGGATAGGTTTCATACCTCTGTGTATATTTATGTTAATAGAGTTTGCGGTTAAAGAGGTAGGTAGCGTACATTTAAGTTCTTGATGGACTATTGTGATTTCTTAATGTGTAGGTGTTTGAGGTACAATGCACAACATAATGAATACGTGTACGCTATTGTGTTTGACCTTATTCACTTAATTTTTCACATGCGCTGCTTATATTTAAAATTCCTTTACACGTTTATTGTTATTATTTTTGAACAAAATATTTTAACTAATGCGAACTTGGTCTTTGTTTCAGGATGTGAATATCATCGCCGATACATCAATGACGGTAAATTTTGCATGACCACGGCAGACAATGCGGTCTCAAACTGCTAAACCCTTGACTAAAAAGGGTGCTTTAGGAAAAACAACTTTCAAAACAAGCACCGCAGCAAAACAGACGAAAAAGAAAGTATCGCCAAAAAGATTAAAAACGATACAAAAATCTGTTACAAAATCTCCAAAGAGAAATGTTGGTGCTAGTGAAACTGCAAAGGTTGGTAAAGAAGGAGAACAAGTCAACCAAGATAAACCTGGTACATCGACAGATACCAATAAACCTGAATGTTCTAAGACCAATGTATCAAGAGAAAATTCTCCTTCAAAGAAAGCAAAAAAAGAAGTCATTGAGAAAAAAGATAAGGCTAAAGTGGCATGTAAAAAAATTGTATCTAAGAAATCTGTTAAAACTACTAAATCTAATTTAAATTTGAAATTAAAAATTGAGGAGGATGATGATACAAAGTACAAAATAAATTTAGATTTACCCAAAAAAGATACAGCAAAATTAAGAGCAAAATCTAATGTAAAGAAAGGAAGTGCAGTAAATGTAAAGAAAAAGGACAATGAAGTAATTAAACAGACGAACCAAACTGAAGATGACAAAAATAAAGAAAAAATGTCATTTAGTAGCAAAACTGAAAATAAAATTGACAAGCCTGAGACAGTCGAAGATAAGGTCAATGAAAATGAGGAATCAAAGCTAACTATTACGGTTGAAAACAAAGATAATTCAGTGACACCAACTAAAGCTACAAGTGTTACTTCAAATAGTTCACCAGAGACACCGAAAGCGGAACTTGGAAGACCACCAAAGTTTTTTATTTCTAGTCGGTCTCCCAGGACGGTCGATATCGACGTCAAGTGTTGTAAGAATTCAAAAGGCAATTTAAGTGTTTCAGAGAGATTTTTATCCATGAAATGTGAAACTAAAAATGACGAGAACGGTGCAAAAAATGTTACAAATAATCTCATATCACAGGGGCCTGAAATCGATGTTTATACTTTTACCGAAAAAGTAGATTCCCCGAAAAGTATTTTATCAGATTTTCGATCACCAGTAAACAAAAATATAGGTAGAGTACGACCGATAGCCAGAGTCAAAGGGACTGTAATCAATAAGAAATCTGATCCCGAAAGAAAAAAATACTCTCCACACAGACCTATAGAAGAAGTAGTTAAACAACTTAAAGCAAATAAAAGGTCTGAAGATCTTATCGATGGCAGTGACAGCTTTGATACAAAAAGTCTAGGACTAGGTGCGCTATCGATTGAAAAAGAGTTTGATGAAAGTCCTAAACCAATAGTAAGTAAATCATATAAGATGGTAGCTCGTAAATCTAGTATTACCGGGAAACCATTTAGTCCTATTCATTTTCCTGATCAGGACGATCCTGCTGAAAAATCTGAAACAAAAGTTTCACCAAAAGGAAACAATTCTAAGAAAAACGTTTCGAAATCAAAATCACGACCTAAAAATACTAGTTTATCTGATGATGAAATCGATGATTCAACTTTTTCTTTAAATAAATCTCGACGATTTACTTCTTCAGATGAAAGTCTGAGTGAATCCAATGATGATAATGATAGTAAAGAATCTTCTGGTTCAGACAACCCTAAGAATAAGAAAACAAAAAATAAAAAGTATAAGAGAATCACCGATTCAGCGAAGAAAAAGACGTCAAAAGAATTAAAAGAACTCTCAAAAGATTCATTGATTGACATAAAAGATGCTACAACACTACTCGGTAGCGAAAAACCAAGTAAGAGGCGGCTTAAACTTTTATCTATGTGGTCAGGTCCTAAAAGACATAGGATGGCATCTTTAAACGCTATAGCCAAAGTACATTGTCTTTACGAAAACGAAAGCAGAAGCCATATGGAATTAGGTCTAATGAAAACGGTTGATAACCGACAAGTGATGCCATCGACATCAAAGCAAAGCAGTGTCAAAAAGAAAGATACAAAGCAGAAAGAAATTGAGAAACAGGACAGTACATCAGAATCGGAATATGAGAGCAAAAAGGACAAAGAAAAAGATAGTTCAGAGAGTTCTGACGACAGTAATCCTCCCCAAAGAACGTTACGAGGCGTGCCAGGAATACGAAGCGCAGGAAAATATTGGGATCCAAAGTCTTCGACATCCTCTAGCGATGATAGCGAGTTAGAATCAAAACCCAGAATTTCTAACGTAGAGAAAAAGAAATCTGCGAAGTCTACATCAACTAAATCTGAAATTGAGAAACCTTCGAAAATGAAGAAAACCGCCGGCGTTCCTGTTAAGAAAAAACGTAGCAGGAACGAGGTGGTGATGGATTTGAAGGATATGGTGGTCCAGAAGCGTATGGCGAGTCTGAATGCCACTGCAATTTTAGCTGCTAGCTACGAAAAGCGCTCTCCTAAATCTAGCAAAGACGGCAGCACTTCTGATTCATGTAGCGACGAGTCGTACGTTCAGAAGCCAAAAAACGGCGTGAGCTCCGGCGTAAAGTCGGAAATAAAAAACGAAGAGCCAAAAAAGGAGCCAGAGGAGCCGACCATATCCGATACGAAGAAGAAGGTGGAAGTGATCGTTAACCAGGACACTGACGTGACGATCACAGGGGTGTATTCCACTCACCATCACGAGGGGTTTTGTACCGTCTCCGGAATGCAGTACCGCATCTCCTCTACTAGTCACACTCAGACTACAGCAACTGCTAACTGTGAGAAAGTGAGTATTGCCACAGATACATTAGTAGTAGGTAACAAAGTCATAATATATATGGTAAATATTATATTATTTAGGAAATATAAACTTTTAATTGAATATCAATAGGTTATTTATTTGAAATAACCTATTGATATTAAATAAATTATTTGTTATAAGTTTTTATGAAATTTCAATTGATTATTCTTTATCTTATCATCTTATCTTAGTTGGAATAAAATGCTATCAAAAACACTTATTCCTAGTATTAGGGTTCCGTACCCAAAGGGTAAAAACGGGACCCTATTACAAAGACTTCGCTGTCCATCCGTCTGTCACCAGGCTGTATCGGTATAAATTATATATATTTTATGTATACAGTTGAAATTTTCACAGATGATGTATTTCTGTTGCCGCTTTATCAACAAATTGCTAAAACGGAATAAAATAAATAATATTTGAGTGTGGCGCTCCCATACAACAAACGTATTTTGCCGTTTTTTTTCGCACTTGGCTGGTTTATTGTTATATTCAATTTCCATTCTAAGAAAACGTTCATTCCAGGAGGGCTGCTCGCGAGACGATAATCGGTACACTCCCTTATCGGCGTTATCTTCGATGAAGCCGCCAGCGGACCATCCCCATCCAGGTAAATATTGAATGACAGTATCGTTTGGATTCATATTCAGTTGGCCGCAAGCCAAGTATGCCCGTAATGCAGTCTCATACTGCGGTCTGAATAGCTATTGTATTTTTTATAACATGAATTTTAAAGTACGGTATAGTTAGGCATCGTTAACTTCACATAAATGCGAGCGCAAAAACGTCGTGTACATACATACTACTTATAAAATACATCAGCGTCAGTTTGTATGTTAAGAATAACTTAAAATTTAATATATTAAAAAGGTTAAAATATTAACAATATTATCATCACTCAAAGCTGAAATAAATGAACCTCAAAGTAAAAACTTGTTTAAATACATTAAAAAATCTGTATATAAGTCGACTTATCTTCATTAAAAATCGGTGGCACAGGAATCTCAGACTTATTGGCTTAAATTGCATTCGAACTCTTTTAAACCGACCAAAGTTTGTTAAAATTAGAATAGTTGGAGAATATTTAACGATCTCTTAAGCGATGAAAGTACATGCTTTATGGACGTAATAAATAACTTTTTTATAGCTTTAATATGGGATTTTTTTAATGAAAATAATTATGTATATAGAAAAATCTTAATCAAATCAAATCAAATCAAATCAAAAACATTTATACACATAGGTCACACAGTAACTTAATTGATTTATAGTACCATCTGTTGTTTGTGGTTTTGTCCATGTGCTAAAAATAAAGATTTTAATTTAGAGTTTCGACATTTGAACTGGTGTACAATAGATATTATCTATTATTAATCGTATATTGTAACTAGTTGTTCGCAACAACATTCACGAGTGTGGAACGAAAATATTTGTAGCGTGATGATATACGTAACAAAGCTTAAGCCTAGCCTTAGCCTCGATAAATAGACAAACCAACACGTAAATAATTTTTCAAATCCTGCTAGTAACTCCTGAGATTAGTGCGTTCAAACAATCAGACAACTCTTGTTCTCTGTACTTTGTAATATTAGTAGAGCGCTCCGGCCTAGTGGGTAGACCGTTTGATTCACACTCGAGAGAGTGCAGGTTCGATTCCCAGGTTCTCATTCCCATACAAATCCCTACATACTATACATGCTAGGGCGTCCCTGTGAAGGGGAACTAGCCTTCGACAATGCACTACATTAACACAAATTTTTGCACTAATTTTTGACAATGGTGTCAATGTCAAAAATATAAAGATAAAAATAGTAAAAATTAAAATTAAACGCTAGTTTTTACAAAGAAAATTAAAATAAGTGGCATATAGTGTTTTCTACAAAAAATAACTCGTGTAAATTGGAAAAAACTGTAAGTAGAAGAACACTAACAAATACTAGGACAAAAGAACAAATTTATTTGTCATGAAAGCAGTATTACTTAAAAACTCAGAAGGAGGTTATTGTAGCAGTAAACTGGACCATAAATTAATCAATATTACACCTTGCTCATACATATCTACTGATAGAAGTATCGAACATTCCTTTTCAATATTTGACATATACACCGTTGGAAAAGTAAAATTTAAAATAATTTTAAAAGAAAAACGACATAAAACATTCGAAGACATCGTGCGCAAGCGCAACAACAATCACTTAAAACAACAATACTCAAATGACAAGTGACATTTCATCAGTCATAGACAACATACACATATACTTTTTTAATTATTATTGAAAGTCTCACGGCTTGCATCTCTTCTAATAAAAATTATAGTCAACTACATTGCAATATAAGGATGAATAACATAACACTCAGACGTAAATTACGAAAAGCAAAATCGGATTGCGATGTTAGTAAGAAATCAGATGATACAATTTAATCGTCCTCGACAATTATTGATATATCAACAAATAGTTTACCAATTACAAACAATAACATCGACCTAGACAATTCACTACTCGTTGAATTTAAAATACAAATACAAGAATTAAAAGACGAACACGATATCAGGAAATATACAATTTAAATTCGGAAATTATTACACTAAATAAAACATTATTGGAAAAAGACAAAAAGTAGTAGTAAGTAAGATAAATAGATTAATGAAGGTTGTAGGAGAACAAAAATAATACACACCGGCAAAGGTGTGTATTATTTTTGTTCTTTTCGTTTTTTTCGTCATTCGTTTCATACTTCATCAAAATATAGCCCGTATATTAAACAAATCTAGCATATTTCAAATAGCATTAGAAAGACTAGAGAAAGAAGAGAACATAAATATTAGTACTATATGTTTAACAGAAACTTTTATTAAAAGGGGTTCAGAACTAAATTTAAAAATAAAAAACTTTAGTATAGCGTCACAATTTACCAGTATCAATAAAAAGAGGGGGGTGTTTGCATATTAGTAAGTAATTAATTAATTTTTTTACCATTACATAACTTACAAAAGGAAATTGCACCAGTAGAACATCATTTTGAATACTGTGCTGTAAAAAGCACATCATTACAACTAACAATTATATGTATCTATAGGACACCGCAATCTGATATTAATGTCTTCTTTTCTAAGTTAGAACAATTATTGATTAAATTAAAAATTAATCCTAACAAAAAAATAATACTGTGTGGGGATTGGAATATTAACATTATTGATTCTAATAAAATAACCCAACAACTTACAACATTGCTAACTAATTTCAATTTAAATAATCATATTATGAAACCCACAAGAAGAAAATCATGTATAGATTTAATAATAAGTAACTTAAAAAATACAACTTCTAAGATCAATTTTTTAGGCTTGTCTGATCAAGAGACAGGACAAACATTAACACTTAAAACTGCACAACAAGAAAATTATGAAACTATAAAAAACAACAATTCTATTTCATAAAAAAACGTGATTACTCTAAAGACAACATGAAAAAATTTTGTGTGTCTGTATGTGCTATCTTTTAGTGAAGTATTTTTACAAAGTGACACTAATATATAATTTAACATATTTCCCGATAGTCTATCTCTATTTTATAAATTGTATTTCCCTCATATTATGGTCGAAGTAATACTTAAGAAGAAGAACAACAAATGGATACCAAAAGGTTTAAAAAAATCGTGCATATAAAAGGAAACTCGATTTCGATTAAATACATAAAGTATTTAATCGAAAGAGCAAATAAAAAAGATAACCAAAAACAATATGTTAAATACTCTAAAATATTTAAAAATGTATAGCTACATCAGGATCACATGGTAACACCAGGGTAAAATAAAGCAAAAAACAAATCTAGGGCAGTATGGCAAGTCATATATTCATTTGTAAAAGACCCGCAAATAAAAGATGACATTACATAAATTAAAATAAATAATTCAATATATTATATTATATGACATATATGACATACCTAACAAATTTAATGAATATTTTATATCAATTAATAAAAATAACAATAATATAATTCAATCTAATCAAATTACGTGTTATAACAAAATTAATAATAATATTAATACTTTGTTCTTGACGCCTGTTACAACAAAAGAAATAATTGTAACGATAAAATCTCTTAATAACACAAATTCGATTGGGTTTTATGACATTAAGACAGATATTTTAAAAACAATTGCAAATGTAATAAGTTATTTTATAATAATTAAGCCACATAATAAACCTATCGTTTACTGAAGGTAGCTTTCCAAATAGGTTAAAAAATGCTATTGTAAAACCTTTACACAAAAAAGGTGATAAAAATGACATCAATAATTATCGACCAGTAAGCTTAATATCCAATATTTCTAAAGTCTTTGAAAAAATAATGCATTCTAGAATACACATCTTCATATCAACTCAAAATTTGCTAAAACCATGACAGTACGGATTAAAAAAAACTCAAGTACAAGCTTAGCATGCTTTTCTCTAAGCAAAACTATTGCAGAAAACTGAACATAGGTCACAAAGTAATAGGATTTTTTCTTGACATGACTAAGGCCTTTGATTTGGTATGTTTCAATACATTGTTATAAAAACTAGAAAGGTATGGAATTAGAGGCAAGGCATTAGAATTGACAGCTAGTTATCTCAAAGATCGGAAACAAACAGTAGAAGTCACAAACACACAACTAAGAAATAAAAAAATAATAAAAGCTAAATATAGGAATAATAATCCATATGGTATCCCGCAAGGTAGTAATTTAGGACCTTTACTATTTCTGTTTTAAGTTAATATAAACTATTAATATTCATGGTTATATTATTAATATAACCATGAATGTATTATGTATGCGGATGATATAACAATAATAAAATGACGCATAAAAATAATAACATTAATCGAAAACGTTAAAAATTGTATGAAAAAAATAAATGATTGGTTGGAAGCTAAAAGAAGTCTATAGATATAAAGAAAGAAGTCCATTACTAAACACAAATAAAACTATGCTAATGAATTTTAGGAACAAAAAAACTGAAGAAATTAATAATAACATTACGCATCAAGGGAACAAAATTAATGTAGTTGAAAATACAAACTTCTTAGGAGTTATGATATTTCCAGGAACACGTGTTCATGGAAATATCATATAGAACAAATAAGTAATAAACTAGATAGATTTACATATGTGCTGAGAACACTATATTATAATGCTAATGACAAATCAGCTTTAATTGCCTATCATGGATGTGTGGCATCTGTACTAAGATACGGCATAATTGTCTGGGGCAATTCTGTAAATGCAAATTTTTATCAACCAAAGGCTTGTATACGAACAATTTGTGGTGCTTGGAGGTTAGCTAGCTGCAAACCACTGTTTCAGAAATACAATATCCTATCACTACCATGTCTTTACATATTTGAAATGTTAAAATTTGTTAAAAAGTCATAATAATGAGTCATTTCAGACCAATATTTTAAGTCAAAGGCAAATAAAAAAAAAACAAATTAAATGTCCTCATACGAACAAATAATGTCTACTCTAATTGGCATACTGTATGTCAATAAATTACCTGAAGAATACAAAAATAAAAATTATACAATGTTTATTAAAATGACATTTAAATTATTACTCAAAAAATGTTACTATAAAATTAATGAGTATTTTAATGATAAACAAATAAATTAGGGTAATCGAATTGTTAACCTGATAAAAATTTACATACTACAAATAGGCAACTAAGTATGTTATAAAAATTACAAAAATATGTAAATGTTGACTTGACTCTATTATAATGATTAATATTATTAACAATTGACATTAAGTTGAATACATTGACATGATTTGATTTTAACTTCATAATAATGACAAATTGAAATATCAATAAAAATAATTAAATTTAAACAATAATAATAATCATTTAAAAAAAGAAAACAAAAAAAAAACTATCTAATGTATGACTGATATTATGTCCTTATGATTTAAGTTTTTGACAGTTTTTTAAGATGCAGTGGTTGTAAGAATCAATTGTCTTTAAACGAAAATTTGCACGCCACTTAAAAGGCAAAACAAGAAGGATCTAATGTACCTAAACTGTAACACCATATTGTACCTTATTTATGCAAATAAATGATTTCTATTTCTATTATTTCAAGAGTGGTTATATCGCTCGGAGAGTGCTGTATAAATCATTCATAACGGATGAAAAGGCCAAGTTTATAATATTAGTACGTGCGGTTAAATCGCCTCGTTGTCAGCGCTCCTGAAGTTATAGGTAAAACGTTTAATATAATCTTTAAACTATATGTATATGTAGATTTCACCTGAATTCCAAATTGGATGGAAGTTTTATATCGCGTGTAATCTCGACTGAAAGTTTCAACAGTATGAAACACATTCTTTGCTCAAAGTCCGGCATGCTGCCAACACACCGTTAAGAGCGTCATTTGTCTCCCGCTTAGCTAAACTTGCTAGTTGACAGATATTAATGAAATTTTAAAAGTATACCATAATATTTATATAAGATTCATCTAAGTTTGATGGCCTATGTGGCTAAGGGCCACTTGCGAAAATCTGGGTTAAAGTTAATCCTGGGTTAAAATATCATACCGTCTCTTTCATAAACACGAAGAACGAGAGAGATAACATGATATATAAAACAGGGTTAACTTTAACCCAGATCAGCGCAAGTGAGCATAGTGGTTAGCGCGTCGGCGCTCAAGCTGGAGGTTGCGGGTTCAAATCCTGTCGAAGGAACAAAGTTTTCAATGTTCCTTGGTCATCGATGTATATTAAAAATCTTTAATAAATATGATACAAATCAAAATATGTGCAGCTGTATAGTATAAAATTATTAAATATACTTCCCATTGTCTTGTACCCGTAACACAACTTCTTCGGAAACTTAGCAAGGGGCCAGATTGACGTGGTATGATTTATGAAGCGTCTATAGATATTATCTATTAGTAGCTTTTGCCCGCAGCTTCGCCCGCGTGGGAGTGTTCGTGGAAAAAAACTTCTATAGCAAATATACCTGCAATATAGTAATAGCACTGAGTTAATATAACCTTACTTTATAATCAATTTTCACACGTACTTTTTAATTTTAAGATATCTCCTAGATAAGGATTAGGTAATATTGTATCCGTCTAAATAGCTTCTTAAAATACCACATTATTGCTGATATTTTTTTTAAACTTAGAATGGGTATGGTAACCTATCCTTAAAATATAGACATATATGCCATCGCGGAGTTTTTGTAGACCTATAAAAGAGAAACAATCCCACCATACGTTGTTTTGTTATTTATCTCCAACGGGTTAGGCTAGGCAGCGTTTTCGATAAAAGTTCCCAGACGGCTTGATTTTTTTCGACAACTGCATAAATCAAACAATTTCCATTAAACCTTTGCAAATTAGTATCGACCTAAACCTTCCTAAGAAACCACCCTGTCGGTAAATGTAAACGGCATGAAAAACCCTTTTAGTAGTTTTTGAGATTATCGCAAACATACAGACAGACAGACTCGGCGGGGCACTTAAGTATCCTGTGTCCGTCTCCTGGTTCGAAGCTACCTCTCCACCAATTTTCAGCCAAATCAGTTCAGCCGTTCTTGAGTTATAAATAGTGTAACTAACACGACTTTCTTTTATATATTATATAGACAATCGCTGGTAGGTAGGTAAATTAGGAGTTTTCCAAGAAAAATCAAGGTATAAGGTGAGTTTTTCATCAAATGACCAAGAACAAAATATAAAATTTAAATTTCGAACTAATCAGATTTATTTTTCAACAGATGACAATAATATGACGTGTCAAAAAAAAAAAAAGGGTCCCACTCGCAGGCAATCGATTGTTACGATCAAATTGGAAATTAATTCGTAAGGGTAAATTGGTAACAACGAACGCTTTAGTTGTTACGATAATTTATAGTCTGAGATCCCACGCCAGCCTGACTACACTTGTCACTTACACTCTTACTGATATAATTACTATTATCTTACTTCTATATAATAAATATACCTATGCATAGTTCATACCCGCTATTTTCAGCGGTGGGCGCCAAAAGTATGAAAAAATGTACTTGTATATGACAAGTTTAGATAGGCGGGCCTCGGATCTCAGGCTATATTCATCATGCATCTAAACCGATTTACTTGCAACTACGAATCCAGTAAATGTTTAAATTGTAAAGACTAAATCGATCTATCTCTTGTGAGTGGGAGCTTTAAATCAAAAGCACTAAGGAGTATTGATATCGATTTTAATGCAACTTTTTTAACCCCGTTAGTGGACGAATTTCAATAAACTATGATACACATATTCCATCAATTATAATTGCAAGATTGTTTGTGCCAAATGTGAAGTACATTGGAATAATATAATAATACAAAGGAATCACGTTGCCCCTTACAAACTTTTTCCCCCCTTTTCACCCTCTTAGAAGTTGAATTTCGGAAAATCCCTTCTTATCGGGAATATTATCTTCTTATATAGGATTTTATATGTATAGATTATTAAGTTTTAAGTCATTTTAGACTCGTTGAATGGAGGATTGTTTATTTTGAGCAAAAAAGGGCAAACAGTTGTTGACATTTTTATTTTTTGTTGTAAAATTACTATTCAAATCCTTATGTTATTTGTGACATTTTTTGCTGTGCTGTTAAAACAAAATGAATATTCTTTCAAATTGTTATCATTTTCAGCTTAAACGTCTTTGATACAGCTTAGTTCAGTTAGCAAACAAGAACCGGGACAGAATAACGACATCATAAGCCGTTCCGATACTGTCTGCTGGGACACGTTTGATTCTCTCCCTCAGATTGAAAACAACTTTCTCGAACAAAATATGTAGAAGGTAAAGGTTTTCTGTTAAATGCATAGATGTATTATATTAGAAAGAGGGTTAAATGTCTTTCCTAACTGAAATAGTAGAATGTAGACATCTTTGATAAGTAGAAGTTTTTGTTAAGTCATCAACATATAAGCCCCTGTAGCCTGTAGGGTTTCAGTTGTACTGTTGTCTTGGGTATTAAAAATACAAAAGCAGAAGCAGTAAATGCTGTTACATAATATTAAAAGAAGAAGCAGTTTTGCCGGGGAGTTCAATGGGTGACGTTGTGGAATTTGTATTGTTTCATAAATTTGTGTTATTTCGGCTCTTAATGTGTAATATTGGTAGAATATTAACCATTAAATATTCGTTAACGTGCACAAGTGTGGCCAAGTGGTTCAACTTCTAAAAACTTGCTATTTTGTGTTTCCCGCCAAAACTCCCTAGTAACTTTCAGTAAAGCTTCTACCACTTTACTGAATCGACTGACATGACTCATGGACTGTACTGACTATATAAACACACGGCATATTTTGCGGAACACAAAAAAAGGTCCATAATTAAAAAAATATGGTTTTATTTTAAAATCTACTTACTACACTTCTTTTGTTATTTAAAGTTTCATTTGTTTTACTTAAAATGACATCACATTAAGAACAGATTTTGCGAGTAAAGGCTATTTGTGAAAAATGGTACATTTTTGAACTTTTCATGTAACCGGGAAAAGTGAAAATTAATATTAAAATAACAATTAATTATATTAGAAAAATGGTGATTAATATCGCGTATTTCCTCCACGTTCTCTTATTAAAGTTTCTACCCGTCTAGGCATACTGAGAATGATGTTATCGATGGTCTCCTGGGATAGTCTCCGCCATTCCTCAACTACGGCGATTCGAAGTTCACCCACGTTGGCAGGAGCTGGAATTCTGGACTTAACTTTTCTTTTCAGCAAGTCCCAAACGTGCTCTATTGGGTTCATATCCGGTGATCTCGCCGGCCACTCCATAACAGTGATATTCATATCATTAAGATAAGCTTGAGTTACCCGAGCGGTATGCGGCCGAGCATTATCCTGCATAAAAACAAAATCACCGATATATGGGGCAAACGGTACGACATTTTCTTCTAAAACTTCTCTGATATAGCGGTCTGCAGTCAGACTCCCTCTGTCAATCACTACCAAGTCTGTGCGAGCTCCCAAACAAATGCCCGCCCAAACCATTATTGATCCACCACCGTATGCAAGTGTAGTTTCAAAATTTGTCTGAATGTATCGTTCTCCTTTGCGTCTGTATATTCTTTGCAAGCCGTCAATTTGATTTAAGAGAATTCTGCACTCATAACTAAACAATACCTTACTCCATTGGTCCGCGTTCCAAAGTCGATGTTCCTGAGCAAAAGTTAACCTGTTTCTACGATGATTTACCTCGAGCCTTGGAGCCTTGGCAGGCACAAATGAACCCAAACCAGCTTCTTCGAACCTTTTTCGTACCGTACGCTCACTTACGGTTACACCCCGCACTGCTTCTAACTCATGTCGGGCTTGGACGGCCGTCAAACGGGGGTTCCTACGTACACGAAGCCGAATGAAACGATCATCCCTACTCGAAGTGCGTCTTTTTCTGCCTTGTCCTGCTCTTCTCACATAAGTACCGGTCTCCCTGAACCGTTGGATACTGCGATGGATCGTTGAAACTGGTCGACGAAATCTCTGGATATCACTCTGTAGGTTTGACCATTTCTTCGCATTTCGAGTGCCCTGGCAATCTCCGTTGGGGCTAAGTCAGGCATAATTCAGTCCTCAACTCCAAAAAGATACGCGATTAAAAAAAAACTAACAAAAAACAGTATTTCAATGAAATTTTAAATCAAACTCAGAAGGAAGAAATTCTCGAAGTTCGCTCCAGATAAGGTGTATTTGAATAAAATTAAAACAATTGCATAAAATGTGATGTTCAGTTGTTTTCTTAATTTGAAAATATTTCTTTTTAAATTAAATGACGTATAAACCAGCCAGCAACCTTATATGATACTGATATCAAAACTTTTTTTTTATTATCCGCAAAATATGCCGGTGTGTGTTTTGGACTTTGACCAGACTTTAGACTTGACGATATAGGAATACGGTGTTGAAAATTGAAACGAAAGTTCTATTTGCCGCCATTTTAACTTGTCACTGGCAAATGGTTATAAGCCGATGCCATATATAAATGTATAAAAAAAGAAGAAGCAGTAAATGCTGTTGTATTGCACATTATTGTAGTAGGAGTTAACGAATTAATTATATTGTGTATTACCTAATATGTTTACCCCCGACGAAACCCAAACGGATGAACCGATATTGATCTAGATGGAGAGTGTTCTTAGCTATAATTCATTATCATCAGCTCGCTCACTGCTCGACGATTCGGGTGTTACGATATTTTTAATTTTGTTTATAGTTTGTTTAAGCTCTACATACACAACTAACTGACCCGTGCCCACTTCGTTGGGCGGTAAACATCTTTATTTGTGATGAAATTATGATTGTGGTTCGGTTAATACTGAGCGCTATGGTTTATTTTCTGACTGCCAAAAGGAGGGTTATATTTTAACTGCTTATTTATGTGTGTATTTGCATGCCAATTTGGCTATATTGACGGGTTTTCAATGAGTTAAGGAAATCATTAAAATTGAATAAATTATGTTTATTTTAATTGTTCAAAACAAAAGGAAACACAGGGGCGTGCGCTCCATATAGGCAGAAATGCAGTGCTTTACTTGTTATTCACAGATATTTTAATAAAACGTTCGTACGTCTTAGATGACTTTAATTAATAGTAAATAAATTAATTTAAAAAATATAATAACTTAAAAACGCCTAATATTTTATAAATGGCAACTCATCTCATGCCGTTGCGTTCTGCAGGACATATCATCGCATGTACGTATAATTTTCATAATTCGCAAACGCACACACCCATGAATATCGACATGATTATATAGAGCAAACTCCCGCGGCAGGCGATGGCTCTCGGCTATCCGAAAGCTTCCGAAAACCGCCGAACTGGCTTGTCGGAAATTATTCGTTGCCTATAATCCGAGTAAAAATAATAGACGGAAATCTAATAAATCACGTATGCACATTATGCATTTTTGTTTAGTAAGGTTTTATTTGTTTAAATAGAAGAATCGTTTTGTGTTTCGCGGGGGCCATATTGCATATTTCATGTGATAAGCATTGTTTACAATTTAATCGCTCCAGTTTATTTATAGTTTTCTTAAAAGATTTTTCATTTTAACATTTGAAAGTGTGTACATTTAACAGTTTATTACTGAGTTTCTATAATAATGGTACTGATTTGCTTTTACTAGTGCGTTTGTTGATTTTTTTTAAATGTTATTTGATTGTGAGGTTTGCGTTGAAAATGTGTGTTTATTTATAACAATTAAACCAGCAAAAAAATAATGTAACTCGAAAATTTCATATTAAAAGTTATGAAACGTATACACAACCACACTGGCTGTGTGGTTGTGTACACACGATTAAATTATATTGTTTTCCTTGCATATTATTTAGTAATTTACATCGGGATATAGTAATCTCAAGTAACCGGAACCTTGAATATGTGAAAATTGAAGCTGACTGACTGGTTAGTAGTTATAATATTTTAAAATATGCTTATTATTTTACTTATTAGAATTTCTTCCGCCGCGACGATCGATCGCTGTTTTGTCTGCGTCGCCGTAGAAGATGTACATGAATAGTAGTACATCTAAGACTTGCTCTGTTGGCATGGTTTCGACTTAGAGATCCGTCGCTTGGCTGTAGCTATGCTAAAAATCTATAAACGAAAAAGTTAGAGTTAGTTAAAGACCGAGTACTTCGCCGCATACCCAGTGTCATAATCCTGTGCACGCCACTGGTACTGAGTGCATTTGCATGCTCTTTATTTTAATATTTTAATTGGAATTTTCTCAGAAAACTTTTTTTTTTAACACATAGGTATCCTTATTCAAATTAGTAATTACTAATTACTGATGATATTACATGATCGAAGTTCAATTTAACATTTGATTTTTAAAAACTTCTTATAAACATATCGTCATTTATTTCTCGTATTATTTTTGTTTGGTTTGTTATTGGTTTATGTGAGTTATTATATTAGTTATTCGGCGTGTTCTATTTAATATATGTCATTAAATCGAATATCGGTGCGATAAAAATGTATACTGTATTCAAACTGGGTCACGTTTACGAGAGTTCTTTGTGCCAAGGTTAACACATTCTTAGGTCTCGTAGATTACATCATCATCATCGTTCTTTTTAATAGAATATGATTGTAAACGTACAGATGGATCGCCTGATATTAAGCGATTACTGCCGCCCATGGACACATACAAGTGCGTTCTCGGGCTTTTGAACTCCATTTCTTGAGCCTTAGAGTCAAAGTAAGCGTTATATTTTCACGCCGGTTTTCTGTATTTTTTGAGCCAGCCCATTTGTGAAGCATGGCTTTCCCACAGTAAAAACTAATCTTAAAAATACTAGGAAATACTACACAAACCGCAAAACAACAAACAAATCAAGTTTTGAAATTAGAACATTTTCCTCATCGTCCCATTTTCAAAATGGCGTATTACTTAAAAATGACATTTCATTACGCTTTGTAATACATAATTGGAGTCTAAACAGCAAAGCCTATTTGTTATCTGAGAGAAACCAGTCCAGCTTTAGCTAACACAAAGGGACGCCGGGAAAATGAAACGCGGAAAGACTGAAAATTGTTGAGTTAATCACGAAAGCTAAGCTCGAATCGGCTTCTTTCGCCTGGGGCATAATAACTGGTGTATTTTGTTTAAATTTGTTTGTTTGTTTGTATATTAGGCAATATGTACATTGTACATAATAAAAGCTCCCACACCGATTGCGGTGGCGGTAGCTGGTTTCGTGGAAAGCAGCCCGGCTACGCAGGAGTTGTTTTTGCAGTGCCCAAGTGTGTGCGTACTACACAAGAGCATTATCTCTTCCTTTACTCTACATAACCCAGTGGGATGGATTTTACCAACAGGACAGGCGAGAGATCAGGCGTAGACCCCACTTCTTACATGCCTATCCGAGTGCCCATGCGTGATCAGCCTGCATTGTCCTAACCAAACTTGAAAACAAAATTTTTGTTGTTTCAACACGGGAATTGAACCCACAACCTCCAAAGTCTAGGCTTGGCTCTAGAGCCAAGCTATAAATTACTGGATCACAGAGGCGTCATTTACATATTACTTAACACCAGTCTCTAAATTTTGATACTACCATTAACCCTTTCACTGCCGTCTGCCACGTAAAAAACTACGCAGTTTTGGCCGCCATATTGTGTCTGCTAGACATTCATAACACAAAAAAGAGAAGTCGCCGAATAAATAAACGCTAATCAAAATTAAGAGTCCTTCTATTCACAGGTTGTCGCTATCTCTGCTAGCTGAAATGACAAGGACAGCATATGATTTGAGCGCCACTTAATTTAACTATCGTTTCAGTATTCGGCCGTAAGCTTAATAGTTCATAACCATAAAAATAACCTTAAATTTCCGTTAAAGATTCTTGCTTAAGGCGTTCCAGTAATACATATCCAGTCACCGCTGTAAAATTATTTCTGACAATCAAAAACTATAAAATTGCTTTAAATTCCGTGAACGTTAAAGGAAAGTTAAAAATCTTTCCGAGAAAAATTGTGTAAAACCTATACCGTTATTAAGCTTGGAAGTTAACAGATACACGAAACTCGGGAGTGGACGGTAAAAACTAGATCAAAGGGATTTCCACGATGACACTTGAATGTATAACAGAGCTGACAGGATATTGTGCTGAGGACACAAATACCCTTCATACGATCAGTGTTTTGTAAGAATATTTTTATGGATTAGTACTATAATATATTATTTTGAATTCACACGGAAACCACATAATTTAACGGAATAAAATAAATACTGTTCCTTCGGCAGGATTTGAAATCCGACCCCAGGCTTGAGCACCAACGCACTCAACCACTGAGCTGCAGAGGTCGTCAAAATATAAAGTGCAAAGCATACTGAACAGTGTTAACCAAATACATTTATTTATGTGCTAATTTTATTCAAATCTGTTCAGCTGCTTGGTTTTACGTATAAAAGTTCGGACGCACATGCACAATAAAGAGCACATGCTCTTTTATTTACCAATCAAATTATAATTTAAATAAATATAATCATCGTAGTATATAAGTATTTTATAATTGAAGCAAAAACTACACCGTCAAAAAAATTAAATGAAAGAGTATGAAAATTGGCACAGTTAATGTTTACCTATATGGAGGAGTGAACCGCACTAATATTTTTTTATAATAATGCTTAAAATACATTAAATTAATAAAAATAATATTTCACACACCACCTCAGATTACCTAATAACTCACACTACCATACGTTAGTATAATAACAGTAGGTTGTTGGTTTGACACACAATTTTTTTTTATTTAAATATATGGCGTCGTACTATGGAAAATGGTAGAACTAGAGCATATCATAAATGGTTTTTAAAAATATCACAATTTGAATGAAATATTTATTGCATTCGATACTCTAATAACCAAATAATCCTAATCAGACATTTTTTTGTACTAAAACTGCATAAATATTTTTTTTCATAGGTTGAAGTAAGTTGAAGTAGCGGATGGCTCATTCAAATGTTTGCATACACATAATTCAAATTAATATTGTGAAAAAAGTATTTAGCACATGCATGCGGTTTTATACATTTTTAAAAAGGATATTTTATGTTCTTAATAATGAGCTATTAACTTTTTTTAATATGCTTTTTATTTTTGAGTAAGTACTTAAAAATTGACATACCCTATTTTTCACTTTTTTTCGTCGAAGGTTTTCACATTTACCCACGTTATTTGATAGCCTAACTATTCATAAATGAAAAATTAAAAAAAATCAGCTGCGGAAGTTTGCGGCCCTGGAAGTTATGGGAAAAAATGTGATAGAGGTCGGAGTAGATAATTCGGTATCTTTTGCGGTTACTGCTGACATAGTTTACAAAAACAATATTAACCACAATATTTTGATAGCAATAGCTTATCATCTATTTTGCACTCGTCCTGCGTGAGTAATTAGTTAATTTAAAAAAAAAAAAAAAATTAAGTTAATTTAAAAAAAAAGTTATATGCATAACATTGATATTAGTACGTATTTCATATCTAAAAAACCAGTATATAAGGGGAAGCAAATATCTTCAAATTGCACACTTCAGCGTGTATTTCATATTAAGTGACACTTATTTAAATTGGTTATTTCCATTAAAATGTCAACTTTCAACTGTACTAAGGGCGATTTCATCATTCCCTATATCGAGCGTGGCAGAACCTTGGAATCGTTGTCCATAGTTCTACAGCAAACATTAAATGTTTCTGAAAACAACTTGTGTTTTGTAATTGGTGACATTCAAAGACATATTCTGCCTTCTTTCAATAAGCGCTGGGCTCAAGCATCACGGAAAAAGGACAAATTTATTCGGAATAATACAAGCTGGCTGGAGTCAGGATATTCAGTACAGTTTCCGGAGTCTGAAGCACATTCACTGCCATCAACTTCTGGTGAACGAGGAAGGCCGTGCATTGCATATGGAGACTCCTCAGAATCAACAAAGAAAAGGAAAAAACACTCTTTTACTAGAAGAATATGGGTTTGAGCACATTTGTAACGCATTTTTGCAAGGACTGCGGGCCTTAGGTGAGTATGCAGAGGCTCATCTTGTTGAAGAGCTAAGAAACTCTGAGAGCGAAAAGAAAAAAGTTTTCTCGACTATGTGGAAAGAGTCAAACCAAATGAAGATTTTATCTGATACAGAAGCATTGAGTGCTTTTATTGATTTGGATCTAACTAAAGCACAATATATGTACCTAAGAAATTTAACCAACGAAAGAAAGTGTACAATGTTTCCCCCATATTACAAAATACAAGAAATAAAACAAACTTGCTATCCACCATCTTCTACAATCGAAATCACAAATACTTATGCTAAAGTGATTAATATACAAGACTTACTGGACCACACAGTTGCCAGAATTTTAAAAATTGATTCAGTTTTCCAAAAACAACACAGAAATTTAATCCTTTACTGTAAATGGGGATGCGATGGTTCATCTGGCCAAAGTCAATACAAGCAGAAACTGCCAGAAGAATCGGAAACTATTTCAGATGCCAATCTGTTCGTCACTTCATTAGTTCCCATTAGATTAATTGATGACCTCTCAAAAGCCATTATTTGGCAAAATCCAGTACCTTCATCTGTTCGTTATTGTAGACCCATTTCTATTGAATTTTGTAAAGAAACTCCTGAAAAAACTAAGGCAGTTGTAGACGAAATTACCAGACAAATTTAATCTTTACGCCCGTCATTAATAAACAAAGATGGTGTTGCAGTAAATGTGAATCACGAACTTTTTCTAACAATGATTGATGGTAAGGTGGCTCAGGTCCTAACAGAAACTCCATCGGGTTCTACGTGCACGATATGTGGGGCTACTCCTCGACTTATGAATGACCTATTAAAAGTGACTGCTAGACCTGAAAATGAAAGTGCTTATCAATATGGATTATCCACATTGCATGCCTGGATGGCTGGACGCAGCATGGAAATGGTATTACACATTTGCTACAATCTTGACTTTAAGACTTGGTCTGCTACAACAGAAGAAAAAAAGAAATTGAAGAAAGAAAAGAAGGAATTTGTTCAAAAACGTTTCAGGGAAGAGCTAGGATTAATTATCGACAAACCTCGTCAAGTAAGTGGAATAGATAGAAGGTATAGATAGGTACTATACGATTTTATAATTTTATGTATTTTATTATGCTTGTTATAAGTAATTGTTTAAGTTTTCTTAATTTTACTCATATTAGTACTTATTTATAAAAAATAAACATATAACTACCCGTATTACTTTTTTTCTCTTTTTTTTTAACCTAAAATAAATATGTATACATTGAAAAAAAAATACAAAAATTGATTTTTTTTTAAATCTTTGTATATTACTGTATACATGTGCCAAATCTCAATGCAATACGATGAAAAACCTTGAAGTTACAGATTTTTGATCCGATACGGACCCAAATTTTCCACTGTGCGTCGCCATTTGCCAGTGTCAAGCTAAAAAGGCGGGAAATAGAATATTCGTTCCAATTTTCAACACCGTATTCCGAAATCGTCAAGTCTAAAATCAAGTCAAAGTGCAAATAAATAGTCAGTGCAGTCAATGAGTCAAGTCAGTCGATTCAATAAAGTGGTAGAAGCCTTACTGAAAGTTCCTAGGGAGTTTTGGAGAAAACACAAAATAGCACGTTTTTTGAAGTTGTACGTACCACTTGCTCACACTTGTGCACGTTAACGAATATTTAATGGTTAATATTCTACGAATATTACACATTAAGAACAGAAAAAACACCATTTTTTTAATGAAATACAAAAACCACAACGTCACTCATTGAATTCCCGGCAAAATTCCCGACACACAATTTTGTCACAATCTTTCTTTAACATTCCATAGATATCATTTACATTTTTTTATTGCGTATCTAAGAGGCCTTGACAAAAGAACCCTAATAAAGTTTAAAGTTAAAATTGTAATGAATTATAGTCGAATTTTGAGCACTAGGCGCCCATTTGTTTTTATTATTGCGGGTATGAATACCTACATCACAACAATTATGTAGGTATGCTTTCAGTTCACGCCAACGCGACCCTATGTCGTTTTTAAGCCGTTAAAACAATTTAGCCGCCCTAGAACCCGCAATCTTGAGCACAAACGTAATTATTTTCTGAAATATAGGCGGGGAACAATAAAAAACGGCGTTCGCAATTCGCATTATGTTTGCACTCGTTTGGCTCTAAAAGCGATTTCATTAAAGCGAAACCGCATAAGCGTTCTGCCACCTGCTGTTCAGTACGAAGCGACAAATTAGAGGTTAGCTATTCTCTAAAATGAACACTTGTTAATATAATTCTATACACTTGTATTTTTATAGTATTTATTCAACGTAGGTAATCTGTTGATTAAATTATAAAATTACGTTTTATAAAAATTCTAAAAGGTCGACATCCTGTTAGACTTTTTGTCGAATGTCGGGAAGCCCTACATTTTTCCAGTACAAAAAGTAGCCTGTGTGTTAATCCAGAATCTCAATTCTCGTATTTGAAGTAGACTTTCATTTTACTTTGATTGTATTATAAGTGAAGCGACACGTTATCATAAACCTTACGAGAATACCGTTTGGCAGTTTTAGTTTATCGGAATTGGTTGTAATTCAATTTGTAGTAATTCAAATTGTAGTATTGCATATGCGTGTACATTAAAATCTGTTCAGCCGTTGCAGTGTGAAAAGCCAGTGAAATTTACATACGGTCACACATACTTTCAAAATATGTAATTATTAAATCTTTTTCATTAAAATCGGTCCAGTAGTTTCGGAGCCTATTCAATACAAACAAAAAATATTGGTCTATATATTTACGGAATATGAGGCGCCGGCCGCGTCACTGCCGTGGTCGATACCTGGGTGGCTTCCGTTTGAACATAATATGTATACGTGGGGATTTAATTGTGTTTTTATTTTTACTTACTTTTTTTGTCACTTATGTGCTCAATAACTATATTTTTATTTATTTATTATATTTTTTGTAGTTCCGGAGCTGGGCGGGCTGACGCGTCGTGCGGGTTGCTCCAGTGCCTTCTCAGCACCCTCGCCCGCTGCACATCATGACCCAGGTAAGTACTTACCATAGATTATCAATATGTAAGGTAAGGTAAAAAAAACCTTACGAAAAGCATGTCAGGACATGTCTAAGGTGTAGGGGACTGTATTATTCCACAGGGTTTCAACCGCCGGCTCAGATTAGACTCTAAGATAGCAAGGTTACACCGATTTGGGCAGAGCCGGGGCGATAATAAAACACTTATATTGAGGAGAATATTTTTCACAATTTTTGTCTTGCTTACCTGGCTCATGGCAATGCCGTATAGAGAGCCGCGCCCGTACGCCTCTTTCGGGCCGATTTGCCGTCTCGCTTTTGCCTCTCTATACGGCTATTTTCCATAATTTTCCCTATTTTCCATGAGCCAGGTGAAGTAAAACGCATTGTGTGAAACTCTTTATTATCTTTCCCAATTATATAAATCCCTATTTACTAACCATCTTCTTTAATATTAAAGATATTTGTAATCTAAAGTACACCATCTACGAAACGTTATGTATTTTTACCACTATTTGCTTAATAACTACGTATCTATTTATTATATAATCCAAACTGTTATTCTTCACGTTAGGTATTATGTTTATCTACACAATATAAAAGAAATTACGATAAAATTCACTATAGTTTAAAATATATAAGCAAATTAACCTTAAGTTCATAAAACACCATTTAACACGACTTATTGCACACTGATGCTATAGAAATCTATACATATTATATTGTCACTCAATGTTCACTATTATAGTTTATGTACTGTTTTAAATCACTTGTTTATCGTTCACATTTCAACTCACTGATATTATTACGTTACGAGGCCGCTGTCCTTAACATAAGGAGTGTTGCGTAACTATCAACGCGCAATAGGTTTTCTTTCAATTACCTACTTCAAAGTTATTGTCCGATTTACTCAAAATAATTTTCCTAAAGAGATTTTAGAATCTTCTTAAGATTTTCAAAAGCTATAAAGGAATTTTCTAATTAGTTTAATACTAACATTTGATAAGTTCTGATTGTTTGGAGTTGTAATTCCCACGCAGTAACACAAGCAATAGCGTGAAAAGACAAAACACTGTATACCTACTGTCCCCCTTACTAATAAAAAATTACACACTGCGTATACAGGCGTTCTAAGATTTCTTCTACTAATAATCATTTTTTTGACATAAGGCCTGTATAGCAACGTTATAATTTTCATAGTAATTTATCCAACGCTTTAACAAGGCAAGACCCTTGTTTAAAAGTGGTATAGCGTGTGCATAAGGGTAAGATGGCGGATTTTCAATACATCAGCTGATTTTATATTCTTTCGAATCTCGTTAGCGTTCTATTTCTGAGTAACTTATGAGTTGAACTACATAAACATTGATTCTTAGGCTAAGAAAATTATTCTAGCGCCCGGAAGAATACTAATGTTAAATGATCGTGATGATTCATTTTTGTTGTATTTTTTGTAAAAGACAATGAACTAATTTCATCAATATCAATCCTTGATTAGGTACAATTAATTGTTCTTACTAGCATAAGGTAAGGGGAGACAGGGCGAAACTAAGTAGGTATAACGGTTCTTAGTAGTTCAGTGGGATTCAGATGACGGTCTTCAAATAGTAAGTAGTATGGGTACTACCTTATACCTATAATTACCTACCTATTATACAGACTAGAGCTTCCCCTGAAGGAAATGGAGTTATACCTATTGCGACCTATCTATTATACAGGCTAGGGCTATCCCCTGAAGAAGAACCAGCCTTCTATTGTTTCTTGTACATAAGGTTTAATAAAGTCAATTATCTTAAAATCAAAGAATTTTCTGGGCATAATTATTGTGAATTATGATCTACTGCTTATGTTAAGATGTTTAGGCAGAAAAATAACAACCTAACCTCAGGTATAGGTGACCCTCCAGCGCAAACTAGGTACCTATTTAAAGAATTTTTTCCCCCTAGTATGACAATTTTTTTCTGCATAAGTGTCTTTACAGCAGCAGTAGATCATAAGCCCAGAAGGTCCATAATTGCTTTTACTAAAGATTATTATTATAGTAGAACTACGGAATACCAAAAAATGAAATTTATTGAATTTCATTTTTTGAGATTGCATCGACAATCCCTACAATCTTTAAATACAAAGATGCCCCACAAACGCTAGAAGTGTGTCATTATTATGTTTAAAATGCGAGTTGCGATTAATTGATTATAGCGCATACTGTGAACCTTGTAAGCACCATAATCGCAACTTGTAAGTTAAGCACAATTGAAATTATGACACACTTCATTTTGTATTTCCTTCTTCCACTGACATTAATACTTACCCAAACATTTATCCATACAGCTATTAGTGTGTGAGCTTTCTAGCTCTTAGGCCGTGAGGAGGAGGGAGACTTCTCCTCGCGCGCCGGGCCCCTGAAAAGGGCCTTGGGCGGGGAACCAATGCCAGGGGCTAAGCCCCTCTAATTGGGGTGGGAAGACGCGCCCAGTACGAGTACTGGGCGCATGAGTCTCGTTTTTAAGGGAAGACCCCCCGCGGCAGAACGCGGGGGAAACCCATGGGGGGGCACCGCAAATTCCGAGGGAATGACGAGTGCCAATCCAGGCCCGACCAACCGGCGGTCGGCTCCAAACGGCGCGTGGGGGTCCCGACCCGGGGGCCGGGAAACGTGTTTGGGTCCACTCCCTCACGCGCCGCGTTTACCGGACCGCGGAAACAAGCGACCTGGGGAAAGGGGGGGGAAGGTAAGCTTCCGGTTCCCGACTTTTAATGTCGGGGGGGAAGGTGCACCAAGGAGGCGACGGGGTGGCAAGAGGGCTGCCACCCCGACAGGCCCCAGGTGATAGTGTGACGGTGTACGCCGGCATCTGGTTTGCCGGCGTAGGGGAGGGGTGTAGGGGGGATACGATCCCGCGATGAGTGGGGCGCTGTTGCGCCAGGGCGCATCAGTGCGCTCGGGTGTGACGCATCATTGCGTCAGGGCTCCTCCTCTTCGGTTCGAAATTCAAATTAATTTCGAACACTTTTTTTTTATTCGGAGTACCTACCACCTCTTAATACGTAGTACGAGGGCGGCACTGAAAATTTCGGGAATCAAGGAAGTGACACAACATTACTATTTAAAAATGTATTTATTGCTTTTTGAAGTATTCTCCGCGAAATTTGACACATTTTTCCATACGATGGAACCAATCATTGAAGCAACCATTCCATTCGGATGTTGGGGTCTCCAAAATGGCCGTTTTGTAGGCGTCCACAGCTTCTTCAGGTGATGAAAATCTCTGACCACGCAATTTATTCTTTATTTTAGGGAAAGTATAGAAATCATTAGGGCTTAGGTCGGGACTGTACGGCGGATGGTCTAATAATTCTATGATTTCTTGCTCTAAAAACTCTTTTGTCCTGTGCGCGGTGTGAGAACTCGCATTGTCGTGATGGAGGATGATGCGGCGGTTGCAGTTCTCTTTACGGAGTTCAGAAACGACCTGTGGCAAACAAATGTTAGCATACCATTCTGCATTAACCGTTCTTTGTCCCTCAAGAGGAATAGTCGCAACATGGCCGGTTTTGGAGACAAACGTGGCCACCATTTTTTTTTGCAACACTCCGTGAACGAACAATTTTTGTTGGCTTTAACTAATTTTCGAACACCCAAACTCGTGACTGGTTTTTTGTTTCGGGTTCGTACGCGTATATCCAGGATTCGTCACCTGATACGATGTTGTATACAGCATTTGAGGATGGGGGGGGGGGGGGGGGGGGCTGCTTGGCTCCGCAGGGTCCTCCGGGGGGGGGGGGGGACGGCATCTCTCGGCAGGCGGTGGCGGTCGGGCGGGCGGGCATGCCATGGCGCTAGGTCGGTCAGCTCGACCAGGCGCGAGGCATCCGCTCGCGCGAACAGCTTCGCGGAGTGCTGGGCCACAAAGGCCTCCACGCTCTCCACCCTGAGGTCCCTCGCTATGGTGGAATTGCGGACGTACCACGGTGCGTCCGCGATGCGGCGCAGCACCCGGTTTTGGGCCCTCTGCAACAACCCTTTCTGGGGTGCGGAGAGCAGGTGGTGCCACGCGGGTGCCGCGTACGTGAGGCGGGACTGTACGTACGTCTTGTAGAGGGCGATGCGCATCCTCAGGGGGATCAGCGGGGACGCGTAGGCCGGACGCAGCTGGGCTACCGCTGAGTTCGCCCTCGCCACCGCCGCAATGCACTGGGCGACCATGGACAGGCGGCTAGCTCTTAGGGTTTGGCCTGTGCGTTGATATATCAGTCAATCAGCTTTGCCTTTTATATATTATCCCTCTTACTAATAAAAATATTTACACAATGGATAAGCAATACAATGTTTTGTCCTTTTCTGTCAAGCGACTTTTCCCACGTATCAGATAAGGACAAAACATTATATTGCTTATCCACTGTTTAAATATTTTTATTAGTAAGGGGTATATAGATATATAAAGTGATACAAAACAACAAAAATATCTTCATCACATTCTGACATCACATTCAAACATTTGCAGTAAATTAAAAACCAATGAAACGCGTTATGTTTTTTTATACATGTTCATTTTTAGCAATTGCTTATTAAAAAATAATGTAGTTGGACACTATACTCCTCAGATGCTCGCAGATACCTAAAAAAATGACGCTATTGCTTGTGTTACTTTCTGTGTTGGAATAAACACCCCAAACAATCAGAATTTATCAGATTTTATTATTGTTCTAATTATAAAATTCCTATTTAGCACATTGAAAATCTCAAGAACTGCATTTAATTATTATTTTTTTAATTTAATTCAAACTACAATTGACGTTTGACGCGATTAGCGTGTCTGTGAAAATCTTGTGACAAATGACAATTTCAATGACATATTTTCAATGACAGTTTGGCAGAGGTGGGTTCAAACATGTTAGTAACTAAACTTTGTAGTTCACTACTAATATTTACAAAATGTACATACTTAACTACTTACTTGAAATTTATTAAAAAAGTGTAAACATCAATTTTGTATGTAATTAAAATTACGAGGTCTATAATAACGTAAATTTTATGTAATGTTTTGTCAAATTATATAATCAACACGCGAACATCAGATACGTGTTATTTGCGTGTTACTCAATTCCTAAACGTTTTTCTTTGAGTCTTCTGTCTACGGCGTGTAGCGTGATATCTTTATTAGTAGACAGCCGTATACACGCTGTACAGGATACCTAAATATCGTCTGTGCAAACCATATAACTGGCTCGCTCTTATAACGTGTGTACTCTTTCACACATCGCTTATGATTGGTTATGCAGAAATAGAAGAAGAAGATTATTTTTAAATTCTAATAGTTTGAAGAATTAATTTCTCCTTTTACAAAATTTTGTTATTTGCAAAATACTGTAATTTTTAGTAAAGAGAACTCTAAATCAATATTTATTATGATGAAACAATGAGTTTGATAAAATAAATTCATGTATATAAGCACTATATAAACATGCTTGAACTCAAAGAATATCGGTGAGTAGGTATTTGTATAAATTTTTTCCTTAACTTCTCGATTTAATGAAAAGAGACTTAAGCATAGATGTTTTATATTAAAAAGAGGTAAGATTACATTTGTTTCAATAAATGAAATATAATAGTAGTAATTTTAATGTGCATGCTAAGTTTTCTCTATTAATAGAAATACTAATATAAGAAATAAGAATCGAATGTTCAATAATACACGCAATATGTTTTAAACAGTCATATTATTGCTTACCTAATATTGGTTATACTTGATATTTTATTTATAAAAATACAGACGTTTTCTTCTATCCGTCAGTAAAAACTCATATTTACTTTATATACTTTATAGTTTAAAAAAGATAGATAATAATATTTATACTTTATTTTTGATACTATTGTACAGTTTTACCACATACTTAATAATCGAATTTTACATTTAGTTGAACCTTTGTTAGTATTTTATCGAAGTGTAAAATGTCAGATTTGACAGCTGTACACGATTTTCAGCTGTTGTATTAGCGTAGAGTTACATTAAATTCTATCTATGTCTTTATTTATAATGCAGTCTTTATGGTGCAGTTTTTTCTGTCGCGACTACATAAAAACGCTCGTGGGAACGTTGCCTAACTTTTTTTTTTAAATGCAATAAAACGATCGAATTATAGTTGTTTTTGTTGTTTTATTTACCTTCTTAACCTAATAATTGGGTCTTAAAATAAAACAATCTATAATAATAACTTACTTATAGTTTTTTTTTTTCATTTTAGGCTGGAATCTTTTGCACTTTTAGACGATAATACGTAAAAAAGCCAAGGTAAACCTTTAAAATTCGAAATTCAAATTAATTTCGAACACTTTTTTTTTATTCGGAGTACCTACCACCTCTTAATACGTAGTACGAGGGCGGCACTGAAAATTTCGGGAATCAAGGAAGTGACACAACATTACTATTTAAAAATGTATTTATTGCTTTTCGAAGTATTCTCCGCGAAATTTGACACATTTTTCCATACGATGGAACCAATCATTGAAGCAACCATTCCATTCGGATGTTGGGGTCTCCAAAATGGCCGTTTTGTAGGCGTCCACAGCTTCTTCAGGTGATGAAAATCTCTGACCACGCAATTTATTCTTTATTTTAGGGAAAGTATAGAAATCATTAGGGCTTAGGTCGGGACTGTACGGCGGATGGTCTAATAATTCTATGATTTCTTGCTCTAAAAACTCTTTTGTCCTGTGCGCGGTGTGAGAACTCGCATTGTCGTGATGGAGGATGATGCGGCGGTTGCAGTTCTCTTTACGGAGTTCAGAAACGACCTGTGGCAAACAAAAGTTAGCATACCATTCTGCATTAACCGTTCTTTGTCCCTCAAGAGGAATAGTCGCAACATGGCCGGTTTTGGAGACAAACGTGGCCACCATTTTTTTTTGCAACACTCCGTGAACGAACAATTTTTGTTGGCTTTAACTAATTTTCGAACACCCAAACTCGTGACTGGTTTTTTGTTTCGGGTTCGTACGCGTATATCCAGGATTCGTCACCTGATACGATGTTGTATACAGCATTTGAGGATGGGGGGGGGGGGGCTGCTTGGCTCCGCAGGGTCCTCCGGGGGGGGGGGGACGGCATCTCTCGGCAGGCGGTGGCGGTCGGGCGGGCGGGCATGCCATGGCGCTAGGTCGGTCAGCTCGACCAGGCGCGAGGCATCCGCTCGCGCGAACAGCTTCGCGGAGTGCTGGGCCACAAAGGCCTCCACGCTCTCCACCCTGAGGTCCCTCGCTATGGTGGAATTGCGGACGTACCACGGTGCGTCCGCGATGCGGCGCAGCACCCGGTTTTGGGCCCTCTGCAACAACCCTTTCTGGGGTGCGGAGAGCAGGTGGTGCCACGCGGGTGCCGCGTACGTGAGGCGGGACTGTACGTACGTCTTGTAGAGGGCGATGCGCATCCTCAGGGGGATCAGCGGGGACGCGTAGGCCGGACGCAGCTGGGCTACCGCTGAGTTCGCCCTCGCCACCGCCGCAATGCACTGGGCGACCATGGACAGGCGGCTAGCTCTTAGGGTTTGGCCTGTGCGTTGATATATCAGTCAATCAGCTTTGCCTTTTATATATTATCCCTCTTACTAATAAAAATATTTACACAATGGATAAGCAATACAATGTTTTGTCCTTTTCTGTCAAGCGACTTTTCCCACGTATCAGATAAGGACAAAACATTATATTGCTTATCCACTGTTTAAATATTTTTATTAGTAAGGGGTATATAGATATATAAAGTGATACAAAACAACAAAAATATCTTCATCACATTCTGACATCACATTCAAACATTTGCAGTAAATTAAAAACCAATGAAACGCGTTATGTTTTTTTATACATGTTCATTTTTAGCAATTGCTTATTAAAAAATAATGTAGTTGGACACTATACTCCTCAGATGCTCGCAGATACCTAAAAAAATGACGCTATTGCTTGTGTTACTTTCTGTGTTGGAATAAACACCCCAAACAATCAGAATTTATCAGATTTTATTATTGTTCTAATTATAAAATTCCTATTTAGCACATTGAAAATCTCAAGAACTGCATTTAATTATTATTTTTTTAATTTAATTCAAACTACAATTGACGTTTGACGCGATTAGCGTGTCTGTGAAAATCTTGTGACAAATGACAATTTCAATGACATATTTTCAATGACAGTTTGGCAGAGGTGGGTTCAAACATGTTAGTAACTAAACTTTGTAGTTCACTACTAATATTTACAAAATGTACATACTTAACTACTTACTTGAAATTTATTAAAAAAGTGTAAACATCAATTTTGTATGTAATTAAAATTACGAGGTCTATAATAACGTAAATTTTATGTAATGTTTTGTCAAATTATATAATCAACACGCGAACATCAGATACGTGTTATTTGCGTGTTACTCAATTCCTAAACGTTTTTCTTTGAGTCTTCTGTCTACGGCGTGTAGCGTGATATCTTTATTAGTAGACAGCCGTATACACGCTGTACAGGATACCTAAATATCGTCTGTGCAAACCATATAACTGGCTCGCTCTTATAACGTGTGTACTCTTTCACACATCGCTTATGATTGGTTATGCAGAAATAGAAGAAGAAGATTATTTTTAAATTCTAATAGTTTGAAGAATTAATTTCTCCTTTTACAAAATTTTGTTATTTGCAAAATACTGTAATTTTTAGTAAAGAGAACTCTAAATCAATATTTATTATGATGAAACAATGAGTTTGATAAAATAAATTCATGTATATAAGCACTATATAAACATGCTTGAACTCAAAGAATATCGGTGAGTAGGTATTTGTATAAATTTTTTCCTTAACTTCTCGATTTAATGAAAAGAGACTTAAGCATAGATGTTTTATATTAAAAAGAGGTAAGATTACATTTGTTTCAATAAATGAAATATAATAGTAGTAATTTTAATGTGCATGCTAAGTTTTCTCTATTAATAGAAATACTAATATAAGAAATAAGAATCGAATGTTCAATAATACACGCAATATGTTTTAAACAGTCATATTATTGCTTACCTAATATTGGTTATACTTGATATTTTATTTATAAAAATACAGACGTTTTCTTCTATCCGTCAGTAAAAACTCATATTTACTTTATATACTTTATAGTTTAAAAAAGATAGATAATAATATTTATACTTTATTTTTGATACTATTGTACAGTTTTACCACATACTTAATAATCGAATTTTACATTTAGTTGAACCTTTGTTAGTATTTTATCGAAGTGTAAAATGTCAGATTTGACAGCTGTACACGATTTTCAGCTGTTGTATTAGCGTAGAGTTACATTAAATTCTATCTATGTCTTTATTTATAATGCAGTCTTTATGGTGCAGTTTTTTCTGTCGCGACTACATAAAAACGCTCGTGGGAACGTTGCCTAACTTTTTTTTTAAATGCAATAAAACGATCGAATTATAGTTGTTTTTGTTGTTTTATTTACCTTCTTAACCTAATAATTGGGTCTTAAAATAAAACAATCTATAATAATAACTTACTTATAGTTTTTTTTTTTCATTTTAGGCTGGAATCTTTTGCACTTTTAGACGATAATACGTAAAAAAGCCAAGGTAAACCTTTAAAATTCGAAATTCAAATTAATTTCGAACACTTTTTTTTTATTCGGAGTACCTACCACCTCTTAATACGTAGTACGAGGGCGGCACTGAAAATTTCGGGAATCAAGGAAGTGACACAACATTACTATTTAAAAATGTATTTATTGCTTTTCGAAGTATTCTCCGCGAAATTTGACACATTTTTCCATACGATGGAACCAATCATTGAAGCAACCATTCCATTCGGATGTTGGGGTCTCCAAAATGGCCGTTTTGTAGGCGTCCACAGCTTCTTCAGGTGATGAAAATCTCTGACCACGCAATTTATTCTTTATTTTAGGGAAAGTATAGAAATCATTAGGGCTTAGGTCGGGACTGTACGGCGGATGGTCTAATAATTCTATGATTTCTTGCTCTAAAAACTCTTTTGTCCTGTGCGCGGTGTGAGAACTCGCATTGTCGTGATGGAGGATGATGCGGCGGTTGCAGTTCTCTTTACGGAGTTCAGAAACGACCTGTGGCAAACAAATGTTAGCATACCATTCTGCATTAACCGTTCTTTGTCCCTCAAGAGGAATAGTCGCAACATGGCCGGTTTTGGAGACAAACGTGGCCACCATTTTTTTTTTGCAACACTCCGTGAACGAACAATTTTTGTTGGCTTTAACTAATTTTCGAACACCCAAACTCGTGACTGGTTTTTTGTTTCGGGTTCGTACGCGTATATCCAGGATTCGTCACCTGATACGATGTTGTATACAGCATTTGAGGATCCTGCTTGGAATCTTTTGAGAGTTCTGACGCACCAAGTAACGCGAGCCGCTTTTTGCTCTTCACAAAGCAAATGCGGTATCCATCGGGAAAACAACATTTTTACACCTAATTGTTCATCCAAGATTATTTGTATTTGACTCATGCCAATGTCTAAAGTTGCCTGAATTTCGCGGTATGTCACATGTCGATCTTCCTCAATCAGCTTACGCACAGCATCAACGTTTTCTTGGGTGACTGCAGTTTTTGGACGACCTTGACGGGGATCATCACTGAGCTTGACACGTCCACGTTGAAATTCAGCAAACCAGCGATAAATTGTGGTTTTGGATGGGGCTTCATCACCAAATGCAGAAATCATCCGGTCAACACACTGTTTTTGTGTTAAACAACTTCGAAAGTCATAATAAATCATCGCTCTAGAATTTTCTCGAGTCAATTCCATTTTCTCAACGACTAAACAGACAGTTTGACAAGACCTTGTGACAAGACCGAGAATCTTTTTTTAAATAAATAAACGGTATTCGATTTTTAAAACCAAGGAGTTTTAAATTAAAAAGATTTTAATATGACAGGAACAGTGGAAATATTCCATTCCCGATACTTTTAGTGCAGCCCTCGTAGGTATAGTTGCATTCTCTTTGCGCTGTATAACGGACGTATATACCTTAAACAGCAAATTTAAATATTCATACGTTAAACGCAATGTTTAATATTTATTAGAGGCTGTATAAATATTTTTATTAGTAAGGGGGATAATAATATAACATCAATGGACGCTTTCACACCACGTCAGTCTAGCCGAGTGTTAAGTATCCGAAGAACTTGTGTTTGTAACGGGAAGTAAATTTAATACTTTTATATTATACATATATTTAAGATTTTTAATATTTATGACACATATTTCATACACATCCACGACCCAGGAACGCAGGAAACCTTTTGTTCCCTCGGTGTGATTCAAACCCGCGACCTCCGGCTTGACGACCGACGCGCACCGACGCGGTCAACCGCTAAGCCACATAGGTCGTCGTTTTGCATACTAGTGTAAAATAAATTATGAAAAACAGTTCATTATTCAGATTTAAAAGATAAAGTAGTAAAATTATACCAATATTAAACGAGTCATGTACAGCTTATACTAAAAAATACAAAATATATTTTCCTTTGTACTTTATGACGTGGAATTCCATAATTTAATTGAAAAAAATCCAATATCTAATCTGGAAATCCTGGAATGACGCATTAGATAATAGATATTATACAGAACTCTGCACTTGGCCTTGCACACGAAACTGCGAGTCGGCGAAATGCGAATTCGCAACGCAGACAACTGCGACGCGAATAGCTATTTCATTTCATGCGACCGTCCTTGCGCCATCGTGATATCTGAACATCTTTTATAAACTGAGTACTGACTAATACCTTGCGTATTTCTTTTATTCATAAGAAAATAACAAAATTAGGAAGAAGAAACAAGGATTTTGGATTCGCAGGAATGCGCGCTGCGATGAGTCGTGCGAGTTCATAGATTTTTACAATGCGATGCATGTATGAGTGATGTATGCAAAAGTGCAAGATCTGTCTATCGATTCTGCTACTTAAAACCTTTAAACAGCAAAATATTATAAACATCAAACCAACGTTTAACGCGTTTTGATTGGTCCAAACTCCAAAAATCAGTTTATGATATCGAAACGATTCATTTACAATTCGTTGAAAGTAAATTGAAAGTCTAAGTTAAATTGGGGTTCTGTTTCGTAACACTCTGAACACTCTATTTATTCCCTATGTCCCATTTGCAGAGTCGCGATTTGCGACGTCGTTATGTCGCATCGCAATTCAGTGTGCAAACTCTTAATACCGCAGTAATAGGTTCAGTTGGTTAAGTAATTAATTCTTTTGTCGTCCCCTTTGAATAAATCACTTTTCTAGAAGTTGTCTTTTAAATTTCAAATTTCATTCTCAATGATTCATGATATTACCGGTGTTGCGTCACTTATGTCATTTGTAATTTAAAGTTGAAATTTAAATATTTAAAATGTTTCTTAAGAAAATATGGGCTTTGAAGTTGTTTTTATTGTTTGGTCGTTTGAAATACTCGCTAATGTTTCTCTACTTGTGTTAAGTTTACATACTTACTTGTAGTAATTTAACGTTACATACGAGTGGGTTACTGGTATTTTTAACCCCCGGGGCATAAAGCGGGGGGTGTTATAAGTTTGATGTGACTATCTGTGTGTCTGTCCGTGGCATCGAACTCCTAACGAAAGGTCCGATTTAGATGCGTTTATTTTTGTTTGAGAGCTAACATAATCGCGAGTGTTCATAGCTATAATTCACCATCATCAGCTCGCTTACTGCTTGACAATCAGGGCTTTTTTCATTTTTTGACGTGATAACGTCTTATAAATCGATGGATCCGGCTGCACGCATGAAAAAACATGACTCATGCGTTACCTGTTACCCGTTACCAAGTACCAGCGTTACCTCGCATTGCCTTTACCTCATTATTATTATTGTTGTTGTTGTTGTTGTTGACGTTGTCACGTTCAAGTATCGTCAGTAAACCGACTTTACAGACAACCGGTATTTTTTAATTATGTTTATTTCCATGTCGGCTCCATTCTTGGCTATCGTAATGCATTTTAGTTTTGATCTGTAGTATGTGTATATATATATCTTTTTTTTCAATCTTTCTTCACTATTTTTCATAGTTTTTTTATTTCACTGTAGGCACTAGTTTAGTTAGTACCTAGTATATAATTGGAATCTTGCGCAGATATAACATAAATATGATGATTTAAAATTAAAACCTCTTTTAGCATATTAAGCTACCAAATATATCTCCAGTTTTCCTTAAAATATTCATTTACTGGAACTGAGCAAACATCAAGTAACTGTAATACACAAGTTCTCGCAATAAACATGCTAGAACTTTCAGGTGGCGTTCAAAAATTCCCAACTGAAACTAGATCCTAGTTTCCCGGAATCCCTGAATTAACAGCATTAGATTCCAGAATAAAAACTCCACTCAGACTTTTTACCTTTTAATTTAAATTACACTTGTATTTACTATAACGTTAGCTTTAAAGTTGTAATTTAATATTACATTCCATAAAAGTTCTTCAGTTTTACGCGTTTTTCACATTTCAAGTGGGGTTTTTCATTTATGTTTACATTAATTTAATATATTTGACATGCTTCACTTAGTAGATCGAGGTCAGAAGATCGTTTTGAATCTGTACCTACTACCCACAGATGAAGTATTGATCGAAAGCTTGCAACTATTTCATGACATGAAATTTCGCGTGGTGTAAAAGTTCAATAACAAGAACTCCAACAGAGCAAAATTGATTATAAAATGTCTTCTATTACTCTATTACTCTATTACTCTATTACTCTATTACTCTATTACTCTATATTTACATCCAACCTTTTTATTTGCCACTGAACCTTTTTATTGGAATGCGACATGTAATACAACAGACCAGTGGCGAAGGCTGGTTCTCCTTAATAGGGAAGCCCTAACCTGTATAATAGGTAGGCCTTCAAAACTGTGGGAGAGGCACGCTTCGGCACGAATGGGCCGGCTCGACCGGATAAATACCACGACCTCACAGATAAAACCGGCGTGAAATAACGCTTGCGTTGTGTTTCGCCGTGTGAGTGAGGTTACCGGAGGCCCAAGGGGGGGGGGGGGGGGGGATTGGGGATTTTAAGGACCAGGAACGCAAGTCGCAACACCAGAGGAGTTACAAGTATAACTTGGTGTTGCGAGTGTCCACTGCAACATAATAGCCAATATAATATGTATTGTTTCTAACCCGCTTCTCCATAAAAGCGAATATTTGTAATCATTCCTATAAACACATTCCATAACATTAACGAGCAATAAATATTAATAACAGATACAGATTTAATAGACAAGCACACATTACCGCATCGCTGTCATCGTATTACGAAACAATCGACAACCTAAATGCCCGATAAATGTTATCGACAAAGTTATCGATATCGAATAGGGTTTGATTTGTTAATTTGTTATCGATATGCTATTTTGCATCGACACGTTATTTGTTGGGCTAACACGGCTTCCTCCCTATTTGGATGCGGCCGCGGTAAGCTCGCACGCATAAATGTTTAATGTTTGCCGCATACACGGGTTTAGTTTAGCCACATAATATTTTCTTTATTCGCAAAACCTTAAACAGTATTGTCTCGAGTAGGTACCGCCATTCATACACAGTCGTTGCCAAAAGTGTTAAATTGATTTATATAATTTATGCACTCCGAAATTTGTTTTAACTGTTACAATATGTTATGTTAGTTTTTAAATTATATTTGTACTAAGGTATTAATAACTCTTATAACTTGTATCTTCTTTATAAAGCCAGAATAACATTTAAAAGTCGCCATTCCTTTGCCACTTCAACTTAATTATCAGTAAATATAGTTTAATATTGGAAATTGTATTTCGCGCGCACCGTAAATGCATTATTGCCGTTTATCCAATATCCAATATGCTTTTAAAAATACCTATTTTATTTGCCGTGGGCTTACGGAAAATTTCATTCAGTACATCCAAAAATGTAAAAAAACTGTGCTGACAAAGTATGAATAAGTGTACTTTGAAATATAAATGCACACCCAAATTACATGTAAAAACATCTCAAATTACACATCTACAAAAATGTAAATTTTTATGTATTACAAATTACGTACCTTAATACGAAAATACTTTCATATTTGTCATACGAGAATCTGAATGAAATGCAAATAAAAATGCAATAACACCGAGGTTCATGAGGAAAATGTCCTCCATTTTGAGTTTAAGTTATAAATTTACATACGCCAGAGACAAATATGTAGTATGAATTGCGGAATTGAGTTAGTGTTGGAGCGCCAGGAGTCGGATATTGTTAAAGTCCATCTTCATTGTTTAACATTTGAAGATGCATAGGTGTTGGGTTTCCGTTTCGCAACTTGATAAATCTATTTATTGTGTAACAGATTTCAGTTTCCATCCGTATTATGTTTAACATAATGTTTGTCGTAAATAACTTTTCGTCTTCATTGTACTCATGTTTTATCTGTGAATAATATTTTAATTAAACACATTGTTTGCTGCTTTAATATGTTTAATATGTTATACTAGCTCTTACTCGCGGCTCCGCCCGCATATTTGCAGGATGGAACGGAATGGAATTGCAGTATCACACAGGAACACTGTACTTTTTCGGGATAAAATGTAGCCTATGTGGTAATCCAGAGCTCAAACTACTATCATACTAAATTTCATCAAAATCCGTTCAGTCGTTTTTGCTTGAAAGAGTAACAAACTCCATCCATCCATCCTCACAAACTTTCACATTTATAATATTAGTAGAATATAATGAGGGTTTTTAAATTCGTGACATCTTCATCAGCTTTTTGACACGACAAGGACCGTCGGGCTACCAAGCGTCGCCTGGTGACAGAAAAAGAATCGAAAATTCTTATTGACCGCTTTTGATACCACTTACGCCACCAGATGACGCTTTGTGTGCGTTGGGACTGCCTCTGGTCTGGTTTGGTCAGAAAAAAATATCAAACACCCTCATTGGCTTAAAAATTTCGAGACAGGCACGTGTTTAAAAAAAAACATCGGTAATGATTTTCGGTCTATTTTTACCGTCAAAACTAAAACTAATCTAAACCAGAAACGCAAAGAAGTATTCGAAAGCTTGTAAACAAAGTATGCTCAAAATCTTGGTAATTAGGCCTAGTTTTGGTGGAGCTCAAATATCTGGAATACTCGTTAACCGTATTCGGAATTCTTGCACGAAAGGTCAAAGTGGCTTGACAAAATATTGAGGAATCGGTATCTATTGGAAAATTCGCCATAAGCCGTTACACTACGGCTTACCTTACTCGAACTCTTTGTAAAGGATCACTTTGACCCGTTATTATTTTCTGTGGTGGAAAACGAGCTTTCTTATCTCTGTTCACTTTGTATAAATCTTTTCATTATCGTGTCTCTGATTTGAATTTATACGATAGTGGTTTTTTGCTCTTTACCTGATAGTGATTTGGGATAAATAGATTTTCAGCCTACAGTGATACGTACGAGTTACGAGTTTCGACCTACATCTTGTTTTTAGGCCATTGATTTAATATACTCCTTTAGCCCTCGTACCCACGAGGGTTTTTTTGAGGTCGCAACAGAAAAAACTGCACTGCAAATAGAACTCTGCGGTAATACAATAGAGCTGGAAATCGTACCCGTTTACCTGTGTCATTTTCGAACCGTTAGAGTCAGTTTACACCGCGAAGATACCGTAACGGCGCTGCATTTTTATGCAGCGTATATATATACGTTCAATTTTGAATAGCTATCTTAAAAATACAGCGCCATGTCGCGTACCGTTTCGTTTCGGTGTGAATTGACAATTAATGTAAAAAAAAGAAATAGAACGTATTAATAATTAATCTAGCTTTAAGTTTCCGATAGTAAGAGGCCTGTTAGCGGTAATTGTTGTACAATATAATAGATAACTAGACAGCAGACACGCTGGGACTTGGTTATAAGGATGAACAAACATATCCTGTCGTTTGCCGCGTAAAATTGTTTACAAGGATTACGTAGTCCCCATGAAGATATTATACCTAATAGGATAGAATATTTCTTATGATTGTTACCGGATTGTCTCAACGCTCTCGTTGAGACAATGAAAGTTCTATTTCTCAGTTAAACCACGTTATTCATTTGTTTTATTCGCAGAGACAATACATAGTTTAACAGATATCGGAATTTCATACATTTCCTAGGCAATGTGTGTATTAAACAATGAAAATGATTTTTTTTGTTTCCAAATTAAACTTATCAAGCTTTATTCGGAAAGTCAACAGAAAAAGCTACCACCGCGACCGGTTCAACCCTAACCCGCCGAGAAGAACCGGCGTAATAAACTCGCAAAATATATATTTTTTTATTTTTATTCTTTATGTACAAAAAAAGACACATTTTAAAGTTATATTATTACAATGGCGTACTTATCTCTTTGAGAGATCTCTTCCAGCAAACCATAATGATATGTGGATGTTGGTTGTGGAGATAGGGCTATGTACACTAAAGACACATTTAAAAAGAAAAAAACATTTGACTTATACTAACAACCTATAACTTAAATTAAAATACATACCTAATATTAAAAATACTTAAATATGCAATATACAATACACATACATAAACAATACTTACATATATCACTATAAATAAACATAATATTATTATAACTAATAAGTAAAGATAATAGAACTATTATTATAACAACAAACTAGACTAATGCCGAATAATGCTGTTTCAATCGTAATTTAAACGAGTTGACTGTAGGGGCCTCCCCAATGTGCTCCGGCAGTCCATTCCAGATGTGCTCCGGCAGTCTTGATCAAGCAAGACTTCAAGATCACCGAAATAGTCGACAGTGGAGAAAGGACTGTACATAACCCCAAGAAGAACTTTGCTATGTGATACGCATAATTCGAGAAATAAATATTCGAGACAGTCGCGGGAAGTATTTGGAGATTGACATACAATATTATATGGGACGTTCTTCCTGATGTAGATGCACCCTCCACCCCTGCCGATTTCACGATCGTTGCGCACAATAGTGAAGTCGGATAACGGATACAGCGTAGAAGGTAAAGAAGGTTTAAGCCAAGACTCCGACACCATAATACAATCCACCGGTACATCATTGAACATTGCCAGGAGATCCGAATAGTGAGCCGGGATACTTTGGGCAATAATATGAGTGATGTTAAGACAGACATGTTTCCGCGCAAAAATGTCACGCTTTAGTTTGATATCAAGCGGAGCGAAACTAGCTATGGAATCGTCGTCAGATAGTGCAGGTTCAATGGTGGCACTGAGAAAGTCATCAGATGAGGCACAAGAGCAAAAGCTATCTTCACAGATATTATATAAATCTTTACTACACTTCATTTTTATAATACATTGCCTAAACAGCTTTGTAACTGAAATATTATGAATCTTCAATATAATATTAATATGATAAATATTAAAGTTATGTCTAATATAATATAATCTTAAATAACTAAACTAGATATTAACTAAAATCTACTAATATTAACAGTAATTCAAAATTTATTAATACACCACAAATCCTTAGTATCATGCACACTAAAGCAAAATATATTAATAAAGCAAACATTTAATTACACACAGCAAACAATATCAAATTAGGTATAGCTAAATTTATGACTAATTTATAACTAAACCATTTACAAGTCTTACCATGACGTCTAATATAAATTAAACACAAACCAACCAGGATAAAACACAGTTGCCCGTTTTCATCAACTGACTCCTAATTTTAAGTGTCCCTTAGCGGCTATTTAGGGCGCCTCTTAATAAAAATTGTTTTCACCAACGCTTAGGTGTCACCTAAGACCTTAGGGGGGCCTCTAACTTTAGGGGCCCGATATTTCGCGCGCCTTATCTGTCACCTAACATTACATTGTGATTGAAAATACGTGAATGCCTTGAAATGGAAGACTATCTAAGCCAGTTATTGGTAACTTTAGACGCTGTTGAAGTGCTTGAATTATTTTCTAATGACTTGTTACCAAAAAGACCCCGTTTATAGCGCCAAAGAGTGGAACATTTTGATAAATATGATATCGACTTCTTCATCCGATATAGGTTAACAAAACAGAGGGAAATATTTTTATTATAAAAAATTGAACATCTTCTTGAGTATAAAGACAGGTAAGACATTTAGGTACTTTTCTCGTAAAAAATACTCCTATACAAAAATACTAAAATACTAATATAAAATATAACTAAAATATACTAATATATATAAAATACTCCTAAAATACTACATACTCCTTTGCCAATGGAATTCATAATTTTCTAATGATACTTGATTCACATGTCGAAATCAAAAGCAGTGATTGTTCTTTTAATATATATTTACCTGTTTACCATTACCTACTTGGACGTCTCTGATACAATTTTATACAAATAATAGCTCCCCACACTGATTTCAGTGACGGTGGCCGGTTTAATTGAAACCAGGCCAGCTACGCAGGAGTTATTTTATAGTGTCCAAGTGTGTGCGCAGTACACAAGAGCACTCTCTCTTCCTTTACTCTCGTAACCCAGTGGGACGAATAACCGACACGACTGGTGAGATATCAGGCGCAGGTCCGACTTTTTACATGCCCATCCGACGCATGGATCATCTTTCTTGTCAGACAATCAGGTGATCAGCCTGCATTGTCCTAACCAAACTTGGAAACAAGATTTTTTGTTATTCCAATGCGGGAATCGAACCCACGACCTCCGAGTCGAGAGCCAAGCTCTAAACTACTAGACCACGGAGGCTGTTATTAGTGTTATTTTTTTATTTTTTTTATACAAATAGGTATGTCACAAGTAGCAGGCAACGAAACATAGTTAATGGAAATATTTTTAATTAATCTAATCAAAAATGATTTAATAATTAACCACTTTTGTGGTTGAATAAACGAACAATTTGGAGGTTGTGAGACAGTAAACGTGGTTGTGAATTTTAATTAAACAACATCAAATGACTCGTCTGTCACTCATCAGTGAAACTGACATTATTACTTTTTAATTTACAGTATTCGTCTATCGTCTTACTAATTCAATTATTAAAATTGCTGAATAATTTGTCAAAGCATACAAAAGTACACTAACTTGGATTAACGAACTTATTTATATGTTATATTATTTATCTGTAAATTATTTATACTAGAATTTGCAATGTTACATTTATCGATAAAATATCAATAGTATGAGCGCAAATTTGGGAAAAAAATACTGTCACTTAACTAGGAGTTCCATAGCTAAGTGTTACCCAGCTTGATGAAAATGGAATTAGGTAGGTGCCGATCTTAGGAGACCATCTATCCAAAGGGTCACTTACATAAGAGTTGTTTAGGAATCAGTTGGTGAAAACGGGCAAGTGTCACCTAATATAATATGATTAACATCATGTTTAAATACTGAATAATAAATTAATATTTAATACATTGCCTAAACAGCTTCGTAATTGTATACAATTCCTAAATTAGGTATCATAAATAATTCCTGTAGGCTGTATCATAAAAATGTGAACGATAATGTCTCCATTATCGTTCACATTTTTATGATACATATTTCGGGCGGCGGCGTAACTGAATGACTTGTAACTAGCTTGTAGCTAGTAGCTAGTAGCTAGTACCTAGGTTAGGTAATTTATTAATACTTCAGAGTGCTAAGTGTGAGTTTTTCCTTTTGCATTCGATCGTGAGCGCGTTTGGCGTTTGCTAGGAATTTGTATGTGGTTTGTACAGCGTCACCTAGTTGTAATCGAGACAACTAGAGCAAATCACATACAAATTCGAATCGATTGCATTCAATCGAATGCAAAAGGATAAACTCACACATAGCAATCAGTAGCATAGGAAAATTAATGTGCAGCCTTTCTTATGCCCGTTTACACCAACTGATTCCTAAACAATTCTTATGTAAGTGACCCTTTGGATAGGTGGTCTCCTAAAATCGGCACCTACCTAATTTCATTTTCATCAAGCTGGGTAACACTTAGCTATGGAACTCCTAGTTAAGTGACAGTTTTTTTCTTTCTATTTTGCGCTCATCTATTGATATTTTATCGATAAATGTAACATTGCAAATTCTAGTATAAATAATTCACAGATAAATAATATAACATAAATAAATCCAAGTTAGTGTACTTTTGTATGCTTTGATATATTATTCAGCAATTTTAATAACTAAATTAGTAAGACGATGACGTAGAGCATATTTAAAAATGTACTGTGCTGTAAATTAAAAAGTAATAATGTCAGTTTCACTGATGAGTGACAGACGAGTCATTTGATGTTGTTTATTTACAATTCACAACCACGTTTACTGTCTCACAACCTCCAAATTGTTCGTATATTCTTTTGTGGTTAATTATTATATCATTTTTGATTCGATTAATTAAAAATATTTTCTATTAACTATGTTTCGCTGCCTGCTACTTGTGACATACCTATTTGTATGAAATTGTATATATAAATTGTATATATACAGAGATGTCCAAGTAGGTAATGGTACAGGTAAATACATATTAAAAGAACAATCACTGCTTTTGATTTCGGCATGATATTCAAGTATCATTAGAAAATTATGAATTCCATTGGTAAAGGAGTATATGTAGGTGTAAGTACGAGAAAAGTACCTAAATGTAAAATGTAAATGAATACCTGTCCTGAATATCTGAATCACTTACCTGTCTTTATACTCAAGAAGATGTTCAATTTTTTCTAATAAAAATATTACCCTCTGTTTTGTTAACCTATATATCGGATGAAGAAGTCGATATCATATTTATCAAAATGTTCAACTCTTTGGCGATATAGACGGGGTCTTTTTGGTAACAAGTCATTAGAAAATAATTCAAGCATTTCAACAGCGTCTGAAGTTACCAATAACTAGCTTAGATCGTCTTCCATTTCTAGGGATTCACGTATTTTCTCACAATGTAATGTTAGGTGACAGATAAGGCGCGAAATATCGGGCCCCTAAAGTTAGAGGCCCCCCCTAAGGTCTTAGGTGACACCTCTGCGATGGTGAAAACAATTTTTCTTAAGAGGCGCCCTAAATGGCCGCTAAGGGACACTTAAAATTAGGAGTCAGTTGGTGAAAACGGGCATTATTCCTCCTAAGTGTTCCGTAACTTAAGAACGACAGCACAATTAAAGTAAGCTATATGTTAGCTAAATTGTCCTAATTGAAAGCCTTTAAAACGCGCTTATTTTTTTAAATCGAAAAACGGGATTGTTTTGAGTGTTGACCTTGCTGTATATTATGTTAGATAACATTCCGAAGTAGGAGTGATATTAAATAATTGTTTCAAGTGTCAGATTTGACAACTCGACACTTGACACATCGATTTTCAGCTGTACTGTATTAGCGCAGAGTTCTATTTACAGTGCTGTTTTTTCCGTCTTGACCACTTAAAAAAAAGTTTTTAGCTAAACTGAAAAATGGTACAATACATCCGGCTCTCCCGTAGTAGGAATGTTATTATTCATTTTAAAATTAAGATTAAATATTAGTAAGAGTGAAATGGCAGACGGAAAATTAGCGTTCCGTAACCAAAGGGTAAAAACGGAACTCTATTCCGTCCGTCTGTCTGTCCGTCTGTCACCAGGCTGTATCTCCTTAACCGAGACAGTTGATATTTTCACAGATGATGTATTTCTGTTGCCGATAATGCAACAATTATACTAAAAACAGAATAAAATAAATATTCAATGGCTCCCCTTACAACAAAAATGTTTTTCTTTGCCGTTTTGCACGGAACCCTTGTCCGACTCGCACTTGGCCGATTTTTATCCTCCCCCCCATCAGTCGTGCCCCTTGTGTCTGAGGGTTGTGACCACCACCTTCCATTGTCCTTATCCTCACGCTATTGAGTGTTGTGCGGATCTTATCGGACCAACGCATCTGGTTTCGACCACGCGAGTCCTTTGCCTTCCACCTTGCCAGTGACAATTGATCTTATTAATTTAATATTAATAATAATATCTATTCATGCTCGATGGTAACAATTTAATGAAGGAATTCCAATCATAATAATACCTTTAGGGTCAAATAAACGTGAAAAGGCACGTGACCACGTGACAATCTCGTCAAAAACCGCAAGTTAAAAAGTAAAGCTGTACTTGTAAGGCTTACAAACTTGTAAACATTTAATTACTTTGCAAACTTTCAAATATTTGTTTTGTTTTTATATATTTCGTTCTTTTATGTTCAATTATACATTTTATGGTGAAAACAGTTTTGTTATCTAACTTATTTATATCTAAAACTCTTTTGTATATTATGAAGAAAGTTAGCATTTCTAGTAGGTATTGTCTAGACTTTTGAAATTAAATTAGGTATACTTCTCACTAATTCTTAAGAGAGTAAAAATAATTTTGAAAAATTCTACCCTTAGGATGAAATGGGGTGGAAAGTTTGTATGGGAAATCTTTAAATCTGCACCGATTTCTATGTAATTGAGAGTCATGGTTCTAAATATACATATTATATAATAATATATAATTGAGTACATATTTTATAGTTTTCTTAAATTCGTCCCCTAAAATTGTGAAATTGGGGTCCAAAGTGTGTGCAGTGAAATATCAACAACTGAACGGATGGTATTGAATTTTTGCCCGCACATAGTTATTATGACGTAGTCAATAGATATCCATTTAAAAAGGAGTTTTCGAAATACGTACCCCACGGGGGTGCAACGGGGATCCACACAGACGAAGTCGCGCGCAAAAGCTAGTAAATTTATAAAGTAATACATTAAAGCCGACATTCGCGGAGAGTTTATCAGGATTAACAAAAATACACAAAATTTGCTCATTAAAGTGAGAGGATTATACGAATAGGGATAAAATTCTTTAACCCGTAACTGCTCTACATAAAAGCTATAAAAGTTTATCACAGGCAAAAAGTACGGTGAGCAAAAAGACCGGTGAGCAAAAAGTCGTACAAGTGCGCCGCTCAGCGGGTCCGTATTATGTGCCATAATTTGTAACGCGCTTCAAATGTAGAAAACTATTCGTGAAATTTACATTTAAACTGAACTTGTTGTTAACTTTAATTTTAACGTTTTGAAGTTTTATCAGATGAAAAGTGAAAAGATTTTACCAACTGTAATATTATGTAAGTTGGTATATTTTTTAATTATTCGGTAAGCACAATAATAAGCAATGTAGATACAATGATTCGACATCCTCTTAATATTTCCTGAGTCTTCTTACATTTCGACTAAAGTTTGAAGGTACATACTATACATATTTCAAGAAAAAACAAAGCGTCTTATTTTGTTTGGCGGTAAAATAACGTTAAAATTACCATGCACAATAGATAAATATATAACAAAACTGAATTTACTCGCCCAAGTTAAAAAACAGTAAAATTTATTCTACCCGCTATGCGTTTCGCTGTCATGGTTTTCCCCCTTTTTTGACTCGACCGTCGAAACGAGGGCACAATATCGCGTAATTTACGTGGACTAACAGAAAAGCTGAATATCAGTGGAATATCACATACCCAAGTACCGTGAAAACTTAATCGTATGAATGTAAAAAATTGTAGATAATACCTAGATGCAAAACTGTTAAAGCAATGGATTACGATGAATTCATAACTGTTTTGCAGAATGTTTTGGTTGACAGATGATCAGATTTGATCGCCGCCTTTTATATTATTATACAAATTCTTATAGGTGCCTAGTGCACTTACAGGTTCTATGATATTTTTTTCATAATGTAGGTAATATAACATTTTTGGATGTATTATATGATATGAGTTTGTAATAGACGCAAAGCCATGCTTTTATTAGTTAACAGCGGGCTTAGCGTGACCACAGCGTAGAAATGAGTTCTTTATAAGGAAGCCGAGGAAAATATACTTAGTTCGTAGCGAAATAGTTCTAATCCAATGGGAAATGTCATATGACAAAAGCGATCAAGTTTTGACATAAATGCTTTTAGCGGAACTATACACAATTCACGATTTGATAACTTTACCTTACGGCAGCCAATAAACGGTAGCCGGTTTTTCCGTTTAGCGTAGGCGACCAATCGCCGCGCGGTAAAATCATCGAATACATGTCGAACCAGCCCTGTGGATAGATAGAAACTGTTTTCTTGGACCTCCCGCGCCATGATGAGAAGACTATTTGTTCTTTTTAAGAAGAAACGTTTCTACTGATAGTCTTCAAAAGTAGACAATAAACGTGCGAGGTAGTGCTTGATTGTCGCCGGAAGAAAAGAAACGCCTTACAATAAGAACTATTTTCCTTCGAACGGTATTAATGTTTTTACAATCTCTCATTTTGTCTATTCTTCCGTAGAATAGACTAATTTCTAAGGTGGTCGTGTAAAGCCTGCAGATGTACTCAAATAATTAACTTCCTCTTTCAATATCCATGAAAAATCGTTTACAAAGTAACATCGCTATCACGCAGCAGCTCATAAAACTGTTGTAAAAATATATTGTTGTTTACACGACGAATTGATTTCTGCCAGAGTAATGACGGTCTTATCTACAATGTGTTCTGTATAGTGCATTCCATTTTACGATGCTACTTGCTAGGTATTGCTACCCTAATACCAATAGGGTTGCTACTTGCCAGGTCCTAGTAGCCTACCAGGCCACCGTACAATGTACATATGAGTATTGTCTACGAATTACGGATGAATAGGTAAACAAAATGACGGATTGGTAAAGAAATAGTATAATTTCATTTATATATATTTTAGCTATTTAGCAAGCTAGCAAATTATATCTAGCAATTACTATTTTATTTAACTGGCTAGTTAAACCAGGTATTTCAAAAAATCCAGATGATATAAGGTAGAGCTGAAATCAATTAACACAATATGAAAAAAAAAAAACATGTAAAACAGTCTGTCTCCACGTCGTCAACGTAAAACGGTGCAATGTCGCGGCACGATGTAGTGTCACGACGCTCGCCGCGCCGCCAAAACTTATCATTACATTGAACGACTAACGAGTTTTAGTTAGTTGTGCCTCGACGCTTGCGCACTGTCAACACCTTCTTTGTAGACGTACCAGCCCTAGCGCTCCGCTCAGCCACGCTCAATCTTGGATAAAAATTTCAAGGACACGGCTGAGTTCCGCTACTTTACATTATTTATATTGTGGCCGTACCGTGCACTAGCGCCACTAGCACGACGGGGCCACGACACCGCATCGTGCCGCGACCGGCGACACCGTACCGTATCACGTTGACGATGCGCAACGTCGTGACGTGAATATGTGGAGACGCCGTTACAAATCTCAAAAGCGTAACATATTACGCAACATTTAATTAGGATTTTGTCTGTTTTCGGACATTTAACAGCCTTATACTTATAGACAAGAATACCCGATTCAAGCTACCCGTAGTGAACGAAAATAACCGATTCTTACTACTCGTATTACAGCGAATATTCGATTCCGTCAGGTCTTTGTGGGAAAAATCTGTTATATCAGTTATCGCGGAGAAAGTTAATCATAGTTCTCTTTGTTACTTTATTATACTTTCACGTCGATTGATTTTGTCACTTCTAGTTAGTTATTCTTAGTAACTTAATAGATAGAGTTTTTATATTTTGCTTTTGAAGTATTCGATTTTATAGGTTAAGTTATTTATCAAAGTATCAGATGTTATAGATACAAGGATGTAACTTTTAGAGACAAACATTATAAGCTGTCCCATTCACAACTAAACTCTTTCTGCAAGTCAAACAAGTGTAATGGAGCCTTAAGTACTAAACATTAACGATACAGCTCCCGTCACATAAAAGCACCGTGTTTGCACATCCTGAAACGTATGCATAAAAACAGGGCAGGTAAACCTTTTCAATGCACTATCCATTTGGCGCACGTGGCCAATTTACCGTTATGAATCGCGGCCAGCAGTCAGCACCGAGCTGGCAATTTGCGAGCCCTGGCCTTTCCCCACTTCATATTTTGGGCGTATATTAATGATTTTGTAATTGGAGTGTCGGTGGCATTCGCTTTCCCGATTAACTTGATTTATTAATACGGAAAAAATAGCCAGCGGTGCGTTTTAACCTTATTTATTGTGCTTGTAGCCGTGGTGTTTAGGTTTAATTGTTTCGTTCCCTATCTAAATGTCTCCCATTCTTAGGTTATTATTCTCACACGCGTGATGTCATTTATTACCTATATTGTACAATATCTGCCGCAACGCGCGGTTTATATTGCAATTATATACAAAAAATATTCACAAATGCTTATATTATGCTTATTTACATTAAATTTTTTGATAGTCAGCTTATATTATAGTTCTCGGCTTCGCTTAAATTGAGAAAAATATTAAAACAGCTGACCTCAATAAAAGCTGAATATTATCTTGTAAAAACACTCGTGAAAACCTTTTGGGCCTGCTCAAGTTTTCCCATTTACACATGCGACAAAAATTATTAAGCTTGTCCTTAAAGCGTCGGGTGTTAAGTCGCAGAGACAACGAGGTTAAAAATGTTCTGAACTTAATACTTACGACTGAATTCTCAAACGCCTATCAAAGTTAAGTCGTTAATTTACCGGTTGGCCTCTAATCAGCTGTTACAGGCTATTTGGTAAAACGACAAGCACTGCATGTGACTTGAGACTTGAAAGCCTCTTAACTTTAAGAAACGTTTAATAATTTGAGCTATAGGTTTTCGATACCTAATAATTCTCCATGCTTAAGCACCGGAGTCGATTTAACTAAATCTGCCCTCGGCCCCGTGATGGCTCATTCGGAAAGCGATTTCCACGATCTTTTTTTTAACCATTTTTCTGGTTATGTGAATTAAAATTAAGATATTATCATTTTTAGGGTTCCGTACCGAAAGGGTAAAAATGGGACCGTATTACTGAGACTTCGCTGTCTGTCTGTATGTGCGTCTATCCATTCGTCTGCCACCAGGCTGTATTAACCGTGATAGCTACACAGTTGAAATTTTCACAGATGTTGCTACAACAATAAATAACAATAATACAGAATAAAATAAATATTTGAGGGGGCTCTCATACATTAAACGTGTTTTTTGTCGTTTTGTACGGAACCCTTCGTGCACGATTCCGATTTGCACTTGGCCGGTTTTTAATATATTTTTGTTTTTCGGTGCATTTTAATCACACGCAGCCAGCTCGGACCGATGATTGAATTTATTTATCGAACTTTTCAATCGTTCAATTAAAATTTACAGTAAAACTCCATTTTCACCCGATACACGTTTACGTCTCCTTCAAACCAGGTCAACGGAAAGAGAGGGGGAATGTAGGTCAAGGATGGAGCGAACATTAGCTCGTAAACGGCAAATGAGATTTGATGGAGTCTAGATGAAGGTTATATTTTATAGCCTATCTCTTTAACGTCTAGCCTAAATAACGGTATTGATGCCAATTTAACCGTCTGTTAAAAAATGTAGACTGTAATTTTTATACAAAAGGCAATTTCGTATGAAATAAATCCGTCTTTATATTTTTTCCGCACCGGGCACATAGTAGATAGGTATCTCATAATCAGTTTTTTTCGCACCATACATGATTATTAATGTAAGTGCGGTAATTATGGACTACCAAAAGGATTTTGTTAAATAAAAATCCGAAGAGCGACGATGACTACATCTAAACTATTTAGTTTCGTTAGTATACTCTCTTATATATTGAGGCATTACTACTTGGTAAATGTAAAAATATATAATGTGTAGTTTAGTAATTACGTGTACATCTAAACGGTACAAAAAAGTTTAAATTTTATTTTGCTAAATTAGTAAACAAAACCTACATCATTAGTTTACTTACATCATATACAAAAACATTCATTATGGTATGTATGAAGTTAAACGCACAAATATGGCAGATGTTTACAAATATGTGCCTGCGGCCGTATAATTCATACACTTTAACCTAGTCGTGACGTCACAGCTAGGTCCGACTTTGGAATGGAGCGTTTTCACGAGACTTGCGAAATTTTGTATACAAATCGCTGTACCTACCTATGAAAATATTGACTTTTGATATACTGTTTCTTTTGAGAAGCTACTCATATTTAAGAGTACTATTCATTTATGCAATAAAAAAAATTTTGTCATCTTGCCTATTGTATATTTTTATCATTTATACGTTACACTCATTACAGTTATATTTTACGGTTTAATATTTCTCTGGTATCAAAAACGATTCGCAAAATTCTTACAAAATGTCACCTTATAAGAATTAATATTCAACATTTTTAACCGACTTAAAAAAGGAGGTTCTTCTATAAATGCGTTTACTAGTCTATATTTAAAACCACATGGTTTTAAATATGGAACAGTAAACGCACCACAGTCCACACGCACATAGCACAACGCATGTTTGGGGTATTAGGAATAAATAAGAATAAAATAAATATCGTTTTGAAATAAATAGGTCGATAACGTACATGAGCGTACAACGATAACAAACATTCACACGTAAACAAATCGAGAATAGTAATGGTTTGAACGAAATAATGTAAAATCTAACCACTATGGTGTTTCAGTATTATCACGATGATAACCCTTTATCGAATATTCATGTAATATGTTAATATATAACAGCCTCCGTGGTCTAGTGGTTCAGAGCTTGGCTCTCGACTCGGAGGTCGTGGGTTCGATTCCCGCATTGGAACAACAAAAAATCTTGTTTCCAAGTTTGGTTAGGACAATGCAGGCTGATCACCTGATTGTCTGACAAGAAAGATGATCCATGCATCGTCGGATGGGCATGTAAAAAGTCGGACCTGCGCCTGATATCTCACCAGTCGTGTCGGTTATTCGTCCCACTGGGTTACGAGAGTAAAGGAAGAGAGAGTGCTCTTGTGTACTGCGCACACACTTGGGCACTATAAAATAACTCCTGCGTGGCTGGCCTGGTTTCAATTAAAAACCGGCCACCGTCACTGAAATCAGTGTGGGGAGCTATCGAATATTCATTTCGTTAAACGAAAACATACGAAAATAAACAAAAACTAATTATAATTCCTGCACCACAAGATACATTATGGAATTCAAAATAAAACAGTCTTAAGCTTATTTGACAAAAACTTGTTTCTTACTATTATATCTTCTTTTCAATACAAACATTAGATTTTAGTCAAACATATTGTCATATCTCATCCTTGGTCGTCAAACTGCTGAGCAGCCCGCGAGATTTTAACCTGGAAAATAGTTTAAAAAATTTGTTCGCTCACTCGTATTATTATGTTAGAAGTGTACCAAAGTTATAACCGGGTATAGCAAAAATTTTAATAGTCAGTAAATATTATAACTTATTTTGCTTAAGAAAAAAAAAGAAATATGATATGAACTACCCGTCGCTGCTCGCTACCTCTCCCCATATAATATCAGGTTCATCAGTACCTGTGATATTTCACATTGTCCGACATGGCGCTCGACCAGAAAAGTGTGACGAACACTGCCATTATGGGTGGTAGAATTGAGTCTGAATTTTTTTCAACGTTTCGCGAAAAATTGTGGCAAAAGACTTTTTCTCGTAAAGTATTTTACAACAAACAAAGCCGTTCATATTAAGTACCTATTTATTTCACAAAGTGCTCACTTTTATTCGTTCATTTATTGAGTGAAACGTATATTTTCCCTAACCATCCACAACTAAATTAAACTGAAAACCAGCTGTTTTTATATCGAGCCACGATTTATTTTATCGAAATATTAACCTTACAGTTCGTTAGCTCCGTGGAAATTTATTAATATTGCCATTCTGTTTTCAGGTAAGCCCAATTTAGTAACACGAGCCCAGCATTCAGGTAAGGAGTATTTATTTTACGAGCAAATAGTTTAGGATTAAAAAGGTCGAGAACACCGAAACGTTTTGTAAATAAACAAATCGTATTGCGTGGAGTTTGAAAATATTTTGACTGCTATTTTGGTTCTTAGGGTCAGGTCACACTGAAACGAGACGATACTTGACGCGACGCTGCATTTATAAAACCGTGATACAAAATTGAACTTTATTCAGTACACAAGTAGATACACGTTTCATTGCAAGAGCGGCGCTGCGCTATCCAGAGCGGTGCAGTTTGACATTCAAACACTTGGAAATAAACGTGTATCTTCTTGTGTAGTTAAACACTGTTTGAAATTCAAATTTGAATCTGTTTTTTTTTAAATCCGGCGCTGCGTCGCGTATGAGTCTCGTTTAGGTGTGAACTGACCCTTAGTTATGATTTTTGAGATGTCGGGACTCGGGACGGTATATATCAATAATTTCGACTCTCTTACGTCAGTCCGATTGGCAGCTTGGTATGCGTACCTACGTATATTTTTTGCATTGTTTGGAAATTCAAAATGTAGTGCGTTCGAATTCCGATAAGATTTTTGTGATTCTTATGATTTCTTTTTCTTTTATATTTATTTTATTTTTTATTATTTTACAATTATTTTATCGTTCTACTAAAACACCGAGCAAAGGTCGGTCTCCCCGTTATTTATCAATGCTACTCGCATTGAAAGACCAGTTTTTAATAGCTGTATAATGTAAATAATAATAATAAGTATATCTATGGACGCTTCCACACCACGTCAATCTGGTCCTGTACTAAGTATCCGAGGAACTTGTATACCTCTTCAAGACTTTTACTTCTATACACATATTCAAGACTTTTATTATACTATACTCGTACATATATTTAATACACACCCAAGACCAAGGAACGCAGAAAGCTTTTTGTCCCTTCGGCGGGATTCAAACCGGTGACATCAGGCTTAAGCGACGACGCTAACCATTGAGCCACAGAGGTCGTCAAACAAACAAAGCTTTTACTAAACTACCTGAAAATAGTGAATCTGTAAACGTTGTTGACTGTGGTGTAGTTCGTTTCTGCGGCGAGTCACTGTCAAATTGGCACCGGTGGAATAATGTTGCATTGAAACTGAGCTGTGTGCAGTAGCCCAAGCAGGAACAATTGACAACTACGTATTCGTAACGCTATCGAATGTCACAATTTTCATACAATTCTCTTTCGAGTTTTTATCACTACTACACAGGCGCGACGCGGCGCATACATTCTTAAAAAGTGCTTTCTTAAAAATTGTATAGGCGCTGTCATGATTTTCAATTCTCATTCGATAACGTTACGAATACGTAGTTCTCAATTGTTCCTGCTAAGCCCCCTGCCCCTACGTGTACGTGCCAGATTTTCAGATTCCAATTTTGGTAATTGGTTCACATGGTGTCAAATCATCTTAAAAAAACTTGATGGTGCACAGCCAATAGAAATATCTAGCCACTCTATTAATCGAATAATTGAGTTTGTTTCGTCGGATTTTGTTCATAAATTGGGGTATGCGCCAGGCGGTGGCGGTACAAGGGCTACAATAACACTAACAGTTAACCGTTAACATTCAATTACCGTCCTTTCGCCCCTTGTACCGTTGTTAAGTGGAATTCGTCCCCAAAGACCGACATAGGCCCAAAAGGGTTAAGAGATACCACACTTTTGAAGTGCACGACGCTCGACCTTTAACTGTGGACGTCAAAGTATTGTAACATATTCATGGACGCGAGGTCTCCCGGACCGCTATAATTTTCAGGTAATTTTTAAGGTAACTATCAGGTTATTTTTAATATTTTTGTTTTAATATACGTAAGGAACAATAAGTTCAAATAGTATATTATATAATCATTTAGCTTATAATTATTTACTACCCGGGTAGTTTATATTATTTAGTAACAGAGCTTTGCTCGGAGCTCTTTAAGACTGCCAATCGGATTGACATTATTAGAGGCGAAAAGATTGATTGATGTATATATATATATATATAAAATGCGCAGTTTCCCAGGGATAAAACCTAGCTAGATCGATTTATCTCCCCCAAAATTCCCTGCATACTAAATTTCATGTAAATACATGCAGCCTTTTCCAAGATTACGATTGTATATTTTTATTATTATTCTTATTCTTATTATATATAATATAAAAGATTGTCTCGTTTAAAGTATAGGATTTTCTTATATGTCTAAGCAAATAAGGCCGCTTTATGTCTTCAATTTGCCTGAGATCAAAAAATGATCAACAACTTAAAAGAAAATAAAATTCTAACATTTATTAAGTAATTATGTGTAAGTTTAAACTATACCAAACCATAGAATAATCATTGGTCTCACATGGCGCAGATGATATGATTAAGTATTTACTTTGCTAAATTTATAACCAATAACTTAACTAATAGATCACAGCATAAGAAATTTTTCCCATTAAATCGGGCACAATTTTTCACGCACACTAGAATTTGTCACATGCAAGTCAATTGTCACTTTACACACTACAATAATGAATTGCCGCATTTACGAAGCTGCTTTTATTAGGGAGTGCGCCATCTAGTCGAGCAAGCGAGACCAATCATATATCTTTGTACCAAACAAAAAAACTAAAATAAACTTCTGAACTTAAAACATAAAATTTCTGACATAAGTTTAATATGAATAAAATTATTGGCACTCATTACATAACGGCTTAAAGCACTGAAGACATATTATAGCGTGACCACAATTGATAAGTGTAGTTACTAGTTAGTCTTTCGAACAACAATTTTCCATCTTTTTGGTAAAAGATGGCCCCGCGCGAGTTTCTTACGCCGGTTCTTCTCGCCGGGCTAGTTCCCGAGCCGGTGGTAGGCATCACGTATACCGACGTTCAGAAAGTGTATAATAATACCAACTTTGAATAAAAATGTTGGACTTTCTTAAGTTCAGTGGACAGATTTGACAGGTCTTTCTTTTCCTTTTCCACAGTGGGAGTCTCTTCTAGAGGCAAGTATGCTCACAACACTAGCTTCAGTTCCATATTCAATCGTTTGGCAAATTTGAGTTAACTTATTTGAGTCACACAAAGAGTAATTCGTCTTTGCATATGTGGCACGATTAAAGATCTTGCTATAAAGCAAAACCAGCAGTAATTTTTGGCATCTTGATTGCATACTACCAAAAAAAATAATCGCAATCAGATTTTTTGTATGGCAATCATGGACGCGCGGTCTCACATACCGCGGTCGTAATAACTCGCCAAATATACAGCCGGCGGCGACGCAACCTTCCGCCTCTGGGTACATTTTGCCACCAAAACTAAAGCTTACTGAGCGCCGGTAATTATACCTCATTCTTAAAACAGAAGCCAATTTTCTAAATAGAATAAAGAGTTCGAATTCACCTACATATTTATGAGCGTTTCCACATTATCAGATCAATATGAAACATAATACCAGTCATTCTCACTATCGTTCCGATATCGGATCGCATAGTGTGAAAAGGCTATGGGTCTTAGGGTCATTTTGACCTCTAATAAAGACCCAGTGATTAGATGATGGCAAATTATTATCTTTGTCATCGAGCGGCCGTAAATCCCGATTATATTAGGGTAATCTCCGAGATCCCAGGCGTGTTAAACGACGAGAGACCTCGTTTGCCGAGGTGTTTGAAGAATTATGTTTTTACCCGACTACGGCGAAGCCAAAATGAATTATGGTAGCGCACGACGACGCGCGCCGATGCGACGTTTGTCACTATATTTCCATTATACAATTTTTTTATAATGGAAAAATAGATATAATATTATAAAATATTATGGTATAGGTGAAAAACATGACGCGTCGCAACGCTTCGACTTTGTGCCAGTGTGAGTTGAGCTTAAAACATTATTGTACTTTTAAAAGTAATAAAATGAGAATTTGAAAATTTTTAAAGGAGATCGGCAAGTCGCCCTACATTTACTGCCTGGTAATTAAAATACGTGGCCACTAAAAATATTTATTTTAAAATGTGCTTTATGAACATAGGGACAAAAAATGCAATAACATTGTGGCGGACCAATTAGCGCCACGATCCTGAATCGCGCTATCGAAGTTTCCTAAGATCGGCGATATATTTACAACACCTGAAATGACTACAAGTAGGCTTCCGCCTGACCGAGCATACCACCTCGTTCGGTCGGAGATCTCCCTTTGGGGCATCCACAATTCCCACAATATTTTATTTATTTACAATTAATGCACAAAAACAGGTATATAGGCGGACTTAATGCCATATGACATTCTCTACCAGTCAACCTTTAGGCGTACAAAAGCAAAATTGTGCAGGTGCTAATAGAGTTATTAAATTAAAAATTAATAGTAAGAGGGCAATATGAATTAAGAAAAAAAAACAAGTCAATAATCTAGCTCTAACTAAAATAATAAGATGTAGCTAAAACACATACATAAAGTAGTATAATATAAATACACAAAATATATGTATATACTTAACTTACAAATATAAATAATATGCCATATAATATTAAAATAATTTATTCATCGGAAATAATAAAGCAATCATTAACTATAGTTCGTGGAACGAGTTTATTACGTTTGTATAACACTGACTTTATATAATACATATGAATTTGGCGTTGTGAACATAATACATTTATTTAATCAAAGTATGCTATCTATTCACTTTTGCCGTCTCATAGGTAGTTTTAGTCATAGGCATTGATTCCTTTACTAAAAAAACCATTCGGACAGAAATCAATAAAATCTTTGAAGGTGATTTGGACTGCCCCATCGGAGTTGAATTTTTTCCCTTGCAAGAAGTTATTAAAATATATAAAAAAGGGTAATATGTTGTATAGCAATGTTCGGGGAGTACGGTGAATGTCGCTCACAAGTAATTTTTTTTGAGGCAATTTTCGCTTGGGGCAACGCTTTGGCTGGTTCGCCGGGATTCAGCCATTGCGATGAGCGTTTCCGATTATCGTGCAGGATCCACTTTTCATCACAGGTAATGATTCGATTTAAAATCCCTTCATTATAGTGCCGTTTAAGTCATGTAACGCAGCAGTCGACGCGCGTTTGTCGGTTTGATGCACTCAATTCAAGAGGTACCTTTCAAGCTTTTTCACACCGCAGCCTGCAGCTAATTCGGCCGTGGTTTGCGATGGATTCGCTTCCACAATAGCCTTCAATTCTTCATTATCACCTTTGGTCTCCGGCCGTAAACGGGGCTTGTCCTGCAGGTCGAAAATTCTAGAACGAATACGTTGGAACCAAAAACGCACTGTGTTTTCTTTTGCTCCACCGCCGCCATACACATAATAAATCCTTCGAGCCGTTTCTGCAGCACTGGTGCCACAGTGGAACTCGTACTCGAAAATAATTACGATATTTCAAGTTTTCCATTTTGTAAACAGAGTGACGCAAAGAAAAAACCAAAAGAGGAAAAACCAAAGGAATTACGGTTTTCGAAAAACAAATGTATGAGTAAATAGCGGTATAAATTTGAAATTGGAATTCCTAATCAAAGAAGATCTATTTGAGATCAAAGTGGCCAGTACGACAAAACGCCAATTCCATATGTAAGGACCTAATATTATATTTTTTACTAACTTTTATGAAAAATCCATAATTTATTTTTATTATTATTTTTCCTTTTTCTGGAAATAGACTTATTATTTGGGCTACTAAAAATTCGTCCTGCGTTTCATTTTCATCACTCCTTAATATTTTTGATCTGCAGATAAACGAATCTGCAGAGCATCTTCCTGATGATGATAAAGTATGTCGTAGTACCTATGTGATGAAGTTCAAGGGCGGACAAATCTTATTACTCACCCCCCTGACATTTAACTACAGAGGGCACAACTGTGACCTTTAGCTGTCTACGCGTACAGCTTGACGCTTTAGTTTTAAACCTTTTAGGTATAATTCCTTATTTTTATTCTCTTTATAATTAGCCGGTACTCCTACGTGCAAAATTAATAATAATGTCGTTTTGGTCGAACGCGAAAATGCGATTATTCACACCAATAGGCAAGGTAGATTTTTTTTTATATATTTTATCCGAAAGGTTTCGTCATAAGTTCCTCGTGCCTATTATAATTACGATTCATCATCATCGTTATTAAAATTCAATAACAATAGTATACAAAATATTGTGAAGTATAATAAGCATAAAGTGATTTATGTCTATTTTAAGCGTAAATCTGCGTTCATATCTATTCTAGGCTTTCGCAGGCTTTGAGTGCAAAGTGCAAGGATTCTAGAAAATACTCCCGCTCCTGCCGCGCGCATGCGCCCCCGTCTGCCGTCCCTTTCTCACGAATTGCGCGGCAGACGGCAGTCTTCACTGCGCACTGGGCAGCGCCACGCGGAACCGCGAGAACAAAACAAGACCATAACAATACTTTGATCGTAGGACCACCAAGAATGGACCACGACCACAACGCAACCAACGGTACTGGTTCTTTATTTGCATGAGTGTATGACGCAGTAAGAAGATAAGTTTTTTTAGCAAGACAACGAAAAAAACAAATGTTCATTGTTTATTACTATTATCTGCGTGGCGTGGCGCAGATTATATTGTAAATACGAGATTTACGCAGATTTATTATTTACTACGTAATACGTTCATTCATGCGTCACCAAGAAGTAAGCCGGCAGTGTTGCCAATTATGAAAACAAATATTCCTGAGAATGGAAAACAATCGCTTCATTGTCCATATATTATCTCCCAATTATATATGTATTTTAGCAGCTTATTTTCTTTCAATTGAGAAGAGTTCCTTTTATTTAATGTAATAAATAATTTGTATGACGTAAAATTATAAAAGATTAGCTGCATCAAACGGTTCATTCTGAATGTACTACAAGGTCCGAATTTTCCAATTTCCCGGCTTACATTTCGTACTATTTACCTCTTTAAATTGTCAGATTGGTACACCGATAAATGCGAGTTGAAATCTTTATAACGGATAATAGGGGTGATTTTCCGTTTGAATTGGCAACACTGATAGCCGGTGTAATATGCGACGTACCCATTTTTACCGCCACCCGCGTAACCTAAAAATGATGCGCGGAGATCTGTTTTCAGTTTTAAATTAAAGTTGAAAATAATGGAGATAGAGTTCCGGTAGTAAGAAGTTTTTTATTGGATATATCCTGCTCTTATTCTCTATATTTTTTAAATTTCTTAAAAATTAAAAGCTTGTAAACTATGAACAAAAAACAAAAAACACTATTTTTGTCCTCTTTAATTGTTTATAACTTTTGCAATTATTTATGTGCTAATATGCACTTCTAGCACAATTTTCTAGACGTGATTCCGAATCCGACGATGTATCACACATAGGTGTAGGACCAGACCTATTTGACACGAAACGCACTTTGTCGATTAGACGACTCCGACGTAGAACTATCGCGAAGGACCGGTCGTCGGAGGGTTCCTGCTACTTGTTGCGCCCCAATGTTTACGATTGCTACAGACGATTTATGACTAACTATTGATATTTAATTTCTGAATTAAGTATAATTTGAATACTGCCGTCAAAATACGCTACTACTGTTTTCGTTTGCTTGTATTTTCCTTCTCTACGTTGGAAATTGTATGTCAAACGGCCGAATACTGAATCTGCTTACCAAAATTAAGAGGCTGTCGTAAACTACTTTAGAGGGAACTCCTATTCACACGCTGTCGCAGACTCTGCTAGCTGAAACGACAAGGATGGCATGCGACTTGAGCGTCACTTATTTAACTATCGTTTCAGTAGTCGGCCGTTAGTTGATTATTTTAAATTCGGAAATGCTCTTCGGGGTTTTTTTTTGCGATATTTAACATGCTTTATATATGACCCTAATAATTATTTGCCTAATAGACCCACAATAAAAGAATTATGCGTAAATACTTTAAAATTTTGCCCTGTAGATGACTCTACAACTCTACATGCCTGCGCAGTTAGATGCATGTATGTCATCTATACATATCTATACCGATAAATAAAATTAAGGTGTCTGTTTGTCATTTCAAATTAACAGCTTTTTACCTAATGCATATGAATGTATATACGGTATTAACAATAACAAATCAATTTTAAAAAATGTTGTCTGTCTGTCTGCTTGTTCCGGCTATTCTCTTTTGGACCGATTTTCACGGGACTTTCACTGGCAGATAGCTAATGTTATTATATTATATATATGTTATTAATAAGGCGTAACTTAGGATACTTTTTATCCTCATCATCATCATCAAAAAACGTTTAACGCCCAACGAAGTGGGCACGGGTCAGCTAGTATTAAATAAAGATTTTAACTTATGCTTTTTGCAAGATAACCATTATAACGAAGAACCTTTATAGTTTATACTTCAATTTGCGGATTTTGTTTACATTTTAAGATGATTTCGATTCGAATCGGCGGCTCTAAATGATTTTATAGTGTCGTTTTATGTGGCGATTAACTTGGAGGCCAGGGCGACCTACAGCCGTCCTCGTGTGCATTTACATGAGTTTGGTATTGTCTATTCGAATCGTGTTTGTGAATGTTGTACCTTTGTGTACCGAGCGATGTAGTGAAATGTATTATCGACTTTTGGCGACTTCTGACAGAAGTTTTATTTTACCCGACTACGGCGAAGCTAAAAGGAAGGGTAGGTAATGATTTTGGCAGTCTATGTATATATGTTTGTTCCCTCGTAGCGTCTAAACTACTGATTTTAATAAATGAGGTGTCAACAGATTCTTAATGATGCCGCGGGTAACATCTAAGGCTATATATTTTTTTCATAATTTTGTATTTTGAAAATTGGACCTTAGATTCTAACATCTAAAAAAATGAAACGGAGTATTTGGTATCAAAAGAAAGTTTGGTATCGTGGCGAGCGCACCACAAATATGTATATATATTTTACATATATGTCGTATGCTTGCAGAAACATGTCAAAATACACGTGTGAAATGCTGTCGTACAATTCGTAGGCACTAACCCAGTTGTAGAATTTTCGAACATATAAATATATAATTTACCCCTAAATTGTCAAGCAGTAAACGAACTGATGATGATGAATTATAGGTACGAACACTCTCGATCATGTTCAGCTTTCAAATAAAAAGAACTAGATTAAAATCGGTTAATCGGTTGATCCGATAATGCAGGTGAAATAAATTGTTAGCATGTAATAAATTGTTAGAACGAATAAGTTTTTTACTTATTCGTTCGATAGATGTCACTATACTGGTCCCACGTAAAATGGTGGAGTGCGAGTTTTTGTCACTACTCGCCGTGAAGAAGTTAACTACAATTTGTATGGCATCGAATTAGGTTATTGTTTGCCCCTAGTGGCAAACAATAACCATTGTTTGCCACTAGGGGCGTTGTTTCGATGCCATACAAATTGTAGTTAACTTCTTCACGGCGAGTAGTGACAAAAACTCGCACACAGCACTGAATTGTAGTATCGCAGTAGTTGTGTTGGTGAATAAGTGTTATACGAGGGCTGATTGATAAGTTTCCGAAACGACAAAGAAAAACTTCAAAAATCTATTTAAAATAAATTTATTTCTCAACGTAGTTTCCTTCTACCTCGATGCATTTAGTCCAGCGCTTCTCCAATGCCGTTACACCAGTTTGATAAAATGTTTTCTCCAACCCCTCAAAATACTCGTCCACGGCAACAATGACTTCTTCATTTGATGAAAATCTCTGGCCACCTAACCATTTCTTCAGGTTTGGGAATAAGTGGAAGTCGCACGGGGCCAGATCCGGGGAATAGGGTGGATGCGGTTGCAATTCGAACCGCAATTCATGGAGTTTGGCGACTGCAACCATTGACGTGTGTGCAGGTGCGTTGTCATGGTGGAACAAAATTTTTTTCTTGGCCAAATGTGGTCGTTTCTTCTGGATTTCTTCACTTAATTTTTGCAGCAAGCTTGCGTAGTACTCTCAATTTATTGTTTTTTCTTTTTTCAGATAATCCACTAAAATAATCCCTCGAGCATCCCAAAAAACAGTCGCCATCACTTTGCCGGCCGACAAAACCGTTTTTGCTTTCTTCGGCGCAGGTTTTCCGCTCTCAGTCCACTGCTTAGATTGTTCTTTTGTCTCGGGAGTATAATGATGTATCCAGGTTTCATCGACTGTTACATAACGCCGCAAAAACTCATTAGGATCTCAGTTAAACAGCGCCAAACACTCCGATGAATCGTCCACTCGACGTTGCTTTTGGTCTACAGTGAGCAAACACGACACCCATCGCGCGCAAAGCTTTTTCATTCCCAAATGTTGGTGCAAAATATTAAAAACGCGTTCAGATGAAATGCTCACCATCTCTTCTATCTCTCGCAACTTTAAGCGCCGATCATTCAATACAATTTTGTGGATTTTTTTGATCATGTCCGGATTCGTGACTTCATTTGGACGACCAGACCTGTGGGTCTTCGCAGCTCTGTCTTCCACGTTTAAAATCAGTTACCCAGGTGTGAATTGTACTCAATGCAGGAACAGAATTACCTAAAACACTGTCTAGCTTGGTTTTAATCTGGGTTGCTGTTTTCTCTTTTAAAACGTAAAACTTTATCACCGCACGAATTTCGGTTCTTTGCATTGTTAAGAAAATTTACGACAGATAAAGTTCTACGTCCTCTCAAACAAATTCCATCAGTTCGATTAAATTCAAATTTGGCGTTCTATTTTCAAAAAGATGCCAGAATATAATGTAATATTCCTTTTTTGCGTATCATGTTTTTAAGTTCGTCGTTTCGGCCAGTTATCAATCAGCCCAGGTACGGTGATTAAGTAAATTGGTGTTGACACTTGACTCTTTACTGATCTCAGTTGCATTTCTTGAGCATCACAATATTATAATAATATTTAGTTCATAATATAATATTATAATCGTTCTTTAAATCTATAAATTTGGAACACTAAATAGTACAAAGTCTTTAAAGAGTTTAATTACCATTATACGTGGGTTATGTCAGCGATATAATACAATTCCCATGGGAATAGGAATTGCGCGAAAACCACGGACCTAAACAAAAAAACCCTACATCCGTTTTGTCGTGACTCGTGACGGAGGCTAGTTTCATCTATCAAAGTTAAATTATATACATTTGTTATTCATATAGTTTCTATCATAAGAAATACGAATACAGCACTATTTTGTAATATAAATATGCGACTTATTTATAATTTCGAAAATAAAAATGTAGTTTTATTATCTGTATGTCACGTGACCGAAAACACCAGCCGCCATATTTCTCTTGTAAGTGACGTCATAAGAACATAATCAAATCGAATACACATTTTTCGATTTGATTATGTTCTTATTCAAAAGTTAAAAGTTCATGCACTACACACGCACACATGACGTTTATTTGTTTCTGCTCTTATGACGTCACGATAATGGTGGCTGTCGTTTTGGCGCAAACATTAATCATTTAAATTTTAATCATTTTTTCTTTGCATAAAGATATATTACTTCCAGGAAATAAAAATACTAGTTGACTATCGAATCGATACGAACATTTTAAAATATATTTGAAAAAAAATGTAGAATAGCTCTTTCTCTAGAATAGCTATAATCTTTTAACTAAACTTTGGTACTAATAGGTAATTATTTTTAAGAACATATTATTAATATTTTGCATTTGTGGGTGGCAAATAATGCAATACGTGACTAAACTTTATTTTATAACTAGATGATAAAGCAATGGAAGTATATTAATTTAATGCTTAGATATTATATACATATTTAAGATTTTTGGCGCGTACAAAACACATATTTCAAGTAATCTTGCAACAAAAGTCCCCATATGCTATAATTTTCTAGTAAGTTATAAATAAAGTGTAATTTGCCGTGAACGCGTGGGCAAGTGGGTTTGTGCGATTAATAAAGAACTATCTGCTAAAGGTCAGCCGAAGGGAGCGAAAATTCACCCACGTAGTAGCTACAGATAATAAAACATTTCAATGAGGGCTTTCGATATTTTGCTGCCGCTAGGAGGCAGACCCGACTCACACAAAGTGCCATCTGGTAGTGATTTCGGAAACTGTCGTTAAGAATTATCGACACTTTCGGCCCTTCGTAAAAGTAGCGCCACGGTAAACAGACAACAGTAGGACATCTAAGGCCGCCCGGCGAATTATTTGCCTACTCTCGCGCTGGCGCAAGGACTGTCAGTAGTTACTTTATATTTTAGTTAATATTTTTATTTCCGTATCATAAAACAGCACTTGGTTTTGACGTGATAACGTCTTATAATTCGATGGAGCCGGCTGCACGCACGAAAAAACATGACTCATGCGGCGTTACCGGCGTTACCGGCGTTACCTCGCTAAACATGACGTTGTCACGTTCAACTATCGACAACAAACTGACTTTACAGACAACCGATTTTTTATGTCTATAATATAATGAAATGTTTTACAAATTCATAAATGAGGTACAAATAATAATAATATAATAATATCTATGGACGCTTAACAACACGTCCATCTGGCCCCGTGCTAAGTACTCGAAGAACTTGTGTTACGGGAAGCAGACAACGGGAAGTATATTTAACACAATATTAGACAATAAAGGGCCTTTGAAATATTTAGAATATAAAATTGCATTTATTAAAAAATAAAATAAAATATCCAAAAATTTCCCCTCGTTTCTGTATATTCGGAACGCTTTAGTTTGGTATAGTTAGATAAGTTAAGTAAATTCTCATACTTAAGTAAACGTATTCATTAAGTAAAAAGCTTTAAGATATACACTACAATATTTTGCTTCTGTTCGAAGTCATGAACAAAATAAGCGCTAAATGAATGCAGGCAAACTCGAGCTGTCGTACTAGAATGCGCGTGATCTCGGTACGTACGCGATCGCGTAAAATCATTGAAATGCAATGACTGATCAGTCATTGCATTTCAATGATTTTCAAATCAGAGTTATATCATTCCTTAGACGAGGTGTGTGTCTGCGTGCAGATAGGCGCCCACGCACTCATAGATACAAAACGATCGCGGCACGTTTGTATGAAGATGTTCTACTGTTCTTATACTCTGGTAGTATTTTATGTATGTCTTGTGGTCGTATCAAACAGCTGTCAGATGTCACGAACTTCAAGACCCTCATTATGTAATGTATTCTGCTTTAGTTCAGTGGCCATCAGATTCACAACATCTATTATTTTTAAATACCAGCGTCTGACTTCACGCGTTACACGCTTATATTGCCAGAAAAAAAGGTTTTTGCCTAAAAATGGAGAAAGAGCTAAGAATGATGGTTTTTTATTTTCGAATATAACAAAAATCGTCCAGAGCTTTTATGTTGTAAATACGAATGAAACTAAATTAAAAATCACTTCTATTAATAGTATCTGATAGAGCAGCGTAGCAAATAAAATTTAATTAAGTAAGATTTTACATTATGCAAACTAAATTACACTTTATTTCATAAACGCTAAAGCGAAATATTTACTATGATTTATATATAACACCGCTACATCATTTTCTAGATTATTTATTTATTTATTAACCAAGACAACAAAAAATCCTTTTTTGGTTTGTAGTCATCATCAGGGACTTATATGTTGATTCTTAACTTATATGTTGACTTCACAATAATTTTTATAATCTAGCACACAGAAAAAAAATTAAGGAGTAATATACATTATGCATAGATGCAATTATTAACTGTACATTTCAGTAACGTGGGGTTCCTATAAGTCCTATCGGCTTCACTTACCACTTACCTTTTCAAGACCCTACCTATTATAAGCTAGCGCTTCCCTATGTAAGAGCACCAACTTTGGCCACTGGTACATTTTTATATTTATTATTTTTTAATTTACGTTACAAATAAATTGTCAACGTTTGCAATAATAATAAGTAGCCAGTACAAATGTATAAGGATTGACGCAATAACTTTATTATAAGATGTGAACTCTTAGTAGAAATTAGGTATCTACTAATATAAAAAAACAATAACATAAATGTAATTAGAATTTCGTAAATCGTATCAAATAATGTTCATCTTTATTCAAGTTTTATTACTTGTCGAGCGATAAAGTTTGTTTCGCTGGACTCCTTCCAAGACCAAAGCGTAATGAACTAAGTCATTGTACAATTTAAAACCTTTACATTTTAGGATTTGAATAACTTGAATGTAATATAAACTGCGCTGTACGCAGTAAAATAAGCGAAAATGAAGCAGTTTGATCGACCATACAATATTATGTAATTAATTTGTTTGTATTATCCGTGGTGACATGGCAATAGATTACAGATTCGTTCATTTCAGCCTGGTCCACTGCGGGACATAGGCCTCCACCATAGATATCCGGTGCGACCGGTCGCTCGCGGCCTGTATCCACTCCTGGCAGGCCGTCCTACGCTACGACGTCCAGTTCGTGGTCTCCCCTCGAGAACCTTTCGGCCCCAGCGGCCATCGGTTCTACGGGCTATATGTCTAGCCCATTGCCACTATATCTTGCTAATGCGCTGGACTATGTCTCTAACATTGGTTCTGATACGGATTTCCTCATTTCTGATTCTATCACATAGAGACACTACGGGCATAGCCCTATCCATTACGATCGCTCAAAGGGCTATCCCTTTGAGCGACCCGAAGATTACAGATTAGAGCAATACAATCGATTTCCTTGAGTAGGTAATTAATTAACACTAGTAGTAATTTAATGAAACACTAGTAGTAATTTTAATGAAAGCTGTCTTTTACATCCAATTTAATTAAACATTTACGACAAGATTTATCAAGGCATAGGAGCAAGATTAGTAGTATTTGTAAATCGTAGAAGTAGTAGGTATCGAAGTTGTCGAATTTAGCTATTAATATACACCGCCTATTCTAGAAATATCTCGAAGTATCTAGATCGCTGTCCAATCGAGCCAAATACTTTCAGTAAATTAAAACGTGTATGAAATTTAATTTGATTATTTTGTCGATCTTATCTATATATAGATATCTATACTAATATCATAAAGAGGAGAGGATTGTTTGTTTGTTTGCATTGAATATACTCCAAAACTACAAACCGTTTTTTATTAAAGTGGCATGGGCATTCTGATGTAGATCAGAATGCATGGGCATTCTTCAATAAAAAAGTAGGTAGAGTGTAGAGTAGGTAGCTACTCAATGCACACAAGCTATATGTTATTAGAAAGGTTTTTTTTGTACTTTATTTCTTTGTATGGCCATAAAAGTGTAGCTCGTGGCGTTTTTTGTGTACACGCCAAAAAGTAAAAACCAATAAAATACTAAATTAAATCAGTTTTATTTCCTTTCGTTTGAGCATACTTTACATCATCATGAACTGGGGAATGTGGAAAAGTTGTTTTGCACCGTGGGAGAGTCATGCTTCGGTACAAATAGGCCGATCGGAAAAACAACACGGCCTCATAGAAAATCGCCGAGATATAGAATACACACCCTTTTTATTGTTTTTTGTATGACAGAGTAATAAAACTGATAAACATCCAGCCATCCATCCATACACCCTCGCAAACTTTTTACATTTATAATGGTCGTAGGATTGTAGAGCCGATTACACAACTCACGCGCGTTTGTCACAATTCAACATTCTCAATTCCCTGGGGTTAAGGAGCCAACATTCAAAAACGTCGCGTCGAAAAACTTTTATGGCCGCAAAATGGACTAACAGTCTGGCGAAGTAATTTAACGGGTGTCGTAAAGCACTCTGTTTGGCCTAAATTTCCCAAACATAGGCCGTTTCCCTTATTCTTTTGTTTTATTTTACCTTGGCAATATTTTCACCGAGCGTTTGACTTTGTTGTACAAGTGTTTACAGCTAAGAATTAAACTTGCTGAAAAAATATTTGCACAAGCGTTTTACAAGTCGTTATGTGTGTTTGTAACTTGTGTGTTACGTAAATACAATTTGAGACAATGTTATGACAAACATAAAAAGATATTTCTCTTTGTAATAGTAGAATTAAAACATAATGTGATTCAGCGTTATTATTATGATTAAAACGAAGAACAATATTATAATAACACATTTTATCCTATCAGTATTATTGAAAGTTTGTAAGGATGGATGGATGTTTGTTTCTCTTGCACGCAAAAACTACTAAACAAATTTCGATGAAATATGGTTGTTATGGTAGTTTAGGCTCTGGGTTATAACATTGGCTCCTTTTATCCCGAAAAAGTAGAGTATTCTCTTGGGATAAATAAGCCGCGGGAAGAAGCTAGTTCGAAATAAAGCAATAAATAAAAATCATTAGTCTTGATACTCGTCTTGAAAATGTTATAATCGTTATCGTTTTACAATTCATCGCGTTTCTATTGACAAGCCGCTGATTAACATAATATGATAATTAGATCTGTGTGCGGCGCCTAATTACTTATTATAATTGCCTACTTTGTTTCCAATTATATTAAATCTGTGGGTTTTGTTTATTAAACTATTATTTCGACTAAATTTAGTACCCATAAGCTTGTTGGAGTTTTATGTGTGTTGTTTTCCTCACTGTTAATGCGCAAGTAATCTTATACTTTAAGAAGCAATCCTAGTATAAACCAAACTGTGAGTAGATATCCCAAGCAATTCTCCCATACAACTGACAAGGCCCGCGACGGAGGAAGGAACAAGGCCCGCAACAGAGGAAGAAACGAGGCAACTCCGAGAAGCCGTATGCTAATTTTTTTGCGAAAAGTGAGCCAACTGTCCCACGCTCAAGCCTACATTCCCCCAGAAAATGACCATAATATAGTTCAAGGTTTTTTTTGATATTAGTTAAGCAGTTTTTTAATTTTTTGTCTATAGTTTATTCTATTATATAAGTTATCTTTTATAGTTTATCTTTACCAACCTATGTCAAGCAGCCAGGATGCAGGGACCTCTAATATTTCGACCGTGTCCTTTGGAAATCTGTTGCAATGCTCCCATTGTTCCCGATATTTTAAAAGCCAGCGGGGTTTGAACATACACGTAGGCAAATGCCACAAACAGCTTGTAACAGTCATTCCCCCAATAACCAATTCACTTCCGAACCCAATTTGTGAAACAAATTTCTGGCAAGAAATATCCAAATTTAAACGTTTTATACCAGTTCTAAGACGGATCCCTAGGGGTGCCAGAGTGACTGTAGCCCAGAAGCTTGCCGAGACGATACGCCACACAGTGCTGGAGAACTCGAGGCAAGCCTGGGAAAATCTACTCACCTTTCCCTACCGTTTTCTGCATATCACTAGAGATCCGCTCAACAATGCCTCCCTCACTTCAAGAATCAAAAAGAATTGTGTTTCGGGCATTAACCTCAACCCAAATTTTTCTTCACATTCCACGGTCAAACATAACATCGTGAAAACTGTGGAAAATAAAATAAGTGAGGGAGACATTAAGGGTGCAGCGCGGCTCCTGTTTTCCAATGACACGGTCGCCCCCGACTGCCCAGAAACCCTCATCGCCCTGGAAAACAAACATCCATCACAATCCAATCCTTTCACAGTTTCCGATGACGCATTACCACCACTACAAACGTCGAAAGAAAAAGTACGCGGAGCCATCATGTCCTTTCTTCCGGGTTCAGCTGGCGGCCTCGACGGTCTCACCCCTCAGCATCTGAAGGACCTCACCAGCGGTTGCTGCGGGGAGGCCGGCGAGAAGCTCCTGCATGAACTTACGAATCTGTGCAACCTGATGCTACGTGGAGGGGTCGCATCAGATATCGTAGACATTCTGTATGGAGCTAACCTCTGCGCCTTGAGGAAGAGAGATGGTGGCATTCGTCCGATTGCTGTCGGCTCCACATACCGGCGCCTTACAGCCAAACTAGCTTGCAAATCGGTAACTTCCCTCGCGTCATACTTCCAGCCAAAACAGCTCGGTTTTGCCTGCAAAGGAGGTTGTGAGGCCGCCGTTCACTCTTTCAGGACAGCTATCCACAATCAAGGCGATGATGTGTTTCTGAAGGTCGATATCAAAAACGCTTTCAACTCAGTTGACCGAGGCGCCTTGTTGGCCCAAATTAAATCTAAAGCACCTGCCATTTTACCATTTATGCTCCAGTGTTACAACGACCCCACCAAACTCATTTACAAAGACCACCTCATCTCATCCGAAGTGGGCTGCCAACAGGGCGACCCTCTAGGTCCAGCAATCTTCAGCCTTGCTATACACCCGGTCATCGAGCTTCTAGATTCAAAATTTAATGTTTGGTATTTGGATGATGGGACCCTTGGAAGCGATGCACCCACTGTACTATCAGACTTCCGCACTCTGATCTGCGAGTTCCAAAAAATAGGTCTGCAGCTGAACCTAGGTAAGTGCGAACTTTTTGTGCCAGACCGTTGTGGGGATAGAAACGCGATTATATCCAGCTTTAAAGAAATAGCTCCACAACTGTCTGTCATTGACAAGGATTCGCTCTTCCTTTTGGGCTCACCTATTTTAGACGAATCTCTTCCGGACTTCTTAGATAACAAATTACAAAATTTTAATGAAACTTTAGACCGCCTCCTCCAAATTAACTGTCACATGGCCTTTACCCTAATCCGTTTTTGCATTTTCGTACCTAAATTGACATATGTCTTACGGTGTTGTCAACTGTGGAAGTTCCCTCAACTTCTCAAACAGTTGGATGATACCATAAGACAAACGCTCTCCACTATTTTGAATACAAATTTCGATGACCGCGCATGGACTCAGGCAACGCTTCCAGTTAGGTTCGGTGGCCTGGGTGTTCGAAAGCCTTCTGACATATCGCTTCCGGCCTTCTTGTCCTCAGTCCACGCGAACCATAGTCTTATCTCCAAAATACTACATCACCCATCCTACTCCAATACAGTTACCTTTCTGGACGAGGCCAAGGACGCCTGGAGCGTAACTAGTGCTTGTAGCGAATTGCCTGACAATACTTTTTCCCAAAGGCTCTGGGACGAGCCACTCTGCAGACTGGTACGGAATAATCTTCTTAATACGTCCTCCAGTCCTGTGGAGCAGGCTCGCCTCTTAGCTGCGGAGAAGTGGGAGTCGGGCCTTTGGCTACAAGCATTACCGTCACCCAATACGGGCACATTGCTGGATCGAACAGCTTTCCGGTTAGCTACTTCCCTGCGTCTTGGCACCCCCCACGTCGTCCCCCATCGCTGTGTTTGTGGTGCAAATGTGGACAGCCTCGGACACCACGGGCTGTCCTGTCAACGAAGCGCCGGCCGCATCTCCCGACATCACTGTCTGAACGATCTCGTCCGTCGGGCTCTTGTCACCGCCGGAGTGCCAGCTGTGCTGGAACCCTCTGGTTTGGCGCGCGACGATGGCAAGAGACCAGACGGTATGACCCTGGTCCCTTGGAGAGTGGGACGGGCTCTTGTATGGGACGCTACTTGCGTCGATACACTTGCTCCGTCCCATGTCCAGGGCACCTCGAGTTCTGCAGGTGCGGCCGCCAATCAGGCGGAAAACCTCAAGCGGCGCAAATATGAGAACCTTAGTGGGGATCTCATATTTGAACCGTTTGGGGTTGAAACCTTAGGTACATGGGGTCTGGGTGCGCACAAACTTTTCGGAGAAATCTCCAAAAAACTCATTGAGGCCACCCGAGACCCCAGAGCCGGCACCTACCTGGCCCAGAGAATAAGTATCGCAATCCAGCGAGGAAACTCTTTGAGCCTTCTAGGTACTCTGCCTGGTGGGGACGACCTAGGAGATTTCTTTTTTTTGTAGCATTTTAAGTTTTGGAGTAGTTATTATTTTTTTAGTACTTACCTACTTTTATAGTACAATTGATTTTGTTATCATAACTGATTAAATTTTATTGAAATTAAAAGTCATCAAGAATTCCAATAAATAATAATAACTAGAGTATAAACCTATATAATATAATGAGAATCTCTCATCGGCTTAGAAAATTTATCTGAAATTTATATTTGTATTTAAATTTATATTTATTTATATTTTAATACATTGGGTTTTGGGAGTGAAAAATCGATCCAGCTAGGTCTTATCCCAGGTAAACAGCAATTGTTTGTTTTTATTGTTTTTTTTTCTTTCGTTGCGTAATAAGATGAGTTATTTCGCTCTCAAATTGCCAAAGCGTGTGCTCATACTTTTTACGTACTTGGCTAATTGGTGTCTCGAGGTGTCTCGGGTTCGATTCCCGGTGTGGCTGATATTTTTGTTCTGTGTTTGTGAGGTTCAGTCTCCCAGGTACTTTTAATACTCTGCATTTTATGAACGGACAAAGAATTATAATATTTTTCTTTACTCGTATATATTTCTAAACGTTTACTTTATGTTTAATCGATTTATAAAGTAATTTTAATTTTATGATCCAAGTCCATCCGTCTTCTTGTATTCATTAAATTCCTAATGTTTTGTTTCTTCATTATAATAATTGTAGCTGGTCCAATTAAAATAGTGTTTTGGGCGTTCATTATCCTGGCGCCGCTCGCAGCCTCACAGGCTCTACCGCAATTTTTCAAGTGTACGAGGGTACTTGTACCCGTACCTGGTACAGGTACTCGTACCTGGTACGTGTATTGTGTAATTATTTTTATATCTAAGTCTCTTACTGTTTAAAAGACAGGGTAAGTTTTGTGTTCGTTTTTCATGTTAATTCAAAAATAATGTGATTATATATTATACATTTTCCTTACCCATCTACCTACTGCTGCTGACATAAGAAGATTTACATGTTAAGACAATGGTTGAGATATATTAAAAAGGTGTATAAAATCTAGGGAAAGTGCCTATATTACGTGTCCACTTTTTACCAATTTTGTTACGAAATAGTTCCGCGAAGTTGCGGGCACCAGCATAAATAAATTTCGTAATCTTTCATTCGTGTCTTCATTTCACCTGTTAAGCATCTATTCGCTTCATTTTCATATATTTTCACGATGAAATTACTAAACTGCTTGCACTAATAAAACCCTTAAGCGCTCCAGTAACAAAATATTTGTTTAATTAAACTTCAAACCCGTGGGCGAAGGTCGATGTCCTTGTATTCATATATGTTTTAAATACAATTCGTAGATTTCTTGAAAGTGAATTAAAAAATAAAAAGTTAAAACAAAAATTTCAACGTATGTTTAAATTGACAGTCAGAAGAATACATCCATGATTTAATAATGTAAAACAAGGATTAGACATTATTCATACTCGTTTATGGGTTAGCACACACTGAGATGCGACGCGGCGTTGCATTTTTCTATGATAGCGAGTCAAAATTGAACTTTATTGAGCTGTCATTTGTGACGCTGCGCAGCGCGGTGAATCTCTAAATTCGAACTCTTGCAATGTAACATGTATCTTCTTGTGTAGTGAATAAAGTTCAATTTTGAATCGGCTATCTTAAAAATGCCGCGGCGCGTCTCGTCTCGGTGTAAACTGTTGCAGACTATTTTATTTCAATCATCCCCAAGCGCGTTTTTTTTTTGGATTCTTACAGCAACAGTGCAGTGGTTCCGACTATAAAATGTAGGTGCACTTAATATAAAAGGGACGATGACTACATCTAAACTATTTAGTTTCATTAATATACTCAGATATATTGAGGCATTACTACTTGGTAAATGTAAAAAAAAATAAAAATTATTTGTAGTTTAGTAATTAGATACATCTTAAGTGTACAAAAAAGTTTTTTTTTTTTTGCTAAATCAGTAAACAAAACCTACATCATTCGTTTACTTATATCATAAACGTTCACTTATGTATAAAAACATTCATTATGTTAAGTATGAACTGAAACGCACTAATATCGGAGATATTTACAAATATGTTCCTGCAGCCTACTTCATACACTTTAACCTAGGCGTGACGTCACAGCTATGTACGACTTTAGTATGGAGCGTTTTCACGAGACTTGCGAAATTTTGTATAGAAATCGCTGTACCTATGAAAATATTGATATACTGTTTCTTTTGAGAAGTTACTCATATTTAAGAGTACTATTCAATTATGCATTATATGCATATTTTTTCTTTGTCATCAAGCCAAAATCGAAATGACTGGAGTTAAAATACTAATATGACAAGTGTTATAAAGTCCAAACGTTTTTTGAAACGTCGGGAAATAAAAATGGAAATAAATTAAGATTAAATCAACAACCTTTTATTGTTAAGTTACTTCCCTCGGCTATCAATCGTTTAAATTGGCACGGTGTTTCCGAGGAAGAGCTTCAGATGCTATTGTGATGAAAATATCGTGCGGGGGCGGTCCTACGTGACTTATGCTATATTTAACGTAGGCATAATAGAGTATTGAAACTTTATAACGTATTGAGGAACGGTTTATTTTATTATGCTTGCGGCTATTTACGTCCCAACGGAATTTGCTTCTTGGGTTTGCTCTTTAATTTACTGCAAAGATTAATTAGTATCGTGGGAGAGCCATGGTTTAAGCACGACTGGGCCGGCTGGATCGGATAAATACCACGGCCTCACAGAAAACCGGCGCGTAATAACAACGGCGTTGTGTTTCGCCGAAAGAGTAAGGGCCCAAGGGGGTTGGTGTTTTTGACGACCAGGAACAACTATAACTCCTCTGATGTTGCGAGCGTACATGGACGACGGTAATCGCTTATCATCAGCTGATCCGTCTACTCGTTTCCTGGTCCATTTCATTAAAAAAAACTACTAACATTAGCTAATGTTATTTGGTATAGTTCCACAGACCCATTTCACTCTAAGGTATAAAGCTAATAAGCTATACATATTAGAATAATATAAGTCCATAATACAGTTTGGTCATCTAAAACTTCAGCTAAACTTCGCAATTAGAGATTTTTTTTTATTTTGGAAATGTACGTTACATAGAAGTATATTTCATTTCACTAATCTTTAGTTTTGGACGGGCTATATCAAAACTTCGTGCGCTCAAAAAGAAATCACGCCGGAACCGTACATTTTGCTGCGATAAAAAGCAGCCTACGTGTTAATCCAGAGTATAAATGACTACTATACTAAATTTCATCAAAATCCGTGCATCAGTTATTGTTTGAAAGAGTAATAAACACCCATAAGTACTAACTTTTGCGTTTATAATATTAGTAAGGACTAAGGATTAATTTAATACTCAAATAAATTACCTTTTAAGCATAACACCTAGGTCCTAGGCGAAATCTTGAGAGCCATTTGTATTACGTGCGGTCTGCCGTCTGGAGCACTCAGCTAAGCAGATTCTAGTGAAATTAGTGAAAGTGTGTGCTCTAGTGCAGGGGTTCCTAAACTTTTATGGTTTTAAGGTACACCAAACAAATACCTTTTGTTTTATGGAACTCCACATGGGCGGTGGGAGGGGGAGGAGGTTACTGTGGTTGAAATATGGTTAAAATGGTATTATAATAAACGTCAAACAAACGACAAACGCGTTTTGATTGGTCCAAACTTCGAAATCAGATTTGTCAAATACGAGGATTAGGGGTCTGCTTGCAGAACAGGATTGGCATATGTCGCGGACATTTTCCTAAGCAGTTATATTGGTATCTACAATTCTGCACTTATAAAAACTCCACAAGAATTATAAAAAAAATAAGACGAGCCACGAGTTACCCGCTAGTCGTTTATAATGAGTAAAAATACTATTGATAAAATTACTATTAATTAATTAAAAAGTATCATTGAAATCTTTAAATAGTTAATAAAATAAAATCCAATATAAGTATACAAAGTAAAAGGCGTGTAAAAAGTTAACAAGTACAAAAGATAATCACTTGAATGTACCTACGTAGGTACTTTTTTATTTTACAGTTTACACCGACGACCCAACCTGCAATATTAAAGTCAGTCAACCCATACAAACTCCAAATGAAATTTTCTAACTCACTACAAAAGCTTGTGGAAAATCTAATGCACTAAAATTATGGCCAAGATGAATATTATAAATGGTTCTGTAGTAAGTTCAAAAGTATACGTAGAATATGTATTTTTATGTTGGTTAAAAGAAAGCTTTTACAAATTTATTTTGCTTTCAAATATTTAGTCAACTGAAAATGTGGCAAAAATATAGGTACTTACAATATTAAAGTAACTTTTCCGCGTCTATATTTGTGTTTAATCAATATTACCATTTTCAGAAGCTACCTATAAGTTCTATTCTATCTTATTTATCTTATCGTTATTAAATGTCAAGCAAGTAGATCTTCTGCTCCTCGCAGGACATTTTCTCTGAAAACTGAGATGAAAGCAGAATACTAAACACACTGACTTACAAATATTAGCTGAATTCTTCTACAGACAGTCTTCTTGCGTTTAAATATTATTATTTTTAGTATGAAATTATACCGAAACAAAAGGAAATACCAGGGAGGTGGGAGGCATTTTTTGGCTGTCCCGCTCGCTAACGCTCGATTTGACGCTTATGCGAATGTTTCAACGCGTTGACCGAACCGATATAGGGAATAGGTGCTAGAATTGGAATTTTGATATGTTGTAATATACATGCCTTAAAAGGGTGTATTTTTTCTTATACAATGTTCTATTACTCTACGTGACAAGATCCAACCAAATGCATTTAGTTCGCATCGATTCCTTCAAATTCAAAATATCTTTTTTTAGAACGAAACTTTCTGTTACTTTAAAACTGTCGAAAAATACAATTTTTCTTTTCTTCTCTCTACGTATACACCAAGTAATGTGCATACAAATACGGAACCCCAAATGTCATAAGTGGGCGTCGTACGTCACACCGCCCTCGCTCCGCGCCGCCGCGCCGCCCCGCGCTCGCCTGCTGTGGGCGGAGTACCAATATAAATATGTTTATTTTTCTCTTTTATTTGACCTTTATTTTTGGCGTTTAACAATATTATAATAAGCAATAATAAACATGTTTTATATTTTTTTTATTTTTTACGTAGGTTGTAGTTATTTCTAGTTTCAGTTTCGTAAGGGTTTCGCAGTTTTTTTTACGTATTTAATAAAATAAAATAGTAATAAATAGGTTTAAAGTAATTTTTTGTTCATAAATTTTCTCTCTATTGCATTTGCCTATACTCAAAGAGAACATTATTATTTATCGTTGAACAAAATTAGGCGGCCATTAATAATTATTAATTATTGTTATAACATGATAAAATAGCTTATTTCGCCACCGGAACCAATTCAAAATTATAGACATCTTTAATCTTGACTTCATTTCTCATTCAAACTGTAATGCAATAATTTCAAATTGCGCTAACTCGGTCAAGTGAAATTAATGTCAAGCCTACAAGTAATTACAGTAGATAGTCCTTGATCTGACAGTCAAAAATCAATCTGTCATAATGATCAATAGACTCCTCGTTCAGTGTCGTATATTGAAATATACGCGTTCGTTCAGAATACGCAAAACTAGCCTTGCGCGTTTAGAAACGCAAAGTGCACGAACATAAACTAAACACGTTTCTAGCTAAGCTGAGTTTAAGTTATGAACTCCGGATTTTGTCGGTTTAATTTCGTTGAACGCGTTCAAGAGCTGGCACGTTCGAAATGTTGTGATGGTTGTATTTAAAACTTCAGTATTAATTTATTAATTTTTTCGTACCTAAATTGACATATGTCTTACGGTGTTGTCAACTGTGGAAGTTCCCTCAACTTCTCAAACAATTGGATGATACCATAAGACAAACGCTCTCCACTATTTTGAATACAAATTTCGATGACCGCGCATGGACTCAGGCAACGCTTCCAGTTAGGTTCGGTGGCCTGGGTGTTCGAAAGCCCTCTGACTTATCGCTTCCGGCCTTCTTGTCCTCAGTCCACGCGAACCATAGTCTTATCTCCAAAATACTACATCACCCATCCTACTCCAATACAGTTACCTTTCTGGACGAGGCCAAGGACGCCTGGAGCGTAACTAGTGCTTGTAGCGAATTGCCTGACAATACTTTTTCCCAAAGGCTCTGGGACGAGCCACTCTGCAGACTGGTACGGAATAATCTTCTTAATACGTCCTCCAGTCCTGTGGAGCAGGCTCGCCTCTTAGCTGCGGAGAAGTGGGAGTCGGGCCTTTGGCTACAAGCATTACCGTCACCCAATACGGGCACATTGCTGGATCGAACAGCTTTCCGGTTAGCTACTTCCCTGCGTCTTGGCACCCCCCACGTCGTTCCCCATCGCTGTGTTTGTGGTGCAAATGTGGACAGCCTCGGACACCACGGGCTGTCCTGTCAACGAAGCGCCGGCCGCATCTCCCGACATCACTGTCTGAACGATCTCATCCGTCGGGCTCTTGTCACCGCCGGAGTGCCAGCTGTGCTGGAACCCTCTGGTTTGGCGCGCGACGATGGCAAGAGACCAGACGGTATGACCCTGGTCCCTTGGAGAGTGGGACGGGCTCTTGTATGGGACGCTACTTGCGTCGATACACTTGCTCCGTCCCATGTCCAGGGCACCTCGAGTTCTGCAGGTGCGGCCGCCAATCAGGCGGAAAACCTCAAGCGGCGCAAATATGAGAACCTTAGTGGGGATCTCATATTTGAACCGTTTGGGGTTGAAACCTTAGGTACATGGGGTCTGGGTGCGCACAAACTTTTCGGAGAAATCTCCAAAAAACTCATTGAGGCCACCCGAGACCCCAGAGCCGGCACCTACCTGGCCCAGAGAATAAGTATCGCAATCCAGCGAGGAAACTCTTTGAGCCTTCTAGGTACTCTGCCTGGTGGGGATGACCTGGGAGATTTCGTTTTTTTGTAGCATTTTAAGTTTTGGAGAAGTTATTATTTTTTTAGTACTTACCTACTTTTATGGTACAATTGATTTTGTTATCATAACTGATAAAATGTATATCTTATTTGTGTATAATATCATAATATCGCATAAATGATCTCTCGCAAACCGTAAAGTCTAAAAAACATTTTTGTGTAATGATATTACATAAATCGATTATATTTTAAACTTAGTTTTCGTTGTCGCTATTAGCTTACATATGAACGCGCTCAGTTAGGATTAAGTTTTATAAAACGAAGTCTTTACTGTGAATTGTGAAATCGCCCATTAGTGGTTTACCACTAATCTTCTATCTTTAGATTTAGAGCGTTTACACGTTATCCGATCCGATATCCGATATCGGTCCGATAATAAGAAAGACAGGTATATATATTTCAAAATGAAACATATACCTGTTTTTCTTATTTTTCATTATCTTCGTGTATTTTGTAATGCAATACAAAATTTTTCCCAAAGGTTCCCAAGTGACCGTTCGTCCAAAGTTTACATACGTAGACACTCGGCATATCTGCTTTCGTCGTGTATTTACATCCTAAATTGAGGCAACTAAGATATCTTAAAAAAATTTGATTATGGCCCAATGGCCATGTATTTTCATTTTAGTAGGTAAATTGAAAATACATAAGGTAAAAATTGAATCAATGTAAAAATAAACGGAAGAAAGTTGTCGCGCCATTTGGTTGGGTTGGGTTTTATTTTCACGTGAATTATAAAGTCGGTATATTAATATTGAAATAGTCGCAGAGCTTCGACGCGAACTGTACCTATATGATACATTTACTGTTGAATATTTAGTGTTATTGTTCCATATCATCGACTTCATACATTGTAAATGTATCAGTCGAAAATGTTGCTTTGAAGTTAGATATATTTTACACTGTGTATTTACCCGACTACAGCGAAGCAAAAAGGAAGGGTAATGATTTTAATAGTCTATGTATATATGTATGTATGTTTGTTTATTCCACCGTAACGCCTAAACTACTGATCCGATTTTAATGAAAGCGGTAATACATTCGTCTCAATAGCCCGGGTAACAGAGGCTATATAATATAAGTAGCTAGTCGGGTTTAAAATTTATATAAAAATGATTATACATAGTTATTTAGAATTCTTATGAAGAAAACTATAAAACTACAGAATGCAGGAGAAATATGGTATTAAATGTCGTGCAAATAGGTTTTTTTTAACTCCATCCTAAGATTGGGTATTCAATTTATCAAATATCAATGTTACTTTATTATAGTAAGCCGGTTTGTCTAAAAACTATAAGAAACTTAAATCAAAATACCTAGTGATTTCTGAACAAAAACGACAAAGGAAATCGGAGTGGAAACAAAGTTAAACGGTACATCTTCTTTATATCGTTAAATACAATATAAATTTTCCAGGAAAAGGTTGAGTTTTCGTCGTAAAATAGTCCGGCGCAAGTCAACAGAGGCACAAAATCACGGCGGTACAAATTAATTAAATGAATAAAGAGAAGTGTTTTTATTTTTCGAAAGTATAACGTCGCATTTGGTATTAATAAACACAAACGACCATTGTCTAAGTAAGAACGAAGCGATGAACGAACGAGCAGAAGTGAAACTTCATTCATTATTTAAAATCTAAAAATACTCTCACCGTGCCTAAAGCCACACTTCATAAATAATAGAAGAATTAAATTTTGTACACCTAGTGCTGTCCGTGTATTGAGCCGTACTTTAGAAATTTCGTGCCGTGACCTTGAACTTTCACCCTCAACGCCGCTAAAGAGTTTCATTTTAAAAATGACTTTGTGGTGCAAAAACTATTTTTTCTTCGTCTATACTTGAAATAAGCTCTTTCTGTGAATAAAGCTAAAAGAAAAGCTTGAATTTCTTAAAAGAATACTGATGACGAATCATACAAACAGATTGTTAAAACATTCGCAAATGCTCAACAAAAGTAATAATCTGTATTGAATATCGCGGTCAACAACTCCTATTTGAAAGTAGATTAGAAAAAGTCTTCAACCTTTTGTTTTCCTTTTTATTTGCGTCCCAATTTTTTGCGAGGCTTCCCCTCTGCAATAATATTTTCCGTAAAAATGCCTTAAGGTCACCGAACAATATTTACTTGGACTTTGTTGGTTATTTGCAAACTTGTTTGGGGTAAATTAGACGTAAAAACATAATTATTCTTTGCTTAACCTTTTTAAGCTTGTAATCCTTGCAACGTATCTATTCCAAAATCGGCTTTATGTTTTAGGGTTGTTTTTAAATTTGTTTCCTTACAAACATATTTGGGAATTAAAGACTAGTTCTATAGTAAAAATATACAGTTTTAGCATTCCGATCTACCAGAGACAAGTCATAATATGTTTATGATACATACTGGGAAGAAAGTTAAGCCTTTGACCTTAACGAAGGTCACTGTAGAGGTCGTAGTAGCTGCATATAAGTCGCAGTAACACAGTACTGTACAAACATTTCGGTTACATGAGTGATGAGCAGTGCACTAATTCTAAAAGGGACTTCTCATTTTATTACTCAAATCAATTATTTACTTGGTGTTTTTTCATTCAGTGTCCAAATTTTTATTTTTAGTTCTAAATTTTTAAGTAGAACAGTTGATCCCATTGTAAAAGTTGCTTATATTCAAGAGTATATTCACTACTGAAAGTTTGGACACTGACTGAAAAAACACCCTGTATACTTATGATTATTACACTACTATGCCGAAGCCAAAAGGAAGACAAACTGAGGAAATTTGGCTGTCTATGTGTTCATATATGTATGTTTGTTCCACCGTCGCGCCAAACTACTGATCCGATTTTAATGAATGAGGTGTCAAATGTCAATGGATTCGTAACAATGGCCCGGGTAACATAATATGCTATATACCTAATTTGCGTAGTCGGGTTATAGTTTTAAACTTTTGATTATATAAGGGTCTGTTTAACAATCTTCTATAAGTGTCGGATAGCTTATTTGGATGTTTTGTCGCTGCTTACTTTATATCAAGCGATAGAGGCAAAACATGCAAGTAAGCTATCTGACACATATAACAGTAGATTGTGATCTGTGTTCCTGGGTCATGAATGTGTATTAAATATGGGTATAATTTAATAAAAACTTCAAAATATGCATAGTATAAAAGTATTAAATATATTTCCTGTTGTCTGGCACCATAATACAAGTTCTTCGTGTACTTAGCAAGGGGCCTGGGGTCTGGGGCCTTAGACAAAGTGCAATATCAGCACGATTACGAAGCTCTTAAAGAATAAAATGTATTAGAGTAGCCACGTGGCTTAGCGACCAAATGCATCAATCCCATACATTTTTGATTTCGAACTTCGTGATTATAATTAAAGAAGTCACCTTGACAAGCCCCTGATTGACGTGGTGGTGGATAGCGTCCATAGATTTATCTAACAATAATAATCCTACTACCATTATAAATGTAAAAGTTTGTGGGGTTGGATAGATGTTTGTTACTCTTCCGAACAAAAACGACTGTACCAATTTTGATTAAATTTGGTATTGTAGTAGTTTAGGCTCTGGATTAAAACATTGACTACTTTTTATCCCGTATAAGTACAGCGTTCCCGTGGGATACAGTACTTACGCGGGCGGAGCCGCGGGCAAAAGCTAGTAATATATAAGATATTTTTAGGGCTTTTGCAATCCCAGACCTTTCTACAAAGTACATGACCAAAAGTTTTGCTCACTTCACAACTTGGCCTCCACGAGAAAAGCCTCCGTCTTTGATAGGATTCGAACCTGTTACCAGTTGTGTCACAAGTTTAATAACTGAGCGGCATCAATTCCAAAGTCAATGGAGCTTTGAGCTTTACGTCGAAGCTCTCTGCTTGTATTCCCTACCTCTTAGGTGTAGAGCTTACGAAATGGCTCCATAATTTACAGCACTTGTAAAAGTTAAAAAGAGTGTTTTATGTGACATTTATATTATAACTTTTCAGTGATTGGGTGCATTTTTATATGACTTAAACAGCTGACCCCACAGATGTTGTTCTGTCTAACTATGAACTGGACCTTTAGTCAAGGTGCATTCGATAATTTCGACGGCGAAGTTCGAAAACAAAATGTATGGGATTTGATATAAGGCATCGCAAGCGACATGTCACTTAGCGATGACTTATGTCAAATCCCATACATTTTTGGAACATATGGAGCCTTTTCGTAAGCTCTACTCCTAGGAGGTAGGGAATACAAGCCGAGAGCTTCGACGTAAAGCTCAAAGCTCCATTGACTTTGGAATTGATGCCGCGCAGTTATTAAACTGGAATAAACAAATAAGTACCTACAGTCCTAAATACATCTACAGTTTCTACACCAACAACTACATCCGCAACCTACACAACCTACTCCTACACCTACTACCTACACCAACAGACTACATAATATACTACATACATCTACAGCTACCTACACGAACCTACACCTACTACCTACCACTTACTACCCACACAAATGTACGACTTTCGCGGCCGCGCGGGCCACCTATATCTGGTGATAGCGAATAATTTCTCTTCGATATTTTTGTGGACTGTATTTCATGAGGTATCTGGCGTCGCCAGGTTAATATGTAGTAATAATTAGATGAGAATGGAGAGGTATAGGAAGGAATGATAACGCTTACCGAACCAGCTTCTGTGAATGGCGTCTGCAGCTGGAATTCTCGTCTTCCTTCTGTTCACAACACTTTAGTCTTTCCAGTATTCTTATCGCGTTCTATAGGAAGATATCTCACTTTCGTGGGCGGTAATTATTAGAGGAAAAGTCTAAATGCACATGTCGCACACACGCACGTTCGACGCGCACGACTTGCAATGTTCTCTTTCGCGAATCTTCGTATTTCTTCGGTATACGTCGGGGCGGGGAAGGGGGGGGGGGGGGTGGAATACTGCTTTATCGATATTATGAGATGCCATTCATAGTGGCGTTCGACGCTCCCAGATGGCGCTACCAATAATGATGATATTAAACGTGGCCGAAATGCATTATTCATACGATTTATTTCTAACTAAGCCCTGAGTTACGAGCTGACGGTCAGATTTATACACTTTTATTAGGTATAATATTCGTTTTTATATTTTTATTTTATTAACTTCATATCTACTGTAGGTGTAGTAAAGCTGTGGTGTTTTTAAGCGACTTCCACAAAAAGGAGGTGGTTATACGTTCGGCTGTGTTTTTTTTAACTCCGCCGTCTGTTGACAGATTTTCAAAATTATTTTTTTTATGTTAGGGGTATAATCCTAAGTGATGATCTGATGATGGTATCCATGAGGAATTGAGGGAAGTCCTCGAAATTTATATGGACACATATAGTGATTTTGACTTTTTCTGAAGTAACCCAAGCATATACTACGAAAAAGTAAGATTTTGTACCAAGGTATACCCTGGATCCAAAAGCACTGAACAGAACTCGTCAGTCTTTAAAGATAAGCGTTTGGAAATTTTGACATTGTTTAAAGTACCTAATCATCATCCTCGTCTTATACAATACAATACCTAATGGAAGCTTGGCGCGTATTCAATTATACATTTGATCGTTTATTTTGTGTTAATAATAATATAACTAACTGACTAAAAGGGGAAAAAATATTTTTTAAAACAAAAAATTAAACCGACTTCCAAATTAAAAATACACAAAAAAGTATGAAATAAATCTTATTTTCTAAATAATTCCCCTTTTAAATTTCGCAAAAATTTTAACTATTTCTCTACACAATCTTCATTATTTTGAAGTCGGTACCAGCCAAACATGAGCTCTATAAAATAATGATTTATCAGGATATTGTTTGGGCTGGTACCGACTTCAAAATAATGAAGATTGTGTAGAGAAATAGTTAAAACCTTAGCCGAATTTAAAAGGGGAATTATTTAGAAAATAAGATTTATTTCATACTTTTTTGTGTATTTTTACTTTGGAAGTCGGTTTAATTTTTTTTTTAAATAATAATTTGATTGAACGGACCCACCCGAACTATGCAGTTTTATTGATCGTGTGTATGTCATATCGCTACGATAATTCGCTACGATTATGTGTGTTTGCATTGAATAGGCTCTGAAACTACTGGACCGATTTTGATGAAATTTGGCTAACATATAGAGTAGACCACAAAGCTTTTTATCACGGCAAAATTTATGGTTTCCTTACGATCTCTATTTGCGCTCACGAAGTCTCGAGCAACATCGAGTTATTGATAAATTACAAGATTTGTAAACATCAGTGCCTACAGCATGGTAAAAAATTTTTTTCTAAAAAATTAAAATCAGGGTTGATAAAAAAGAATTTTATGATATTTTTGTCATCGGTCAATTAAATGTTTAACGTCTGGTTTACACGCTCAATACGTGTACTGGTTGTGTCGTTTTGAGGAGCTTTCCTATTTCATTTATTTAGGTATTATCTGAATAAGCTTGAAAAAACTGTTTTTTATACAGGTACGTAACTATGTGAACTTTAAAAACTTTGTCATTTGCGATTACTATTAAATTACTGTCATAGTGGCGAAAGCTGGTCTCCTTTATAGGGAGCCCCTAGCCTGTATAGTAGACAGGGATAGGATGAAGGTCTTCAAAAGATGAGTGGTGAATAAATGAAGCCGATAGGAATGGAGATATAGGAACCCCACGCCACATGTGTTACGCTTACAAATCATGGGATCTTTATGTATCGAACATCTTTTACATATTTCTTTTTCACTTTTTATGATCAGGATCCAGTGGACACACACGAGGACAGTTACACTTGTTTGCCCGTGTAGGCGGTAGACGATCTAACATTAGTGGTGACATTTGTGGCAAGTCTAAGACTCTTAGTGTCCTTGTATATCCTGTCCATTAAAATATTACAACCTTTGTGTAACACTCCACGTTAAATATGAGTAACAGAACGTGATACACGTAGATAATGCCGTAATGAAGTTCCCTGGCGAGCTGCCAAACAGATCCCTACGTGCAGCGAATGAAACTTTAATTAAATATAATAATTTGACATTTAACAAGTTGAGGCAAAAGTTAAATAGTGCTTTTAGATTATTACTTTGTAATGAATGCTATCGTTTGCCTGTAAACGTTTTTATTTCTTAAAGTGTAATGCATCTCTTAAGTTTTCGCTATATATAGATAAGTAGATAAGATAAATTTTCACAGCATTGTAGACGACAATAGACGAATATGTTAAAAATCCGTATATATAAAAGGCATAGTGGATTGACTGATGTATCGACGCACAGGCCAAACCCATTAGGCTAGAAATTTTAAATTTTGCACACGTGTTTCTCATATGACGTAGGCATCCACTAAGGTGGATTTTTCAAAATTCAACCCCCAAGGGGTAAAATAGGGGATAAAAGTTTGTATGAAACTTTTTATTCCTTAGACATATTTGCATGAAAGGACACTGGCGAATCCTGCTTGATTTTCCTACAAGAGCGGCCAAGTTTCTAACATGGTTTTACAGTACTTAAAAAGTATAAAATATATATATGTATATTTTTAGGACTTGGGAATAAAAAGTTATGAATCGCCGAATACCAGAGAATTGATGTACAAAATACGTACATATCTGTGGTACTCGGTTTTACAGTACTTAAAAAGTATAAAATATATATATATATACAGGGTGTTCGGCACATGGATGGACAAACGAAAACCGTGGACCCGTGGAGCCTTCTGCTATACATTGAGGCCTAATTACAAGACTCAGGCCCAATAGTTTTTTTTTAAATATTTTTTTAAGTTAATTTCGAAAAAAGCCAGTTTTCAAACTTCAAACGACTATAAATTTACTTTTAACATTGAAAATCCAAACATGCTTTTGTAATAATTATCTGCATTAGTTGTAGAATCATATTAAATTCATTTTTGGAGCAAATGTTAGATATAAAATTAGATACGAGTCCTTAAACGACAAACAAAGTGAAAAAATAATTTTCATATTCCACTTTGAAATTCTTAAAAAAAAAAACTATGATTTTTAGAGCACTTAAAATTCTAGGAAAACATCTGTGGTTCATACCCTTTATATCGGTATACAATTTGCACATATTTGTTTAAAAATAACTAGATTAAATCGCAATTTAAACTAACGGGGCCTTAATTCATAAGACTCAATTTGCGAAAACTTAAATCAAGTACAAGCCAATTTGTCATAATTGCTTTCGGTATGTTCACTAACACTACACGTGGGAGCTAGTAGTCTGTCTCTCTCTTACCAGTCACGATACTATCTCTTGTCTCTTTTGTTGAATTTGGACAATAGCCGTACATAGCAGGTAGAAAAAGTGGTGTTATTTCTCTGTACAGTAGTAATTCTATGAAATCTTATATGTTTTAATTAGTAAGCTTTTTAGTAGAACATGAATTTATTATTAAAACACTATGATAATTTAAATTTTAATTTATTTCCAAAATTTATTTTATAACAATTGTTCGAATTGGTGCCCTTGACTTCTTATGCATGCTCGGCACCGTTTTAAAATTTCCACTGTTGTTGTTTGAAATATCATTTCGGCTTTCATTTTTTCGAATGCTTCATTTATTCTAATTATTAACTGCTCTCGACTGGGCACCACGGTTGCGTACACTAGCTCTTTGGCTCTACCCCAGACGTAAAAGTCTATTGGGGTAAGGTCGGGCGACCTTGGTGGCCAAGGAATTGGACCACCCCGACCGATCCACGAGTTCGGGAACACATTATTAAGGTATTCCCTCACAGCTATGCTCCAATGGGCTGGGCAGCAATCGTGTTGGAACACAAAAGGTCTGTCTTCTTGTAATACTTCTTCTACTAAACCGGGCAAATCATTTTGCAGAAATTCTAAGTAATTATTTCCATTAATATTGTCCGGTAAATAATGCGGCCCGATTAGTTTATTTCCAATGACCCCAGGAAAGCATGTTGCCGATTTTCCCGGAGAACTGCCCACACTTTCCATATGCCCAGGCCCAGCATTGCAGCTTTCTCTCTTATACTTTTATTAGGGTTATTATTAAATTCTTCTAATACACGTTCGTCTGTAGCAACATGATGTTGTCGTACATTCACCCTCGGTTCTTGATAACGCAAATTACCCGTTTCTCTAAGTCGTTGGTATGTAGTAGCAAAAGTTTGGTGGCTAGGCAGTCGACGGTTAGGATAGCGCTCTTGGTATAGTCTTTGTGCTTCACGTCCATTGCAATTAGCGGCTCCATACACCAACAACATATTGGCGTATTCTTCATTCGTAAAAGAGGTGGTCATTTTACGAAAAAAAAACAACAACGTAACAAAAAAATAACATAAAACTTAACAAACTGAAGCAACAACAATAACGTAAAACGATAACAAAATCACAAAACGAAAACAATAACAGTAAGCGCAACGGACACGTCAGATCGCAGAGGCAGTTAAGACTCGACAAATAAGTAAAACCATTTGTTCCAAAATTAACGTTTGACTGATAAGGAATAGACAAAATCAAACAATAGCGCAATTGCAGAGTGAAACAACAACCCTTTTTCTACCTGCTATGCACGTACGGCTATTGTCCAAATTCAACAAAAGAGACAAGAGATACTATCGTGACTGGTAAGAGAGAGACAGACTACTAGCTCCCACGTGTAGTGTTAGTGAACATACCGAAAGCAATTATGACAAATTGGCTTGTACTTGATTTAAGTTTTCGCAAATTGAGTCTTATGAATTAAGGCCCCGTTAGTTTAAATTGCGATTTACTCTAGTTATTTTTAAACAAATATGTGCAAATTGTATACCGATATAAAGGGTATGAACCACAGATGTTTTCCTAGAATTTTAAGTGCTCTAAAAATCATAGTTTTTTTTTTAAGAATTTCAAAGTGGAATATGAAAATTATTTTTTCACTTTGTTTATCGTTTAAGGACTCGTATCTAATTTTATATCTAACATTTGCTCCAAAACTGAATTTAATATGATTCTACAACTAATGCAGATAATTATTACAAAAGCATGTTTGGATTTGCAATGTTAAAAGTAAATTTATAGTCGTTTGAAGTTTGAAAACTGGCTTTTTTCGAAATTAACTTAAAAAATTATTTAAAAAAAAAAACTATTGGGCCTGAGTCTTGTAATTAGGCCTCAATGTATAGCAGACGGCTCCACGGGTCCACGGTTTTCGTTTGTCCATCCATGTGCCGAACACCCTGTATATATTTAGGACTTGGGAATAAAAAGTTATGAATCGCCGAATACCAGAGAATTGATGTACAAAATACGTACATATCTGTGGTACTCGGTTTTACAGTACTTAAAAAGTATAAAATATATATATGTATATTTTTAGGACTTGGGAATAAAAAGTTATGAATCACCGAATACCAGAGAATTGGTGTACAAAATACGTACTTATCTTTGGTACGTTGTCATTATATCTGTATAGTCTATGGTTATCGTGCTGTAAATTGTCCATTTGAGGCTTAAAAATTCCATCTAGTGGCCCAGTAGATAGATTTTATTTTAATTGGAGTAGAAGTACTAAGTAAGAGAAGAGTACTCGGCAGTTTCGTACGAGATTTATGAAAAAAAATGTTACTTGGGGTGTGAAATTGATTCCTATATACTATTTATATTTATATACTAAGAAAAATAATTATTATGTTTTGGTTTTCATAACGTGAAAGCGACATCTATCATTTATCTGTTAGTATAATGCCATTCCAAACAAACTAGTTATTAATTTCATTACGTAATTGACACCGCAAATAATAGATGTCGCTTTTCCGCAACCCGCCACACGAGCAATAATATATTGCTTCAATAGAACAATAAGTTAGGTGATATTTAATCAATTATCTTTTATCCCCCGAGTTTGATGCATAATATTATTGTTTTATTGTTCCTATGTTCATCATCACGCGAGCGAAACCGCGGGCAAATGCTAGTTTAGGAACATTTGATTGAAAACATGGTGTTCTACATTGTACTCTGTGGATCTGTTGTTGACGATGAGGCAACATCCTCATAAAGTTTTATGAAAAAGGGCAACAATTATTGTTTTTAGGAGGTAGGTTAGGATAGTGTAGTCTTCTCTGACTCCTTTGTGTCCTCCGGATTTTCAAATGTTTTCCCTGACGCTGATAGTCATGCTTGTAAAGGTAATATTCTACGCTAAAACGAGTATAACCTTAAATAATACGCTATCCTCGCTACAAATACTGTAAACTCAATCTCGAGTTTATCGACCTCTGTAAAATACGTTACGTCTTGTTATAAATTCATGTATTGTGTCCGATTTTATACAGCTTTATACAACATCTCAGATATTGCTCACTCGCTGTATGGCGCTGTAGCGGGTGAAAAATGCATGCGATATAAAATAATGTTACTTTATTATGTAATACGACTCCGGACGATGCCTTCTTGAGTTTTGAAACTTATCTACGATTCTTGTATCTATGTGACTGTTTCGAAGTATCAATTATATTTTTATCGCATTGGTACCAGCCTCGTAAAATGTTATCTAGCTTTTATTTTTAGCTATTTGGAAAAAAAAACATCAAATTTGTTTAGGCATGTACTTAATATTTTTTATTTACTTGTTTCTCTACTTATTCATAATTATTTTTATAAACTTTTGATTTTATTTTTTTAATATATTAACGGCGTGGCTAGATTCCCAAACTCTACATTTCGTTACTTTACACATTCTAATATCGATTATCCGACAAAAGTAAAAAAAATTATATTAAAAAAGATGAAAGATAATTCGGATTAGAAAACGGGCTTTTAGAGCAAATCTCAGCCGGGCTTATTGAATCAGAGTTGATCTTGCACAGCCTTCATCACTGAAGCTATTTGGGATTAAACATTTATTAAAAATTTTATACTTATCTAAATATTTTACATTTTACTTAGGATTTCTACTTGAATTCTTGCGTGGTAAAACATAACTATTGTTGCATTTTTGCTTATTGTTAGGTGTATTTAAAGTATTAAATTAAAACATTTAAAAAATCAAAATAACAAATTTAATCATTAATTATAACACAATATGTTAGCATACCGGTGGGGTGCCTAATTACAAATTTAAACCTAAAACTTATGCCTATAATGTTTCTCGGGCCATCATTACGAATCTTAAATCTATTGACACCTCTTCCATTAAAGTCGGATCAATAGTTTAGGTGGATGAAACAAACAATCATACATACATAGACTGCCGTAGTCGAGTAAAAATGTAGAGCAGTAATCTATAAATAATTTTATGCTTGTTGATATGTAAATTGTCAAGCCATCTAACATACATTTTTGTCTTAATCCAAACGAATCAGGCAAAGTGGGATGGCATAACAAAATCCTAAAACACCTCTAATACACCAATAAAAAATAAAATGTGACTGGCATGCAGACATATGCGCTGAGTATATATTTGAACTGAGCTAAGTGAAACACGACACAGATCGGAGCTAAACTCCCGGCAGAGGTGACAGTATTTGAATCATTCGCATCTCTATTTTTATTTTATACGTGTTGAAATTTAGAAAATAATATTTTATTTATGAAAGTGATACTATGTATTTTCAATTGTACAATTCGATTGTATGAGCTATGCTTTCATGTTATTTAGCTTCATATATTATAACTGTGATATATTTATCTGTTTTATTTTTACCAGATTTTTGCAGTTTATTTGTGTACTGTGTATGTATCTATGTTCCACCGAAGCGCCAAAACTACTCATCCGATTTTAATAAATGAGGTGTCAATTAGATTCGTAACAATAGCCCGGGTAACTGCTATGTAATTTACGTAGTCGGGTATATAATTTTTTATAAACATTGTTGTTATTCAACTACTGTCTATTTAAAGTCTCAATGTTATAAAATATACAAATCACTCTGCCACTTACTTGCCTCGAAACATTTCAGCCATTTTGTTAATGAGTTTTAAAAACATAAACAAAACTTTAAAGTTCAAAGTGCTGATTGAAAAAGAAATGCTTACACGCGGTCGATGGCGGGCGTGGCAATAAATCTCGTAATATTCTTTATTAATTGGTTACGTGTCCGGCGATGTCACTCGTGAATATTTCACGATGACACTCATTACCATCACAATAGGTTCTATTTCCTTTAAAACAACGGTGCGGCTACACGCTGTGGTCTCACGCTTTGAACAAGACTGAAGAAAATTTTGGTTACTATGGTGTAGTGAGACAGAATAACATGCATTCTCTTTCACGACGAGTAACTTACCTACGTAATATTTACAAATCATGCTTTTTTTTTTGTTTGATATTTTACAACTTAACATCAATGTAGAGACCACCAAACATATTGGTGATTACAAAATGTTTTAGCGCAGGCCCTAATCTACACAATATATACAAAAAAATAAATTGAAGTGTCTGTTTGTAATCATAGACTAACACCAGCTTTTCACTTAATGCATATGAAATGTATATACGGTACTTAAAATAAAATAAAAAACTATTTTCACGGACTTTACACTGGCAGATAGCTAATGTTATAAGCAGTAACATTGGCTACTCTATCATAGAGCTCTGTTTAAAAATAGGGTTCCGTCTCCGTTAGTTAGAGATGCAAACGAAGTTGCAGGCAGTCTGCAGCTAGTATTTATCTATAAGTGTTAGAAACTTCAAATTAACCTAAAGACTTGTCGTATGATGGACATAAAATAGACTAACCGAACCATAACCTGACTTCCCTCTAAAGAAACGTTAAAATATACGAGCACTTTGCTCAGGAAGGTGTATGTGAATATGCACATTTCGTTGCGAATCTCAAAAGATTTCACTCACAAGTTTGCCAAATCACTTTGATAAGTTTAGAGTCGGAGTTGGCGAATCACGGCCAAGTTAGTTGGAGCCGTGCCGAAATGCCGCACTTACATAACTTTCTATGTTCCCTCATTGCGTTTAATAAGTTAACATAGCTTTGGGGATAGACTGATGTGTTAGCGAATTACCAATACATAAAATAGCACTCTGCGTTAATATTACAATAGATTTGAAAATCGAAGTGTCGGGTGTCGAGCTGTCATTTATGACATTGACATTTGACTCGACACTTGTGTGTTCGATTTTCATCTTTAATGTATCAGCCGTGGAGAATAGAGGTAAGGAGGACAATCTCTCTAAGGCAGAAAAGCTAAAAAGTGTCCGACAAAAGTAATTAAATAATAGTTTCAAAACTGGCCATAATGGCGCTAGAGTGGCAAGGGTGTGTGATATGAAGTTAGCAATAAGAGATGAAGTAAAGTGAGTTGAGTTTAGTTATTTAAAATTTTTGACGATTTTAGTAGATTAAAAGTAGTTAATTCAGTAAATCAGGAAAATTCTAATTACTCGTATAGTCGAAAATATTTTTATATATAAAACCGAAGAAGATGCTAAGATTTAATTATCCGTTTAAATTTTGCCGCTTTACTCCCGTCTGCGTCTGTAGCGCCCCCTATTTAACGCTATTTTACGGACACTTTTCATGTATGGAGATGGTACTCCTTACTTCTATTCTACATGGTGTCAGCGCAGAGTAATAATCAATGCTCTGAATTTTCCCCGGCATACTGGATTGCGGATGATACAGTCCCAACCTTAATTATTAGTTGCCGTTTTGACTAACCTGTACTTTGAAATGCTTAATATTTATGCTAAATAAGAATTAATTTCATAATCAAATTCTGTAAAATATAGGTACATTAAGAGAGACAGAGACTTCTATTAAAAGTAGACGGTTCATAAACCAACTAGAATCATCCATAAAGAATCATCCATTTTACCTAAGTATCGATAAATTGATTATTTTTTCATGGTGTCCGAGATCTGTGTCTACACAACCTGGTATATAACCTAAACCAAATAACCTTAACTAAGCTCTACCAAATTTCATATTCAATCAATACATTTATATGTTTCTTCTATGTGATATGCCTTCAAGTTAGAAGAGCGGACAGACAGACAGACAGACGGCCACAGTAAAACTATAAGAACTCCTTGAGTACTAAGTGTACGGAGCATTAAAAATGGCCTACCTAAATAAACGGTAGAGTCGTCTCTATGGCGGTTCCGCGCGAGCGCTTTTTAATTCACCTTCATAATTAAAACTTCTCCGCTGACCGTTTTCAAGACAATGAACTTTCTAGAAGTTACGATAAAAACAATTCATTTATTTGTGAAACGTTTTCATATTTCTATTCAATATTGTTTGTTAAAAGTAGCTAATAAAGCTCCTTTTCTTTACAAAATACAGATTTCAATACACGGTTCTTTGATACAAAGATATATCTTATTATTTGACTACAAACATTCTCCTTAGGATACGATGATAAAACTCTTAGTTATGGCATCCGCACACTCTAGGTACTAGGCGGGCTGCTTGCCGTGTGTGTGTAGCGTATAAATCTAGCATTAAACGACGCTATATTGTTCGTTTCTCCTTTCTTCTTCTGTTTCTATTGACATCTGCATAAGAAAGTAATATACGTATAACTTAAAACAGGCGTTAAGTATTATGATTTATAAAGGCTGTACTTTCGCTGTCGCTATGATGTACTGACAGCCATATACATTATACATTATACATTATACAATGGCGAAATCCGAAAGCTGCCGATGGACGGATTACTTACATCACCACACGTAACGTTCTCATAACACGGTAGATGTGCCATGGGATGGACTCTACTGAGTGCTAAGTGTGAGTCTTTCTTTTCGCATTCGATCGTGAGCGCGTTTGGCGTTTACTAGGAATTTGTATGTGATTTGTGCAGCGCCACCTAGTTGTAAACGCGACAACTAGGTCAAATCACATACAAGTTCCTAGTAAACGCCAAACGCGCTCACGATCGAATACGAAAAGAAAAACTCACACTTAGCACTCCGATGTATGTAAAACACACATAGGATCAGTTCACACCGCGAAGATGCTATGTAAAATTCTTGGACAAAATTATTTATTTATTATCTATTTACTTATACGTTCTTCGTGTACTTTGACTTACAAGGGCGAAATTCTAAATAAGCATGCTCAATAAAACTAGAAGCTAAATATTAGGTATTTCTGTAAGAATTGTCTACTAAATTATCTTTTTTTTTAGAAAATTATTATGTAACACTAGAAGCTTCTGCTCGCGGCTCCGCTCGCGTAAATACAGCATCTCACGGAACACTGTACTTTTTCAGGATAAAAAGTAACTTATGTGTTAATTCAGAGCTTTAACTACTACCATACCAAATCATCAAAATCCGTTAAGTAGTTTTTGCATAAAAATGTAACAAATATCCATCCATCCATGCATCCTCACAAACTTTCACGTAGTAGGAATTAAGAAAGAAGCAATAAATTGATAAAAAGCTCTTAAGGCTGACAAACAATTGGACAAACATAACATTAGAATTCCATACATCATACGAAGGTTTGTTAATTCATCCGCAAGTCGCAGGAAATGAACCTGCGGCATGCGTCTACTTAAGCTACTTCCTCATAGCGCTATTCTGACCTATTACTTACTGAATATAATATGGGAATGCAATTTTTAATAACGTCATTAATATCACAATTGCTCTAAGTTTAACAACTGTGCTATTTTTGTGCGTGCGTCGTAAACATTACGACGCATCACAAAGCACCACGCGGCCTGGCCGCCGTATCCAAAGGGTAAAAACGGGAGCCTATTACTAAGACTCCGCTATCCGTCCGTCCGTCCTGTCTGTCCGTCTGTCACCAGGCTGTATCTCATGAACGACGTATTTCTCTTGCCGCTATAGCAACAAATATTACAAAACAAATAAATTAAACATTTAAATGGGGCTCCCAATCGTGATTTTGGGACTCGCACTAGGCCGGTTTTCCATCGCCTGTTTTAAAAAAAACTCGACATATCATACACGCAGGTAACTTTTCGTAATGCTACTGGGATAGTTTAATACAAATATATTGACACCTCATTCATTAAAATAGGATCCGGTAGGTAGGTGCTACGGTGGAATAAACATGTACATACACTGCCAAAATCTTACCCTTTATTTTAGCTTCGCCATAGTCGGGTAAAAATAGCCTACATTCTCTGGTGTTTCAGTTAGGACCTAGGTAGTCATGGGCTACGGTATCCACTTTTCACTAGTGATTAGTCGAACTACCTAATTACCTATTCATTTGTAGCGGACCAATTAGCGCCACAATCCTGAATCGTGCTATCGAAGTTTTCCAAGATCGGCGCTGTATAAGGTCTAGAAAAATCAATTACGGATATTGCGGGCACATGTTTTACTGCATAAGTGAAGACGTTTAGGCAGAAAAAAAGTCCTACTCGAAAAAAAAATTATTTATTTATCTGGGCGAGTTTGCGTTTAGCGGAGAGTCACAATATTTTTTTGCCTAAACTTCTTTACACAAGCAGTGAATCATGTGCCATAAGTATCCGTCATTGATTTTCAGAGACGTTATAATATATACAACATCTGATACGCTTACAAGTGGGCTTCGGCCCAACCTAGCATACCACCTCGCTCGGTCGGAGATCTCCCTTTGGGGTTTTCCACTATTCCCACACATTAATTTAAATAAAGTATTACTTAATAAATTAAATTACATATTTAAGTCACAATATTCAATATTATCAATTTTGTATAGCATCAAGATTAGATTAGAATGTAGACCTCAAAACAAAAGAACGGAACGAACCAAATGAAAAGTGTTTGCTGTTCCCGACGTTTGTTTTTTTTTTTTATGTTTTTTCCTTTGCCAGCTGACATCTAGCAGTTCAATTTCATTACAGGACTGTCGTTCGCTTGTTATCTTTTACGGAGTTTCTTTTGAATTATTTTGTTAATTATTACCTATGCATCCGTAACGATATTATTAGAATGGAGAATTTCAGTTATTGTTTGACAAAACCAAAGAGTTCTATAGACAATCGTAATTATTATTGTCTGCCTTCGAGACTAGGAAAAGCGAGGGTGCCGGAATGTGCGCGATTTCTGTAGTTAAGATATAACGTATAGTTCGGCTAAAGCAGTTATCGTCACGCTTTTTATTGTACGGGTTAAAACAGGGGGGGGGGGGGGGGGGGGACATTCGTCGTTTTCATCTGTCATTTCCATAAAAGTAAAAATTTTACAGTAACTAGCGCCCAGTGAAACGCTTTTGCGTGTTGCTCCTCGCAGCCATCTCCAGGCTATGGCCCTTTTGGCCCTAGGCTAAATACGCGGGCCGAGGCCACACCTTTCACGGCTGCGGGCCGCTGTTTGACGACCACGGGACTTAAGTATCTAACATTAATATTTTTACCATGTTGCATATTTAAATCGGTACTTATATATTAATCGTTCGATATCTTAAGGACTTATTAGTCAGTCGGTAGTCGGTACCCAAAGCATCTAACTTAATTATAAGTTCTTAGGATCTCGAATGTCCCCTTGTAACGTACCCTTAAATATTAGCTCCATAGTCTATGCTTTTGTTCTGTCACGCGGCTATTTTGACTTGCAGATTGAAACGATTTTATTAAACGGTTAAATTATGCCTCGCCAGGGTTTATATAAATGTTTAAGTTCACAAACAAGATAAGGAATAAAGTCATAAATATTGTTGCGTTAACTTTTTCGTATTTTTGCATAATGTTTGTGATAATGGCCCATTTATACTTTATAATGAACGCTATCGTATGGTTTTATGGTTTTGACGTGTAATGATTTAAACATGGAATGTTAATATTTAGTGATAAGTAGCTATAATACATTCTTCTTATATTCTTCTTAAAATTAAAAGAATCGAATCTTTTTGTAAATAGTCACTTTTGGAGAAATATCTGTAAGCGCCAGAATCAACTGAAATACCTCTTGTGTAATATCGCTGTTACTAATTAGAAACGCATATAAAAAACAAACAAATAATATTTTTAATAACAGTATCTCTGTGTAAGCTAGGAACTTACACATACGACTTTGAGCTGAGGGAAGTAGGTATATAGGTTAATGTGAAGGCTGGAGAAATCTGGGACTGACCTTATTGTTGAGCTGGTGGTTCTGTATCTGGGCGGAGGTTTCTTCTCACTACACTACACAGCTGTTGAGCGGATTATCGATAGATTTATCGCGGTTCGCCGGCGAATTTGGTATTATATTAACGAGCACAAATAAATATGCGCACACGCGTTCGCGTTCACTAGGTTTCGGGATGAGCTGAAAATGCATCCGGCGCGGAAGGGGATCTAAATGCAAGTGTTCGTCACTCTCTGACAGCGCCCCTTTCTGTCGGCCATACATCACGTAGTGATGTCCTTTGTGTTTATTCTAAACGTCGCGCTAGTGTTGGCGCGAACATCCTGGGGGGCCCGCACAGGCGGCGAGCTGAGGGGCATCCTGAGCAGAATCCAGTGGGAGCCGGGCAATCTTGCCGACAGGCCTCCGCAGCTGGCCTTGAGTCGTGTCCAAGTCCACAACTCTGATGACTCCATCCTTCCCAGGTAGCAGACGTGAGATTCTTCCCATCTTCCATTGTAGAGGAGGCAAATTGTCCTCCTTGAGCAGAACCAGTTCTCCAATTTTGGGTGGAGAGGAAGAGGAAAGCCATTTGGAGCGGATTTGAAGGGTATGGAGGTAGGACTTGGTCCAAAGGTTCCAAAAGCGCTGAGAGAGTGATTGAATGAGCTGAAAGCGTTTGAGCGGAGACTCTTTCATCTAGAGTCAGCTCGGGGAGAGCTGTGAGCGGACGGCCAATGAGAAAGTGGCCAGCAGTAAGGGGCTGATAGTCCGTGGGATCGGACGAAAGTGGACTGATGGGCCGAGAGTTTAACACAGCTTCGATTCTAGTGAGCAGAGTTAAGAATTCCTCGAAAGTGAGGTGTTGCTCACCGATAACACGGTATAGAAGTTGCTTTGTGGATTTAACAATAATCTCATGGATACCTCCCAACCATGGGGCTTTAGGCGGATTGAGTAACCAAGTTATATTTTGAGTTGAGAGTTTATGAGAAATGGCGTCGTTATTGTCATTGAGAAATTGTTGTACCTCTAGTAGATGATTCCTAGCTCCTACATAATTTGTGTCACAATCCGAACGTATCAATACCGGAAGTCCGCGACGTGAGCAGAACCTTTGTAATGTTGCAATAAACGCTTCGGCAGTGAGCGATGAGACTGGTTCTAAGTGAACCGCCTTTGTAGTGAGGCAAACAAATATGCAAAAATATCCCTTAATTAACTTAGCATTACGTAATTGACTTGATTTGAGCAGAAACGGTCCGGCGAAATCTGTTGATACGTGACTAAATACGGGCTGAGGTATGACTCTATCAGCTGGCAGGTCAGCCATGATAGGTACTTCGGGCTGAGCGCGGCAACGGAAACATCTTATGCATTTAAACGTTCTGTGCCTTATAATGCGGCGGGCAGATAATATCCAAAATTGCTGACGTAAAATAGCATGTAGCGTGTCCGTGCCAGGGTGGCAGTGTATGCGATGATAGTGATCTATTATGAGGTCTACGAGCGGACTAGAACTAGGCAAAATGAATGGGTGTTAAGCATCGTATGTGAGTTCGGAACGAGTGAGTCTACCTCCTACTCTGAGGAGACCGTCCTGCGTAAAAGGCGACAAACGTTGTAGTCGTACTGTGCAGATTCTATCGGTTTGCAGGCGGTGAATATCTTCTGCGAATGCATTTTGCTGTACAGAGCGGATCCAGAAAAGTAATGCTTCTCTACGTTCACTTACAGTTAGAGGGCCTAGTTGTCGCGAGTTTGAATTTAGTTTACAGTTACGAATGAATCGCCTCATGTAGGCAGTGACACCAGTTAGTTTTTCTAAAGAGCTGAAGCGAGTGAGCAGATCACTATCGACACCGGGTATCGAGAAATTGCATGGTACGTATTTTGGTTTGAGCCCTGGCAAGTCTTGTCGAGTATGAAGGCATCTTGGGCCAGGTATCCTCTGGCAATTTGAGCCAAGGAGGACACCACCATAAATCATGAGCGGAGAGAGCTTGAGCTGATAATCCTCTGCTTGCACAGTCAGCAGGATTTAATTTGGAAGGTACATGACGCCACTTAAGTGTGAGTGAATTTGAGTTAATTTTTGTTACTCTATTTGATTCAAATGTTTGTAAACGATGGGGCGGAGTTTTTATCCATGCAAGCACTATGGTACTATCTGACCAACAAATGTGATGTGTAATTGTGAGATGAGCAGACAATTGTTGGGAGACACGCAACATGAGCTGAGATAATAGAGTTGCAGCAGACAACTCTAATTTGGGGATTGTGAGTTTATTTTTAATCGGTGCGACTTTAGATTTAGCAATTATGAGGTGAACGTTAACAGATCCGTTGTGAGCTGATTCTTGTAAATATATCACTGCAGCAAAACCGCTTTCCGAAGCATCTGCGAATCCGTGAAGTGAGTATGTTGATTTGAATTTGTGTGGAGCGATATGTCTGGGAAAATGTATATCTGAGATGTGCGGAAGATCATGATAGATGCGCTGCCAATCATCTGTAATATTATTTGGAGTGGGATCGTCCCAGTCCAATTTAGTTAACCATAACCTTTGAAGAAGTATTTTTGCGCGGAATATGACGGGTGTAACCCAACCGTTTGGGTCATAGAGAGAAGCTACTGTGCTAAGAATTGAACGTTTTGTAATGTGGGTAACTGGTGGTAATGAGATGTGATATGTAAATTCATCAGACTGGGGAATCCATCTAATACCCAAAATCTTAATTGATGGAGACTCTGCGCTGATGTCAAAGTCTTTAGGCATTTCGCATTGATCGTCTGGAAATCTTTGCAAGAGCTGAGGTGTGTTTGATGTCCATTTACTAAGTTTAAATCCACCGAGTGATAACAAATCAATGAGCTGAGTTTGGAGTGCTGATGCTTCGTCTATGGTGTCATGGCCGCAAAGTACATTATCCACGAAAACAAATTTACGCAAAATTTCGGCAGCCTGAGGATAGCGATGACCTTCATCTTCAGCTAATTGTAATAATGTGCGGATAGCATGATATGGACTTGAGCGCAATCCGTATGTAACAGTGTTGAGTGCATATGTGAGCAGAGGTCGATCTGGAGACGATCGCCAGAGTATGAGCTGATAGTGTCTTTGGTCTGGTCTTAAGAGAATATTTCTAAACATCATTTTTATGTCAGTGCTGAATACTATACGATGTGCGCGGAATGATATAATAATATCTACAATGTCTCGTTGAAGTGCTGGACCTGTGTGCAGGCAATCGTTTAAACTGACTCCATTGGATGACTTACAACTGCCATCAAATACTGTGCGGAGTTTGTCAGTACCTGATTTGAACACGCCATGATGAGGAATATAATAATGAGGTTTATGAGTAAATGTAGACGGATGACACGGTGTCATGTGTCCTAAGTTTATGTATTCGTTCATGAATTCTATATATTTTTGTCGCAGTGTGTGATCGGATTGCAACCGTTTTTCTAGATTGAGAAATCTACGTAGAGCAATAGCATGAGTACTACCTAATACGGGTGCATCTGATAAGAAGGGAAGAATCACCATGTAACGGCCTGAATCGTCACGAACGGTGGTTGAGCTGAATATGTGTTCACATTGCTCGTGTAGCGGGTTTGAATGAGCAGAACGAGGCTGGGGTTCTTCCGACTCCCAGAATCTTTCCAGGCTTTTGCAAATATCATGAGTAGAATGAGCAGAATGTGTAGAGTGAGCCGACTGAGTATAATGAGTATGAGTAACATGAGCAGAGCCAACTTGAGCTACAGGTGAATCGCATGAGTGCTCAACGAGTCCTATGAGTGCAAAATCAAAAATCGTGCCGAAGGCTATGGGCTTCCCCGGGCCCAAAGCAATCTTAGTACCATCCAAAACGTGACCCAAAACGTCTGAGCCTAAAATGAGATCAATGGGCGCAGGAGTATGATAAGCTTGATCCGCCAATGGAATGAGCTGATGAGCTGAGTCTTGTATAAAATCTGGTATTTTTTGCAAAGGTAAATAACCTGTAACGTCTTTGAGAATATGAGCGGTAGTAGTAATAGATGGCGTGTCACGGTGTGTGGGCCTAAATGTTATTGTGACCCAACCTTTAGAATTTTGTATGTGCTGATCACCTACACCTGTAATTTTTAATGAACATTGTTTTGGTTGCAAATTTAGATTTCTAGTCATGCGCTGAGTTATGAGCGTTATCATGCTACCACAGTCCAATAAAGCCCGAGCTTTGTGATATTCTCCGCATTTATCAGATATATTTAAAACGACTGTGGGAAGTAACACTGGAGTTTTTAATGGGTTTTCTATGTGCTGAGTTGAATTTACTTGGGCTGATTCTACAGAATATTGGGCTGAACTAGATTTAGATATTTTATGAGCTGAATGTGATGCAGGTGTACTATGAGCTGAATGACATTTTAAATTATTGGGTTGATCTTCTAATTCTATGTGCTCCGTGATTGTAGGTAGTCATTGTTTTTTGTTTTGAGATTGATGAGTTGTAGACGGTGCATGATCAGACGATTGGTTGGGGTCTGATGATGATGATTGATGTGCACGCGTATGTTGTGTATAGGCCGTGTAGGTATGTGGCTTGTCTTGAGCACGCCGGCGGGGCTGTGCACGTAAATGAGGAGGAAGCAAATGCGCTGACGACACAGGAGAATTTGGAGTTCCGTGACGATGAAGCGAGGTGTGGTGATTTGCACTTCCACACTCTTTGCATGAGTTTGTCGAACGACATTCATTTTCAAAATGCGGACCTAGACATTTACGACATCTGTCGTTGGCTTCTATGAAATCCCAACGACCTTGAGTGGGCTGATGATTATATTTCGGACACGCGATAAGTTTGTGTTCTGTATTCCTACAATAGGGGCAGTAGAATCGCTTGTGTTTATCTGTATTCCGGGCTGAGTACTCGCGCCGCTCTGTTCGGGGGGAGGGGGGCCAGTAGCGTTGAGGGTAATGAGGAACTGGGCTGACGTGATAGCTACTTAAAGTGTGAGCCGATGGCGAGCGCTGAGTATTACGAGGATACGCGGGACTAATTGGTCTAAAGCGTGGACTGCGCGGAGAGTTTGCGGGGGGTGTGTGTTGACGAGAGGGCCCAGTTTGTGGTGAGTAGGTAACACCGCGCGTTGCATTAGAATATTCGGTTTCGATACAGCGCGCGTGCTCCTCTAAAAAAGAAATCAAATCACCTAAGGTGGGCAGAGTGTCCGAGATGCCGTATCTTCTTTCGAACAGGGTGCGGAGCTCGCCTCGTAATTTTCTAACTACAATAGACACAAATACGTAATTACTATCCATAGGTAAACGCAGATTATTTAATGCGCTTTGTGCGGAAATGAGCGGAGTTAAAAACGTCGCGCGTATGCTTGATCGAATATGAATATTAGGTAGGCCGAGTATTATATCAACAAACCCATCTATCAGAACACGGCGGTTTTCATACCTACGTGTGAGTATATCGAGCGCGACGCTGTAATTATCATTTGTGATTTTTAAATGCGCAATCATGCTGAGCGCCTCCCCCGATAGGCAAGACAAAAGATAGTGCAGCTTAACTGCATCTGTAAGTGACGTCATGTCGTCTGTAAGACTCCTAAAAATCGTAATAAACGATGGCCAGTCCTCAACGCGTGAGCTGAATTTTGGCAGTTCAATTTTGGGCAGAACGGCAGAAGTGAGCTGACTTGACTCTGAAGTGGAACTTATATTTTCCGCTGCAGTTAAAATATCATAATATTCGGATAGCGCGTTCTCGTAACCGGCTGTATAAAACTTTTCAATTTCTTCTGTAACACTGCCGTCGTCTAAAATTTCGCAGTATAAATTTTCTAATTTTTGTTTCAAATTTTGTAGGTCTTTAAAACGCGCATTAAACTCCGTTTTGTTAGACTTTGAGTCACCTTTGTGTAATGCCAATGCGATCTCTCTGAGCCGACTAATAGATTTTATAGTTTGCCTAAATATGGCCGCTTGCGATTTTGTAGGCATGTTTAAAAATATATGCGTGTAACTAAGTTAAATATTTAAAAGTAATGAGCGGAAAATACGCGCGCAATTAATTAAAACGCAGAAAATAGATTTTAATAATGTGCCGACAATGTATACAATTTTATCATAAAATGTGTACGAGTTAATTAACAAATGAGCTGACCGATCGCCTGATGCTAATATAGTATTAGTGTATGTTTGATGAGCGGAGATTAATGCGTTAGAAGTCGTCTGTAATATTATATTAATGTCCTGAAGTTTGAATATAAACAAATCTTAGCGGGCGCGTTAGAAACAAAATAACGTAATGAAAACAATGTAAGTAGGTATGAGCAGGTTCAATCTCAATAGTGTGCCGACTTATTCAAAACAACTGTAACGTAACACCTATAATATATTTGTATAAACACAGAGCGTCGATAAGAATTCTTATTTAAAACAGCTGTAACGTAATACCTAATAATATTTTTGTATAGACACAGAACGTAGATAAGATATGAATTCAATGTGAAGGTCACTATTTATTCTATGAAGAATACCTAATTGAGAATGAATGTAACAGCTGTTGTTCGCACGGGCGCCGTGTAGGTACCTATTACCTACAGAATGCACACAAATCAAGTTTTCTGTATCGAAGCGAGCCGACGATGTTAGTATGGGCACTTGAGATGTTATGCAACCCGTAACTATTAAAATAATGCTAAGTTAATTAATATTGTGTTTTAAAATTTGAGAATATGAAGATATAAACGTTATATATAGATAAAATAATTCAAACTTAGTAATGCAACGACGATTTACAATTCTGTTATGAGCCGAACGTAATTCACAATACGCACTAGTTATTACTTATTTTATATGCGAATCAAACATTAAAATATTTTGTAAGTAATTAAGAGCTGAGAAAATTATATGAGATATTATTGGCACAAATACGTTAGGGAAGTTCTGGAATGTTCGAGTTCTTTGTTCGACAATAAGCCGACAACCTACCCACTATTTTTTTTTTTTTTTGGGTTTTTCTTATGAATTTATGGGCCGAAATATGCACAAAATAATTTAAATAATTAACATATAGGTTAATATCAAAGTACAGAATAGGGGTTTAATGTTAAATGTGCCGAATTGATAATGGGAATGGACTGTAACTTGGTTTTAAAATGGCGGGGCGGCCTGACCAGAATTAATTGGACAAAATATAAATAATCGAGCTGATTTTATGTGCAGAATTGGGCGGAGTGGAACTGTAGGTGCTGGTTCTAATCAGGCCCAACGCCGGTAATAGGGAAAAGGGCTTCACGAAGGCTCGATGGACCAAGAAATGTGTAAGCTAGGAACTTACACATACTACTTTGAGCTGAGGGAAGTAGGTATATAGGTTAATGTGAGGGCTGGAGAAATCTGGGACTGACCTTATTGTTGAGCTGGTGGTTCTGTATCTGGGCGGAGGTTTCTTCTCACTACACTACACAGCTGTTGAGCGGATTATCGATAGATTTATCGCGGTTCGCCGGCGAATTTGGTATTATATTAACGAGCACAAATAATATGCGCACACGCGTTCGCGTTCACTAGGTTTCGGGATGAGCTGAAAATGCATCCGGCGCGGAAGGGGATCTAAATGCAAGTGTTCGTCACTCTCTGACAGCGCCCCTTTCGGTCGGCCATACATCACGTAGTGATGTCCTTTGTGTTTATTCTAAACGTCGCGCTAGTGTTGGCGCGAACAATATCTATTAATTAACATGTCTGTACTTTTCAGATTTTAAAATTATTGAACAACTTCACTAACAGATGCTAAAAGTTGAAACTTATTAATATCGAACGTCAGAAAGTATAAAAACGTAAACAGAAATTGTTAAAATGTATTGTCGATATTTTTGTATCGGTCGAGGGCGTGAAATACTGTACATTTTCTCGCATAGTGTAAAATGTTAACAACTTAAGAGAAATTCATATCTACATTTTTCCATTTCGCAGGTGCACTTATCAGAATTCAGGACTCTGTCAGATGTTATTTAAAAGGCTTGGTGTAACCAAGCCTTTTATGCAAGTTATTTTATTGCTATCGAAAAATGCCATTAGCGTTGTCCACTTATTTAACTGTTTGTATTAGGTTATTACATTATGAAATTGGCGTTTTGTAAAGGAGGAACATAAAGTCTATTTTTTTAAACATAATATATTTATTTAATCAAAGTATATACCATTGCTATCTATGCACTTTTGCCATCTCATAGGTAGTTCATTTATTCCTTTACTAAAAAAACCATTCGGACATGAATCAATAAAATCTTTGAAGGCGCTTTGGACTGCCCCATCGGAGTTGAATTTTTTCCCTTGCAAGAAGTTATCCAAATTTCGAAAAAAATGGTAAACTGTTGGAGCTAGGTCCGGGAGTACGGTGGATGTCTTAGACATTCCAATTGAAGCTCCTCTAATCTGCTAGCCGTCGGTTGCAGTGTGTGGTCTAGCGTTGTCCTGAAGCAGCAGTGGCCTAGAGCGAATGACCAACTTCGGTTGTTTAGCAGCTAGCTTTTCCATCATGATTTGCAGTTGCTGGCAATAGACATCTGCCGTAATCGTCTGGCTAGATTTAAGAAAGCTGTAGTGAACGACACTGTCACTAGTCCACCAAGCATTCTGGCAAGCATCAGCCATTGGGATGAGCGTTTCCAATTATCGTACAGGATCCACTTTTTATTACAGGTAATGATTCGATTTAAAATCTCTTCATTATTGTGCCGGTTGAGTAATGTAACGCAGCAGTCGACGCGTGTTGGTTTGCTGCACTTAATTCATACGCTACCTTTCGAGCTTTTTCACCTTCCCAATTTGCTTCAAGTGGATTAAAATAGTTTTATTGAGAATTCCTAACCAAAGAAGATATATTTGAGATCAAAGCGGTACGACAAAACGCCAATTTCATGTAAGGACCTAATATTTACCGCCTTACTAATAAAAATATTTATACAGTGGATAAGCAATACAATGTTTTGTGCTTATCTGATACGTGGGAAAAGTCGCTTGACAGACAAGGACAAAACATTGTATTGCTTATCCATTGTGTAAATATTTTTATTAGTAAGGGGGTAAATTTTTAAAATTGTTTAAAAAGCTTAAGAATAGAATTTAGACATTTATTTGTATGTTAAAATAGATTTTTTCCTCGGCTCCGAAACAGAACACTGCATATGTGTTAATCCAGAGCCAGTTAATCCAGAATACCATACCAAATTTCACCAAATCCGTTCAGTAGTTTTTGCGTGAAAGTTAACAAACACAAGAGTAACGTACATCCATAACTCAAAACTTTCGCGTTTATAATATACTAGCTGTTGCCCGCGGCTCCGCCCGCGTAAATACAGTATCCCACGGGAGCACAGTACTTTTTCGGAATAAAAAGTAGCCTATGTTTTAATCCAGAGTTCAAGCTACTACCATACCAAATTTCATCAAAATCCGTCTAGTAGTTTTTGCGTGAAAGAGTAACAAACATCCTTTCATCCAGCCAATACATTTACATATTTTATAATATTAGTAGGATTGAAGGATTATAGTATTTATCCTAATTTAATTAGCGTAACATACCAATTACAGCTGAAGTATGTATCACACACTTTATAATGTCCTCTTATGAAGCTATAATTTGTAAACCCCACGCGACGGCGTAAACTGTCGAAATATTTACAAACGTATGTTACGAGGCTGTGCTTGCAATAAACTTGTACAGTCACCGATAGATCCGGTGTAGCACTTTAAGACCTTATTACTATGGGGAAAAGGTTCGAAAGTGGTATATCGACGCTAGTTTATCAGTGCTGGCGCATTCACAATGTAAATAGGATTAAAAACAAGACTAAACAAACTGCGAACAAAATGCCATCGTAAATGTAACGGCGAGGACTCACAAACGGCTTTTGATTTAAGCTCGTTGAAATTTTTATCAGACTTTCGTCTGGCTTAGCAAGTATAATAGGTTTTTCAATATTTTTTTATTAGTTGCTGTATTTAATAGGAACTATGATTAGTAGTACCGACATTTTACTTATCTATTACCCATCCGACGCATGGATCATCTTTCTTGTCCGACAATCAGCCTGCATTGTCGTAACCAGACTTGAAAACAACATTTTTGTTGATCCTACGCGGGGATAGAACCCACGACCTCCGGAGTCGACTGCCAAGCTCTAAACCACTGGACCTCGGAGGAGTCAGAGAGCACAAGAATTATTATTATTTATCTGACTGCAGAACTCTGAAAATTTTTAGAACCGCATTACAATCAAAAAGAAAAATTGTAACGTCATGAATTTCTCGCGGATATTGGCAATTGCTAAACTTAAATCACGTCATAAAGTTTTCCATATTAAAGGAATCTTCGAGATATATGTGTTTTCTTACGAAAAACTACCTACTCGACATGGAAAGTTTTTTGGTTTCAATGTATTTATTGAACTACCCTCTAAAGTTGTATAGCTTTTAGATTACTTTGTCACCTCGATGCGTAGAATGAGTGTTTTTAGATTCATTGGACACTTGACTCGTGGTCGAGTAGGTAGGTAAGAGTAGGGTTGCCATTTCTAAAATTTGACAAGGATAAGACGCGTGTAACCACCGGATTTTAGAACCCAAAACCTGGATATATGATTTTTTTAAGATCTGTAAAAATACAAAATGTACATAAATAGAGTATACTAATGAATTACATCTAATAAAACTAAATAATAATTAGTTAATGTTTTATTATTTCTGCGAAAAAAGTCTAAAAAAAAATTTCGCCTCCCTTAAATCTAGATGCCTACAAAAAAGCCCGGACAGCAAATGAAATTCGACCCTTAAGCTCCCCGGATGCCTTCTAAACTCGGTCCAATCCGGGGAAACCCGGACGGACGGCAAACCTAGTCAAGAGACCTGTGCACCAAACCATATGCTACTAAGTACTCTGCCCAGCACATTTCCCCGCGATAATTGCGAGGGAATCGAGAATGCGGCGCTTTCTAATACACCTTATACGCCTCCGTGGTACAGTTGACACACTCCGGATGTATTCCCCGCGTCTGGACAACAAAAAATACTATTTGAAGTCGGGTTCGGACAATGCAGGGTGATCATCTGATTGTCTGACAAGAAAGATGATCGAATGAGCATCTAAAAAGTCGGTCCTACGCCTGATCTCTCGCCAGTCGCGTCGGTCGTCGTCCCACTGGGTTGAGAGACTAAAGGAGGAGTGACAGACAGACGGACAGCGAAGTCTCAGTAAAAGAGTCACGTTTTTAACCCTTTAGGTACGGAATCCTAAAATGAAACAAAAAACTAATAAAATAAAAAGTATAAGAAATGTATTTTAGTTGTAAAGTTTAGTTTGCTTTTGCGGCTTCATCATAGAAAGTGGTATCTCGTTTCGCGGTGTCGAATATCGTGGGCTTTCATTCATGCCGTGTTTTCATAATATCCGTCTGTTAAAACGGATCTTATAAAAGTCATATTTCGTATTGCCCTTGTCACTAAAGCTTAGGTGGGTAATTTAAAAAATAATTGCCTTAAGTGCCTTTAGAATAAAAGTTTTCAGGTAAAAGAAAACTTCGAGCAGAAGACATTTGCCACATTAAAAGTAGTCTATGTCCTTCCCCAAGTATTAGATATTAATTTACAATACCAGGTACAGGGTACTTAATCCGTTCAGTGATTTAGGCGTGATTACGTAACAGACAGAGTTACTTCCGCATTTATAATATTAGAACAAAGTACTATTATATATGTGAAAGTCTGTGGGGATGTATAAATAGAAAGATTTATGGATGGATGTTTGTTACTCTTTCACACAAAAACTACTGAAAGGATTTTGATGAAGTTTGGTTTAGTAGTAGTTTAGGCCATAGCCTAAATTTTTAAATTAATACATATGCTACTTTTTATTCCTAAAAAGTACAGTGTTCCCGCGGGCTGCTGTATTTACGCGGGCGGAGCCGCAGGCAAAAGCTAGTAGTTACGTAATTATTGCAATAGAAATTATTTTATTATATCCATGAAGTTACTGTTGCTTGTAGCTCTGGGATCTGACGAATACAATTAGTTCTACATTCTTAAAATTGGATGAAATTGTCGAAATCTCTCAGAAAGGAAGTATAGCACCACTAGAGAACTGAATTGGTCGTCCGGTGTTGTTTAACTGTGTTGTCCAGCAACTGCAGACAGGCACTTTATCGCAGAACAAAATTAACTCATCAAAGTCGCTACTAGGGGCCGGTGCCCTAATTTTTTGTTAAAGCATTTGTTTTTAAATTTTGAAGCTATTTTTATTATTATTAAGGGCCCGCTTCACAATCTTCTAACAAGTGTTGGATAGATTATTCGGAAGTTTTGTTGCTGCTTACTTTATATCGAGCGACAGAGACAAAACACACAAATAAGCTGTTTGACACTAATCAGTACATTGTGAAATAGGTCCTAAACCTAACGTCTTTATATAATTATTATATTAATATTTTCAGTACAGTTTTACGAGAATTGTGCAACCGGTGGAGTAAGAAATTTGGCCGGTTAATTAAAGTTTATGTGGAGGAAAGTGTGCAAAAAGCTAATATTATTTCAAGTAATATTTACAGCTTATATAAAATTCTCAAAAATTACACAACACAACGATATTAGTACTGTAACAATCTTCAACCCTCAGTGCGCATACTATGTAACCTGCACTAATATTATTACGTACTTACCTTTTGAATGTCCATACATCTATCTAGATAGTGTATTTTATATAGTTCAAACGTATAAATAAAATAAAACTATTTAAGAAGCATTATACACTAAGGAGACATAACATTAGAAAGCTCAAAACAGCAGGCACAGTAAACACCGAAGAGGTAAGTTTTATGTGAAAAAAGTGAAAACAACGACTACGTAACTAAAAACCAGGAGAGAGAATAATCCATGTAAACAATGATTATCGGTCAAAATGCTAAAACAAATTCAAATAACCCAAAGTAACATACGTTACATTCGAAATTAATAAGCAATTACACTTTTTCGGATTATTATCTACCGTGTGACACATGAATTACCAGCCGTCGCTCGGTACGACGCATGAAATGCCAGCCGTCGCTCGGTACGACGCATGATTTGCCAGCCGTCGCTCGGTACGACGCATGATTTGCCAGCCGTCGCTCGGTACGACGCATGAAATGCCAGCCGTCGCTCGGTACGACACATGAATTGTCAGCCGTCGCTCGGTACGGCGTTATTTTTTTGTAAATTTGACAGATTTGTTATCTAAGGGCCTGTTTCACAATCAAGATCAGTGTCAGATATGAGATAGCTTATTGGCAAGTTTTGTCTCTGTCGCTCAGTATAAAGTGAGCAGCGAGAAAACTTCCGGATAAGCTATTCAACACTTACTTGGCGATTCTGAAACAGGCCCTTAGTCTATGACGTGTCGAAAGTGACGAAACTGTTTTTTCAATTAGATCCAAAGGTTGCGAAAACCTATCTTTTTTATTTTGTCTCCTGAACTCGACTATATGTGTAAAATGTGGTATAATAACGTATAAAGACAAATTTGTATACGTCCATGTTACTATTGTTAATAGTAACTATTGTTAATACTAACAATTAACATGTAGAGTTCTCTACGAATTAGAGGTATCATCGCGTACAAAGAGCTTAGTGACTGTGATTAGCCAAACAAACACCAATTATTTCGCATTGTGACAGCATTAGCATCCAATTTGAGCTGAACTGCACCTACACGTGCTACATACAATGTTGAATTTAAATGTTAGTTTTTTGGCAATAAATAATATTATCATCGTGCGATTTATAAAATGTCTATTTTTATGATACATAGTTGTCTTCACTACTGGACGATTTTGATGAAATTTGGCACAGACATACACAAAGTAGACTACGGGGACGGACATAAGCTGCTTCTAATTGCGGCAAAATGCACGATCCGGCTTTTTTTTCGCACTAAGTCGCAGGCAAAATCTAGTTAAAAATATTTTGATTAACCTATATAATTTCATCATATTGCAACCTCCAGGCGACTTACTTTTCCACGTCCATCCCATGTTTTAGTTTTGCGATTGGCCTCAAAAGAAGCTATCATCTTTTTCTTCGCGTGTCTAATATAAAAAATATACACACTGTTTGTCCATCAATGCATGAGCACGTTTTGAGTGTTTATATTAAAAAATAAAAGAAAATAAACGTTTGTATAACAGCTGCCAACTTATTGCCGATTCCGTGCTAATAACACTAGCATTTTCACGTTATTTTTTATTAGTGTTATCGTCACTTGTGCTTGGGTACTTTGATGCTTTTTTGGGATTATATTATGAAAGTTGTTTCGAGCGTTTCGCATATAAATATGTTTTAAGTATAGACACTGATTTTATTTAATTGGAGGTACTATCAGGGAATATAATTCATAAGCAGGTAGAGTGTTATCATATTTTATTTGTATTATAATGACGGCATGCAGTCACAAATTGTCAATTACATGTCGGCTTGATGCCACATTATGTCAATACGAACAAATTATGACAACAGTCAATCTGCTTATGAATTAGATTCCCTGATAGTACATACGAATAGCGTACTTGACTGTATTTTCTTTATAACATAAATGAATAGTGCTCTGAATAAAAAAGAAAGTTTACAAAGGACCACAACAAAAGTCAATCGACGAAATGCTTCGAGAAAAGGTGGTAGTGCCCTTGCGCTTCGCTTGGCTCGTCTAGGCCCCACGGCCAAATTTTTTCATAGAAACTGCGGATTGTCTTAAGCCCATGTTTACATTCATATTAACATAATTAATCTCCCTGAAATTATGTAAGTAGGTACTTATAAAAGATACAAGCTGTAAAGAACCGATATTTAAGGCAGCATTTAGATATCAACAACATGAATGTGCAATTTTAGCTTTTAACAATGTTTGTTCCCTGTTGGTGTTGGTATTAAATAAATAAATAAGCACTTTTGTGAGTCTTGTCAAAACGCCCATACCGAAGTCGTACTGCAATGTGACTTGCTAAGTTGCTACGAAATTAGGTCAGTGATCACTTAGCACCCCTGCCCCGTCGTTTCCATGGCCGCTACCGTAGCCAAGACTAGCGGGGTTGCAGGGGACTAGGGGCCTGGTCGCAAATATGGTCTTCATAATATGAAGTTCATATGGGGCGAAAAAAAATCCATACTCACCGCGCTTGGCAGACGTATGTGAAAAGAAAAAGGTCGCGGAAACGCTGCTGCTCATTTCCGGAATTCCGGGTGTATTTCCCTTAGTCGCCTCTTACGACACCCACGGGAAGAGATGGTATATGGGCAGGTGCTATTCTTACTCCAGCAACCCACGGAGGTTAGGCTCCGAAACTACTAGGCCGATTTTCGTAGACAGAGGGAAAAGACCCCGGGGAAGGTTACTTAGGCTACTTTTTGTTGCGGGAAAATGTACGGTTCCTGCGGAAACATCTACTAAACAATGTACCAATGCTAGTTAACTAGTCGCTACGTACACGCGTGTTCCCGGTACATCATCACAACGTGACACCAGTAACCGGAGGCGTTGGCAGTAATTGTCATTAATTACAAGCTATTGTATATTGTTATACAATTATATACTAATTAGCTTGCAAATATTGAAATAATGATACGACATTAATGAATTTCTGTAATTCTATACGATTTCCGAAGTTGTTTGGCGAAAAAAATGTGCACCGCCCGAGGATTGGTTTTCAGTTAGATGCGTTCGACGCGTTTATTCAAATGGAAATCTCGCAGCAACCGTACATTTTTCCAGGATAAAAAGTACTCCTTCCCCGTGGTCTGCTCTATATATGTGACACATTTAATTAAAACCAGCCTAGTAGTTTTGGAGCCTATTCATTGCAAACACACAAACAAATATTTTATCTTTATAATATTATTAGTATAGACAAAAATACTTCGTAGTACATACAAGCAATATGAATTGCCTTATTTCATCAAACTACTGAACTACCGAACGGATTTTGATGAAATTTGGTATGGTAGGAATTTAGGCTTTGGATTAAAATATAAGATACATTTTATCCCCAAAAAGGTCAGTGTTCCCGTGGGATACTGTATTTACGCGGGTGGCGCCGCGGGCATAAACTAGTTAGCATAAGGCAGTTCTTATAATATGATAAACGTCGATGTCGTAAAAATTTTTAACTGAAAATAAAACACGTTACAAGTATAAGATATAAATTTAATATACGTTTTTGCTGTTTATAAAAAGATCGGTTATAGATAACGGCAAACATAAATTGATTTCATCATTAAAAATTTCACCAGCTGCGGTCACATTCTTTGAAGTTTTTCTGCAAAACGTATAGGTACATCGATGCTTTATGGCCAGGTGGTTTTCAACTATAAAAACTTTAAGTAAGAATTATTGGGTAATACAAAAAGCGTATTCGTTCAGAAATTAAACTGCAATGATTAAGTTCATCGTATTTCACAATAATCATAAAAGCGGTGAAAATTACATCATGTAGGTACTCTGCATTATTCATGACAAATTACTAAGAGCGTATTAGTTCATATATTTAAGTAAATCCAATTTTCGATGCAATAATTCTAGAAATACATGAAAAAGTCATCTTATAATGATGTATAGCAATGAGGGTAAATAATTTTAAATTCGTGACATCTGCCAGCTTTTTGACACAACAAGGACCGTCGGGCTTCCAAGCGCCGCCTGGTGACAGAATAAAATCGAAAATTCTTATTGACCGTTTTTGATAAAAAAATCAAACATTCGAGTGTCTCGCTAAAACTCGAGAACGGCTAGACCGATTTGGTAAATTTTCGTCTTGAAGTAATTATGGAAGTTCAGGGAAGATTTAAACGGTGAGAAATATTGGTGGTGAAATAGTTAAGACATAACAACGTGTGTCGGGACAGCTAGTATTGTACCCAATCATTTTTCAGTATCATTGCCATAAGAGCAAAAAATTTTGGAGCATTACACAACAAACAATGAAACATTGGTCAAACGATAGTCTATATACGGATTTCTGTGAAGCCTGTAATAGTCAGGGGTATATAACCAGTGTGACGGACAAGCACGAACCGATTGCGCGTCACACACCGCGGTATTTAGTGTGGCCAATATGTCTACAACAATATATAAATGATGCAATGTGTATGACGAAATTTGTATGAGAGCATACATTTTTTTCTATTAATTTGTTTACTAAAATAGTGCAATCCAATAGGTGTGAGATGTAACACGGATTTGAAAGTTAACACTAGTATGTTGAGTTAACTTCATAATTAAATCAGTGGAAGTTTCATCAACTTCATTTAGCAAAATAGGACTCAGCTTAAGAAAATAAAGTGCCAACCACAAAATATATAGTGAGAAGTCAACATTTTCACGCCTACTTTACCAAATAAACAAAAAATTTACCAATAAATTATAATCTTTGGTAAGTTGTTTTGGTGTTGGAAAATAACATAGTCCATAACCATTAACCAGTAGCTAGGCCATAATTATGTCTTTAAAGTACCTTATACAATAATGCACACCTAATGACAAAAACATTAATAAAAAATAAGCGTAATATTAATACGTACCGCAAAACTTTCAGTGCAGTTTTACGAGAATTGTGCTAATGAAGGAGTATGAATTGGCACAGTTAATGTTTTTGTGGAGGTGCGCAGAAAGCTAATATATTTTTAAATAATACTTAGAAACACATACAATTTATAAAAATAAAGTTACACACACTACCATGCGTTTATATTAAAACAGTGTTGGTTTGACACAATTTTCAATCTTTTTCCTCATTATATGGACAACATTTACATATTTTTTGATTGCGTATCTAAAACGCAAAAGAATCGTAAAAAGTTGAAACATAATAATTAAAATATGAATTATTATGGTCGAATTTCGACACTGGCCGATCTGTAGTAAAATATAATTGCTCCATATGAAAACATTCTATTCACAAAAAGCATCCCTTGATTCTGCGAAAGATAATGATAAATACCTTCCGTTTAGCAGAAAATAAAAAATGCCCCAACCCCTCAAAAATTGACTTTAACTTGTTGTATATTTACAGTTCAAATTCATTTGTAAAGTACATATCTCTACGGCGGCGCCTAACAATGGGTATCAATGAACGTCTCCGGGGCCACAAACTAAATTACAAATGGACGGAACAATTTGCACTAACGCAACACGACGGCGAACAAAAGCCCGGCCCGTGAGCTGTTATCGAACGATCTCGTATGCAATCTCACTCGGTCGGGTTCTGACAGGTACGGGGTTCCCAGTCCCGGGAATTCCAAACGCCAGGCGCCCGCAATCTCGTCTTTATTAGGATTTACGACTTTTTTCTGTTTCGACTGTCCGTCCGTTTCGAACGAATAAACAGAATTTAGTCGGCATGAGTGTATTTAAAAGTAATAGTTCATAATTACTTTTGTCTGTTATAAAATTAACAATTAGAAAATTACTCTAGCCATTGCAATTGCAATAAAAAAAAAAAAGTAAAAAATGCAATCAAAATGGAAAATGAATCGAAAAAAAATCTAATAAAAATAAACACTAACCAAATGTTTACGATACCTTATGATTTCCAATATGCGGCTACGATGTTTTAGTTTAAGATATTTTCATTTATGTACCTATTTATTTATTATTTATAAATGCAAGTCAATTTTTTTTATTCTGCAAATAAATATTTCTTATTCTTATTATTATTCCAAGATGCTTAGATTGTACTAGAAAAGTCATAGAAGGTACATACATATCATACTATTAGGTACTATCAGGGAATCTAATTCATAAGCAACTGCCCCGGTGTCATAATTTGTTTGTATTATAATATTATGATATCAAACTAATATATTATCATTGATAATTGTATTGTGACTGCAATCGTCATTATAATACAAATAAATCACGAGAACACTACCTGCTTATGAATTAGATTCCGTGATAGTACATAATATTTGTTTAAAGTATCTTCTACTTGTAAAATATAATTTCATTCGCGGGCAATAATTAATTATTTCTGTTGTTCTATCGCTTCGAAGCGTTTAATGTCGGAGCAGCCACGATCGCAGATATTAATTAACTAAACAGGCGGATTTGTTTAATTGTCCACGTTAATGTTCTATTTAATAAATAATTACTCGCATAATTTCAGTAGTTAAATATTTATACCTGTTTGTATTATTAAAATACGTTTGTTTAATGATTTTTAATAACATTTGTTTTTTTTTTGTTGCAGGTAAGATGATTTCCTATACATGAAAGGAAGATTTTGAGATTTAACCGACTTCAAAAAAGCAGGCGGTTATTTCTGCAAGACTTTGCCTAACTATAATGATAATAAAGGCCTGTATGGAATGGTAAGTTGTTATGTATTTAGTTAACATAATTACGGTTTTTTTTTACAACTTTAAAAAATGCTTAAACAAACAATAAATAAATAAATATTAAACTTTATCGACGTCATCTCGCTAAGTATCTATTTGGTACGGGCAATCGGAACAAACAAACAGAACTAGTCTTCCCTCTTTAAAATATTAAGATAACTTTGATTCTAAGTTTAACAGCGTATTTTATACATTTCCTAATACGATATTCGCAATCGGCTGTGTATAATACAATGCCCAGGAAATTTATTCGGATGGGCAAAAATTCGGACTGCGCCTGATCTCTCGCCAGTCGTGTCGGTCATCCGTCCCACTGGGTTACGAGAGTAAATAAAGAGAAAGAGTGCTCTTTTGTATTTCCCACACACTTAGGCACTACAAAAATAACCCCTCCTGCTGGTCTGGTTTCAATGTATCTGGCCACCCTCATCGAAATCGGTATGGGCAATTATTATGTCTCACCACCGCGCACAGATGAGAATATATTATTATGTTTAAGATATCATCTCTTAAACATAATATGTATGAGTTATGACCTTAACATTAATCTGAACTCAATATTAGATTTAGAACAAGATTGATGTGAAATATAAATGCCAACGAAGTTGTTTGCAATGACCATTCTATATCTTAGTCAATCATTAAGCAGAACTATTTGACCTGTTTAAGATCTTACTCTATTAAAGCCAAGATAGACTTAAGACTTAGGTCTTGTCCAACATATCCAATTACGTCCTGTTTTATCTTGTCATATGGGTTATAATATGACCCTTTTCGTCATGGCCCGTGAATTATTCATGTATGTAGGAAAACTTTTTAATAATAATAAAAATTATTATTTATTTATTCACAAGAATGCAGTACAAAGGATAATATTTAAACATTACAAAGGATCTGTACATTCTACCATAACAAAATGGTGTGTGAAATTTTAAAACATGCAATTGATTAAAACTAATACTTGAGAATAATAATAATAATAATAATAATAATAATAATAATATGAAGATTAGATTTACAAATTCATAATTATTGTTTTCAATGTCGAAGTTTCAGTCAAGTAATAATCATAACATAATATAATAATCAATAGGCTTAAAATCAATAACACATTACACATTAAACAAGCTCTATTTCAAAGTCAAATTGGTTTTAAACCCAAAATATGACATATCATTCTTTATTACCCATTCTCCGGTTATAGATTAAAGGTAAATCAACAAGATGAGGTCCATGTGAAATAAATATCGAGCACCGCATGAAAATTTTATCGTCGTTAGAGAGCGTTCGGATATCCGTTCGGCTTTATAATGCAGACGTGACGTCTCTACCCTTTGTATAGGGTTGTCACAAGCCATTATCACTCGACACGGAATCCCTTTAGAGATTTACGAGTTTCACCAACCCTTTTAATGTTATTTGGTATATATGTGTCAGTTGGCTCGACGCCAGGTAGTAAAGTAGTGAAAGCCGATCAGTGGTCAAAGTATTAACTCGATCTCCAGCAAGTAATTACTCGTATAATGATATTAAATTACATTGAATATGATTAATTTACTAGCACGACTTAATCTATCAGATGACTACATCTAAAATATTTAGTTTCATTATTATACTTAAAAATATTGAGGCATTTACTACTTGGTAAATGTAAAAAAATGTAATATTTTATGTGTAGTTTATTCTTTAGATAAATCTAAATAGTCAAAAAATATTTTTTTGCTAAATTAGTAAAGAAAACCTACATCATTAGTTTACTTACATCATATACAAAAACATTCATAATGGTAAGTATGAACGCACATATTAGTGAATATCGGAGATATTTACAAATATGTTCCTGCGGCCTTATACTTCATAAACATTTACCTAGGCGTGACGTCACAGCTAGATACGAATTTAGTATGGAGCGTTTTAACGAGACTTACGAAATTTTGTATACAAATCGCCGTACTGTACTTTTTCGGTTAAGTACAGTACGGGAGTACTGTACTTTTTCGGGATACAAAGTAGCCTATGTTTTAATCCAGAGCATGAACTACTACCGTACCAATTTTCGTCGAAATCCGTTCATAGTTTTTGCGTGCATCCATCCTCACAAACTTTCACATTTATAATAGTAGTGGGATTAATCTTGAATTTCGGATAAAGGATAATCGATTTTGTTTCGGTTTATTCAATAAACCTGCATTAGTTATAATTAGACTCTAGCTTTGTTTGTTATTCGGTTGCAACACGCGTCCTTAAGTTTATGGGTTTTGTATGGGTTTAGTTAATAATGCCCGCCCACGGCCCACGCCACACACCGTCAAGTTACGATCATAATCGCCATAATCACGGGTTGTTACTGCCATTTTACATCCGTGTTAAATGATCTAATCCTACTTACTATTATAAATGTAAAAGATTGTAAGGATGGAAGGATGAATGGATGTTTATTACTCTTTCACGCAAAAACTACGGAAAGGGTTTTGATGAAATTTGGTATGGTAGTAGTTTTATGGATGGATTAACACATAGGCTACTTTTTATGTCATTCGAGTTTCGAACTCTTACAATGAGACGTGTTTCTTTTTGTGTTATGGACTTATGAATAAAGTTCAATTTTGAATCACTATCTTAAAAATGCAGCGCCGCTCGCGTCTAAGTGTGAGCTGACACTTAAACCCTTAATAAATTAATCTTAATATTGCCTTAGTTCTTGCCCTAGTAAGTAATATCATCTTCAATATTCGTTCTGAAATCTAATATTATGTGATCGGAAGCCGTCCATATTGTTATCAATATGAATGGAAATTACGTGTATGAAATTGATTTTCCTGTTTACGACATTTATTCATAACATCTGAATGATAAAATTATTCGAACGGCATGGGTACATAATGTAGTTTGTTAGACGAAGAAAATGAATTAATAAATGAAGTTTATTAGACAAAATATCATAATAATTAATAACGATTGACTCAAGGAAAGAAAATTTTCATTCATATATTTATAGATTAATAAATTTATTGCTGCCTGGTGCCCTTAACTTCGTTTCGTAGAACTAACGAAAACGGAACCCTAAGATAAAAGTAGGCTCATTAGTAGGCTACTCCTTGTAACATCAGCTCTCTGCCATTGTAAAGTCCGTGAAAATCAGTCCGGTCGTTTCAGAGATAAGCCGGAACAAACAGACAGACAGACAACTATAAAAAAGTATTTTTTTAACGTAGGTACCGTATATTAAATACTAGCTTTTTCCCGCGCCTCCGCCCGCGTAAATATAGTATTGGATATCCCACGGGAATACTGTACTTTTTCGGGATAAAAAGTAGCCTATGCTATAGCCTATTAATCCAGAGCCTAAACTACTGTCCGTCTTTCTGTCACAGGGCTGTATCTCATGAAGCTCGATAGCTAGATAGTTAAAATTTTCACAGATGATACATTTCTGTTACCGCTATAGGAATATAACATACTAAAAACATAATAAAATAAATGTTTAAGTGAGGCTCCTACACAACGAACGTGAATTTTTGCCGTTCTTTGTTCGATATTAATACAAGTGGTTAATGATAGTGCTAATAGTCCTGCTACTATTATAAATGTGAAAGTTTGTAAGGATGGATGGATGGATGGATGTATGAACGGGTGGATAGATAGATGTTTGTTACTCTTTCACGCAAAAACTACTGAACGGATTTTGATAAAATTTGGTATGATAGTAGTTTAAGCTCTGGATTAAAACATAGGATGCTTTTTGCCCCGAAAAAGTACAGTTTTCCCGTGGGATATTGTATTTACGCGGGCGAAGCCGCGGGTAAAAACTAGTTGAATATAACTTTAAAGTGTAATGGATCGGAACTCTTCGTGTTCTAGTCTAAATCGCACTTGGCCGGTTTTAAACTTCTTCAAGGCGAAATTAGCACATGATAATTTGCTTAAGAAATATGAACCAATATTAGTGAATACTGATCTTGTGGCTTGTGAGTTTATTGCGATGTTCGGCGGCTAATTAGCCTTGACTCACGATATAGAGCGGCATCTATGTTCGTGTTGTGGCACTGAAAGTAATTTGAATACATACGACCTCTGTGGCTCAGGAGGTCGCGGGTTCAAAACCCGTCGAGGGAACAAAGAAAAAGTATCCATGTTCCTGGGTCATGAACGTGTATTAGATCTGTGTATGATGTAATAAAAATCTTAAATATATGTATAGTATAAAAGTATTAAATATTCTTCCCATGTCTGGTCCCCGTAACACAAGTTCTTCGGATACTTAGCACGGGACGTAGTGTGAAAGCGTTCATAGATATTTATTTATTATTATTATACGTATAGTGAAACGCTCTCAAATTAAGGAACTCTCTAGAATACCGTTCTCGTCCTGCCAACACGTCGAGGATGAGTTTGACATCTTGTATAATGTATTGCATAAACACTTAAACACAATTAAATTTTATACAACAAATTAGGTTGTAAGTAGTAGTGCTTTTCATAGAATATATATATATTTTTATTTAAACTTAGATCTTTAAGTATATGCATATTAAAGAGAAAATATGAACAGGAATGATACAGAAAAAGTTAAGGACTGGATTGTAAAGGCTCCCACAGACGAGAAGCCGATCGTTTCAGTTAGAACTGACGTCAGTTCGGCCTGAACGGATTCGAGCACATACACGGAAAAAAATCGTATCCGAAATGACGTCAGTTCGGCCCTTAGATTAATAATGCCTAGATCGATAGTCTTCAAACAAACGCATCGTTCAAAGTGAAGCAAGCAACAGATAGATGTAGGCGTAAGCATTACATACTTATGTCTCGCCGACATGCACACAAACAAAACTTTTATCTTATGGAGTGTGTACAGTCAAGGGACAATTTCCCCGAAAGTGAGAAAATGTTGCTCTTAAAATCTAAACAATAGTTTCTTATTTGTTTTTTTTTAATATCGTGAGATGTAAAAATATAACTTATAATTCACTTTAAACTGGTATTAAGGAATATTTTAAGGATTATCCTTATACTGGCAATACATTAAATTTATTATTTAAAAAATCTGAAAATATTAAAAATTTTGTCTTAGTTGCAATTATTAATTAGCCATGAAAATTGGGAAATTAATTTCATATCACTAGTAACACTTTCAAAATTCACAATAGGGCAGCAAGATGGCGACATAACATGATTTTATTTTAAAATGTTTTCAATATTTGGCTTGATACAAGTCAAGTTCTAGTACATACATATGAAATGTTATGTCCGAAGCTTTTTTATTATTTTCCGATGCATTGTGACGACACAAACCGTCATAATGTGCGCATACATACGTCGGAGATGTATGCACAAGCGCTTGACCTTGACAACTGACGGTTCGTTCAAACAAACTGAGCCAATATGCCTTAGTATGTGGTCCCATATACGGTCCGGTTTTCCTTCAGATCGGCCTGAACGGATGCAAAATCATATCGTCTGTGTGCAATTTCGAGATCGCATCAGTCGGCCTGATGGACTGAAGCGATTCGTTCCAGTGTTGCCAGCTCTGTTCTTGCAAAACTACTAAACTCGCGTAGATTGCTACTAAAAACTACTAAAAGAATACTGAAAGACATCAAAAAAGGTACTCAACTTAGTAATCCCTAAAGCCCCCAAAACCACTTCATTTTAGGTTTTGTTAAATTATAATTGTATTATTTATTGAATTATATTATAAATTTAATCGTTAAATTAAAAATATTGTTTTACAAAGCTTTACTTTAATTTAGTATTTTATTCCCTCTTTAGTAGGAATTCAGTTGTTAGTAGTGGTTTTGTAGAAAATAGCCAGACAATATGCAAAATGGCTTGCTACTATTTGCTATTATGACACCTTATCATAGTAGCACTCGTTCGGAAGTCGCTTAAAACTACCTATTTAATTTCTATATATATCTATTATTACCTACAATATTTTTAGGGTTCCTTAATAATCAAGGATCCTTTATAAAAATTAAGTTTCTCTCTATCCGTCTGTCTGTCTGTCCGCGCTTCTAGCTTCTTTAATTATGAATATAAATTGATGAAATTTGGTAAAGTTAAAGATTGTGTATAGATCTCGGTTCCGGCATCATAAAATAATAATAATTTTACATTTTAGGGATGGCTCTCGTTACATGTGAAGTGGGGATGAAAAATATTTTTTTATTCTACCCCATCGTGTAGGGTATCGTTGAATAGTTCTTTTAAAATAAAGGCAAGGTTTCAGAAATGTTTTTTTACAAAGTTAACTATTTTAGAGTAATCGGCCTCCAAAGTGGTTTATAAGTTGGTCGGGGCCCCTGGCATTTCTAAACTATAGGAGATAGAAACTTGTAAGTTTCCATGGTTATAGATCATACTAAAAACTTTTTAGGAAAATAATTTAGAGCGAAATCGGACAATAACTTTTGAAGTAATTCAAAGAAAACCTATCCATATACATATCCTGACATGCTCTTTGTTAGGTTTATGTATTTAACGGTAAAATTATAATATTTTCAATATATTAAAAATGAAAATGCAGTGGTTTTGTGTGTGTTTTTATGGATTCCTAAGTTAAGTAGCTTTTTTATAGTTTTCGATACTCTTTTAGTAGTTTTTAGTAGAAAACGAGAAGAGTTTAGTAGTTTCGCAAAAACAGAGTTTGCAACACTGGAACGAATCGCTTCAGTCCATCCGGCCGACTGATGCGATCTCGAAATTGCACAAAGACGATACGATTTTGCATCTGTTCAGGCCGAACTGAAAGCAAATCGAATCGTATATGGGGCCCCTTAAATTAATGAGTTAATTTGTATTGTTTCGGAAAATGTAAAGTGTTTGGTTTCTTTGTAGTTAATAATTTAGTTTTGTTTTTATTTTCTTTTTCTTTTGTTACATAGAATTAATGACCCATGATATTATGCACATTGTATTAGATGAAGGCATCTCGCCGTCAAACAAACGTCGCTCGTTTGTCGAGATATAATTATATTATTATGCTTCTTTTGATGTATAAATTAAAAAAATGCTGAATAAGTAGACCGTGTAGGCCGTAGTAGGGGCTTTAAGATGATTTTATTACCAGAAATACCCAAGCCTCTTTAATAATAAAAATATTTACACTACGGAACCGCTAATCCGTGTTGCTGTCTTTGTCTGAGGTACGTTGTTGAAGTGTAGAAAGACAACAACATGGATTAGCGTATCCGTGGTGTAAATCACTATATAGTAACGGGTGTCCCAATAAGAGTGCCCGATTTAAATTTGGCGCCATTTTTTTTTCTGAGCAAGTGGCAGCTCTGAAACTTGACAGCTGTCATCTATTATTGTTCCGATTATTATAAATATGGAGCGTTACACAAAAGAACAACGCGTTAACATTGTGAAAACCCATTACAAAAATGGGGAAAGCTACGCTGAAACCGACGCAAACTTCGCGTAATTTTCGTGTCGTGAAAGTGCACCAAATGTGTCAAAAATTCGAAGAGTGATCAATAAATTTGAGGAAACTGGGTCGATTATGGAAGGCAAGTCTCCTATGCGTCGGCGTACCGGTCGGTCTCTCGAAAACATCGCTGCTGTAAACGAGAGTGTCGCCGAAAACCCGAGAACATCAATTCGGCCATGAAAACAGGGTTCTTGTGGCCCCAATTGGAAGTACTGGACCTGGACGACATGTGGTTCCAACAGGATGGCGCGACCTGCCACACCGCCCATGAAACAATTCATTTATTGGAGGAAAAATTTCCGGACCGAATAATCTCCCGAAATTCCGATGTCAACTGGCCACCGAGATCTTGCGATTTAACGCCTTGCGACTTTTTCCTTTGGGGTTTTGTTAAATCTCAGGTCTATGCGAATAAACCACGAACAATTCCCGAGCTAAAGGCCGAGATCCAACGCGTCATCGGGGAGATAGAGCCGCCACTCTGTGAAAAAGTCATCGCAAATTTCATGAAAAGAGAGAGCAAGGGTCTGCCGCCAGAGCCGTGGGGGCCATATGCAGGATATTCTATTCCATACTTAACGGAACACGTGTACTTTAAAACGCAATAAAAATATCACCTCTCGCTCAAAAAAATATGTGTTTTTTTTCTTAAAATTAAATCGGGCACTCTTATTGGGACACCTTTATAAAACAAAGTCGCTTTTTCTGTCTGTCCCTATGTATACTTAGATCTATAAAACTACGCTACTGATTTTGATGCGATTTTTTTTAAAATAGATAGAGTGATTTAAGCTTTATGTGTAAATAACATGCATAATATAATAGAGAAACACTGATAATTTTAGAGGTTTCTAATGTCGTAAATAAACACATTTTTTGCGCTTCCATTGCAAACGCTGGCGGAACCCTTCGAGATATATCAAAATAATGTACTACAGTATTGAACACCTTAAAAGGTTTACAAGAAACTCCGCGATGGTGTATGTCTATCTCTTAGGGATAGCCCACAATAAGAATTTTTTATCCTTTACTTTTTAGGAGAAATAATGGCTTATTTACGAAGCGATTTTAAGCAATACAGCATTAATCCTTATCCAATTAAGAACCTTAAATACATTTTGCATTTAATATAGATCAATATTTACAGAATGTAATTTAAATGAATATTTTCGAATATATTACAGATTTGTCCTATAATACCACTGATTAGCAGCGACCGCACGCACGTGTTTATCGGAGCTCTCTAGCAAGGAAAATAACAATCCTACTACCTATTATAAATGTGAAATTTTGTGAGGATGAATGGATGGATGTTTGTTACTCGTTCACGCAAAAACTACTGCACGGATTTCAATGAAATTTAGTGGTAGTAGTAAAGACTCTGGATTAAAACATAGTTTTTTTACGGTTTTTTACTACGTTTTATCCCGAAAAAGTACTCAAGCTCTTTATATTCAAGCGCGAAATAGTAGATTGTTAGCCTAGGGTTGAAAAGAATCAAAATAAAACTATTTATTGATAATAATATATTAGTAGTGCCTATTTAAAATTAATAGTCAAATTAGGACAATAATTCGTGAAATTAAAAGTTACATTTTTGGATGGAATATTTATGTTGTTTGATATACTTTTAGAAATTTGGCTGTTTTGGATCAATATTTGGTGTCAATATTTCGCTTGAACTCATTTTTAATATTCAATTCAAATCTTAGCACAAAAGTCCGTCACAGATACATACAAACCAGATTTTAGTATCCCGCCAATTTGTGTTGACTTTTTAAATTTTAAATATGGAACTTGCCGCTCGCCGCGTAATTGTCGCGGCACTCGCGGCTTATTCCGCTCAAAGAAGTTTGCGCTAAATTCACACTGGCTGTTTAGAAATTCATGTCATTTTTTAATAGTTTTTTTTTTTACATAAAACTCTTCACAGCTGACAACAGTTCTATTTTTGAAGTTTTGAAGTTTTTCCGGCCCTCGGGCCGGAATGAATTTGTATGAGTTATAAGTGGGATTGATTTTAGTTATTATCGGTAGTCAATTTAAATGCCTGTGGAATATTCCAGTGCATACAGCCCTAGTTAGATCGTCCGAGTGGACCTCACTCCTCATACCTCAGCAACAATAAAAAACCCTTTGTTCCGCGTACGTATGCGAGTATACTGTGTGGTACTTTGTGAGTCAGACGACGTATCAATCCACTCCCCTTTTAGTATGTTGTCAACATTTGCTACGGCAATCCGATGCTCAGAGTAGAAGAAAGTAAGTGCTATAAAAGTTAATTGATTTTCAATAAAACATTTGTTCGATGTTTATTTTAATTATATTAGTATATTTATTATTATATTAAAATATCACACATATATTGATTTACCTAATGTACGTGTGACATTTAGAACAAATATGTATGCTGATTTAATAGATATGGTAATAGGCCTATAGTATCTTGTCGGGTAGAAAAGACCTTACCCTGTTAAACCAGAAGTGTTCGGACAGCCCAAATCTCTAACTATTTTCGATATAATCTCGGTTCGGTCAACGCGCTGACTTATTCGCATACGCGTCATATAGTTCGCGCGCAAGCGGGACAGCCTGAAATCGAAACGAGATTCGACCGATATACATAATGGAAAAATTGCCCCCCAGAATAAATTTACTAAGTGCCCAAATTCGAGCTCCTGATTGAAACTATTCTAGATCCTCTGCGCCTCCTCTGAGCTAATAAACATTTTGACAAGTATTCCGATGCAAGTGTTTCTTGTTTCGGTTCTCATTTGCTTTTTACTCGTTTGCTCCAACAGTTGGAGGTACTTCGCTAAGTATTTTTATCTATATTAAAACATGTAAATATTGATGTCTGTGTCGCGGAGTAATCGTACCTATAGTTTAAACGAGACGATCTTGTAACGAGACATATAAAAGGTATCTCGACAACGGCTACAGGTATTACCATGAAATAAAGTATGCAGGGAGGGAGTTTTGGGGGAGAAAAATCGATGTAGCTGGGTCTTGTCCCTAAGAAACTGCGCATTTTTAAGCAATATATGTTTTTTTTATTTCGTGCAACAATATATCAATAATTTCGACGTACGTATCTACGTATAATTTTTGCATTGTTTGGATATACGGAACGTGGTGGGTTCGAATCCCAGTAAGATAAATATTTTTTGTGACCCTTTTATATATATATAACGATAAAATTATTAAATATATATATATATATATATATATATATATATATATATATATATATATATATATATATATTTATTTTTTAATAATTTTATCGTTCTACTAAAACACTAGGTACTGCTACTTAAATGCGTGTCTACATGTCTATACAGGAATTTGATATACTACTTAGGTACATACATAATAATATTATGATACTGTCTATTACTTTACTAGTATAGTAAAAAAATGTGAGTAGGTATTCTGAATAAATGACAAATCGTTTATTTCCAGAGTAGTTTAACAAACATTACCCACGTATTCTGTCCCTCAAACTAGGGGCGCAACCTATGGGGGAAAGGTAAAAAAAATCTAATTCCATCTTGCATTCACTATTTATCTGGATTTTTAGCATTATGTTGCAATAAAACCAATTAACCAAAAGTTTACCTAAATCACTTAATCGTTGCCGTCTGTATTTTATCAACAGCAATTACTCAAAGCCTTAATTGTTCGTTTGTATTTTGTAGAAGCCGATATTTACCGGCTTATTTGCAATAACGGAATTCAGGATTCGAACCGGTTTCACACCGGCTACGCTCGCGCTCGGTAGGACATAGGTAATCAGGTATTGACAATAATGGTATCATTATTTACTTTATCATTATTAATTATTAACATTCATAGGTACATTTTAATGATTTAAATAAAGTGGTGCTAAAATCCTACTAAAATAGTAAGTGCGTTGCGAGAATAATATATTCGTTCCTCCTAAGGTATTATACTCTGGATAAAAAAGTACTGAACAGAACTCCTGACTCTAAGGAGTCAGGAGTTCTGTTATCTACAAGTAGATACATGTTTGAGGATTAAAGAACTGAAAAAATGATGTTTAAAGAACTGGGAGTAGGTATATGCCACTATGTCAATTAAAGTAATCAACATCGTAAACAACGCCAAATCCTCAAACATGTATCTATAAGGAGTCAGGAGTTCTGTTCAGTACTTTTGGATCCAGGGTATACCTTGGAGCAAAATCGTACTTTTTCTACTACTTCAGAAAAAGTAGAAACCACCATATGTGTCCATATAAATTTCGAGGAATTCCCTCGATTCCTCATGGATCCGATCATCAGGTCACCACTTTTATATCAAAAGAACCAATTTGGAATTATACCCTATACATCAAAAAAAGAATTTCTAAAATCGGGCTACAGACGGCGGAGTAATCGTTGAACATACAAAAAAAGCATATGCAGCCGAACGTATAACCGCCTCCTTTTTTGGAAGTCGGTTAAAAATAGGTATATCTATTGTTGCGGCCAACCTGAGCACTTGCCGAACGCGGAATTTTTTATGTACTAAAAATAAAATTGAAATTCGAAGATTCAAATAGGGTCCAAAATATGATTCATCAGGCATTACTATTGCTCTCTCTGGTGAGAAAAGTCTCGCTTAGAATAGGGGTCTAATTAAGCTCCACACGAGACTAATATGTTATTGAGATTTTACAGGTAAAGAAAAATGGGGGTGCTATAAATAACTGTTTTTAAAAGTGGGCGTAAGACGGAATAAGTTTGAGAACCTCTGGATTAAAGAAAAACGAACAGATAACACCGAGGAGGGAGACTTCTCCTCGCACGCCGGGCCCCTGAAAAGGGCCTTGGGCGGGGAACCAATACCAGGGGCTAAGCCCCTCTAATTGGGGTGGACGACGCACCCAGTACGAATACTGGGCGCAAAGAAGTCGGTTTTAAGGGAAGACCCCCCGCGGCAGAACGCGGGGGAAACCCGAGGTGGCAGAGGGAATGACGCGGTAGCAAGGGCCGTGGGCGGCCAAGACCTGCGGTCGACTCCGACGACGCGTGGGGTCCTGGTCCGGGGACCAGGAAGCGTGTATGGGTCCACTCCCGCACGCGCCGCTTTTGTCGACCACGGACACAACCGACCAGGGAAATGAGGGGGGGGGGAAAGGGTATTTCCCGAGCCCCAGACTTTTTATGTCGGGGGGGAAAGGGGCTGCCACGGGGCTGACGTGTGGGCAATAGGGCTGCCCCACATCACACTCCGGGCGCACAAAACGAAGCATTGTGCCGGTTTGAGCCGGCGCGGGGTAAGGGGGGCGGGGCATCGATCCAACGGTGCATTTTCGGAGGCGAACCGCGCATGGGGGCGTCTCGGTCGCGTGGCTCCGGGATGCTCCCTGCGTCTGGTGTCGTCAGAACGGTTGCTGCGGGCGAGCGGGCATGCCACGGCAGCAGGTCAGTTGACCGGGCACGCGGCTGCCGCTCGCTTGTGAAAACAGGTGATCCTGTAACTAAGGATAAAACAAATTAACGCGTTCAAGGAGCGCGGGGGGGGCGGTGCATTGCACACGAGTGTCCCGAGTCCGGTTGTGACAGCCGCAGGGGAGTCGGCAGGTCCGCGCGGGGGGCGCCGTGAACGCCGGGTGGTCCGTGTGCATTCCGGCTGCGGAGGAGCGAGCGCGGAAGGCTCCAGCTCCTGCTGGTGGCTGTCAGGGATAGCGACGGCATCACAGGGGGAGGCCACAGGGGGTGTGGCAGCTTTCCTCCTGGGGCTCGGCTGCTTTTTCCTCCTCCTGGAAGGCTGCGCCGGGGAGTCGGAAGCCGAGGGGGGGACATACCTTGGTACGTAGTTGTTTGCCTCCGCCATAAGTGATGTATGAGTCGGCGGAGGAGGAGGGGCCTCTGGCACAAGGAGAGGCGAGTCGGCAGGTACGTAGGGGGGGGGAGCGCGGGCGTTGTCTGCTCGCGGCTTCCGCGCAACCCTACGGTACACCGGGCACTGTCTGCTGTTTGCAGGGTGGGCCCCCCTGCAGTTAACGCAGGTGGGCGTCTCGGCGGGGGAGCGGGGGCAGTCCCGCACAGCGTGTTCCCCGGCACACCGGACACAGGCCACCTTCCGGTGGCAGTTGTGGCTATTGTGCCGGAATTGGAGGCATCGGTGGCATTGGGCCGGGCCGCCTCGGCCCCGCCAGGCTTCGATGCGAACTCCCGGCATATTTAAAAGACTACGCACCTTATATATGCCGGGTACGACGTCCGGGGCCCTGGCGATAAGGGCGAAGAAAAGGCAGGCACCGGGGTCAGACCTCGCCTGGATCAGGGAGACGTGCTCCGCCACGAATCCCAATCCGGCGAGACCGGCCCTGATCTCTCCGGTGTCTGTGAAGGAAGGTAGGCCCCTGATACCTACCTTGATTGTCCTTTCTTGTGGTGGCGAGTGGGTGAACCAGGAGGCTTGTCCTCGCCTCTCCAGGTCTGTCAGGTATCGCTTGACGACCGTGAACTCTTGTTCGCTTTGGGGCGAGAAGCGAATCGCACGGCCGTCATATTTGGCATTGGGTATGTGCCCCAGTGTGTCGCGAAGACAGCGGAAGTGACGTACCCAGTCGTCGATTCGCTCGGCGACCAGGGACGGGTAGCGAGGGGTAGGCTTTTTAGTGGGTGGCGGCGTCGTACTCACCGACGGCGCCGGTATAAGGGGACTGTGGCTGCCTACGTGTGTAGGGCTGGAGGCACTCACCTCGGCGTATGACAGCCGACGGCTGGAAGCAGATTGAAAATTTATTAGTGGTGGCGGGAAGGTGGGCGCGCGGTAACGATACCCGCGCGGCACGCTAGGGCGGATTTCCGTGGCCGCACAAGGTGCGGTTCGGCGGTCATCGCGCGGCTGTGGGGCCGGCGAAACGTCAGGCGAGCGCGGGGAGCTCGTGGTGGGCTGGTGTGGGCCGCGCGGCTGAGCAGCCGGCGCAGCGTGGTGTTGTCGCGGCTGAGGGGTCGGCGAGGGGCGAGCTGAGCTCGCGGTGGTGCGGAGTGAGTCCGCCTGTTGGACGTTGTAAGGTCCGAGGTATGCAGCAGGTTGGCGAAGATCGCTCGCCTGCGCAGTACGGCGCGATGAGCGCCGCGGTTTAGCCGAGCCCTGATCGGCTGTGCCGGGCGGGGGCCCAGACTCGCCGCAGGCCGCCGTCGGAAGGCATTGGGGCGGGAGGGTGCCAGTACACCCCCGCGAGAATGCCGAGGGCGACCCGGGGCGAGCGGTGTCCTGTCCGCACAAGCTGGGTTCGGGGAGTGAGCGGTGGCGCGTGTGGCCCGGGGCTGAGCGTGAGCTAGACCTCGACGAGGCCAGGCTACACGACGACTCGGAGTCCGCACAGGAGTCTAGGTAGTCGCGGCTATATAGCCGCGGGTCGTGATTCGTCATGCTCAACACGAGTGGAGCACAACATGTAACACACAAGTCACAGGACAGTTAAAACTGACGGCAACAAGTGTACGTCTTCTAACACAAAGGTATTCACACGGGACAAACGAAACACTAAGTGCACGCACACGAGGACGGTACACACACTTAGGGGGGCTGTCTCCTCGTGACCCAACGCTGAGCCGAAACTCAACGGGAGGCCAAGAGCAGGGCAACTCCCCAGCAAGGCGCAAATCCACAACTTATTCTAATGAATAAGGTGTGAATTTGCGGTCGCTATCAGGAGTTTGTAGGCACTGCACTAAAAGGGTCGGCACGTTCACGGGGTTAGCGCGACACTCGACGCGTTTCCGAGCGAGACGGCACTACCGCGGAGTGAGCGAATCACTACTACGCGGATAGAGCGGGACGACACGAAAACGCGGAGTGAGCGAGACACTCGACGCGTTTGGAGCGAGACGACACTAACGCGGAGTGAGCGAGTCACTACTACGCAGTTAGAGCGAGACGGCACGAAACGCGGAGCGAGACACTAACACACGCGACTAGGAGACAGGACGATCCCGAACAGATAAACAGCTACATAGTTAGCTTTCGATTTGATTGCACTACTACAAGCATACGGTGTGTCCACGATTGTGTGGAGAAATTGTGGGCCGTTGAAGGGGACGTCAAAATTTGGATCGTTCTATGAAACCTGTTTCGCTGTATGTAACTTATATAATATTTTGCACTCTGTGGTACGATGGTGGTTTTTTAACCGACTACGTAATCGGGTTGTAGTTTTTAACTTTTGATTATAATTCTAATATCATACTTTGTAGGAAGTAGAAAAAAAGCAAATGAAATACAACAATTAATATTTGTAACTGCTTCCATAATGCGGTAGGTGAGATGAGATCGTTAGCGGTTACTGCGCTAACTGCCAATGCCGCGCGGGTGTTATGTTTTACGTTAGTACACATACAATATATATATATAACAAGCAAGAAATAAAATTATATAAGCGAACGTTAAATAATAATGAATATAGATAATAATGAATAATTATACAAAACTAAATATAATAAATATGAAAAAAAAACTGTAAGCTTTTAAAATGAACGCAAACTTTCAAAACAAGGGCAACTTGGTTGGCTTCCCATGCGAAGCCACGACCACTCGTTAGTATGTAATAATTTACAAAAAACATACAGAAAAACTTATTAGTAGATATAAGTAATTAAAAGTTACAGCTGAAAGTGTAGGGTTAAACATATCCAAGGGTCGGTTGGAGGTCGGCTAATGCTTACAAGCCGTAAAGTGATTTGTGTGTCCAACATGACGCAAAAAGCGTTTCGTTTTGTTTTGCTTAGTGTTTATGAAGAAGACTTTATGATGCTTTTTTATGTTTTTTTATTCAATCAAAACAAACTACAGGTTTAATGCCCAGACCCTTTTTAGCCAAATATTACAATTAATTATTATATTATTTTTGCTTTTGCCCACGGCTACGCCTGCGTGGAATTGTGTTCTTGGAGAAAAAAAAATGTTTTTAAAGTTTCGTAACCAATGGGTAAAAACGGGATCCTATCGCTTCGACGCGGCGTGTGAGACCGCTTGATATATATTTTGATAATTGATATATATTTTTCGCGCTTTAAGAAAGAAATCGTGTTAGTTACACTATTTATAACTCAAGAACGGCTGAACCGATTTGACTGAAAATTGGTGGGTAGGTAGCTTAGAAGCAGGGGACAGACAAAGGATACTTAAGTGCCCTGCTGAGTCTGTCTGTTTGTATGTTCGCGATAATCTCAAAAAGTACTGAGAGGATTTTCATGCCGTTTACATTTACCGACAGCGTTCCTCAGAAAGTGGTTCCTTAGGAAGGTTTAGGTCGATAATAATTTGTTAAGGTTTTGTGGAAATTGTTTGATTTACGACGATAATAATTGTTGAATGTATCGGAAATAATCAAGTCGCCTGGGAACTTTTATCGAAAACGCTGCCGAACCTAACCCGTTGGAGATAAATAACAAAACAATGTATGGTGGGATGTATATGTTTATGTATATCTTTTAAGGTCAGGTTACTACCAATTACCCATTCTAAGTTAAAAAAAAGGTCAGAAATAATGTTGTATTTTCAGAAGCTATTTAGACGGTTACAATTTATTTATCCTTAGCTAGCAGATTATATCTAGGAGATATCTTAAAATTAAAAAGTACGTCTGAATTATAAAGTATATATTTTTACTCTTTGCTATTACTATATATTGCAGGTATATTTGCTAAAGAAGTTTTTTGCCACGAACACTTTCCTCTCGCTCTATGTCCCTGCATTTTAAATCTGTAATATCATCTAAATATTCATTTAAATTACATGCATGTGAAGGGCCATATTGATCTATATAAAATGCACAATGTATTTAAGGTACTCAATTGGATGAGGATTAATGATGTATTGCTTAAAATCGCTTCGTAAATAAGCCATTATATCACCTAAAAAGTAAAGGATAAAAATGGTTATTGTGGGTTATCCTTAAAAGATAGACATATACCATCGCGGACTTTTTTGTAGACCTTTTTAAGGTGTACAATACTGTAGTACATTATTTTGATCTATCTCGTAGGGTTCAGCCGGCGTTTGTAATGTAAGCTCAAGAAAATGTGTTTATTTACATTAGAAACCTCTAAAGTTATTAGTGTTTCTCTACTATATTATGCATGTTATATACATATAAACCTTCTTTTGAATCAGTCTCTTTATTGAAAAAACCCACATCAAAATCCGTTGCGTAGTTTTAAAGATCTAAGCATACAAAGGGACAGACAAAAAAAGCGTTTTTGTATACTATGTATCACTACATAGTATAATAATTATACTATATATATTATTATTATTATTATTATATTCTTATTCTGTTCTCTTAATAAGAGTTTTGAAATTACTTTTATTTTTACTTTATCAACAAATGTATATATATATATATATATACGGACTTCGTAAACAATTATTGTTTACGAAGTCCGTCACGGTTTTGGTGAACTAAATTCAAGGTCGCTGGTCACCTTCGTTCCCTTACCTACCCTATTAATAATTTTATTGATAATTGTTTTATGCCTATTTATGATCATTATCTAGATTAGACTGAGGATACTTGATCCCCCTTGATGAAGATCAATTCTTTTGCGAAAAATGTAGGTAAATTCGAAATTTATACACCTTTATAGTATAAATTGTAATTTGTATCCCCATATAACCTCTCTTTTAAACTCTTCTAAAGCATTATTATTAGCTCCCAAAAACAAAGTAAAAGATAAAATAACTCTTTACATTGAAGTACATTATACAACATAGTAGTTTGTTACCGAACAACAACAAACAATAAAATATAACGCTATTTAGATGATATAAACGTATGTAGAATCGAACGCGGCTATTACAATAAATCGCTTACGAATACTCGTTATTAATAACTCTACAGGTGGATTTTTATAAAAAAAATATTTAACCCAACATTAGGCTATAATATTACGTTAGTAATGACAGTATACATAACCAAAAAAATTGGTAAGGCTCTGTATCGGCCGCGCGGTAATGAATTCACGTTATACAATGTAATAAAATATATTATATTTAGCTATATCCCGCGAAAAATATACTCACAACCTACAAACAAATGATCAATATAAGCAATCGACGTTAATTATTGAAGTGAGAGTGAAAAAGGTCGCGTGATGCGTCACGTCACGATTTTGGATATAAATGCAATCGATATAACGTCACCTGTCGAAAGCTACTTAAACTTCTTACATAACAACTTAATTTATAAAGTACGGCAATACACAGATGACTCTAGGTAACTAAATAGGTAGGACGCTACAGTTAAATATAATATAAATCATGAAATAAATTTTTGTATTCCTTTTTTTTAAGGTCATGTTCTTTATAGGCGCGATGAGAGTAATTTTAAATGATGAATGATTTTTCAAAAATTTAAAGCATGTTTTTAAGATAATCTGGTAAAAACTTAAGGTCGCATGTTTCATATATTTTTGGAACGAGACCCAAATACTGATCACGCTCATTGAATATCTATTTTTGTTTTGAATACATTCTGTACCTTACTTTTATAAGTAAGTACTGGGTAATTTTTTATTCCTGTACCTATATGGTAATATATGAAGTACATAATACGTTCAATATTTTATATCATAGTGAAAAGAGCTTTAATAAATTTTATTGCGGCTATAATAAAAATATATTTTAAATGGCGCGCGCGAGTTGAAATGTCTTATTATAAGTTCTATTAATATTATTGTGAGTTATGCTCTCATTCATAAGCAGCAGGTCTCTATTGTACACGTTTTTAGAATTGCAACTATTCTAATAGATAGATACTAGATTGAAATCGCATTTCGCATAGGTAGTGTGTTAGTTCCTTTTGCTTTTTTTTAATGGGGTGGTACATTACACCTATGACCTACTAGACGTGAATAGAATATATACTTCCTTTTATATACTTAATAGATTCATACCACAGATTAAACAAAGCTAGGTCCAAATAAACAGCTACATACTTAACTTTTGGTTAGATTGCACTACTACAAGCATACGACGTGTGCACAATTCTCCTATCGCGTACACGGCAATAGTGTCAAAATCCGTCAAGATTTCAAATTTCGTGTTTGAGTTTTTATGTCATGTGTTGTTGGTTGTCACGACGACAAATAACATTTTTTTTAAATATTATATTTGTGTCCAATGAATGTTTATACTATATAATATAAGACTATTAAATACAAATAATATCAAACAAAAAGTGGTTATGTATTGTACTGTGTGTATGAAGAACAATAGAATAATTAAAAATATATCTTACTTTACCAATCAAATATTTCATTCTCTAGATGTCTTGCTTGATTATAAGAGCGTCCATGACCTAGTAAATAGACCCCCAGAGTCATACGCGTGATCGTGCAGATTCGATGCCGGGTTGTGGTGTGTACAAATTATACTTGGTCAATAACCGTATACTGGCGCTACACTTATTTTAATTGACGCCCATCTTTTGTGACAACCCTGAAAAAATTTTGATAGTTGTATGAAAGGTGTTCCTCTGTACGTAAGTATTTTTACTCTGCGTTCATACTTCATACCTCATTATGATTCCGTAATGTGTTGCAGCTCGCAATAGGGATGTTGCTAAGTGACGAATATCACATCACATATTTACGAATTACATTTTTAAATTGTTAAATCAATCTAAAAAATTATAAGAAAATAAAAAAAATTTGCTCATCTTTTTCTCGCTAAACAATTTGTGACGTCACAATCTGCTACCGTCATACATTGTTTAATGACAAATGTATGGCGGTAGCAGATGGTGACGTCACAGGCCGATAGGTATATATCGCTCTCTTTCTAATTGCAATTTTAAATTGTTTGTATCTTCGTTATTTTTCAAGGTTTACAATAATGGGTTTTATATTCTTTATTATCATGTTGTCAAGCATTGAATGACAAGTAAACACGCCCATTTGGACAAGTTTCAGTTAATCTTTAACAAGCTTTTCCTTCTCTTTCAATAAAACTTCGATAGGTAAAATATTAAAGCAATATAGATTTAAAATAATTGAAATAAAAAAAAAACGAAAATATTTTTGTAACAATTTTGACAAATCTCGGAACAAATAAAGTTTGATAAAAAGTGACCTTAGCCGCTCGTAGCAATTTATCAGTAAACAATATAGATAACAGCTTTCACTATCACCACATACTATTATAATCGTAATAAGACACAGATAACACGATCATTTACATAAAAGAGTATTTAAATTACACACAAATAAACTTAAGTGAAATTACGTGAAATCAACCGCTTGCAAATAAGCTTGATCTGAAATCTTAATTGCTTTATATGAATAACAAAAAAATATTATTTAAAAATTATATGATTCTCCAATAGTCTAGATACAGTCAATAATTTAGGGGGCGCGTTGATTAATCAGTCAATTAACAATGTATTGGTGTAGCAGGACATATTTCAAGTGCTCACAACGGGTTCGTTATCGTTATAATGACGTTTTAGAAATTAGTAATGGCTTTCAATTATGTAATAATTCTAGTGGAGGTCTCGGCGCCCGACGATTATGTCACAACAATCGTAATTTATTTACAATCGCCACGTCTTTGTCGTCGGCAGACCCTTTCACACTCGACAAAAAACCAACAAGCATGTTACCACAAAACGCTATCAGAAACACGACTGCGGAACTGTCGCTTACGACGCCACAACAACACAGTCGTCTCTTTCTAACACCCGCAAATGGAGAGCTACAAAACGAGAGGGTGTACTTGACGATCAATGGACAGGCAGGATGCTCGGGCGCAGCTGGCTGGCTTTTTTTTTTGTATTTTTGTTGGTGTGCCCCGAACAAAAAAGATTGCTTTCGCACAGTTTAGCCTGGATCGTGCTTCCGTAACGGGAACGACAATACGTTGAATTACACTCGCAAGTTGTTGCCTCCAGCCTGTAATTGGCACAAATTATACTCGATTTCGTCAATTAATTAGGTAATACGAGGGGAGTAGGCAAAATATAATTAAAGCAATTTTGCAAATAAATTACGCGTAATGATATGTTTAACAATGTTTACGGTTTGATGAATTCGAATTGCACAGATAAGTTATCTTGTGCGTGACTATCTGGGGTTGATTAGTTAAAATACAATTTACCTACAATATAAACCAATGTGGATGTGCATTCTTCGAGAATTCGTAGATTAATGAATGAGACAACAGCGAAAACACACAGCGAATTCCCCGAAATTATACCGATAATTAATACATTTCGTTCCCAGACCCACATACTTTCAATTTATACATGCTCATATATAAATAAGAGAACCCTTCCCTTTATTCATTGGTTCTTATCTATTACTTTGACTTTTTAGACATTCAAAAGTAACAACAGTAAACAATAAGGACGTAGAGTGAGTGTAGAGTTTAGTCACATTAACATAGAAATGAGTCATTTATGTGAGAGTAGGTAAAGTCGATGGGATTACACACGTAATAAGTTCGTGTTACGTCATCACCTTCGCCCCTCTGTCAATAAACGAGGTTCTAAAAACCAATTAAAATCAATCAGCCGTACCGAGTTACCAACCCTCCCCTCACAGAGATGAATGCGTCACTACTTAGTAGCTTCATACTTTAGATAAGTTCTATATGGTTCTATGTAGGGTAGGCAAAAATGCTAGTAGCGGAGGCAGGCGGCAAAAACACTGGATAAGTTACATGGTTGGGATTTTGTTCTATCGCCAATTCTCAATTGGCGATAGAACACAATAGCAACCACGAGGCTTCTTAGTCCTTACAAAAACTGACTGACTGAATACTGAAACGTTAGTTAAAGTAAGTGACGCTCAAGTCACGTGCTGTCCTTGTCATTTCGTGTGAATGCACTTTAAAACAAAGTTCAAAATAAAACCAAGGAATATCTTTTGATGTTTAACTAAATAAACTTCAACTTGAATAACATAAAATAGTATTTTCAAAGAAAAGATATATAACAATACTGAACAAGTTCATAAATATATACTGAATATTTGCACTTGTGAATTCTGTATTTATTCAGTTTCTGTATTTATTCTGTATTTATTCAGTTCTAGAAAAAATTGAAAAATATATGAAGTATGCGTGCAACGAAGATATTTATCGTTTTGGCTCTTAATTGAAGAAATCTATGCTCGATGATGCGAAAGAGCTAGCAACTGTACCTACCCTTTTACGGTATGTAATAAATCCTAAAATAACAAGCGGCTACACAAATCAAAATAATTACATTTCATACATATATATTCAATACGGAACTTTTTTTACTAAACTAAATAATTAAAGTATTTAACTATCATCATTGTCTGATGGTTATGTGTTAACCTGAAAGTACTAGAACTTTCCATAAAGGGCTTAAGAAAAGAAACCGCGACGAAATAATACCACGGAAAAAAACATAATGTCAATGTGAATCGTCATCAAAAAAAATGAACACTACTTAAAAGTTACCAAATGCAACCAAAAGTTACCAAAAGCGCTCAAGCATCGCCAAAAACGAGCCTAATTATTTTAATAAGTGCGTAAATAAACTTCGAAGAATTATTAATTAGTCATGATGAAAAGCAATTAACACGTTTATCGTATAAATACATATCAATGAGTTTTAATGCCCACAGAAATTTCAATGATTAACGATGATATAAAAATATTTTCCGAGCCGAAAAACGCTTGACATTCTTTCGATGTTTTCAAGATTAAGAATTTAACCGTTTGAGGTTGCTAAATAAAACCTTACGAAGCACTTAGGAGAATTATGACCAGGAATAACTCAAATACATTATACATAGTATAACATATAGTTAGTAGTACATAAAATATATAGTTACCCGAAAGAACAAGTTATACAAGTTGAGCGCCATCTAAACTTCAATAACGCTAAACAGAACTCCCAATTCTCGTATTTAACTTAGACTTTCAATTTACTCTCAATGAATTATAAACGAACCGTCTTGATAAAATAAACTGAATTTTGTAGTTTGGACCGACCAAAACGCGTTAAACGATGGTTTGACGTTTATAAGAATGCCATTTTGTTGTTTTACATATCGAGAGTGCTTTGGAACTGTATTATTGTAAGATTTAATTGGCAAATTCGACCTACACAAAAATACAGTTTTATTAATATTTCAGCATTGCCGCCCACAGCCAGTATTAATTATACTATATTCGCCTTAAGAATGCAGTGAGCCATAAGCGGAAATGTCAAAATGTCTTGCTATAATTGGTAAATGTGGACTGCTTAAGCGTCATTGGTCAATTTTGACATTTGCATTTAAGAATTAGGCACTTGGGACTTACTTGCATTCTATACGCGAATACGTCTGATAACTGATAACGTATTGTCTAGTGTTAGTTGATCTTATCAGTCAATCGGTGCAGCTGTCCAATTTAACGCTTCCACTTGAAAGTTTCAAGGAAGTTAGTTCTTAAGCTCACACCTTAATGTTACGTAACTTGGTTAAAAAGAAATAATAGTCGATAAAAAGCTATGCAAGAAACGCCGAATACCCAAACGCTAGTTAAATTAAGAGGCTCTCAAGTCGCATGCTGAAAACTGTGACAGCTTGTGTATGTAGGCCCCTAACTTCATGTAGCATTTGAGAATCCTGAACAGTCAGCTAATATAAAGTTCTGCAAAAGCTCTCTCGACGGCGCTATGTAATTGGGGAGAGTATATAAATGAAATATGTAGTTTCATTTATATACTCAGAAGTATTGAGGTATTATTACTTGAGACACATAAAAACTATAACTAAATATTTTGTGTGTAGTTTAGTAATAGGGAATATGCATGTGACATCAAAATGTATAAAATATTTTTATTTGTAATCTTTATCGCTAAAAAAACATACCTGTGCAATTATTTTTAAAATTTATCGTGAATTAATAGTGAAATTTAATTATCAAAAAGTGACTTTTGTGAAAATCCCGCGCAAATTTCAAAAACGCATATTATTATTATTATTTTTTATTTAAATATGGCATCGGCTTTTAACCCCCCAGCAAAACTCACTTTCGTTGTTTGTTGACATCGAACTCGTGTATGACTGTCAAAGTCAAACAATGATTATAACTGTCAATAACTGTCTTTTTTAAATACAATGACGTCACAACCAAGCGCGCGAAAATGGCGTGTATAAATCGCCCAAAAATTGTTGTGATTTTATGACATTATTTCCAGCCTAATGGATTATCATTAGGATGGAAAAAATTGCATGTGTTATATTATATATATTTGGTAATGTTATAACCAGTAGAAAGAATTAAAAAAATACAAATATACATTATACATTATATATTAGATACATTGTTTGCTACATTAGTAAACTACATCATTAGTTTAGTTACATTATATACAAAACCATTAATTATGGTAAATATGAACTTACAAATATGAACGCACAAATATCGGAGATATTTACAAATATGTTCCTACGGCCTTATATAATATTTCATACAGTTTTACCTAATAGTGGAGTCACAGTTAGGTACGACTTTTGTATGGAGCGTTTTCACGATACTTGCGAGTTGCGATAAGTGAATAAGAGTAAGAGTTTCACAAAAGTGAACAAACCGCTGTACCTATGAAAATATTGATCTGAGAAGTTACTCATATTTATGAGTACTATTTATTAATGAAATAAAAAAAAACAGTCGTCAAACCTATAGAAGCGTATAAAATATTATAGCGCTTGTGGCTGATAGTCTATGTTGAATATAAACTACGTTAAAATAATTTGAATCGCATAGTTCTAAAAGTTTAAAACACACAAGTGAGCAAAAACACGAGAAACCAGATACCTTCGGCGCGCGGCGGATACTGCGGTCTAGCGGACTCGAATTAGGATAGCGGCAGTGTTGGAAAATGGAAATACGCCTTCATGGTCGAGTGGATTAGAGCTCGGCTCTCGACTCCTGAGGTCGTGGGTGCGATTCCCGCGCTGGAGTAACAAAAAAAAATTGTTTTCAAGTCTGGCTAGGACAATTCAGGCTGATCACGTCTGGCAAGAAAGATCCATGCGTCGGATGGGTATGTTGGCAGTCGGTCCTGCGCCTGATATCTCGCCAGTCGTGTCGGTCATCCGTCCTCGGTTACGGCTTACGAGATTAAAGGAAGAGAGAGAGAGTGCTCTTGTGTAGCACATATAAAATAACTCCTGCGTAACCTGACTGGTTTCAACGAATCCAGCCACCGTCACCAAACTCGGTGTGAGAACTTTTAATATTATTAGTGGTGGTAAACGTTTTTAAGACAACTTATACACGTTTATACAACAGCAACGTTTACGAAAAAAAGCTTCATATAATATAATTATATATATAGCTTCATTAAATACAATATTCATTGAAAATTGTATCCCGATTCCCGAATAATATTAATTAACTAGCATTTGCCCGCAGCTTCGATCGCGTGAAATTGGGTTTCTAAACGCTATATTTATAATAATTTAAAACTTTAATCCCCTCTTTTATTTCCCTTAATTAATTTAAAAAAAAAATCATGCAAATATGTCCAAGGAATAAAAAGTTTTTATTCAATCTTTTATCCCCTGTTTCACCGACTTGGGGGTTGAATTTTGAATAATCCTTCCTTATTGGATGCCTACGTCATATGAGAAATACGTGTGCAAAATTTCATATTTCTAGCCTTAAGGGCTACGCCTGTGCGTGGATACAACACTCAATTAGCTTTGCCTTTTATATTTAAAAATAGATTTTAATGGCAAACAAAATTAATGTTAGTGTTTATTGGTAGCTGAAGTTCAAAGGTATCTATAATAGTGATAGTAAATTACGTAACTAAATGACATAACTAGGGATAGCATATTTCATAAAGTAGCTTCAGTACTCACAATAACCTGTTCGACAACGCTGATTTCTGGAATTCACATGACAATTAAACAATGCTTTCAGAAATCACTATAGTTTTTCTGAAAATAGACGCTTCTCGTAAAAAGTCACTATTTACACTAATAATCTGTGTGTACAGTCTTTTCATTACTATTCAAAGCACGCAGACGCTTATTAACCTATTGGTCTACCCCCTTACTAATAAAAATATTTACACAACGTATAACTTAACGTTGCTGTCTTTGTCTGATGCGTTGAAAAAGTCTCTTGACAGACGAAGACAACAACGTTGTTTATGTTATCCGTTGTTTAAATCTTTTTATTAGTAAGGGGGCTAATGTTTACCTATTATTAGCACTGAATGCATAATAATAGCACCAGCTTATGTTATTAGTTTAGTATACTCTATGACGTGTTGTTTTTACTGCCCGGTATTTTTCCGAAACACTTTTGTGATGTTTAATTGTTTACGCGGGAATTTTATTGCCATAGCAGTTAGAATAAATAGAAAGCGATACATTGGTAGGTATGGTAATCTTTATCAGGTACTAAGTATATATAATATCAAGGGCCTGTTACAAAATTGCATTAAGTGTCGGTTGGCTTATTCGGTAGTTATGTCGCTGCTTTTTTATATTGAGTGGCAGAAACAAAACACGCAAATAAGCTATTTGATATATCAGTAGATTGTGAAACGGGCCCTAACTATTATAAAAAGGAAAGATTTGTTTGTTTGTATGCTTGCATTGTATAGGCTCCGAAACTTCTGGACCGATTTTTATGAAATTCGGCACAGAAATAGAGTAGACCACGGGGAAGTACGTAGGCTGTTTTTGTCGCGTTAAAATGTACGGTTCTTGCGGAGTTTCCTTTGGCGCGCACGAAGTCGCGGCCAACGTCTATTTGAAACACCAAGTTTTGAAGGGTATGAGACTGTAATAAATCGTCACGAGGTTCACTGTGTCCCAATTGTAACGATTACTCGAATAGCTTTATATAACCTTCCATATAAATACAGACCACCCGGTGTGTCTTAAAGGCAATCGTCGTAGTAGATGATTTTCGATGACATTCCAGACTCAAATCTCAAGGCATATAATATAATGATATCCCTATACTCTTACCGTCGGAAACGTTGCTTGACAGAGAAGGACAAAACATTGTATAGCTTATCCATATTTTTATTAGTAAGGGGGTAAGTGTATAGTGTAGTGTAGTGGTCCCATATGTTTGTAAATAAAGATTTTGCTCCATTTTGTTTCCAATTTTCTCCATTTCTTAAATGGTTTACATTTCACCACACGATATTTCATTGCATTGAAACTAGCCAAGTTGATGTTAGTTTGAGGTTAGTAGAACAAATGAACACTTGTGTATACGATGGCAAGTGACGGTAAATAACAAGTTTCTTAATACAATAGAAGGTAAAATCCCGTGGTTCGATAATGACTTCTAAGAGTTCAACTTTACCCATTATATACGAGTATTTAGGAAATCTTGTATTATGAGGTTTTAAGAACATTATTTTAGACTAGCTGCAGCTGCCTGCAACTTTGTTTAGGAACTATAAACGGAAACGGAACCTTATTTTTTAATGTAGCGCTAAGAGAAAAATAACCTAAGTTATAACATCAGCTATCTGCCAGTGAAAGTCCGGTCAAAATCGGTCCGGCTGCTTCAGAGATTAGCCGGAATAAACGGACAGACGGACAGAAAGACAAAAAGTAAAGTATAAAGTAAATATACTAACATATGCATTTAGTGCGAAGCTGTTAATTTCAAATTACAAACAGACACATAAATTTTATTTGGTTGTATAGATTATCCATTGCCTAGTTCTTTTACGCTGGTTTACCTGTCAGTTAGAGCCTACATGAAATATTAAAATTCCTGTAAATTTTCCCCACGCTTAATTTGTAAATTTGTTCTTAAGTCTGTTTACAAAATTATTACGTTATCAAACTATGCGAACGCTACATAGTTTCGATTGTTTGTAGAGATATATTTTCGGCGAAAACAAACAACAGCGGACAAGACGACGTCCATTCGATACTGTATTCTTGGAATAGTTTACAATTTACATTGTTATATTTACAAGCTACGTGCGCTGTGTCAAGATCGGTTTGCTATGCGAATAACTATTTGTAAACGATTATTGTGTAAACATGTGAATCGGTGGCGTTGAATGATATCGAATCTAATGTTTTTAATGTAGAAGTCTATTTGTTAAGTTTTCATGAAGTCGTTGGCCAGATTCAAAGAAAAACATCAAATCTAATTGCAGCCTTAATATTTTATGAAAAATAACCAAACAATATCCTAATGAATCCGCGATGCTTTGAGAATGACTGGTCGGATGCGATATCGGTGTGATAAACAAATGCCAGGCTTTCATTCAGCACATCTCACTCATTAATTTAGTTTATCGTATCCAGAAAGCGCGATCACTGCATAATGGAAGCATTTGCGATGGAATTATAATATTATTATGATGTTAGGGTTAAGCAGTGTGACGATTTACGCGGTGGATGGGTGACCGCTAGAGTTTTCTACACTATCAAATATGGAAGCTTAGTTTTTTTTTTTTATGTTATTCAAACGTAACAAGAGTTTATGTTTAAGTTAAGACCGGAGTTTGCTATTTTACTTCTGTCCTTGGCGAGAGTGTAGGGTAGGTATCGTATCGTAGTCACTGAAAAATAAAGGCCAATAAAATTATTATTTTCGGGCATTTCTACACCTATCTTATATTGATTTCTTATGTTTACGCGAATATTGTTCATTGTTTTAAACACTTACGGATTGCGTCGCGGTGCACTTTTATTTTTCCCGACGCTGCGGCTACTTTCCTGCAGCCGTGGTTCTCCCGCGAATCCGTAAGTGTTTAAAACCTATATTATATTTATGATTTTAGTTTTTTCACCAAAATTCATTTTATGTATACCTTTATACAGTTATACATAACATGAATTAGAGGTCAAAAAATTTGACAAAAATTCAGTGGTTTTTGCTTGAAAGAGTTAAAAAACATTTCACATTTTATTCATCACAGGTATATTAGGTTATTTGAATTTTTACACAGCAATGTTGCCACACTTAGTTTTTTTTAATTCGCCGCCATTTCTCAGGTTCCAATTTCGTTTGGCAGACTCTACGCGTGTTATCTCGATATTTATATTCGTATAGTACTAGTACATTAAAATGTTAAAATAATTGGCTGTTATCAATCACCAAATTCATGTTTACAGTTGTTTATCAAAAAAACAGACAGTACGCAGTACGTGTACGAGGAGGGTCCCCCCTCCTCGTACACGTACTGCGTACTGTCTGTTTTTGTTTAAGGTAGGTACGTACGAGTTTGAGCTGCGTGTTACTAAATCGTCGCTTAAATACCTATAATTGAATTACTAGGGGTCGTCGGTCGCCCTGTGGTCGAAATTCGTCCATAATAATTCATATAATTTTTAAGTTTGGACTTTATAAGCGTCTAATTGCCTCTTGGACAGAAAAAAAAATGTAAATGTTATGAGTTGTGACTTGTGACAGATCGATAAAAGTCAACGTGTAACAAAATTCTATGAATCAAACGCACGGCAGTGTGTGTTAATAATCTGAGGTGATGTGTTGTTAATTTTTATTTATGTGTTTTCTAAGCATTATTTAAAAATATATTATTAGCTTTCTGGACACCTTCCTCTATATATTTTGCCTAATTCGTTTTTTTTTTTTAATTAAATTAAATGGTCCTCTACACGTTGCTATCAAAAATGTTGTGCACACGCATTTGCGCACGAGTTGATAAGAATCCTTACCACAGATTACTAAATAGTTACTATGTCATCCTTGCTAATATAAATGTGAAAGTTTGTGAGGATGGATGGATCGATGGATGTTTGTTACTCTTTTACGCAAAAACTACTGAACGTATTTCGATGAAATTTGGTAGACATATGGTAGTAGTTTAAGCTCTGGATTAACACATAGCATACTTTTTATCCCAAAACGTACAGTGTTTATCATCTACACCGGATTCGAGTCCCTCAATAGGTTGAAAGTTAGACTGTTCTAGATTTTTCTGATTAATTCTGATTGGAAATATCGATTCGTAGCAAAAAAAGTATAAAAAACTTTTTTTCATACCACAGATCCAGGTTATTGCTCATAAATGCCCATCACAGAAACAGAAGTCAATTTAGTCTTAGAATCAATTCGCACCGAAAGGAAACGCGACGCGGCGTTTCATTTTTAAAGTAGCTATTAAAAATGTAACTTTATTAATTACACAAGAAGATAAACGTTTTATTGCAAGAGTTCGAATTTCAGGCGAATGCTGCCACATTAAACAAAATATTTAACACAATCCTCTGGAAACAATAATTGTAGCCATAGGTAATAATTTTCACGAAAAATATGGCATATCAATCTGGCTTAACCCAAATCTGTGGGAAATGTTAATATCGTTAATGTCTCAATTGCGGTCGTTGGTCACCAAGCCCTACTCCGAATTCGGTTGTGTGCTTACGAATTGGGCTAAATTTACCGTACATTGACTCCCACACTCATCAGTATTGATGAAGACGTTTACGGGTAGGGGAAAAATCCGATAATCGAATGATTTACACGAATATTGAGTCATGTAAACATAAGAAATTGGGCATTGATTTTTTTATGTATTTTTTCGTAGAGTGTCTCGAAAATACCTAAGTAGCTACAATTAGGTACCATTTTAATGAAATAAAACTCAGACTCATTTCTCATCCAATTCTCTTACACCTTTACAATACCTACGTCACTTGTGCATCCTAATTTGACAAACCTAGTTTGAACCAATATTTGACCGTGAGCTGACTGCCGGCAATTAGGATGTCTAATCACAAACTTCCCACTCTCACAAGCGCCAATTACTGGAGCCGCGCGCGTGATTCCTTCAGCCCTGGTAATTAAGTGATGAGGTTAAACAATGCTCATTAATCATGTATAATTACAACTTTAGATGATCGTATAAATATATTGTCAAAAGTTCGTTAGATCCTAATTTTTATGAATAAATCTGACAGAGGGACGAAAGTTTTATATTTGCTTTTTTGACTTTTATATTATATAAAAAAAATTAAAAGCTGTGGATGCTTAATTTGATTGTATGTAATATAGAGCAAACTCTACACTTTCCCAAAATACAAGTAAAAAAAAAACGACCGACCTAGCGACGCGATGTAGAGCAACAAGTAAGAACATATTTTTCAGCGCATGCGCAATGCGAATTAGGAAACGTGTGCCGCACTCAACTTGATGTAATTTGACATTTAGCAGCCATATTATGCAACTAATTTTAATAGCCGGTCACTGCGCAAACGCAACTTCTCGGAAAGCTCGAGCGTGTGTTTCGGCGCTACGTCGACACATACACACCGAGCTTATGGTCACACGGTTAGGCGCGGCTAATGAGAAAGTTTATCGAGCGTTTATTGCGTAGTTCAGCGGGAAGCTTCGCCGCGTCGCCGGAGGCGCTCCCGCCGCAGGTGTGCCCCCCGCCCCTGCCCCGCGGCCTCACCCTCCCCCCGCCCCGCGCCGCAGCTTTCTTCGGTACACGCCACTTTACGCCAGTCGCCTATCAACCGTAGAGGTGGGTGGTCGTTTCGCCCGAACGCAAAAGTGCCGCGCCAACCGAGCACGACGCATTATCGGACAGTTTCCGCTCGCGAATAACCTCTAAATAGTGTCGTGTTGTGCCAAACATACGGATTGTGATGTATGTAAACGCGGTGGCCGCTTGCCGGCGTCGATCAAAAAATGTGAAGTTCGAGCCGAGTTCCATTTAGCGAAATTGGTAGACACGGTAATGTAGATACACCAGCTGGCCGGTTCAGCGTCTTATCTAGCCGGTCGCGGCCGCCGGCGACACTCGCGCGGTGTCGCATTACCGTGTGCGCAAATTATAAACATCCTCCCAATTATCGCCGAACTGTACATTTGTGTCGGTTTTGTATCTCCATTCCACCGGGTACCGAGTTTATCTCGGAATGATATTTAAACTTTTCAAACATCACGATTTTGCCAATGATAATTTTTAATTGAATGTAACTAGCACAATGAACGCATTTGCCTAAACAGTGAAGTCATTATCTTCTGTATTTCATTTCAATAACCTTAATTTTTTATTTGAATATAAAGTAATAATTTAAAAAGTAACAACAGGTATTTGTCAGAATAAAGTATAAAACACACCTAATTGTTATAAAGAGCTCTATCATATGGACTAAAGTTTTAATTTCTGCTACCACTTTATTCTGCTGCATTATTTATTACTTTCTTTTTATTTATTACATTACTTACTACAAATAAATAAAATACATGTTTTAAAGTATGTTAATTATCTTTTTTAAATTTAAAAATCGTGTAACAAAAATACTCAAAACAGGCAATAAATTTTGACAGTTGACACACCTGCTTCCGAGATTTTTAAAAGTGTTTCAGATTGTTTTGTGACCGGATAATTACTGAGATTAACATCACAATTTATACGCCGATAAGTTTTTATATCTCAAATATTTATCTCTCTAAACTTAGGCAAAGATAAACTCTGCCATGATATTAAACACTAAACTTCTGTGATGTTAATGTAGAGTCGTTGTTATCAAAAATGCGAGACACCTATTATAGACATTTCTCGCCGGAACCATACATTTTCCCGCGATTAAAAGAAGCCTATGTCCTTCCCTGTGGTCTATTCTATATCTAAGCCAAATTTCAACAAAATCGGTCCAGTAGTTTCGGAGCCTATTCAATGTAAACAAACAAACATACAAACAAATCTTTCCTCTTAATAATATTAGTATAGATTTACCCAAAATGAACAAAAACAATTATATTATAACGATGATATATAGTTTTTCATAACAAGAGGTTAACAATATTTATAAAGAAATTTGTTATTTCAAATTCGGTATTAACATAACACTGGTTTGTAGGTCGTAGCGACAGCGAAACGAAACCTAATTCATACTTAATTTTACTTATCTGTTAAAGTTATTATCTTTTAAAACTTACCTACCTTTTATTACTAAAGATATATCGAACATTATTAGTGTTACCCAAAATTAATTATATCGTACATCTACAATTTTTCTTAATAAAATTAAATACCCTAATACTAATATGTAATATCATCATAATTAAGTACAATTACGAAAATTAAGTTACTAAGCAGAATTCATGAACGCTCGCACAAGAACTTTTTATGCACTTCTGAAATAAAGCAGTAATTTGAAAAGGAAAAAAAGCAATGTTTGAATAAGGTGAACTAGAAACTACATTCAAAGGGTTCATGCATTTGGAACCGTTGAACTTTGGCCTACGTCTACATATTATTATGTATTTCCATGTGAAAAGGAAGGAAGGAAGGATAAAGCGCTTTGTATTCGTTCTAGATTTCTAGAACGTTGAATACTAGTGTGATTGGTTCTCCATCTCTTGATTCTTAAAGATTCTCTATTCTTTCAATCTTATACTGTAAACGAGCTAATCTTGTATATATAATCGGTTTCTCGAAAACGGCTGCAAGTATTGCCACGAAATTTTATATTCAGGGAGATTTGGGGGAGGGGGGAAAATCGATCTAGGTTTTATCCCTGGGAAACTGCATTTTTAACCTATATGGCTTTTTTCGTCATGCAACAATATATAATAATTCAATATATATCAATATATAATAATAATATAATAATAAGTCAATAATTTTGACTCTATTATAGTCAAGTCTGTATGGCAGTTTCGTATGCTTATGTATAATTTTTGCTTTGTTCGAAAATTCGAAAGGGGGATCGGGTTCGAATCCCGGTCAGGTAAATATTTTTGTGATTATTTTTAATTTATCAGAACTCCGAGCAAAGCTCGGTTACCAAGGTAAGCCAACTATAACTTATCAGAGTGAATACTCAAACGCTTCTTAAAATAATTGGCTGAAAAGTCACATGCTGTCCTTGTCGTTCTGCCTAGCAGAGACGGTGACAACCTGTGATTAAGAGGCCCCTAAAGTTTGAGATTTCGGTCGTTACTCGGTACACAAGTAAATAAATTTGATGTTATTTGATGGTACATATTTATAAACGTAATTGAAACATTCGTGATTCGTATCGTTATATCTTTATTATCTTGGGAAATTAAAAGTGTTTCCAATTTCGTCAGACGTCAGACTCGACTTTTGTAAGATTTTTCTTTGTTTATTCGTTACGTCGGAGATCATGATATTGTTCAAGCTAATTAGGACGGTTTTGCTCGTTTTTGCTATTTACAGAGTATAAGTCTAAGGGTCAGTTCACACCGCGACGATACGCGACGCGGCGCTGCGTTTTTAAAATAGGTAATTAAAATTGAAGTTTATTTACTACACAAAAAGATACACGTTTTATATGACATCAGTTATACACTGCACATGTGCTGTGCAGCGCGGTGCAACCTGACATTCGAACGCTTACAATGAAACGTATCAATGCAGCGGTGCGTCGTGTACCGTTTCGTTTCAGTGTGAATTGACCCTATCAACAAAATAAGCTTCTATATTTTACAGACCTATGAATCGCGCTACATAAGTTTAATATACAGTAAACTAAGCTATCTTTATTGGTCCTTCATAATCGAACAAGCGCTAACAACTATTTTTGCAGCCTTTCTCTCGTTCAATTTAATGTGTTAACAGTTAACTGATCACTTGTAGATTATCTATGCTAATATGCGAATGGTAACAGAGTAAAAAGAGGTCTAACCGCTAACGATTATCGCTAAGCCTACATTATACAATTAACCAAACAAGTAATCGCGCACAAAGTGAAACTATTGCTGAAACGATAAATACTAACAAGCCGTTAATTTGCGCGGGAAACTGGTTCGAGATTATTAGATGAAATATGATTTGGTGATTGTTCTGAGTGTCGCGAGTGAAAGGCACTTTCTACAGCCCTGGGCCCTAGTAATTGCGCTCACTATTGCAGATAGCCCGTTATACTGATAACTAAACCGCTTTCGCAACGCAAAATTCATTTACACATTCGAAAAGTTGAACTTTTCGAAAACTCATGGGTTGAAAAGCTCAGTGTGCTGAGTGCGAGTTTTATCACTAGGTACTAGTTTACTACAATTTGTATGGCATCGAATTAGTTACTATTTTTTGCAACTAGGGGCGTTGTGTCGTTGCCATACAAATTGTAGTTAACTTCTTCACGGCGAGTAGTGACAAAAACTCGCATTACTCACGCAGAAGTGGAAACTCGTTAGTTTTGAGCATTTCAACCAGTAAGTTTTTATATATGAGGTAGATGTCCAATATTCTGATAACTCTACCGGCTTTCGTTTCGCAATGAATTATGAGTTTTGAGCATTTCAACCAATGAGTTTTTATATATGAGATAGATGTCCAATATGCTGATAAATCTACCGGCTTTCGTTTCGCAATGAATTATGAGTTTTGAGCATTTCAACCATTGAGTTTTTATATATGATGTAGATGTCCAATATGCTGATAACTATACAGGCTTTCGTTTCGCAATGAATTATGAGTTTTGAGCATTTCAACCAATGAGTTTTTATATATGAGGTAGATGTCCAATATGCTGATAACTACCGGCCTTCGTTTCGCAATGAATTATGAGTTTTAAGCATTTCAACCATTGAGTTTTTATATATGAGGTAGATGTCCAATATGCTGATAACTATACCGGCTTTCGTTTCGCAATGAATTATGAGTTTAGCATTTCAACCAATGAATTTTTATATATGAGGTAGATGTCCAATATGCTGATAACTATACCGGCTTTCGTTTCGCAATGAATTATGAGTTTTGAGCATTTCAACCAATGAGTTTTTATATATGAGGTAGATGTCCAATATGCTGATAACTACCGGCTTTCGTTTCGAAATGAATTATGAGTTTAGCATTTCAACCAATGAGTTTTTATATACAAGGTAGATGTCCAATGTGCTGATAACTACCGGCTTTCGTTTCGCAATGAATTATGAGTTTAGCATTTCAACCAATGAGTTTTTATATACGAGGTAGATGTCCAATGTGCTGATAACTACCGGCTTTCGTTTCGCAATGAATTATGAGTTTAGCATTTCAACCAATGAGTTTTTATATATGAGATAGATGTCCAATATGCTGATAAATCTACCGGCTTTCGTTTCGCAATGAATTATGAGTTTTGAGCATTTCAACCATTGAGTTTTTATATATGATGTAGATGTCCAATATGCTGATAACTATACCGGCTTTCGTGTCGCAATGAATTATGAGTTTTGAGCATTTCAACCAATGAGTTTTTATATATAAGGTAGATGTCCAATATGCTGATAACTACCGGCTTTCGTTTCGCAATAAATTATGAGTTTTAAGCATTTCAACCATTGAGTTTTTATATATGAGGTAGATGTCCAATATGCTGATAACTATACCGGCTTTCGTTTCGCAATGAATTATGAGTTTAGCATTTCAACCAATGAATTTTTATATATGAGGTAGATGTCCAATATGCTGATAACTATACCGGCTTTCGTTTCGCAATGAATTATGAGTTTTGAGCATTTCAACCAATGAGTTTTTATATATGAGGTAGATGTCCAATATGCTGATAACTACCGGCTTTCGTTTCGCAATGAATTATGAGTTTAGCATTTCAACCAATGAGTTTTTATATATGAGGTAGATGTCCAATGTGCTGATAACTACCGGCTTTCGTTTCGCAATGAATTATGAGTTTAGCATTTCAACCAATGAGTTTTTATATATGAGGTAGATGTCCAATATGCTGATAACTATACCGACTTTCGTTTCGAAATGAATTATGAGTTTTGAGCATTTCAACCAATGAGTTTTTATATATGAGGTAGATGTCCAATATTCTGATAACTACCGGCTTTCGTTTCGCAATGAATTATGAGTCTTGAGCATTTTAAGCAACGACTTTATCTATTTGAATTAACTTTTTTAACAGAAACCCCTATTACACTAATATATTTCGAGTAATTATTTTAAATCATTTCAAGCATTTAAACACTCATATAGCTTCACGTGCAGTACATTTACGAGTTTCATATTTTATATTTATCAATAAATATCGAGTACAGTAGTTAGTATTTCCGCTCAATTTCTATAAAACTTCCAAGTCACTCGCAATGAACTTATTTATTAGTGAATTACTAGACTCTCGTTTACTTGGTATCACGAATTAAGATTCATTTTCACCTATTTAGGTTAACTCAAAAATCCAAGTTTTGTTTTCGTGTAGGTAAGTACCTATCAATAATTTCTTTGATATTTAACTCGACTTATACAGCAGAAGCGTGGGCTCCCTATAACTCCATTCCTATCAGCTTCGCTTACCACCTACCTTTTGAAGGACCCTCGTCCAAATCCCTATCTATTATACAGGCTAGGGCTTCTCGTCCCTAGTACCCACTGTGCATATACTGTGTGCTGTGATTGTAAAATAGACATATTTGTCGACGTAGGATCCTTTAACAGAATGCCTGACAGTCACACACAGTCAGTGACAGTATCTAGTCTGTAGTATGTAAATGCAAGTAGTAGTCACCCCAATTCATAGTCTAATACATCGTTTCTCAAGCGAAGGGTCGAGTTTGTTTTTAAAGGGGGTCGCAGTCAGTTGAAAAATAATAAATACAAACTACATATAGGTACAAAAGATTCGTTTTTGACACGAATCTTTTATATCGAACGTCGAAAAAATCGTTCCAAACAGTGAAGGCTATATAACGCATAGCCGATAAAAATTGCGCGCTATGTACATACGAGTATTATTATAATTTTATAGTGAGGGTCGCAAGGATTTTTACTTAACTTTTTGCTTTTTCGTGGGTCGCGACATAAAAATGGTTTAGAAACGATGGTCTAATCCAACCATTACATGCATAAATTCAATGTATGTTAGATTCAATATTATTGGATTGAAAACAAAGTAAATAATAATAACAAGTAGCTAAAGTTTTAAAGCACTTAGTAAAACTGTTGGTACACAGATAAGTAGATATGAACATACCTACGGCCGGCCGGCCGGCGAAGGCCTGTTCTCCGTCATAGGGAAGCCCTAGCCTGTATAATAGGTTGATTTGGATGACGGTCTTGAAAAGGTAGGTGGTAAGTGAAGCCGATAGGATTGGAGTTATAGTAACCCCATGCCACTGATCGATACATAAGTTACAATTGTCTATACTTCTATACTTCCTATAATATCATAAATGTGAATGTGAGTTTGTTTGTTTGGTTCTCACGCTATCACGTGAAAACTACTTAACCTATCATCATGAAATTTGGCACGGATACAGAGTAGACCACAGCGTTGGACATAGGCTTATATTTTATTCCGAAAGAGTAGTGTTCCCGTATTCACGCGAGCGGAGCCGCGGGGAACTTTTAGTCATTTATATTTCTCATACAATTTAACGCATATTTTTGTTAGTGTTAAGTCGACATTGATATTCATTGGCACTCTACAGGGTATATTTAACAGTAAAATTCAGAGCGACATCGTTTGTTTCTGTTGAAACGAGAATTAGCAATTGTAATTAACTTCACAGGCTATTAGTTTTTACGAAGCAAATTTGCAACTTAGAAATAATATTTTCAACTTACATATTTTATGATATATCTTTATTATTGACACTGGTTTACACCAGGGGTAACCACATTTGTGACAAATAATATAATAATTTCGGAAATAGTCCACCTAAGCAGTCATAAAATTAATATAAGCCCGCGACTTCATACGCCCAAAAGGAAATCCCGCGGCCATCGTACATTTTTCCGTAATAAAAAGTAGCCTTTGTTCTTCCCTGTGGTCTACTCTATATAAGTGAAAAATGTCATCAAAATCGGTCCAGCAGTTTAAGAGCTTATTCAATGCAAACAAACAAATGTTTCCTCTCAATAATATTAGTATAGAATTAAAATAATACAGTCAGTGGGTAGGCTACAACAAAATATAGAACAAATTAATTGACAATTATATTTTTTTCCCGAAACAAGTATTTGCGAAGACAAGCGGGAAAAACAGTCTGGATGAAACATCTTCACTCACATTACACAAGCGCGCCGCGCACCCAACGCGCACCGCCTGCATCCATCGCTGCAGTTTATTGCCTGTTTTATCGTCGAATTCTTCTCGTTAATACGTCTTCAAAGACGGCGAAGGTTGTGCTGATACATCGTTTAACAATAATTATATTAACTTTACAGACTTTTGACGGTTGAGTAAGTGGCTAAGTAAGATCTAAAAGTGTTGTGGGTTTTCTATTACGAATTACTGTACCTGAGCTAAAATTGTAGAAAAGGAATCGTGTCATGTGAAATAGCTACATATTTTATTAAAAAAAAATTAATCCGAGTACACGTAAATGTATCTAAGCCTATGTTACCCGTGCCATTATTTCGAATCTATTGACACCTTCTTTATTATAATCAGATCAGTAGTTTCGGCGCTACGGTGGAACATACATACATACATAGACTGCCAAAATCATTACCATTCCTTTTGGCTTCGCCGTAGTCGGGTAAAAAGTAGAGCTAATTTAGATCTGCTCTACATATTGCCGAATTATAGCTTGTGTCTCATCAAGTCATCACTCATGAGTGAAACGCAGTCACAAATAAAGTTGTATTTTCTGATCATCTCGGCCCGTTATTTGGAGGTTTTACTTTTCCCCGGCCGACGGATGTAGGCCAGCACGACTTCATTGTTCCTCATTGATTTGTGAATTGTTTCTATGCTTTCGAAAGTTGCGGTTATGAAGAAAAATAAGTGTCACTTTCGTGTCAGATTTTGTGTTTCGAATTGTTTAATATGTCACTACGCCAAAATTAATAAATAAATAAAATAAAAAAGCCTTTATTTCGTAGAAGATACTTTTTTTAAGATAGCTATTTAAAATTGAACTTTATTCAGTGCACAAGAAGGTACACGTTTCATTGTAAGAGTTCGAATGCCAAGTTGCATCACTATGCAGTATATGATTTATGACCTATGAAACGTGTATCTTTTCCTGTAGTGAACAAAGTTCAATTTTGAATAGCTATCTTAAAAATGCAGCGCCGCGTAGCGTGGCGTAACGTTGCGGTGTGAACTGACCCTAAAACTTTAGAAACATCGGAAACTTTTTGTCAGTGCATTAAATAAATAAATACCTACATATATTTATGATGATTATGATGAAAGGCCATGTTGAATATGATAATATAATATAGGTTGTGTTATGACTACATAAGCTTGGAGCGTCTAAGCGGGGTTTACGTAAATTTCGCTTATGTAAGCGGTTTGTCTTGTGCAAGCGAGCAGCAGCTTTTCGCTTACATTTTTGATATGAACGCAAATATCATTGGTTTAATTTAATTGTAGATTCATATTCTACAACACGTTTTCTCAATGTAGACAGCTATTTAAATATTTGTTGCACACAACCTTTTCTATTTGCAAATAACTTTAATATTTAACTTTTTCTGTACTTAATCTTTCCGACTTCAAAATTATGAAGATTTAGTACAGAAAAAGTTAAAATTTTAGCTATATTAAAAGGGAATTATTTAGAAGCTGATGTAAAATAAGTAAAAGTGCACAAAAAAGTATAAAACAAAACTTATTTCATACTTTTTTGTGCACTTTTACTTTGGAAGTCGGTTTTAATTTTTTGTTTAAAAATAATAAGTTTTATCTTTTTAGTTATACTTATTATATTATTATTAACACATTTTAAGCAAGTTATAAATACAAAAAAGCCTTCGCTACTCTCTCTCTCTCTCGGCAAAACAAACTATGTCGTTATTTTATGCCAGTTTTCTGAGAGGCCGTGGTATTTTCCCAAATAAGCATTACCAATCTGTGGACCTAATAAACAATCACCAGTATGATAATGATTAGATACTATAATTAAATAATTATTATTATCTATTGTAGTAGTCGGCGGAAAAAATGTAGCAGTAAGCATTAAATATATTATAGTGATGATGATGATCACGAATATAATTTTGGCAATAGCAAAATTTGAAAGACATTGATATCGGTGCACAAAACTCTGATGAGTAGCGAGTACCTATGTCATCCTAATAATGTGTTGGTGTTTCGTGTGAAGATGGTGGTGATAATGATGATAGTTACTGTAAGTAGCTTATGCTTGCAGTTCTTTAAACAACGTCGAAATCCTATAACGACCAAAAAGTATCCTATAACTACCAAAAAGTAAGATTTTGCACCAAGGTATACCCTGGATCCAAAAGTACTGAACAGAGCTCCTGACTCCTTATAGATACATGTATAAGGAGTCAGGAGCTCTGTTTTTTTATGTTTTGTTTATGTTCAGTACTTTTGGATCCAGGGTATACCTTGGTGCAAAATCTTACTTTTTGGTAGCATATGTTCGGGTTACTTCAAAAAAGCCAAAATCACTATATTGTGTCCATATAAATTTCAAGGAGTTCTCTCGATTCCTTTTGGATCCCATCATCTGGTCACCACTTTGGTGACAACGGGACCTTAGTTTAGGTTTTGGTCACGTACTCAACAGCTTCTAGGAAAAGCGTGATAAGCGGAGGAAAGCAACATTCGCAGTTGGCTATCGCCCGCGGCCCGACGCAATATTCTAATCGCTGATAATTCGCGATAAACGCTCTAGACGTAGTAACTATTTAGTAATCTGTGCCTCTAGCCTTAACATTGTTATCTAATTACGCTTTTTACCCGACAAGGACGAAGCCAAAAGAAAGGGTAGGTAATGATTTTGACAGTTTATATATGTATGTATGTTTGTTCCACCGTAGCGTCTAAACTACTGACCCGATGTCAATGAATGTGTCAATAGATTCGAAATAATGGCCCGGGTAACATAGGCTTTATTATTATAATTTGCGTAGTCGGGTTATAGTTTTGAACTTTTGATATTTTTTATAGATTAGATGTTGCCCGTGTGTGCCAGGGTGACAAAAAGTAACCGTGGTCAATTGTATGTATGCACCAAATTTTATCAATATAGATTCAGTACATCGGAGCCTATTCAATGCTAACAATCAAACATACAACTAAACAAAGCTCTTCTCTTTATCATATTATTATAAATAACACGGGTTAAATGTTTCGCCTTGGTTAAATGCTTGGCTATTCATAAGATTAGTAAAAAGTATGGTTCATCTCTGAAGCTTGAAAGTCGAAGCGTAAAAAATTAGGACTAAGCAATCCATCTACCACTAAACGGATTGCGCTAAAATTAAGCACACTGTTCACCATTATTTTGAGGTAGGCTTCCGCCAAAATAGTCCAAAATCCCCCTATTCGATAAAACCTATGGGTTTAAAGGTTACCTCAACTGAAAACGCATACCGAGCTATTAATAAACTGAAGATCGGCAAACTCAAGTCTCGAACATAGTAATATTGACAGACCTACTTTTTTAATATTGAGATCGTAAAAAGGATTTTTTACGCCGAACATCAATTGGAGCGAACCAATTCGTATCCTATGATCTGTGCCGATGTTAGACAAAGTTGGGCCCCCGCCAAGTGCCTTGCCAAATGCATTGAAGGGTGTTCTGCCCTTTGTAAATAATATACATGAAATGACAAAGAACAAAGAATAAATTAATCTATTAATATAACTGTGAATGAAATAGCCACCGGCTTGAATACATCGGCTCGACCTGAGAATGTAAGGTTAGCGTTCAGATGACACGCGCTCATGAGCGCTAAATCATTAAATACCTAGACTTGTAATCGCGTTGCGAACGCGCAAAATCAGCCTCGCGAACGCGCAGAGTCAGCGTCGCGAACGCGCAGAGTCAGAGTAACAGTTGAAAGGTTGAGTACAATGGTCATAATTGGGTAATTATGACCATTGTGTATCATTGAATACGGTTGAGTCTTTGCTGCGGAGATGGGGTGTGGAGGCGACGAGACCGTTGCTCGGACGCAGCGCAATCGCGACGCGTGCGCGACTCATACACGTGTATTTTATATAGAGGTATTTTAAACTTAATATAACAAAAGATATGCAATAAATCCCGATGTTTCTAAGGACTATTTCGCGACGCTATTCTATTATAAAGCGACGCGCGCGCTGTGCCGCGCTGAAAAAAAGGCGAACATTGGGGTGGGGTAGGGTTAAGGTAAGATGAAAACGCCTTCGTAACGCCTCTGGTGGGAATAAGCTGTGGTAATCGCTTACCACAGGGCGATCCGTCTGCTCGTATGCCGGTTATTTATTAGTTATGAAGAAAAGTGGATTTGTACAACCTTTTAATAAAAAATGGTTGTCTGTTAAGTCGGTTTACGGACGATAATTTAACGTGATAACGTCATCACAAGCCGAACGCTTAGGCCGATCGTGCCTCACGATAGAGAGCAAGCGATAGCTTATTCCGCGTTCTCGCTTGCACGCTAGGGTCAGGCGGAACGTGACAATTTTTCGTAGGTGCAGCCGGCGTTCATCGATTTATAAGAAGTTATCACGGCAAAAAAATGTAATTTTATCTGGCCGCGTTAAATTTTGTTAATAGTTGTTTAATAATAAACCCTTAAGGCTAGAAATTTGAAAATTTGCACACATATTTCTCATATGACGTAGGCATCCACTAAGAAAGGATTTTTCAAAATTTGCATGATATTTCGTATAAAGTGAGTACGGAAAAAATAATGAATTACGTATTTCAGCGTTTTATAAAATTAAACCCGTAGGTGGGTAAAATAGGGATGAAAGTTTAAAACCTAATTTACGCGGGACACGCCGCGGCCAAGGTCTAAATATAGATTTAACAAAGAAAACTTAGGAATGCAAAATTAGTCCGAGGTATTAGGAAGTTATGTAGGTACGTACTACCTTACATGTTACGACACATTTTATCATAATCTACTTACGGCCGAATTCTCAGAAGCTATTTAATGTTATGGGTCCCCTATATCACATGCTGTCAGTGTATCTATTTAGCAGAAGAAGTACAGCATATTATGGCTTCTGACTTCTGACTTCTGCGGTCTGCCTCTTAATTTAAGAGTTTCTGATATCATCAAGTTAAATAAAATTGTTTCCTCTACAGAAATAGTCCTGAATATTTTTATGTTAATTTCAATATTTTTGATCTTTATATAAACAAATGCTTCATTAATTTACTAGATCAATCGTGACTCATCGGGTATTTTAAGCATCGAAAGAGATAGCTACAAAACAAATAACGGGACGGGATATTTTCGGCTAGGTTTGGGCTAAAAGTTCTTACTTTAATTGCGCATTATGTGTGGTGACTAACTAATAGGTGTATGTGAGCATTTTTTGATATTTTTACTAGCACCGGAAACTATAAAGAACTAGAAAAACACGATAAAGATCGGTTTAGTTCTACGAGACTCTGGGAGGACGCCAGGGAACTTTTGCCAAACATTTTCAGTTGTTTCGACATGAACATAATCACAATTCAATTAGACATACTTCGATAATGACTGCATTTTTGTGACGTGCGTCGTTCGAGTTCGAATGCTTAAAATGGCGCCAAAATAATTGTTCATGTTTTCTCCAAGTGTTAAATGGGTATTAGATAACGTAAACTGATCGATCCTTCTACTATTCTAAATGTGAAAGTTTGTGAGGATGGATGGATGTTTGTTACTCTATCACGCAAAAAGTACTGGACGGATTTTGATGAAATTTTGATTTTGATGAAATTGGCAACACTCTACTTTTTTATACCGAAAAAGTACTTTTTTATACAGTAAAAGTAGTGTTCCCGCAACTCAGTCTGCGTAAATACAGTATCTGTGGGATAATGTATTTACGCAGGCGGAGTTGCGGGCAAAAGCTTGTGATAGATATATACGACCTAGCCAAATTTGTAGAATTCACAATTTTTTTTTGATTAAACTAACTACTGCTAACTACTAACTAAACTTAACCATAAAATTATTTACAAGCAAAATTACTCACAGGTAAGTATCAATAAAGTAATCCGCATTTACTTTGGTAATAATTTAGATAATATATCTACTATCGAGATTAATTTTCAAATTATAATATTATCTGTAAAGAGACGCGCTTATCTTATAAATAATAATTAGATATTTACATTTGTTGCAATATGTATCCTAGTACAAGTTTTGGAATCTTTGCTACGACATCCAAATAATTTATTAGTTTTAATCTGCAACTCTGTTACTTCATATGTTTATTTTTTACGACTATTATTATTACCTACTTACTTAAAGTAACGAGTAATTAAAGTGTTTATTATAAAAATGTAATTAACCAAAAATAAGGCCACTTACACACTGAACGACATAATATAGCACGCGTATTGCTCACAATAAGAATACCTAATTAAAATATGTATTTCTCTTATGCCCAGTTTCCAGGGTGAATTTGTCGGTTCGTTAATGGGTTTCTGAACAAAAAAATGACAGAAACATGATAATAAACTAAGTTTAAATTAACTGATCAATGACCATTTATAGATACTGATAGATGGCACTGACACAAAAAAGAATTTTATAAAAATCAGAATATGAATATTGTTTTCCCTAGTTAAAGTACGTAGTTTAAAGCTCCATTTCACTGCCAAAGTAACTAATATTTTTTTTATATAAAACTAGTTACATTGCCGAATTATAGCAAAACAAAGTAACTTTATCCTCGAATCCGAATTATAGCAAAACAAAGTAACTTTATCCTCGAATCCGAATTATAGCAAAACAAAGTAACTTTATCCTCGAATGAATGAAACCATAGTTAAACTTAGTGACGCTCAAGTCACATGCTGTCCTTGTCATTTCGGCTAGCAAACACAGCGACGGCCTATGAATTTGAGGGCTCCTAATTTTGATTAGCGTTTCTGTATTCGGTCGTAACTTGATCAATATTAATAAACTAAGTTTAAGACTTATTAGATACATCTTATGTCTTATGATTGTGGTTTATCGCTCCATCGAAGACCCTTAGCAGGTAGCGCGGGGGGTTCCGCCGACCAGCTGTCACGGCAGCTGTTCCAAATTCAAAATTCGATCGCACGTGCGTCTACACCTATTATTATTAAATTTTTTTTCGAGAATTCGAGATGGTGGCAAAGACGTGCACCTTTTTCAACGGATTTTCAGTTGATGGGGTTTAGATTGTTGTTGTGATCGCCTTATAATTTCACGCAAATTGTTTGTGTGTGTAGATAAGTATAAAGAATGTGTTTCTTTTGCTTCGCATAATGTTCAGACTGTTTACTTTTACATCATCAGTCTAAATATAATGCCTCATTTTGTCTGCTATAATTTTTATCACGTGCAAATTTCCTCGTGCAATGTAAACAAATGCCAACACAATACACAATTCCTTACAAAACAGTTTGTAAACAAGCTTCAAATGTAATTTTAAAAAGTTTTACACAATTTCGCAAGTAGGTACTTATATTTATTTGTTGCATATTGCAAACCTTGATCAATTTTCCAGGGGTCAAGTCTTGCCGTAAAAATAATGACTTAGTTAAATTTAACTTGACCTATACCAGTAAGTTCAGCATTGTTGTGTAATACCTAGCAGTGCTACTTGTTATTGATAAAAATATTTTACTTTAAAATTAAAAAAAAAAACTTCCGACTTTACAAGAAGTACTACACAGATACATCCATACCTTATTCTAGAACACATTATTTCACTTCGACCATATTCGTTTCAATATACTTGTAACTATTGATTAGATCGAAATTAATAACATGTCAGCAAATTAATAACCATAAAAGGGTCAAGGCGCAAACCGAGACGAAACACGGCGCGGTCTTTTTATGACTCAAAATTGAACTTTATCCACTACACAAACAGATACACATTTTATTGCAAGTGCGGCGCCGCGCGGTGCAGCTCGAAATTCGAGCTCTTGTAATGAAACGGATATACGTGTGGTGAATAAAGTTTAATTTTAAATCGTTATCTTAAAAATACCTCGCCGCGTCGCGTCTCGACTCTCGGTGTGAACTGCGAGCGACGACAACAATGTAAGTCCCCTGTAAGTTATTGTAACATAATTGAAAGCCACGTGACCGCCAAGGCCGCGCGTATTGCGACTCAAAATTAACACGATATGTGCGAATATTATAATATGTTATTACTTATCCTGTTTTTTTCCACCGCAATTAACTTTTATCTACAATAAAACTAGTAAGGTATATTTAACTTATTTAAGTCTAGTTGGCCCGACAGACGTTGTTCCGTCTTAACTATGTAGGTAATATATAAATAGCTACACCTACATCTACACCTACCAACTGTTGACGCCCGATTTTTTTAAATAAACCAAACTGGTAAACTAAAAGCAGGTATAAATATTTGACAGTCAAGTGGCAAATTGAACACGGTGAAAAGTTAGTATGAGAAAATGTTATCATCGTTTTTAGTATTTTTAAAATACTAATCCTTCCCTGAAGTTCCACAACCATTTCATGATCAAAATTAGGCAAATCGGTCCCGCCGTTCTTGACTTTTTACGAAACATTGGAATTGCAATCCATTTTTATATTATATATCACAAGAAGATGTATGGTTGTCCTGTTGCGAGTTGTTGTCCTAGTTGGAGATAAGATTTTCAGTTACGAATGAAATGGCCTCATAAAGCCAACAGAAAATAACAAAACTGGTTAATGATTTAGCTACACGTCAAACCATAATTCCCAGATTTATTTACACATTAAAGCATTATTCCTGTAACATCAACCTGACAGTATATCTGCTTCCATTCCAAATAAATCAACAGAAAGCTTACGGTCTGGATTTGAAAATGGAATTTCAGGTGGCATATGTATTCTAGTGTCATCGTTACCGTAATTCTGTCAGTTTTAAATTCTGAGATTTAAACTTCCCAACCCCATTTTCGTTGGATAGATTTCCACAATCGAGATCGATGGGTGTTCGATATCTTGATGTCAAATATTTATTGTCCGGGTTTCTTTAAGTGTTGAGCACAGAGTAAAAATATACATATAAAGGAACAGCTTTCATAAACGATCCAAATTTTGTCAGGGTGTCACAGAAAATGGGTGAAAAATATAAACTAAGTTTAGCGTAAGTAGACGGTTATTGTGAAAGTCTAATGACGGTTTTCCAAATCTTGTTTTCGGTGATTCGTGGACACACCGTATGCTTGTATTAGTGCAATCAAATCGTGAGCTAACTATGTAGCTGTTTATCTGTTCCTCTTTAATATGTGGTGTTGAGTAAGTTTTCGATTTTATTATGTTCTTGTAATATCTACTTCAATTGAAATTTATTGATTACATTTTTTTGCAATCGATTACTGACAATTTGTTGAGGATTGCTACGTCGAGGATTTCGTGTTCTATTTTAGTCAGGTTATAAATAATAACCACTAAAACTTGAAGATGTAGAACGGAAGAACTAGCATTATACATTGTATCGTAGACCCAATCAAGATCCTATTTCTTACTTCCCTGTTAAGTTCTTAGCCTGACATATTTATAACTCACGGCCGAATACTGGAACGATAGTTAAATTAAGTGACGCTCAAGTCACGTGCTGTCCTTGTCATTTCGGCTAGCAGAGACAGCGACAGCCTGTGAATAGGATTAATTTTATAAAAATATGTCAGCTAAGAACTTAACAGGGAAGTTAGAAATAGGATCTTGATTGGGTCTACGATACAATGTATAATGCTAGTTCTTCCGTTCTACATCTTCAAGTTTTAGGGGTTATTATTTATAACCTGACTAAAATAGAACACGAAATCCTCGACGTAGCAATCCTCAACAAACTGTCAGTAATCGATTGCAAAAAAATGCAATCAATAAATTTCAATTTAAGTACACCATCAACAATCTGAATTCTGAAAGCTCTATCTATCGTGCACTACTCTAGTTCACAGATTTTTCCAATGCGTAGTTTTGTCGCTTAAATATTTGAAAGCCATTACGATCGGCGTTGTTTACCGACGCGCCACAAGCAAGAGTATAATATAAATTGCCACAAGGTCGAGCTACGTCACGGCCGCGCCGTGCCTCCCCGCCGCGTGGTGCACTCGATAATGCTGTTTTGATAATACAGTGAACACTAACATGTACGCGATGGTTTGTCATCTAAATGTACACAACATGATGGGCCTTAAGTAGTTAGTACCTACACATATTATACCTACATAGAACCCATATTTCAAAAACAAATGTTACGCCGCACGTTTCTGATGTGGCGTTTGCGTTTCTGCTTAATTTTTACCAGACTACGGCGAATCCATAGGGGAGAATTTGGTCAGTCTATGTATGTATGTTTGTTCCATCGTAGCGCCTTAACTAGATCCAATTGCGATGAACGAGGATTGAGGTGTCAATAGATTCGTATTAATGTCCCGGCCCCCGGGTAACATGGGCTATAAAATTTGCATAGTCGGGTAGTTTTTAACTTCTGATTATGGAGTTGTACCTTTTTGGGTACACCATTCATATAACAAGAACTATCTCTTCCTAGAGAAGATCTTTATAGTATCTATACCGTAGAACTACTTAACAAGTTTTGAGAAGATTCGTAACTTGAAAAATCCAACCATTATATTATCGATATCAGTAAATAATGGACATTGTTTACCAGAGAATAGAGAACTTGGAACTCGGCTCGACACTGAACAGACCTGCAATGCAGGCCACCACGCCGCAAATGTAGCCGCTCGTATTTATATTGTGTCCTATATACACAGATAATATTTAAACGGTTAAATTAAAAGGAATAAAAGTAATATTATCAGGGATTGATTGAATTGTTGCCATCCACTTTATTCTTCATCGTTCTTTCAGTTCTTAAAATTTGGCTCAATAGATAATAATGTTTGTGTTTATGGTAATAGTATAATCTTAATATAAACGAATTGAGGATTATAAAATTCCTTTTGTCACACTTTGTTGAAAAAGGGGAATTAAATTTGAAACTTTTGGAGGCGTTAGGTTTCCTAATGCATTGGAAATATTACAGACTCGGTAAATGCTAGCTGCTACGTTTGCTTAACTTTACCAATATTTTCAGTGAAACAAGCGGATGAGGGATCGTATGTAATACGGAGTAGCTTCGTGTGAACAGTGCTGTGATAACTTCTGTGATGTGAGGTCGGATATTTTTATATGTGATTTACCAGTGCCCAGTACAAACCGAGTACAAATATATTTACAAATATGAAGGAGGAATGCAAGTTGTGTAACGTGGGATGGTGCTCGCAAGGTACCACGGACTTCTCTATTAATTCCCTGATGAGGCCCGCCGTGGGCCACCCAGGGGTCACGGGTCCGGAGCTGCGGCATGACGCTGTGCTACTGTCGGCGTACCTGCTCAAACTAGGTGACTATCCCTTGTATTCGCTTCACAATTACTACTTCGGTGAGTATCGTGTTCTTCGCAGAAGTTCAGGGTTTGGTGTAAGTAGCAGTGAGTATTAACTCCTAATTTAGTAGCTACTAATTCCCTGATCAGACCCGCCGTCGGCCACCCAGGGGTCACGGGTGCGGAGCTGCAGCGTGACGCTATGCTGCTGTCGACCTACCTGCTGAAACTAGGTGACTATCCCTTAACTTCACAATTACTATTTCGGTGAGTTTGCAGAAATCAGGGTTTGGTGTAAGTACTAACTACCTACTAACTACTATAAATGTAGTAGCTATTAATAGTACTTCCTGAAGAGGCCTTTGTGCACCACATAGGGGACACGGCTACGAAGCCGCGTGTACAGAAAATCAAGGGTTAAGTAAGTGGTTGTGTAAGTACTACCTACCTAACTATAACTCTTAAGGTGGGACCGCACTAGGCGTAACTACGCGGCAGCGGAACTACGCGATGCGACACGGCCAAATATTCTTTGTATGAAATTGTATGAGATATAACGCACTCCATTGTGGTATTATTAGTAGGGACGTGCCGCCTCGTGTTGCTCCGCTGACGCTTAGTGCGGTAAGACCTTTAATGCAGTAGCGACTAACTCCCTGATGAGGCCTGCAACTGTGCCACATATGCGGGTCACGATTTCGAAATCCAGGCGAGTATCGTGCATTTCCACACCTTGCAATGATTTTGGCAATTAATGGTAAATACTAACTCCTAATTTGTGTATAGATCAATAGATGTAGATAATATAGTTCAATTCCATTTAATTTTTGAAGCAAGTTTTCTTGTCCTTGCAAGGAAATAAGTATTGAATAATAATATAGATAAAACTGCACAACCCAATGTCCTTTGCCGCGCTAAACTATATTGTTATTAGTTGTTATACCAATTTATCTCACAGGATATTACGTTACTTGAGAGTTAGAATGCTTATTCCCTTGCATTTTCCTCTAAAGGCCACAATTCGTTTCTCTGTTACATGGAAACTAGAATTCGTACCCGATACTCACTGATTAAACTGTGGCCGGAACTCTATAAAATTAATGAAAATAAACGCAACTTTTTCAAATTTCGGAACTGTTTGACGTGGTTCCCGCGTCAGTGTATGCTTTTTGTACCCCGGCTGTTATTGTAAACATCATTACGTCGAAGACAGCATTATTTTTGCATTCGTATGTACGCTAGCTATTAGCTACCTACCGATTTGTGTAAAGTTGACAACTAAGTTTTAAATACAAATATATATTATACATTGTTCTTTGTACAAATTATGTGTTCCGAAAATGTTTTAAGAGTTGACAGCGGCCTTATTTATGCACAGTGGCAAAGAATATATTAAATTACTAATCATTAATAGTTCATTCGATAGACTTACACGATTGACAGCTCGCAGTTATGTGCGCGTGACTCCGCACTGACGCGCACGCACCTCCCGCATACGTCTGTATGCGGGAGGTGCGCGTGGCCAGCGAGGCGTGAGTTTTTTCCAGCCAGGACTTTCGTTTATGGGGCTGGCCGCTGGTCGCTTCGTGCTTTGACAAAATTTACAATATAATTTCATAATATTTATGATAAATTTGTCGGACGCGACGTTTAAAATTATTTCGGTTCATTCGATAACATAACGTTTACGCCGCTGTCGAATGTTCCTGCTAGGCCCACAGCACTCGTCTGTTTAGGACAGAACAAATTATATCATTCAATTAATCTTTATGGCATTCAATGTCATATCATTTGACAGACATTATATTAGTAACCACAGAACTAACAGACTATTTTAATTATATTGTGTTATTAAATTGTAGAAGGGACTCTGTTAAAAATATTGGACGACTTAATTTTATGACCTTCTAAACGAACTTTTTGCAAAAAGGTTATCTACATTTCTTAATGTGATTCAATTTTGTCCCTCCGTATCCCTACAAAAGCCTATTATTTTAATATACCCACTTTTTATGCTAATGATATTTCCAAGTTTCGATAAGATAAGGATTTAGTGGAATCAGCTGTCGTCTGCAGGCTCTGCGGCACTTCTGACGATATGATACGAGTTATCGCAAAACCCAAGTGTTTAGTATAGAATTATAGATACTCGACTCTACAAGTCTACACTCTACTATACTGTTTCAGTAGAGTCTGGAGTCAGTATAGTGTCTAATTCTCTATAAACTCGAAATGTTACGCTATATAGAGTATATAATAGTTATAACCTAACCTAACCTTACCAAGAGCATGTCAGAACATTTTTATTCTACCAAATTTCGTCCATTTATATTCATAATTACAGAAGCTAGAAGCGCGGATAGACAGACAGACAGACAGACGTACGGACAGAGCGATAATATAAGGGTTCCTTGAGTATTACAGAACCCTAAAAACCGTCAAAAACAACCTATATAAATATAATTACTGAATAATTTATCGTCATAATGCCTGTGCTTTGCTAATATATTTTTGAAAATAAAGAAGCTAATAATAAAATGTGTGTCAGGAATGTAGAAACTATGATGCTAAAAATTCAACTTAACAGGAAAACATTATATGTTAGGTATGTTACTTATAATATTATATGTTTTCTACTAATAATAAAAATTAATTACTATCAATAATAAATGATAATTAATGAACTATAATAATCAGTATTAAACCTTGTTATAGTCTAGTAAAGAATAGTAAACGGGCGACCTCGTACGTATCCGCGAATAACCCGGACTTAGCGCCGACAGCGCCTCGAATCTCCGATACATAATAGCGTCCTGCACACGTAAAGTTCGGACCGCGCATCGGACTGTGTTCCAAACCGTGGTGGGATATGTGCGGTTTGGAATGCGGATCGAACTGGCGTGCTAATTACGACTGAAGATGCCTTCACGGTTTGGACTACCGGCGCGGCGTCAAAAATATTTAGGCGAGCGCGCAGATAAAACTGTGGAAAGGTCAGATCGGACTGTCAGCCACGCGCATCTACATATTCGTTTCGGAGCGTCGCGAGGGTTGGAACGGCGCGTGCTCTTTTCCCGCGGTCGGAACTACTTGTGACGGGCGCTAATATCTGCATTTTTTTTTAATTACCTAATCCTTTTAATGCCAGTACCTACAGTGTAGATACTAGTCGAGTCAACGCGATTAATGAACGCAATTTGTGCCAAAATAGGGTGAAAAGTGTTTAGACCGAAAAGATGTAATTTTTTTTATATCTGGCCCTAAAGAGGACAGCAATTTGTATAAATTTAAATAAGCAAATAAGCGACTGACACATTTAAATAATGTTACTTTTCTGCTTACGTCCGGAAGTTTCGTTAAACATTAACCCCCTTACTAATAAAAATATTTATACAGTGTTTAAGCTATACCTACAATGTTTTGCCCTTGTCTGTCAAGCTACTTTTCCGACGTATCAGATCGTATAGCTTACTAGCTGTTGCCCGCGGGTCCGCTCGCGTAAATACAGTATCACAAAGGAACACTGAACTTTTTCGGGATAAAAAGAAGCCTACATTTTAATCCAGAGCCTAAACTACTACCATACCAAATGTCATCGAAATTCGTTAGTAGTTTTTGCGTGAAAGAGTAACAAAATATATGCATCCATACATCCTCACAAACTTTCATATTCATAATATTAGTAGGATTATACTGTATCATATTTTTATTAGTACGGGGGTTAAAGTTGAAACTAATCTAATGTAGGTACCTACATCCTAAATATTTATCTAAAAAAGATAATAGATGTATATATGAGCCTAATAAACCATGTGGGACTTCATTTAGATTGCCAATTTATTTTCCGCTACGCCGTACGGTCTTCAATGTATCGTAAATTCTGTATACTGTTAGCTCATAGATGTTAGTGAAGTCTGTTTGAGTAGGTAATAAAATATTCCGTACACAACCATGAATATGTTTATAGTATATGTACTTAAATAATACATATGCCAAACTTTGAAGAAATGCACACGATGCAAAGCGCAAATCACATTATGCAGTAGTACATCTTCAAGAAAACAAATCCTTCAAAAACTTTCAGTCACCACTCACCGTCCTCCACCGGATTCGAAATCACTATCGTCTACATCACACATCTACACATCTTCGGAAACTACTCAAATTCCTAGACCTAGACTCGAATATCTGCATTAATATTCCTAAAAGCCAATAGTTATAAAATGTTTCATTAAAAAGAAACGAGGATACTTTGAAGATTTTCCATTTCTCGTAACTGGAAAGTTTTGAGAGCTCTATACGATACGCCTTCACAAAGTCACAGCTAAATCAACAAGTAACTGCCGAGTCTCATAATTTTATGGTACCTACCGCATCATGCTTTTGAGGGAATAATTTTACTATGTTACTACGATTGAATTTGTCTTGCAGTAATATATTACAGTTCATATTTCAACTTCATTTTGCAAAATGTATCTCTCTTCTTGTTTTATACATTACATAATAGGTTTACCTGTTTACCTATCGGTGATATTGTTAATTTATGTATTAGCAGTCGTGATCGTTATTCGTAGAGTAATCGCACTATTCACTTTAGGTATCGCTCGAAATTAACTCTACGAACACTCGTAGTTAACTGATCTGACGGCGGTCGGCGGCGCACCGTTTTTATACCGACGACACGGGTACTAGAAAGTTCGCGGTGCAGAACTTTCTAGTACCTACCTAGATCTTTCCACATAGAACGATCTAGAACTTTAGAGTTGGGTTGAGAATGAGACAGTGCAGGTTCCAGAACGTTCTCGTACTTTCCATACTATAAGCTTCTAGAACATTCCACAAATTGAAATACCGTAATATACTAGAATGTTCTATACATTGAAGCGCCGTAACAATAATAATAGCGCGGCATGCTTAGTAATATATATATATAATAGACGAGGGATGTCGAGTCAAAATCTGTCCTCACTTAAAAAAACTTTTGTGGTTTTGGGGCCATTTTGACATTTGAGATATTATGCTGAAATCAATATGGAGTAAATTTTCCTTGCATGAAGATTTGTTCTGTCAAATGTAAGTAATAGCCCATCCTTTGTTTTGAAACCTTTGAATGATGGTAATGAGGTAGAGTTTACAGAGTAAATGGAAATCTGTGATACAGTAGATTAGCTAGTATTAGTACTAATGGCTAGTAGGCAGACCGTACTAGGTAGTAACTATAAAATAAAGTTGAGTCAGTCTTCAAACTATACATTTTGTAAGCACACTCAAATATGGCCATATAATTGAAATGGAAAAACATCTCCACGTCATCGTCTATGAAAAACAAGTGACAACGTGCAGCTAAAGCAAGTGAGTCATCGCCGTGACGTCACGACTCACTGACACGCAGTTTACGCCCTTATCGATTGCAGACGAGGGTCGGGATACTGATCCTTATTAGCACGGGAACTGGGTGAAAAATTCTATCAAATTTACGACTGACGCTCTGGTCGCGCTAGGAACGATATTAGATGCGTAATTCCTACTTAATTAATGTAGGTAGGAACTTAGATAAGATAATAGAGAAAAGCTAGAGTCTAGAAGACAATAAAAATATTTGACAAGCATACAAGATATGAGCTCAAAAAATATTAATAACTAGCTTTTGCCCGCGGCTCCGCCCGCTTAAATACAGTACTTTTTCGAGATAAAAAAGTATTTGTGTTAATCCAGAGGTTAAACTTCTACCATACCAAATTTCATCAAAATCCGTTCAGTAGTTTTTGCGTGAAAGAGTAACAAACATCCGTCTATACATCCATCCATCCTCACGAACTTTCACATTTTTAATAGCAAAGTAAGATTAAACTGCACAAAACAGCGTAACGACTGCCCTAACTCGTGAGTACGTTGATAGCTTAAATCTCTGGCACCATAATCTACTACTTAGCTAATAAAACTTCGGTAAAACGACATAACACGAGTGTAGATAATACTTTCTAAGACCCGATCCACACGCGAGTACTGCAATTTACACGAGACATAATCTCCCGTTTCTGTGTCATGCCGTGCTTGGTAAATTGTTATTTACCAAACCTATATCTATTTATCAAAGATTTTAATAATTGTAAGATATGTTCTATCTCCGTATAGTGGCATTATTTTGGCAGAACAAGTAGTAAGTGTACATACTACATCGTGTTTTGTCTTGGTGCCGTCAGTCATTTAGAAACTAATGAGTCCTCACCATTTTCGCCGCTAGTAGAATGTATGCAGGTTAATAGAGAATAGCAAACCTTAAGCCGTAAACACGTCATAATTTATGTTCAATTCGCTGTATGGTTCAGTGTCATCGCATGTTGTACTCACACCCATCAAATCGGGTGTGCCCGAGAGCGATAGCATCCTGAAACTCGACTGCGAATTGAATAGAAATATTTAAGTGAATTTGCCCCCCCCCCTGATGTCGGCTGGTGTCGCCGCCACTGCACCGGGCATGGAAATGTTTCTGATGGGGCCACCGTGGTGTCCTACTGAGCGATGACTCTTAGCTTACAGTAACTGCATTGTTACTTCATCCATCAATCAGAGAAAATGGGTGATTCGTTTCAAATCAAGCACATTTTACATTTATATAGATAGTATGTAAAATAATACATAGTATAAAAAGAATAAGTTACATAACTGTAACCCTACTACGTTAAAAAGGGCTCCAAAAAGGCCGAAACAAGAAAATAATTCAGATAGAAATCCAGAAATGCATAGGTACACAAATGGTCAAGCTAGAGCCGGGGTCGCACCCGCAGTCCACGCCGTCTAAGCTGCAGTTTACACCGAGACGCTAAGCTTTTTTAACTTATTTTTTTATTTCGTATTTTTCTGTTTCCCAATCGAACATGTTTTTGGAATGATATTAATAAGTACTAATCAAAACACTTGAAATTAAAAATAATATCTTCTTCACGAGCGCGGAGCGAGCCAATTTTTTTCTACATTTCAATAACGACAATAATAATAATATAATGATATTTATAAAAAAAAAATATTTGATGTAGGTAAAATACAAAAATTATATATTTATAGTCTTATATTACGTAATGTTCGAAAATTGGACAACTGGGTTTGTACGACCGCATTTTAAACGTGTATTTTGACATATTTGTGCAAGCACGCCACTAATGTGTATAATATATTATATACATATCTGTGGTGTTCTTGCCAAGACCTTTCTTTTGATACTAAACACCTGATGATTATCACGTTTTAATGTTTTTAGATGTTATAATTTGGGGTTCAATTTTCGAAATACAAAATTTTGAAGAAAAAAAAAAAATATAGCCTATGTTACCCGTGGCACATTACGCATCTATTGACACCTCATTTATTAAAACCGGACCAGTAGTTTAGACGCTACGAGGGAACATACATACATAGACTGCCAAAATCATTACCCTTCCTTTTCGGCATCGCCGTAGTCGGGTAAAAATGAAGTCGCTTCCTTTCCTGTTCGCTTAGATATTTGACTACTCAACGTATTTTAATGTAGATTTCAGCTATATATAGAGTGCTTCAAGAGGAAGGTTTGTGTGTATAGTACATTGCACCAATGTGAAGCTGGGGCGGGTAGCTACTAGCTGGTTATTAGAAAACTTATCTAGTGAGACTATATGATCTCAAATCCGTCGGGAATAACTCAGACCATTGAAAATAAGAAGTCTGTGCTGATATAATAAAGCTGAAAATCGAACACTTAATGTCATATATGACAGCTCGACACTCGACACTTCGATTATTGTAACTCTATTGTATTAGAGCCGAGTTCTAGTTTCAGTTTCAGCTCTGAATTTTCGCGGGCCCGCCGAATTCCGGATCGTAAAATCCCAGCCAGTGTATGGTTTATTCTAAAATCGAACAAGGTTTGGCTGGTTAATTAGTATCTAATCGATCACGACGACCTGGTTACGCCGTATTGGATATATGAGACTTGAGATTTATTCAGTGATAGTGTCGCTCATGCAGATACAGTTAATCGAATAAATGACTATCAATATATCTAATTTAAATGTAATGTAAAATAAAATGTGGGACTGTGACTACGCATAGAGCACAAGGGAAGCTATGTGTCAGTTCACCGAGACGAGGCGCCACGCGACACGACGCTGCATTTTGAAGATAGGGATTCAAAATTGAACTTTATACCCTACACAAGAAGATACACGTTAATTGCAAGAGTTTGAATTTCCACCGCGCTGCATAGCACGGGGCCGCTTGTGCAATGAAATTTGTATATTCTTGTGTAGTGAATTAACTTCAATTTTGAATCGTTATCTTATAAATGCAACACCACGTCACGTTGCGTCTTGGTGTAAGCTGACCCTTAAATAAAACTAAAATAATCACTAAAATCACAATAAAAGTAAAAAAAATTACACCACTATAAAAATAAATAAAAATGTTTTCACTGAACACCGTTCCAGTAAATTAAGTTATTCCCCGAAACGTCTGCATTTGCTTGAAATATGTCATGTTAGAATGTATTTGTAATCCGTGGATTGATAAATCTATTGCTGTCACTATCACGGGCGATACATCAAAAAGAGATGTAACATTAACGAGGGGATAAAATGATGTTTTGATTTAACAATCCGCTTACGATTTATATGACGCATAGCATTAAACATTTTGAAACATTTAGCTACTGTTTTCTTGTCAATATGACAACTATTTATACGAGATTAATACAATTTTAATCTAAGTATCATAACATGTTTCAGAATACGATATTAGATTTACTTTCATTTTGTTCTTTCTTATTTTGTTGTAAGTTTTTTTGTTAAATTTAGGTTTTTTTGTTAAATTTTTAGGAGCACTGAAAGTGTTACTTATTGGAAAGCGATTTATTGCCGGAACAACTTTCAGATATGAGGTTAAGGATTCTTCGGGCTTGTTTAGCTTGATTTAAACGTTGACATTTTCGAGCTAAGATTAAATGCCGTAGTGTGGCCATAATTTGTCGTCGTTTCAGCCGACAGTGGTGACGTCCACTGCAGGACATAGGTTACCAGTGCGACCGGTCGCTCGCGGCCCGTATCCACCGACCCCTGCGACTTTTCTCAGGTCGTCTGTCCACCTGGTGGGAGGCCGTCCTCCGCTTCGACGTCCAGTTCGTGGTCTCCACTCGAGAACCGTTCGGCCCACAGCGGCCATCGGTTCTACGGGCTATATGACCAGCCATTTGCCACTCTAACTCGCTAATGCGCTTGTTTTATATTAGCACTAATACGTAGCAAGACGTAGACATCCAATTCTACGTCCCGAATTTTATAAGAGGTACTAAAACTTTGTTTAGTAGATACTATTGAGGTACCACCAAAAACGTCTTTGTCGCCGTCGCTCCTATCTACGCGCCAAATAGTTTAATATTTTGTGCACATAATGTCAAAACTTTCCGACTTAGTTTTAGCAATCGGGGACCTTGAAGGTCGCGACAACTTTACCCAACAGTTAACAGTTGCGTAGGAACCGATGTTGATGACTACGCGTCATAATTCAATCCCTGTCAGGATCTCGGATTGCCAGAACAGGTGGTAATTATGAGCATCACGATCGTTTACAATGTAATGAGCCGGTCTCGGCAGCCTGCCAGAAGTGAAGATTCCAAATGTCGAGGATAAAAAGCGAGTGCTTCTGTGTTTTAGAATGGACAGGCTTTTTATTGTTCTCAAACTACAAAGAGATGTTTAGCTTTATTCAGAAAAATGTGGTGTGCAATACATGTGCCTTCTAAGTTTTGATCACCTAACGGCCAAATACTGAAACGACAGTTAAATTAAGTGACGCTCAAGTCGTATGCCGTCCTTGTCATTTCGGCTAGAGAGACAGCGACAGCCTGTGAATAGGAGGGCTCTTAATTTTGATTAGCGTTTGTGTATTCGGCCGTAAACAGTAGAATAAATAATATTACAGGGTTATTCCTTACAAGTCTCTTCCTTAAAATGACTTGAAGGAACGTAAAGTGTAGGGCTCATTTACCTCAATACCTTGTAACACATTATACAGAAGCTCACCAACAAAATCTCAAAGCAAAGCAACCTCTTACTAAACATTAACCGATTACATTAATTATGAGACTTCATATTATGGGTAACGATAGCCAATACCCAATTTCCGACTCCGAATTACCCAATAGTCAATACATAAAAGTCTTATTCTTCTCCTTCCGGATAAGTTCGGGAACTTCTTTGAAACTAAAAGGGAATATGCTCTTTTTATTTATTTATTTAAGTATATTTATCGTGTTTAATAGACCGTGGTGTAAAATCAGTTTTTGGATATCTTTGAAAATAACAAAGATATGAACAATTAAAATAGTTAATTAGAGAGATCCGATGTGTACTGTGACGTCATATTACACAACTTGCATAGAAAGTTTATATTTTGTTTTTCTCGGAAAGTTAAAGTTAACCCTGGGTTAAAATATCCTGCCCTATCTTACACATAAATACGAAGAACGAGAGATATAACATGATATTTAACCCAGGGTTAACTTTAACCCAGATCTGCGCAAGTGGGCCTAAGAGATAGATTAAACTCATTGCTCATATCTTGCTCATTTTTCAACAGCTGATATTGGCGATTTTTTCGCCTTTCCTTTTACTTTTCAGTCGAATAACACAATATTACTTTTTAAAGAATGTTTTTGGGTTTTATGCTTGCTATGTTTTATGTTTTAGCTATTTTCATATATGTGATTCCTAGATAATAATAACATAATTTCGCGATATGTAATCTCGTTGATAATTTGGAATATTTTGGCTGTCACGTGGTCCGATGATATGGCGCATTTTTGTGTGTTGACTACCGCGATTTTTTTTTTTATTCAATCAATTTTAAGTGTCATAACAAGGAACATTCAATCAAGTTTTAATTTAATATTCAGTATCTAAGTAGGAATATAAGAAGTTTATTATCAGAATATAAATAAATAAACAATACATAAGGAATATTACATTGCACCGCAAACAAAAGTAGGTAAATATCTAGTACCTACTAGATATTGCCCGCGCTAAAGGAATACTTTTACCGCGATAAAAAGTATGTCCTCCCCTATGTCCTCCCCCGTGGTCTAATCTGTATATGTGCCAAATTTCATCAAAATCGGTCCAGTAGTTTCGGAGCCTATTCAATGCAAACAAACAAACAAACCTATCCTCTTTATAATATTAGTTATAAAGAACTACAGATTACATACATCCTGTCATTCGCATTTTACATTCATCTTGTAGGAATAAAGTTAGTATTTTTTTTACTTCACACTTAAAATTAAATTATTTAAATTAAATGTCACATTGTTAGAGCGTATTATGATATCTATTTTACTGTTCCTTTTATCCGTCTTTCAACAGTGCAGCGTGTTGCTGCGGGGGATTAACTAATCATATAAAAGCACTCTCTTATTGAAATAGAACTATCCATTTACAAATAACGCAAAGATATAAAATATGTTTCATGAATCTATGCTTCTATACTAATATTATAAAGAGGAGCGATTTGTTTATATGTTTGTTTTGTTTGTGTGCATTGAATGGACACCGAAACTACTGGAACGATTTTGATTAAATCTATCACGAATATAGAACAAAGCAAATGAAATATGTCACAAAACGCTGACTTATTTAGCAAAATAGCAAAAAAATGCAAACGTTGCTAGTGCTCAGACGTCACGCGTCACACATACCATCTCGTTTTAATCATTGTCATGTAAAACATTTGGTAAGAAAAAGTTTTTAGTAAATAACAAGACTGACACCACGAATCCCCGTCTTAATACTTACCATAAATTACTAACGTTTGTCAAGTTAGTTAACACTTGCGACTTACAAGCTTCAAGCGCTCCAGACGCGCTTACTAGCTTACCTACCACTTATAGTAAATACTAGCTTTTTCCCGTGGCTCCACCCGCGTAAATACAATACCTATCCCACGGGAACACTGTACTTTCTCAGGATAAAGCCTATGTGTTAACTCAGAGTCTAAACTACTACCATACCAAACTTCATCAAAGTCCGTTCAGTAGTTTTTGCATTCAAGAGTCACAAACATCCATCCATCTATCCATCCAACTTTCACATATACTAGTGGGATTGTAGGATGTTAAACCTTAAAGACTTACCTAGTTAATAATAGTCATTAATTGTAAGTTTATATCACGCTTGGCCGGTGGAAAAGTAGGCGTTGACGTTTCTGGTCTGTATGTATGTAATATGTATGGGGGTAACCGAGAAGCCTGGCCGAAGATATAAGTCCGATTTACTGCCTTGTGGGCATTTAGTTCCGAACCAGCGGAGTCAGAATAATTTGAGCCTAATTATGATAAAGTGTAATATAGATAACGAGAGGAAGTGATTAAATGAAAGCGTTGAAATAACTCGTTCTGCGATAATTATTATATTGCTCCATAAAACTATTCCACGTTTTATATTCCTTTGTATAATTTATTATTCGCTTGTTTTATTTTCATACAATTTCCAATTTCCAACTTCTTCAACTTGCTGCTTGCTCCATGCTGTTTGCATCAAAGAGACATGTCCAAAATATTTGAAAGCTATTTAAGGTCATGCACACTTAGGCAATGGAATTACTGTACTGCGTAACCTTTTTTTACCCCAAAATTATAATAAAATAATAACAAAATTTTCAAGTACTATTTGATAACATACTTTATCAAATAAATCCTTTATAGAATTAGGAAGTTTTGACTAATCATAAATCTTCGATATGGGCTAAGTTTTGATTTTTGTTTATATATTTTGTTCTGTACGCAAGTTACGATTGTTTACAATACACCTACAATGGTAGAAACTAAATACAACACAGATACCAGTGTCTATATTTATAAAAAGTACCTGTAGGGGAGAAGCGGGTGAAATGTAATGTGAAACAATAATCAGTGGAGCGCGGCCCCTCACTCTCCCCTTCAACGGATATACTCAATTAAATGAGGCATTTTCGTTCTATAACAGTGTGTCTGTCTGTGTTTGTGAATTCTGTTTTGAACTCATAAGATTATCTGGTTTTAAGTTTTTGACGTGATAACGTCTTATAAATCGATGGAGCCGGCTGCACGCACGAAAAAACATGACTTCATGCGTTACCTGTTACCCGTTATCGTTACTAAGTACCGTTACCAAGTACTTTATCTCATTATTGTTATTATTGTTGTTGTTGTTGTTGTTGTTGTTGTCGTCGTTGTCACGTTCAACTATCGTCAGTAAACCGACTTTACAGACAACCGATATGTTTTTTTTTTTGTTTTTTAGTCGTTTGGAACGCTCAGCTTCAATAGGTGACAGTAACTGGTATAGGGTTAAGAAATTATAAATTTGTTTTTACGCTTAAAACTAGATTGGGTAAATCAGTCCCCTGGCACAATTCGCGTAGAAGAGTCAAGAACGAACCGAATATAGACAGAATAACCACAAAATCGGCCAACGGACTCGCGCACGAAGGGTTCCGTACAAAACGGTAAAAATCACGTTTGTTGTATGGGAGCGCCCGTTAAATATTTATTTTATTATGTTTTAAGAATTTGTTGTTATAGTGGAAACAGAAATACATATGTGAAAATTTCAACTGTCTATCTATCGCGGTTAAGGAGATACATCCTGGTGACAGACGTTTTTACTTTTAAAAATGTTCGAAATGTGACACCTTTTGACACATAATCGACTCTAGCGATTGTCACGGAAAACTGTGCTAAAGGAGCAGTACCTGAACTAGCAGGTAGATATATTGTACAAAATGTCGAAAGCAACGTATTTTATAAATGCGCATTGATCTAGAAGAACCAGCTATTTAATACTTATCAGCAATAAAATCTTAATGCAGCAGAATGCAATAAACACTTTGCTGTTAAAACACCAGAAGCAACTCCTTTAAGGTAGTCAATTTACTTTTATTATATACAGAGAACAGAAACGGACAAGAATTCATTACACTAGCTTTAAAAGTAATTTACTCATCCGAGAGTGAGAGAATATAAGCCAATTAAAAATGTTTTCTTCTTCTTAAATATAAACTTAAATGTAAGCATTCTTCTGAAATATAAAAATAAAGATTTATAATGAAATAGACGTATGAAACCTGTTTTCAATTGGCCCTATTCTCCCCGAATCAAAGTAAAAATATTTTATATTTTTAGTAGTGCACAGCGCACGGTTTTTTTTTTTTTTTTTTAAATAATATAAAAAAGAAAGAAATTATAGTAGACTGTAGATACTAGATAGCAGATCATACCTACTGAACTGCAATGATGATATTAAAATAATTTCAAAGATACAAACCGTCGCGTCGCGCGTCGATCTAAGTTTTATTTATAATCGGACATTTGTATGGAAATTAAATATACGGGACTGCTGTGTCATAGTTTTGTATAGTTTCAAATCGATACTCGGTTAGTAATTATTTCAATTAGGTATAAAAAATATTTATTCTGGTAAATCAGTGGGTATATGATAGATATTAAGATGATTATGTAGCGAGGCTACTTTCTAAGTCTAACTGAATTTACTATCAAACAAACAAATAAAAAATAATCAGATGTTGCACCACACATTAATAAATAGTTGGTACGTAAGTTGTATTGCTTGTGCGTCTTTATACGGTAAAGCCTAAAAAAAAAACGGTTGTCTGTAAAGTCGGTTTACTGACGATAGTTGAACGTGACAACGTCATAAGAAATTTAACAGAGCGAGGTAATGCCGCATGAGTAATGATTAGCGAGGTAACGCCGGTAACGCCGCATGAGTCATGTTTTTTCGTGCGTGCAGCCGGCTCCATCGAATTATAAGACGTTGTCACGTCAAAAAATCGGTTGTCTGTAAAGTCGGTTTACTGACGATAGTTGAACGTGACAACGTCATACGAAATGGAAAAGAGCGAGGTAACGCCGCATGAGTCATGTTTAACGAGGTAACGCATGAGTCATGTTTTTTCGTGCGTGCAGCCGGCTCCATCGAATTATAAGACGTTGTCACGTCAAAAAATCGGTTGTCTGTAAAGTCGGTTTACTGACGATAGTTGAACGTGACAACGTCATACGAAATGGAAAAGAGCGAGGTAACGCCGCATGAGTCATGTTTAACGAGGTAACGCATGAGTCATGTTTTTTCGTGCGTGCAGCCGGCTCCATCGAATTATAAGACGTTATCACGTCAAAATAGGGTATTGTATGAGGAATAATGTATAACTTTTTGTAAAAAGCTCAAAACCATCTACATCTGCGATCAGAATGATATTGATTTTACTATCGACGGAAACGACGGGGAATTCATTCTTATGTTGCACGAGTATTGAATTAAAACATTTTAACATTTTCATTTTTCATTGATACGTTCCGGCCTCCGGGTACTGTCGCACACATTACATTTCATTGATGTGTTTCAGGTACCTACTGTCGTGCATGTTTAAATGTGAAATCGATAATAATGATCGCTTATTTGTTATTTCTATGATTATTCCAATTCTGTATTTATTAAAAATGTTCGGAACTTTCTGTAAAAATTGTTTAAATCGAAAACCCGTACTTTTTAGTGACTATCAATTTATAGTATAATTGTTGTTGCAGGTAAGACGCCGGATATATTGGACCCTATTTACCAGTATGGTAAGCTTTAATTATAATAAATAATGAATGAATGGATTAAATAGTTTTAATTATAGAAAGCGAGTTAATTTATTCTACACTAACTAAATGTTTTGGAATAAATACTTATGTAGCGCATCTTTTGTTGACGCTACGAACGTCAACAAACAATGCATTTGTAAACAACCACAATGTAAATAAACATGTCGTTTCATTTTTACATTTTAATGATAGGATCATTTTAAAAAATGCACTTCGAAGGAAAACTTTGGTTACATTTTACAAAAAATGGTTATAATTGTTTTAGGTTTTTTATTTTGGGATATATTATGATGTTACTGATTAAAACATACTTATTTTATTCCTACTATGTAGCTTTTCATACGCGTGCGGAAATACAAAAATAAAAACTGTTCTCAACAATTCTTACCTGCACATTAACTGTATGAGCAGCTTAATAAATTGCACTTGTCGTGTTAATTAAAGTGTTATCGTGCAGTTCCACGCGACTGTACAGTCACACCACATTTGAACCTTATTGCCGTACTAATAAGGTTGAAATAAAACATCGATTTTGTCGGCGACTGTACCTACTACCCCACACTTACTGACCTTTATGGTGATATGAAACACATAATTGCACACTTTAGACAACTTAATACGCGTAACGTTGGAAATTTTAATTATTATAATTACAACTATTTTTAATTTTTAATAATAGCAAAAATTGTTAGGTTTGTGTTTGTTTAATGGGCTGTCATGTCAGGAATGTAGATTTGATGAATGTTGTTGTTGAAACTTAGGGTAGCGGTACACCAGTCTCGTTCTGCCTTTCGTCCAAACGGCATAACGCTACTTAATATATAGTACCTGGGTAACCGAGCTTTGCTCGGAGGTCTAGTAGATAAAAAAATAATAAAAAGAGTCACAAACATATTTTACCGGACTTCGAACCCACTACATTCCGAATTTCCGAACAATACAAAAATTACACATGCATCGCGCACCAAACTGCCAATAATTGGACTGACATATTAGAGTCGAAATTATTGATATATTGTTGCACGACGAAAGAAAACAAACATATATAACTTAAAAATGTGCTGTTTCCCAGGGATAAGACCTAGCTAGATCGTTTTTTTTTTGCAGCCATTTCAGAGATTACGATTATATATCATATAGTACAAGATTATAGCTCGTTTAAAGTATAAGATAAATACTTTAGTTTACTTTAGTTGGAACATGGATCTGACCGTGTATAGGCTTGGATTGTCATGACAATTTATACTGTTTATGTCAATATGGAACTGTGGGGTTAGCAGTAACAATTGACAACGTTACTTGTAACGTTATCGAAAGAGATTTGTATGGAATGATGACAGCGCCCACACAATTGACTTTCGATAACGTTAAGTATACGTACTTTTCAATTGTGCTTACCACCCAGATCCAATCTGTAGTGTCACGCCGATTGGACGATAGGCAGTATGGTGTATGGCTACGGTGTAATGAAATAAAAATTGTATATGTAGACGCTATTATGATATTCATACAATTCTTATTCGACTGCGTTACGAATACGTTGTTGTCAATTGTTCGTTCTAAGCTCACTGTTATAAGCCTTTATTTATGTCACGGACTGCACAATTTCTGTCCACTAGTGATTGTGTCTTGCGAATACGTCCTCTTGAGATTAGGTCCAGTCGCTACAGTCCAGTTGTGTCCAGTTGCGCCGGAGTGGGTAATATATAGGTAATGTTATTGAAAGCATGATGCTTAGATTTACGGCGTAATTTTAATCGCGTAATAAGTTAAATCATGCGCTGGCACCTCTGCTTGAGAGAATGTACAGCTGGACAATAGATGTGTAAGACTCGCTCGTTTTTATTAATTTAATGTATTTTTGAGCAGTATTAAAAAAGTTTTTAGTGCAGTTAACTCCTTCTTCATATAAACTTTAACGGTGCCAGATTTCGTACTCCTCCGTTCGTATAATTTCCCTAAAAACGGAGTGAAAAGTTTTTGCTTCGCGTATTAATTAACTTAATATTAGCTAAACACCTATGATAAATAAAAAAACAATTAATAGAAACCAGTTTTGCTGTGTAAAAAGTCACAAATCACATGATTAGAAAATATGTTTAGTTTTTTTTTTCAAACATAAATAATTAGGTATTATGTATTAATTACACATTAAAACGACTGATCACTGAATGAAAAATACCGTGAAATAGCTTTTTGATGTGACGTCTCTTAATTTGATGGAGCCGGCTGCAGGCACGTGACTTATGCGGCGTTACCGGCGTTACCTCGCTAAACATGACTCACGTTACCTCGCTCTGAGGCGTTCCATTTCTTATGACGTTGTCACGTTCAACTATCGTCAGTAAACCGACTTTACAGACAACCGATTTTTTTATTGTTTTAAGGAAAAATAAAACGACAGTTTAATTTAATTATAATACAGGAAATAAAATATTTACAAACTATAAAAGTAGGTAAGTACTAAAAAAAATAACTACTCCAAAACTTAAAATGCTACAAAACAAAGAAATCTCCCAGGTCGTCCCCACCAGGCAGAGTACCTAAAGGCTCAAAGAGTTTCCTCGCTGGATTGCGATACTTATTCTCTGGGCCAGGTAGGTGGCCGGCTCTGGGGTCTCTGGTGGCCTCAATGAGTTTTTTGGAGATTTGTCTGAAAAGTTTGTGCGCACCCAGACCCCATGTACCTAGGGTTTCAATTCCAAACGGTTCAAATATGAGATCCCCACTATAGTTCTCATATTTGCGCAGCTTGAGGTTTTCCGCCTGATTGGCGGCCGCACCTGCACCTCGAGGTGCCCTGGACATGGGACGGAGCAAGTGTATCGACGCAAGTAGCGTCCCATACAAGAGCCCATCCCACTCTTCAAGGGACCAGGGTCATACCGTCTGGTCTCTTGCCATCGTCGCGCGCCAAACCACCCTCTGGTTTGGCGCGCGCACACAGCACAGCTGGCACTCCGGCGGTGACAAGAGCCCGACGGATGAGATCGTTCAGGCAGTGATGTCGGGAGATGCGGCCGGTGCTTCGTTAAAAGGACAGCCCATGGTGTCCGAGGCTGTCCACGTTTGCGCCACAAACACAGCGATGGGGGACGACGTGGGGGGTGCCAAGACGCAGGGAAGTGGCTAACCGGAAAGCTGTTTGATCCAGCAATGTGCCCGTATTGGGTGACGGTAATGCTTATAGCCAAAGGCCCGACTCCCACTTCTCCGCAGCTAACAGGCGAGCCTGCTCCACAGGACTGGAGGACGTATTAAGAAGTATTATTCCGTACCAATCTGCAGAGTGGCTCGTCCCAGAGCCTTTGTGAAAAAGTATTGTCAGGCAATTCGCTACAAGCACTAGTTGCGCTCCAGGCGTCCTTGGCCTCGTCCAGAAAGGGAACTGTATTGGAGTAGGATGGGTGATGTAGTATTTTGGAGATAAGACTATTGTTCGCGTGGACTGAGGACAAGAAAGCCGGAAGCGATATGTCAGAGGGCTTTCGAACACCCAGGCCACCGAACCTAACTGGAAGCATTGCCTGAGTCCATGCGCGGTCATCGAAATTTGTGTTCAAAATATTGGAGAGCGTTAGTCTTATGGTATCATCCAACTGTTTGAGAAGTTGAGGGAACTTCTACAGTTGACAACACCGTAACACATATGTCAATTTAGGTACGGAAATGCAAAAACGGATTAGGGTAAAGGCCATGTGACAGTTAATTTGGAGGAGGCGGTCTAAAGTTTCATTAAAATTTTGTAATTTGTTATCTATGAAGTCCGGGAAAGATTCGTCTAAAATAGGTGAGCCCTAAAGGAAGAGCGAATCCTTGTCAATGACAGACAGTTGTGGAGCTATTTCTTTAAAACTGGATATAATCGCGTTTCTATCCCCACAACTGTCTGGCACAAAAAGTTCGCACTTACCTGCAGCCTTCAGCTGCAGACCTATTTTTTGGAACTCGCGGATCAGAGTGCGGAAGTCTAATATTACAGTGGGGGCACCGCTTCCAAGGGTTCCATCATCCAAATACCAAACATTAAATTTTGAATTTAGAAGCTCGATGACCGGGTGTATAGCAAGGCTGAAGATTGCTGGACCTAGAGGGTCGCCCTGTTGGCAGCCCACTTCGGATGAGATGAGGTGGTCTTTGTAAATGAGTTTGGTGGGTTCGTTGTAACACTGGAGCAAAAATGGTAAAATGGCAGGTGCTTTAGATTTAATTTGGGCCAACATGGCGCCTCGGTCAACTGAGTTGAAAGCGTTTTTGACATCGAACTTTAGAAACACATCATCGCCTTGATTGTGGATAGCTGTCCTGAAAGAGTGAACGGCGGCCTCACAACCCCCTTTGCAGGCAAAACCGAGCTGTTTTGGCTGGAAGTATGACGCGAGAGAAGTGACCGATTTGCAAGCTAGTTTGGCTGTAAGGCGCCGGTATATGGAGCCGACAGCAATCGGACGAATGCAGTTGAAAAAAAAACGACAGTTGCACTGCACTTACTTACAAACCAGACAGAATCATATAAAACTTTGTTCAACTGCATGTAATTTGGGCAGTGGGTCGCGAGGTGAATACGCCCCTGCCCGCATCACGACAATTAAATACAGCCAATCAATTCGGTAACCCCTTTGTATCCGACCCTACACTAGGAAGTAACTCGTAGTTTTTTTTTTTTTCATTCAAACTGGTATTCTGAATGATTTCTGCGCGACTAATAGGAATTAATTATGGTCGATTAAATAATCTACATATAATCTGATTATTATTAGACTATTTAATAAGTTACCTACTAGATAATTATGTTATTCTGTTTTAATTACTCAATATTAAGCTAGAAACACATTTAAAAAAGAGTATTCTTGTAAATCTAGCACTAACTCTTATCCAAGTGACAATAAGGGTCAGTTCACACCGCGACGCCACGCAGCGCTGTATTTTTCATACAGCTATTAAAAATGGAACTTTATTTACTACACAAAAAGATACACGTACACTGCACATGCGCAGTGCAGCGCGGGGCAACTTCGACATGTGAATTCTTACAATGAAACGTGAATCTTCATGTGTAATGAATAAAGTTATAATAGAGATAACTATTCAATGTCTTGTTCTTCTTGTACTACCTGCGTTCGTTTCTGTGTTTCGGTATCTCCCAATGTCTTGTCGTAGAACTGCTGGCAGAGATCTCTTGTAGAGATAAGCACACCTATGTACCTTTATCACTGTGTTGTCTTAGTTCAATTTTGATTAGCTATCTTAAAAAATGCAGCGCCATGTCACGTATCGTTACGTTTCAGTGTGAATTGAGCCTAAGGCTAGGAATTGAAACCTGTACCTTCCTAACTTGTGGCATCCAATCATACTTTATTATTCTATTCCGTTACCTCTTAGCAATGTAGTTAACAATAAAATAATATCTTGTTATAACTTCAAACCAATTAATTCACTGCTTTATGTGGCAAGATGGAGGATTAATAACTCCAATGTTAAAAGCAAGTATACATTGAGTATTTCAAGCTATATAAAACTGCGACTACGCCCGCGTAAATACAATATCCCACGGTAATACTGTATGTACTATTTAGGGATAAAAAGTACACTATGTGATATTCGTATTAGTTTAGACTCTGGATAGTTTAAACTAATACCAAGTTTCATATAAATCCGTTCAGTAGCTTTTGACTGAAAGAATAACAAACATCCATCTATCCATCCATCCGTCCATTCATACTCACAAACATTCACATTTATAATAGTAGTAGAATCAAACCTCTTGGCGTATGACCATAGTTTCGTCTACGACGAAATTAAAAATAATACACAAAATGACAGACTGCAGAAGAATGCAAGAGCTCTATAAAAAGTGTACAATCCAAATATTTCAAAACTAAGGATGGGCTTGTGACGTTTACTTGACGCCATCTTGATTTCAATCTACTGCGGAGAGCAAATGCCAAAATGTGAAGATGACAAATGTCAAAAATAAATGGTCCCAAACAACCCCATGTTTGGGGCCATTTAGGTGTAGACACTTTTTGCCTCGACTTGCCTCGTCTATAATGTATATATATAAAAGAAAGTCGTGTTAGTTACGCTCTTTATAACCCAAGAACGGCTGAACCGATTTGGCTGAAAATTGGTGGGGAGGTAGCTTAGAACCAGGAGACGGATATAGGATACTTTTTATCCCGTTCCCGTGGGACGTGACATAAAGTTTATAAAATGTGTGATTTGATATGGAAAAGTACCTACAAAGTAATGGAAAATCTTATCTTATATAATATAATAAAAATGGACTGCAATTCTAATGTCTCGCTAAAACTTGAGACCGGCTGGACCGATTTGGCTATTTTTGGTCTTGAAATTTAAACGGCGAGAAATATTGGAAAAATTACGGGTAAAATACTAACACTATATTTATAGGTGCGACAGAACAACGTGTGTCGGGACAACTAGTATATAAGATTATGTACATTTACGTCCACGGTACAATCGCAAGCGCACGGGTTTTTTCGATCTTTAAACGCGTTTTATAAATCGCCCGATGTGTACCTACTAGCTCTAAAGCCATCTAAGCTACATCTTTCAATGGTTATTGGTCGGAATCAAGTGAACATTTAACATGAAATTTAGCATAGTATCTAAATCCCACTTCGCTCGGTATTATGCAATTAATTCGCCTAATGATCTCACATTAATCGCTCGAATGTCAACGCCAATTAAGTACCGTCACCGGCGAAATTGATCCCAACAGAATTTAAGATATTTTAACACGTTCGCAAATTATTTTGTTTGCTATTAATGTGATAAGTTTGAAATTTAAGATGCTTATAATTCCTAAACGTGAAATTAAAGTTGTCGCGAATAACAATTTACTGGACGAATTTTCATGACTTGGTAATTGGTATATTGTTATTTAAGGTAGGTAGGTATGCTCCCGTGGGACACTGAAATAGCCTCGGGAAATAGCTAGTAAATTATATACGAAGTAGCAATATCGGAATGTCAAATGCTAAAACATAAATAATGAAGCATACATTTCTATTTGAACCGACTACCAAAAAGGAGGAGGTTCCCAATTCGACTGTATGTTTTGATAATATATATATTTATCAAACATTTACTAAAGAGAGCACAGAGTTTCGTAACATTTCATAATAGTCGACACAAATGAATAACACTAATATTCCGCCCCGTGTTCCTCTCGGAAATAAACTACGATCGACGACGTAATACTATTTGTGTCCTGCAGTTCACAGAGATATATATATTTAGCCCTTACTCTACCGTCTACAACATAATTTTTCAGTCACTTCGGGATGATGTATTTGAGTTCGTTCAGACTTTGGAGTTTGACTAGAGTATTCAAATACTTTATTAAACACACATAAGAATATACTTAGGCCTTTTCATCCGTTATTGGATGATTCATAGAGTATTCTCCGAGCGAAGCAACCACTCTTGAAATACTGTAGACTGTAGTGCCTGGGACAGTCAGTTTTTTAAGTATCTTTCGTTATATTTCACCAACTCCAGTAAAGAAAAAGGCAATCCTTAAACCGTAAGCCTATCTGTGTTAATCAACAGCCTAAACTACTACCATTCTAAATTCATCGAAATCCGTTCAGTGTTTTTTGTGAAAGAATAACAAACATCCATCTATTCATACTCACAAACTTTTACATTTATAATAGTAGTAGAATTGGATAGCAATAGAAGTAGATAATCTGTTTAGTAGTTTTTTTTTTTATTTAACTCTTATACCTATATTTGTACAACCAATTAGATAATTCGCCATCAAATTTGAATATATATTTGCCATTACCGGCTTCCTCATTACAATTTCCTCGTGTTGCGTCAGTGATCTGTGTTATCGCAGCGCAGCACTATCAATATCCGATGTGCGTGCACACTTACACATATTTTTGACCCCCGACGAAAACAGACGTTATAAGTTTGCCGAGTTTATCTGTGTGGATTGCCGCATCGTAGATCCCAAAAGGATGAACCGATTTCGATGTAGTTTTTTTATTTGAATGCTGACATGATCGAGAGTGTTCGTAGATAGAATTCATCATAATCAGCTCGCTCACTGCTTGATAAATCAGGGGCTATGTTATAAATTAATGAATACGCTGTTCACATCCAATTTAATCTAACTGAATTAAATCTACGAACAAATTAATGTACCATTATATTTCTTTATTGCTCGATAAATAAGTGACATTAAAATTGGTAGCGTGTGCTCGTCCGCGGTAAGTCAAAACTACAAACCAACTACTAACTAAAAACCAGCAGGCCAATCCCGCTATTGTTTATCGTTTAAACAGCGGGTCAATTCTGCTAAATAAAACCTGCAATTTATGCAAATAACCAAAATTACAATCAAGTTCCGATACGCTAAAACTGCCAAACCGGTATTCTCGTAAACGTTAAACAAGCGTAAAACGCGTTCTGATTGGTCCAAACATCACAAAATCAGTTTATGATAACAAATAGCTTCACTTACAATACGATCAAAGTAAAATGAAAGTCCACTTTAAATACGAGAATTGAGGTTCAGGTTCAACTCTGCTTTGGTTATGATTCAGTTTCGGTTCGATTCCGGTGCGGCTGAACACATTTCAGTATCGCACTATCCTTCCAATCCTAATTTTTTTTTATTTTATTTTACAAGTCATTTTTACCTCATATTTCAACAATTGAACACACCTAAACAAGAAACGTTTCAGAAACATGCGAGAAAATGTAGCATCGTATCAACTTTTTGTTTTGACAGCGTTAGTGGTGCGGCTGCGTTCTAACTATTTGTCAAAACGTTAGCGCGATACCGAATCATTCAAAAAGTCGAGTAACGTTCACGGTTCGTTTACGATTCAACTGAAACTACAATATATATAGCTGATAAGTAGCTAACGGTTGCGTTATGTTTCGTCAGGTAAGTACCTACCGAAGGCTCAAAGGTAGATGGGGATAAAAAAATACCGGTAAAGCACTGTGACTCCTCAGCGACTCTAATGTTACTAGCGGACATAATCGCTTACCATCAGGCGATGCGTGTGCTCGTTTAAAAACACACTGCGTCGCAAGGAGGTTATCGATGCCGCGTTTTAGCAAGTCGCAAGTGTGTACGTAAAATACGTTATGTAAATCGCGCAAATTCTCGCGAAGGCCGCGGACAGACCTCGCGAATTTTACATCGGCCTCGCCTTATCACTCGATATGATATAATGATAGCCCACTTATCACAGAACCTCAGCGCCGACTGCCGACATGTCTTGGAAGAAACTTTACGCAAGTAAGAGCTTTATTTACTATAGTATATTTTTTTCTATAAACAACCATTTTTGAGATAAGTTATCTTAAAAATTTGATTTTTTTGTATTAATCATTAATATAGTTTATTTTGATGAATTCGTCTCAAACAAATCAATTGTTTTTAAATTATACAATTTTTTTAAGTGCTTGGATTATGCTTAATTATAATTATTATAGTTGAATATAATTATGGTGTTTAATATTTATATTAATAGTTTTTATCGCATTGCCGTGAAATTTAAATAAGTAACATAACAATCAAAGTCTGTATAATGTGTCTGCATGCGAAATGCGATCCTTGTGATTTTAAAACGTAATAGTTTCAATAAAATAAAGATAATATTTTTTGGCGAAGGTTTATGGAAGTATTATTTAATTTTGAAGTGATAAGTTCTTCTGGGAGGGTAAACCGCTTCGTTACGTAACGCGTTACAGCGCCAGTCTATCTGGCTTCCCTTTCTCTCACGGATACTGCAGCGGGATGCAGGCTCCTCCTCTCTCACTCTAACCCACAGCGCTAGCCGTATCATTATTTAATTAATAAATAACCTTTCCTTACATTATCATTTTAATATACATACAACTTAAGTAATAACCTAAGCTTATCTCAAGTTAAACAATTTCAATATTAAACAGTTCAACTTAGATTTGTTTAAGTCATCACTTCTGTCGGTCGTCCCGGACTTCACTTCTGTCGGGCGTCCCGGACTTCACTTCTGTCGAGCGACCCGGACGCACACGTTTTTTATTTATTTCTGATTCTGTTGCGGTCGAATACTTAATATTAAGAAGCTTGCGAGTATCATGCTATCTTTGCTTGACAGTATCACAACTCACATACTATGACTAAGAGCCTCCAAATTCGAGAAGTGTTTGAATATTCACCATATGGACGTTATTCTTCTTCACTAGTAACATACCCGCGACTTCGTGCGTGCAAAAGGAAGTCCCGCGGGACACCATAAACATTTGCATATGTCATTCCCCGTGGTTTAATCTAATCTATATCTAATATATATACCTAATTTCATCAGAATCGGTCTAGTAGTTTCGGAGCCTATTCAATGCAAACAAACACAAATCTTTATTCTTTATAATTTTAGTAAAGAAGTTATAGACTATTATAAGAGCGACCACAGATAAACTTTCCACTTGAATTAATCTATTGACGAAAACTGCATAAAAATCCGTTGAGTACTTAGTTTAAAAGATCTAAACGAACAGACAGCGGAAGCCACTCCATTTTTACTATGTAAAGAAGATTAATTATGTACTTCTAATTTTTAACGTTACGCTAAGTCCCTGTATCTTCAAACCTTTATATTTACAATAACTATGGAATTTGTAACAAATTTATGATTAGTCGAGCACGCTTGAACAAACTATTTATAACATTGTAAACCTCTCAACCGTGTGTTTGAAACTTAAAAGAGGGCCTATAAAAATGTTTACCCTAATGAATAGGAGTAAGCTCAGTATACGACGGACATATTTTCGGTCCACTATAAATAGTTCACACAAATTGTGTGATCGTATGATATTAAAATAGCTCGTCTATTTTGTATAAAGTGATTTTGCTTGTAATTTAAACTTTTTCTTTAATGAAAAATTTATAATTACTAAAATGCTCGTTATGTTTGACGTTTTGAGGGTTCCGTAGTAACTACAGGGAACCCTTTTAGTTTCGCTCTGTCCATCTGTATAGGTTATTCAGGTCACTTGCATAGGTTATTCTAATATAAGTATGCTATTAATATTCCGGCAAAAATCTTATAATAAGGCTAAATGGTAAGTATTCAAACATTTTAAATACTTCCCTACTTATGTTACTCTATTATGATGTGCCAGTTTCTGCCAAATAGATATTGCTGATTTAATTTTTTCGTTTAACTATATTTGACTTCATTAAAGAGAGCAAAAGTAAACACGCGAGCCCGCCATAAACGTTAACTATGAAAGTGTAAATTAAACGAGCTTTATTATGTGCTAACGTACACCGCCAATTACAAGTGTTATGTTTTTATTGCTGGCCCTTTTATTCAGAAAATATAATTTTCGCTATAAAATCCCATAGGTTACACGAAATTATAAAAACATGGTTCTCATTCGTAAATTCGTTTTTCCAGTTGTAATATTCGTCATAAATACTTACTAGCTAGGTACACGAATGACTCCGTATTCCCTGATGAAAAAACTTTGTTGTCTTTTAAGAACGCGTTCTTTTTTGCAGTGAAACGGATAAAAGAAAATGAAGAAATACAACATTAATAAAAACATAAAAAACAAATGGCGCGGGCGAGACGGTAACAAAGAGTGAACTGGTTAATATGACTGGCAGCATACACTCCGTTCAGATTTATTTTACCTCATAGTTTCAGTCAGAGGTAAAGTAACACTGAACGGACTGTAGACCACAGATTAAAGAAAGACGAACAGACAAACAGCTACATAGCTTACGATTTCATTAACTATAAGCATAATAAATCGTTGACGATTGTGTGGAAAAATTGTGGGCCGTTGAAATGTCGTGGGGGTGTAAGTTTATATATTTATTTTCTAATCTGCGCTGTATAGCTTGTAGACCATGTCACAATATGAACAATTTACCTGTCAGAATTTGCCGTCAAACTGACTCGTGAGCCATTGTGCGCCAGATCATAATTGTAGTCACCTTGTCAGCTCTTCCGTCTACTTTACAAATATTGTGTTAGTGCTCACAGTTTATGCTATGTACAAAGTTCTATAATCATTTTCTAACCAGGATCAACTTTAAAGAAGCTTAGACTATTTCCGGATGTGACTTATTATTATTTACTCTGTGCTTACTCATTCCTAATACTCATTCCTTTATTCTTAACACATAGAGGAAATCGTTAAACTATCTTTGAAATAAACAATATTATCTATTTGTAAGTTTTTTCTAGCATCTACGACCGTATTCTGATACGCTTCTTAAAGTTAGCATGTGATTTGAGAGCTTCTTAGTTTAAAAATCGTGTCAGCCTTTTGGTTGAATAATTTTGCCCTATTGATTGAAATAGTTACAAATATTTTATTCAAGCCAAAAGGTTAATGAGACTAACGTGAGGTAGCGTCAAGTTCAGCTACTTAGTCAATAAATTAAGGTCGCAATCGGTCGGATCGGAATGAATAATTTATCTACGTTTACAACTTCAGACGTTAAAAACACAACAATGCCAAAATATACGAGGGCTGCACTAAAAGTATCGGGAATGGAATATTTCCACTGTTCCTGTCATATTAAAATCTTTTTAATTTAAAACTCCTTGGTTTTAAAAATCGAATACCATTTATTTATTTAAAAAAAAGATTCTCGGTCTTGTCACAAGGTCTTGTCAAACTTGTTTAGTCGTTGAAAAAATGGAATTGACTCGAAAAAATTCTAGAGCGATGACTTATTATGACTTTCGAAGTGGTTTAACACAAAAACAGTGTGTTGACCGGATGATTTCTGCATTTGGTGATGAAGCCCCATCCAAAACCACAATTTATCGCTGGTTTGCTGAATTTCAACGTGGACGTGTCAAGCTCAGTGATGATCCCCGTCAAGGTCGTCCAAAAACTGCAGTTACCCAAGAAAACGTTGATACTGTGCGTAAGCTGATTGAGGAAGATCGACAGTCAAATACAAATAATCTTGCATGAACAATTAGGTGTAAAAAAGTTGTTTTCCCGATGGATACCGCATTTGCTCTGTGAAGAGCAAAAAGCGGCTCGCGTTACTTGGTGCGTCAGAACTCTCGAAAGATTCCACGCAGGATCCTCAAATGCTGTATACAACATCGTAGCAGGTGACGAATCCTGGATATACGCGTACGAACCCGAAACAAAAAACCAGTCACGAGTTTGGGTGTTCGAAAATGAGTTAAAGCCAACAAAAATTGTTCGTTCACGGAGTGTTGCAAAAAAAATGGTGGCCACGTTTGTCTCCAAAACCGGCCATGTTGCGACTATTCCTCTTGAGGGACAAAGAACGGTTAATGCAGAATGGTATGCTAACATTTGTTTGTCACAGGTCGTTTCTGAACTCCATAAAGAGAACTGCAACCGCCGTATCATCCTCCATCACGACAATGCGAGTTCTCACACCGCGCACAGAACAAAAGAGTTTTTAGAGCAAGAAATCATAGAATTATTAGACCATCCGCCGTACAGCCCCGACCTAAGCCCTAATGATTTCTATACTTTCCCTAAAATAAAGAATAAATTGCGTGGTCAGAGATTTTCATCACCTGAAGAAGCTGTGGACGCCTACAAAACGGCCATTTTGGAGACCCCAACATCCGAATGGAATGGTTGCTTCAATGATTGGTTCCATCGTATGGAAAAATGTGTCAAATTTCGCGGAGAATACTTCGAAAAGCAATAAATACATTTTTAAATAGTAATGTTGTGTCACTTCCTTGATTCCCGAAATTTTCAGTGCCGCCCTCGTATCACCGCGACATTTACATATAAATTAATTTGTATATTTGTTCAAATGTTCGAAAATTTTTACGTTTTTATTGGTATCGTGTTCGATTTTTAGTTTTTTTTTTTTAATTTCATCTGTCAGAATAATATATTTTAGACATTATTTTTAGTTAATTCATTATATTTAGCTAGTTTTAGCTTATACTGTAGAAAATATATTTCTTAAGCTATATATATTTTTTTTTATAAAAACCGTATATTTTATAATGTTGATAACATTATAAAGTATTCTTTCTGAATATTTACCTACATTTAAAGATTTTTCTTAAAATATGTGATTGGACAAGGTGCTACTTTACAAATTTGTATTCTATGATCGTTTCTCTATCAAATAATGTGAACATTAAAGGCGTTATTGGCACCGTCGGCAACAATTAACCTAGTGCCTTGAGCGTCACATTCTAGCCGATTGTTCGAGTGCCAATACTAGGTCACTCTACCCTACGTGTGTATGAATTATAAACTCTCAGTTCTATACTGAATTATAACCTTGTGGATAACTTATATGGGATAAGACTGGCAAACGAGCAGACGCATCGGCGGATGTAAGCGATTACCGCCTTCATAGACATCCACAAAACCAGAGGAGTTACTAGTGCAACACAACGCAAGCGTAAATACACGCCGGCGTCTCTGTGGTACTGTGGTATCTATCAAGCTGGCTTATTCGTGCCGAAGTGTGGCTCCCCCACGGCTCCTCACGTCAAATAAACCATACAAAACCTATCAATAAAACAATAAAGTTGTTTAAAATTCCTCGCTTGTCGGTAGATTTGGCACCTGCATGCGGGTTTTGAATTCTAATACTTTTTTACGGCCATCTTCATAGGGGACGACGCGACGTGAGCTTTGTTATGAACTCTAGAAGTGATATAATATTTAAAGAATGTCACTTCTAGAGTTTAAAAGAACAATTATTTTGTAGTAAAGTTATTTAGATGCTATTTTTACACTTGTAAATTGCGTCAACTGATTGGGTAATTTATATCTACAGTAGATACATAAGTAATTAGCAGTTGCCCGCGGCCTCGCCCGCGTAAATACAGTATCCCACAGGAACACTGTACTTTTTCGGGATAAAAAGTATCCTATGTTTTAATCCAGAGCTTAAACTACTAACACACCAAATTTCATTCAAATCCTTTCAGTACTTCTTGCGTGAAAGAGTAACAAACATCCATCCATCCATACACACATCCATACATTAGTCTAGCCAGTATAAAGTTACTCAAAGATAAAATAGTACCGACACGGTGTACACTTTGAATTTGCATAGCAATAAAGATACTTACTTAGGTATTTTATTCACGACTAACGAAATAGTATTCTTATCATGGATATAAATAGAATTATGTTGATAGTAAACTAGTTGCTATTATCTTCTTTATATAAAGGGTCAGTTCACACCGCGACGATACGCGACGATACTATTCAAAATCGAACTTTTTCTCCCTACACAAATCGATACACGTTTCATAATATGACATCACTGCAGTCTGCACATGCGCTGCGCAGCTCGGTGCAACTTGACATTCGAACTCTTACACTGAAACGTGTAGGTATTCTTGTGTAATGAATAAAGGTAAATTTTGAATAGCTACTCTAAAATGCAGCGCCGCGTTACATACCGCAACGTTTCGGTGTGAATTGACCCTAATTCTGTGATTAGCATAGACTAAGTTTATACCTAGACTACCTACCGATTACTTGTAACTTGTGGTTGTTGATGTTTACAGAAGTGTAGATAAAACTCATAGGCCTCCTGTCAAAGAATATAATATTATATTACTAACGTATATTGCTTAGAATATATAATGCTTACGTATATTGTTTCAAATATATATTGCTTACGTGTATTGCTTCGAATCGAATATCTTAATTGCTTTATTAGTTGCGTTGCTTAATGCCAGTGACGGAATTAATTCTTTTTTTTTTTATTTATTACACTCACTTATGCCCTGATTCATAAATCATAAGTGAGAAAAAGAGAGATTCTTGAAGAAACTAAAATTTTCATTGCGCCCTAATAATATCTAAAGTAGGTACCTACCTAACAAAACTTCTTACCTAATGACTGCAAAGAAATGTTCAACAATTTAAGCGACTTCTAAATGTTTATCTACATACAGACTCAGCACATTCCTTCGACAAAATGTTCTTTACTCCATAAACATAGCTCAATATGGGCGCCTATAACGCTTCCAATTTAAATGTCACTTATTCACCGCGCTATAAAGTAATATAATGACACATTAATTTGGTCGAATTCTTTTTTTTTGCATTTAGATTACATTGAATCGGAACGGAGTTTAGAGCTCATGACACATGAGTTCACGACTGTACCTATAATGAGGCCGCAATGCTCCCGGTGCTCCCGGTCCGTGCCCAAGAGCCTGTGCCGGTATTGCACGGGTTTTTTCCCTCCATTTTGTCCATGTTCGAACTTCGAGTGCTCAGTCGGTCGAGTGCGGGTTTTTGTTCTCAATCGACAGATTTATCGGAAATTCTCAATTATCTAACGTAGATTGAGGTAGATATTGACAAATGATGTTATATTCGTATGTGTGTGAAATTATGATCAGGCAAGAAACACTGCACAGTGCGGGTATAATTTTCTATTTGTAATAATGTATTGAAATGATAAACTACTTATTCAGTTAGATCCTACTAATATTATAAATGTGAAAGTTTGTGAGGATGGATGCATGTTTGTTACTCTTTCACGCAAAAACTATTGAACGGATTTCGATTAAATTTGGTATGGTAGTAGTTAATGCTCTGGATTACAACATAGGCTACTTTAACCCGAAAAAGTACAGTGTTCCCGAGGGATACTGCATTTCCGCGGGCGGAGCCGCCCGCAACAGCTAGTACAATATAATAGCGTCTAGACACGTAAAGTTCGGACCGTGGGAAATAGCACGCGCCGTTCCAACCCGCGCATCGAAACGAACGTGTAAATGCGCGGGTCGGATAGTCCGATCTGGCATGCCGATGACAGCGTATTTTCCTCAGTTTTAACCGCGTGCCAATATTGTTAAAATACGTATGACGTATGTTATGACGTAAATTTATTATATAAGATGCAGGCAGTCCAAACCGTGGATGAATAGCACGACAGTTTGATCCGCACTCCAACCCGCACAGATTCCGTCGTGGTTAGGAACGCAGTCCGATGCGCGGTCCGAAATAAACATGTGCAGGGCACTATTGAAATAACCAGCAAACTACATGACGTTAATTATTTAAAGTATGAAACAAATAAAAACCTACATTTCTTTTGTGTCTTTACTTCCAGTAAGTTATGAACTTACTGACCGGAATTCCCCACTTAAATACCAGAATCTGGTATTTATTTGCAAATATTGTTGTAATCTTTAAAGTTGATTAAATTCTAAATTTTTGGATACTATTTGGCAATTCCCCACCGAATAAGTAATTATGTACTAGTCAGAATTAAGTCCTTACTAAAACTTGTATTAAATTCTAATATTCAATTAATAATAAACAAAACATTCATAGTTCGACGAGCCCCCTACACAGTTGGTGGGTAATGAAATTCGGTGCGACCCGCTAACACAGATCCGAGAGCGACGACCCCACAGTGGGTCGTCATTGTTAGTTAGCCTTAGCGCAATGGGGACGATTTAGTTTTTGTTGTACAGTGGAAAATGTACGTAAGTCAAATGAGTATTTAGCAGATTCACGTCCAATAGATAAACCTTTTTACGTGTTTTATCATCGATATTGAACTAGTGCTCCATATTAGTAGTAATAGTAGTAATACGGATACGGAAGTCGCAACTCTTCATGCGCGAGTCCGCCTCGCACTTGACTAAACCTCTACTGCTCGAAAGTCATAGAATACCTTGATGAATCAGAGAAAAAATACTTATAGATAATAATGTTTGATTGATGTTAAATTAGTATCTATACCAAAGATGTTTTTTCTACTTATCTCCAATTGTTTAACTACATTCTTACAAAATATATTTTGGTATGTAATTATTTTATCTACATATTTCCCAAAACGAATAAAGAATCCAATAACAGGAAGCGGTTTAAAATATCTACAACAGTAGGTGCTAGTGGCAGAACTAATAGAATTATGAAATTAAGTATCAATTTACAACCGTTTGAGACCCGACCCGCTTCGAAAGAGCAACAAAAAAGTAATTTCAACCGACCTCAGTATTATAATACTGAGAAATACTACTAGAGCTCCTGAGCTAGTGTTTGTTCTTTTTTTGGTCGAGCTAAAAATAAAGCTTACTTAATAGCATTTTAATGTCTTATTACACTGTAAGGTATTTAGACATTAGACTCTTTTGTTTAGAAGTTAATAGATATATGTATAATGTACCTAAGGTAAGACATTATCAACAAGTGTAATGGTTTACGAAATTAATTTATTTATTATTTTACGTGAAGCAAAAACTTTCAGTACAGTTATACGAGAATTGTGCAACTGGAGGAGTATGAAATTTGGCCGTTAAATTAAAGTTTATGGCCTCTAATTATTTACACACACTACTGTGTGTTTGATAGATACAAGTTTGTTACAAAACCTTTAAAAAGTTCAAACTTAAAATTTCTATGAACTATTATGGGCGAATTTCGACTACAGGGCGATCTCTAGTTTTAATAAACACGCCTATAATAAATATTTGTCTTTATCGAAATTCACAACACAGAAACAGGACTCCTATTAGACAAGATTTGTTTGTTTGCTTGCATTGAATAGGCTCTGAAACCACTGGACCGATTTTGATGAAATTTAGCACAGATATAGATTAGACCACCGGGAGTGACATAGGCCCCTTTTATAGCGGCAAATGTACGGTTCCTGCGAGATTATTTTTTTGCGCGCACGAAGTCCTGGGCAACGTCCAGTGCAGGCGTGACCAACATTTTCAAGATTTCGTGCCATTTTTTATTTTAGTAAAACCCTAACGGGCCGCACATCTATAAAAATCCACAATTCGTCCGCAAACCCCTAAAAATCAATGTTCATCGGGCGTAGCGTTATATACACCGAGTCGGTACAGTTTGTCCGCAAATAGCGGGATTTTTCGATATCATGTTTGTAAACAATTCCGATTAGATGGTTCGTGGTTTAAATTAGCTTAGGGGTTGCATGGCAAATGCCCGCGGGCCGCATGTGGCCCCCGGGCCGCAGTTTGGCCATGCCTGGTCTAGTGACTAGATAAAGAGCCAAGTAACTATTTTAACTCGACTAAAATAATGTGTCATTGCACTATTTCTTTATTGTACTTAAAATAAGTTACATTTAAATTGGTTTGTCTTTTTGTTTACAAGGAGATATCTTATTGAGATTTATTGGTTGAACTGTTCCCACACTGACTAATTTAGCGTCAGTAATCATGATAAGTGTTGTTCTAAATTCATACCAAATGTTTATTACAAGCTCCAATTAACTACTAGGATTCTCATGAAGTACAAACATATAAACAGATTATTATCTGCCTATAAAATACTTAGCACATAGACTAAAATAATATAGCCCAAGAGACAGACCATTTACTCCCAGAAAATATATAGGTACATAGGCTACAATATCCTAATACATTATGATAATAAACATCCCTACAATAGTCCCCCGCAGCGGCTGTCTGTATATTCGCGATTGTTTCAAAAACTACTGAACGTGTTTTGTACGGTCTTCACCTATGGACAGAGTGGTGCCTGAGGAAGGTTCATGTGTATATTCATTTGTTCGTATAATGTTTTGTGGAAATTGGTTGAAATATGACGATAATAATAAGCTTTCATCGAAAACGCTGCCTAATCCGTTTGAGATATAACAAAACATTATAAAGTGGGATTATATTCTATTTTATAAGTCTACAAAAAAGTCCGTGATGGCATATACTTATGCATAATTATCTTTTAAGGATAGATCTAGAAAGATAGTCTAAGTTTAAAAACAACTCACATATAATGTAGTTTTATCTTAAGCTACTTAGAGATGGATACAGTATTTATCTTCATCAAAATAAATACGTTTGTCACTTAAACATATTTATTTTTATTTTTATTTCCCTTTACACCACAAAGTTCAAAGTAATATTTTAGGAGTTATCGTAAAATTGAAAAGTGCGCGCACGAAAATAATTAGACGTGCGACGACGACGATGCGGTGGTGCAGAGGGATGCCTGCACCCGGCCCGCGCCCACATTGTATCAGATTTTAGAATAACTATATTAATATATAGCTATGTTTTACTTACTATGTTTTATTTACTTGAGGATTATTAGGCTATAAATTATTTGGTTTATGTAAAACCCAATTCCAAGCTAGCTAGTAATATTATAATTTATAGCCTAAGACAGACCATCAACTGCTACTAAAGTAATCATTCATCATAGGCTACAAATAATACCTAAGTCAGACCAAACGGTACAAGTTCATAAAACCTCTGGTCAAAGACGAAATCCCTATAAAAGGCATTCTGCCGTGCCGATGGTTTTAATGTCCGATTATGTAACGGTCGCCAATACGATCATACCTACAGTGCTAGGGTTGCCATGTACCTATTGTTTGTCACAGTATTTCGGGAAATTAAATTCAACGGAGCACAGAATTTGAAAGTGAAATCATAATATAAGTATGCCTGCCATACATATAAAAATTCTAAAGTTCAGAGATAAAATCAACTAACACGAGAATTCTAAGATACCTAGAAAATTTCTCCGTAGTAGATACATAAAACGTATACGTTTTTAAAGCGTTTTCATCATTACCCAAAACAATATACCTCGCGGCCTGTGCAGTAAATATATCTAGTGTTTTTAACTACCAACCCTAGCAGTGTACTCGTATCAATACTCTGTAGCAACAAATAGCAGTAAAATTCCAGTGTTGTATTGCAGAATATATAATCCTTGCAGAATGCAGGCAGTTATAACCCTACCTTGAAATTTATTTCATTTACATACCTAATGCTGACTGCAGAACAACATGTAAATATTGGCTTTTTTTTTTAATTTAGCAAAGGTATTATACCATTGCTGAATTGTATTCTATCCCGCTTGCTAATAAAAATATATATAATAACAACGGATAAGCTGAAAAGCTTATCCGTTGTGAATGTCTTATCTGATACGTTGGAAAAGTCACTTGACAAACAAAGACAGCGACATTGAGTAGCTTATCCGTTGTGTGAATATTTTTATATTCACCAAAAATCCCTTATTCACTAAAAAAAACTTTTTTTTTTTCGTTTTTATAGGGTAATTTAAACTTTTACTGAGACTTCGTAGTTTGTCCGTATGTTTGTCACCAGGATGTATCTCCTTAACCGTGATAGCTAGACAGTTGAAAATTTTACATATTATGTACGAGGGCGGCACTGAAAATTTCGGGAATCATCACTGAGCCCCATCCAAAATCACATAAATTGTGATTTTGGATGGGGCTTCATCACCAAATGCAGAAATCATCCGGTCAACACACTGTTTTTGTGTTAAACCACTTCGAAAGTCATAATAAATCATCAATCACAAGACCGAGAATCTTTTTTAAATAAATAAACGGTATTCGATTTTTAAAACCAAGGAGTTTTAAATTAAAACGATTTTAATATGACAGGAACAGTGGAAATATTCCATTCCCGATACTCTTAGTGCAGCCCTCGTATTTCTGTTGCCGCTATAACAACAAATACAAAAAACAGAATAAAATAAATATTTAAGGGGACCCCCCCTTAAATATTTATATTAATATTATTAATTATTTATATTATTTATATTAATAATAAGAGGGTCCCATACAACAAACGTGATTTCTTGCCGTTTTGTATGGAACCCTTCGTGCGCGAGTCCGACTCGCACTTGGCCTGTTTTTGTTCTATTCTAAGTTCAAAAAGTAATCTGTTAGCTCCTTCCTTCGAAGTCGCATATAAAGTCGATCAATTCATTGCCTATGCAAAATATTTTGGATGAAATCGTGTCTGTGAACGTTGGTGGCACTGGCATTACCATATCGTGATGCGTAATAACAGCCAGCGATCACTCAAACGTCTGTTTACTGGAAGTAGGATCAGTGTTGCCAACTCTGCATTCTCGATTTCCCTATTGAAATCGTCGTCGCTTGGCTTCACAGCAGATTTGGCCGGGGCGTACTCGGATTAAATTTATTTGCTCTTTAACTTAAAGCATGTTTCACAGTCGTGACAAATAGCTTATCCAGAAGTTTTGTCTCTGTCTCTCAGTATAAAGTAAGCAGCGACAAAACTTCCGTATAAGCTATCTAGAGGTGTAAAAGTAACGAAAAAAAGCATACCCGTATGTATTCGTTACTATAACAATTAGGACCCGTTACTATAGTATCTTTACGTTACTCGTCACTTCTGATACCTCATAACATGCTATGTTATGTTAGAGCAACGAATCAAGTCGTATTTCGTATGCCTATAGTGTGATGTCGCGGTGTTGCAACATTCGTAATTTGTAGAATACATACCTATTTATATGCACATACATTACATACCAAGCTGCGTGTAAGGTGCATTTTTTCACTTTTCCGTATTTTGAACCAGACTTGTGTTTAAGTTATTCTAAATTTAGTGTGATTTCATAGGTAAAGTGTAGAACTACAATTTAACTGTTGACGGAATCAGTGTAGGTACCCATACTACGAAAAATACGAGTAACGAAATGTATTCGAGTGTAACGTTTGATTACTCGGTACTAGATGGCGCACCTGTTACTCAGTACCGAATACATCAGGTTTGCATAGCTCTAAAGCTATCTGTCACTTATTAGGCGATTGTGTAACAGGCCATTAAAACAATGTCGTTAAATAGAGATTGGGCTTTTTTCCATGAATTGGCATCACGCTTACGGCTAGCATGAGTGAAAACACTGTTGCGTTTCGAATCTAAGCTTGCTAAACATTCAATCGGAATTCGTTTTTCTAGAGGAAAACTCAGTAAACTGGCAACACTGTAAGACGAGCCGTCGGCGCCGACGGATCAGCTACGGACAGTCTCGGCAGTTAGACGCTAACGCATACGTTTATGTATTCCGAACAGAAAGGATTTACTGAGCTGCGAGATATTTATTAGATTATTGACTACAGTCCCATATAATTATGTCTTAACCACGTCAATCTGGCCCAGTGCTAAGTACCCGAAGAACTTGCGTTACGGGGAGCAGACAACGGGAAGTATATTTAATAATTTTATTCTTACCTATACACTATACATATATGTTTTTAAGATTTTTATTAAACTATAAACATATTTAATACACATCTAAGACCCAGGAACATTTTGTTCCCCCTGCGGGATTCGAACCCGTGTCCTCCGGCATGAGCGCCGACGCGCTAGCCACTGAGCTACAGAGACAGTCACCTATGTCTTGTGACATGAATATTTTACACACATGGAATTTTATTGACAAGTTATTATATTACGACGTTATGGCGTAAGTATCTAGTAATTATATTACTGGTATACCCCGTCTATTAGGATAAGGGACAAGGAATCTCGCAAAATAAGGCATTCCACATTTTCTCCAGTGTGTTTGTTTATGTATTTACCATTTTCTAACGTCGACCATCATTCTCATCTCTCTCTCTCATCTCATCTCATCATTCATCATCTCTCGAGAACCATTGAACACAATTGCCGAATTGCCGTATTCACAGCGTTATAAAAGTATGCAAGCTTTCGATTTTGACATTTTCCTGTAGCGCAACTCGAATAAACTGTGATTTCTATAGCTCTTTGGTGGCTGCGTTTAATGTTGCCACTTCGCTCTAAATCGTCGCCTTCGGATGTCGGATTTGAGCGGAGTTCGGTTTACGCCGTTTGCAATAATAGTTCTGCTAATCTGATTAGTAGGTATGTAGCTTTCAGGAGATTCTCCCACTAATAACGCGCCCCTCGGTGGCGGCACAGATTCAGTTTAATTTATATAGAAATTACGCGTACCAACTACTACCACATACTGAAGTCTCTCAGGATCTCGGGGACGGTCCCTGAGAGAGGCGGCCTGTGGTGCCATTTTACCTGTTTCCAGTACAGTTGTATCCGCAATATCATAGTCATCTATTAATTAAAACCAAAATTTTGATTTAGTATTTTCATGAATTCAGTAATGTTTATAAATAGACACTTTAGGGTCAATATTCTACTGTGTAGTGCATGTGTTTAAGTCGTAAACCTCAATACCGAGTTCATTCATGCTGTCCTGGTATTTTTTAGTAGTGCATTGGAGGTTGTTTACCTTCGAGTTTTGAGGACCGCCTCAAATTTCGTGCTACTGGACTGATTGTATCGAGTCGTTGAATCCAATTAATGAATCAACTGTATAGCTGTGGCCTGTGGGAAGTTAAGTCACGTTTACTGGTACATTTGGTTTTCTGTTGCCTTTTAAAGTCTTGATAAATTAATTAAAATAATCACAAAAACATTTATCTGACCTCACCATATTCCGAATTTTCGAACAAAGCAAAAATTGTACATACGCATACCAATCTGCCAATCGGACTGACGTAACAGAGTCGAAATTACTGATAAATTGTTGCACGATGAAAGAAAAAACATATATATAATTCAAAAATGTGCAGTTTCCCAGGGATAAGATATAACTAGATCGAATTTCCTCCCCCAAAACTCCCTGCGTACTAAATTTCATTGTAATACTTGCAGGCGTTTTCGAGAAGCCAATTACATTATGTAAATTGTAAATACAAGATTGTCTTGTTTAACGTATAAGATAATTTTTACTATATTATGTATGCCTATTATTTTGTTATAATTATATCGTAAAGGAAAAACACTTGGGTAGTGATGCATTAAAATCAATTTTCATTAAACCCGCATTGGTAATGAAAATTGATTTTTTTTTGTGTAGCGTTCCTACGAATACAAAATACGATTATATTAAACCAGCTGTTGCCCGAGGCTCCGCCCGCGTAAATATAGTATCGGGTATCCCACGGGAATCTGTACTTCTTCGGGATAAAAAGTAGCCTATGTCCACAGCCTAAAATACTATCATACCGAATTTCATCGAAATCCGTTGAGTAGTTTTTGCGTAAAAGAGTAACAAACATCCATCCATCCATCCTCACAAACTTTCAAATTTATAATATTAGTAGGAATTCAACTTCTATTCGCATCGAAAAACTAATTCTAAACTGTCACAGTAATAGACGCTATCTTGTCGCATCGCCTATTTAACAACAATCGTGTATTTGAAAATATTTTATATATAGATAATAATAAATACTAATATAATCAAATAACACACAAAATGAGCCACGATATGCAGTTATCAGTGTAAGTGGCCCTCAATCTAGTTGCCATTGTGCTAACTACGTTGGGGGACAACCCTCCGCCAAGGTCGCAGGGGCTATATGTATGTAGCGAAGAGTGTAGCAGAATAGAGGTGGCAACGAGAAGTGTTTATTGGGCTTAGAAATGACATTATGTATTAACGAGCTAGTGTTCGCAGTCTTCTTCGCAATATTAACAAACAAATTAAAGCTTTGCTAATTTGTGACTTTTGGTGACAACTTGTTCGTTTGTCTGTACTCTGCAGGTATATTGACAGAATAGTTCTGCGTAATTTTAATGTGAGGACGTCAATACGTGTTATATTAGCAAAATGAATTAGGAAGTTTAAATAACTAACGTAAAATAATTGCAAAGGATTCAAAAGTAATTAAATTTTTTATCAATTGTTTTGGTAGTTCTTTGTTCCAAGTTTTCTGAAGCCATGTCTGCCAGTAACCTAAGTCTATGGCCTGCCCTTCAAATCGCAGGGCCACGGTTCGTGTACCGTGTGAAATCGCCTCGCCTTCCGTTGTACATTGTTTCAACACTTTAGATTTTTTGGACGCCTGTTGAGTTTTATCTAATAAAGAGTTTATGATTTATGAATGTATTTTATCATCATAACATAACATTAGGTTATAAACTTATAATTTTAAAACTTAAATAATACTTATTAGCAGTAATAAGCAAGATGGAAGAAGTACCTAATTAGTCGAATTCTTTGCTTCTGCACTAAAATACCTTCCTTCTGGTTATAGTTTTAAATATAAAAGAGAAATATTAAAATTGATTTTATTTAATTGGTAACATTATGTATGTACTTAAAATGTTGTTTTGGTTTATCGTATGGAAAAGTTAGTTTAGTTTATTCATTATCGCATCGTGATTTATCATGGAACAACCTACAGCTCGTTATAAAAGTACACAGTCAACAGTAATGAAGTATTCCTAGTAATCATACAAATAAAATATAGTATTTACACGAATTGCGTCGCGGCCGCGACTCCAAGCTAATGCCGCCGCTCACATCAAAGCGTCGTACGCTCGCGTATAAAAGCGTTTCGCTCGTACTTTATGAAGTTTCCTAGAACCGTGTTTTAACGATATCGCCGTGCCGATTTACGTTTAATATTATGTGTTAAATGACGTATTGCTGTAATAAGAGATGAGAGTTTGAGCCCACACGTCTACGTTATATAGTGGCTTTTGTTGCATAATACGCATTATTTTTTATGGTTTTTGATAAGTTTACTACGATTGTTATATTCATAGTTTTCTGCGTTTAATTTATTTTACACTAGTCACTAACGTAGTGGGTACGACTGTGTTTTTATTAGGCTTACAATAAAAATAAAGCTTTCATGTTTCGGGATGGTTTTTATTACGTTTGCGTTGTTGTTCGAAGCTTATATCGATTCAGATAAAGAATATATTAAAGACTCGACGAGGCCGCTGCCGCGCTCTCAAATCTTCTAAGTGTTATCTTTTTTGATAAGCGATGATTAAGTGTCAAGTCTTCGAGGCAATTCACGCAGTACCTCTTCACATGACACTTTAAAATAGCGTCACAAACGAAATTAAGCTGTTTATTTTTTGTAGCTACTCGAAATGTAATGTAATATTTAATACAGACTAGAGCCGCGCCGCGCGTACCCTACGCGCGGCGCGGCGCGACAAAAACCGTAGAGAAACACTCGCTCACTAATTCCGGACGATGAACTTATCTGCGGACCTATTTGCGGAAATATCATCAACATCATCATCAGTACATCATGATCACAATCTTCATTTTGTGATTACGCGGAATTGCGGTTATACGTGTCGGATACTAATAATTATTATTACCAAGAACGTCCTCCGGTAACTGAAGTCTAGGAGTAACCTACTTAAGAACTTTTTCATAGACTTAACTGCTTAACATGATAGTTAATTTCCTGAAAGTGTATTTAAAATATGTTTTTTGAAGTGCTAACTTCTTATGGGAGGGTAAACCGTTTACCCTCGCATAAGAAGTTAGGTTACGTAATGCGTTATGGCGCCAAATAGCATATGAGTAATTTCGAATACTAATGTCAGATACGCGTAGCGCAGATACGTAGGCACTTGGATTTTTGACCAGTTGGTCTGACGAAATATTTTTATTATTTTTATTTCTTTTTGTGTTATAATTTTTGTTTTTGTCATGCACTATTATTTTTTATTTTTCTACAGAATTTAAAGACGGTCTACTAGCTTTTTGTTTAGATTACTTTAAGTTATCACTTCTGTCGGGCGTCCCGAGAAGCACATGTTTTTTTTTTTTTACTTATTAATTATTAAATTGGTCCAGAAGTTTTGGCGTGAATCGGGAGCAAATATACAAAAAACAAAGCTTTACTCTTTATAATATATTAGTATATATAATTATAAGATTAATAAAAATTAAACAATATTGCGAATGATTTGCGAAAAACAAAGAGGTTATTGTAAAATTTATAAATTATACTTTTAGCGTTATGTGCCTAATTATACCATTTAATGAATAAATTTAAAAATAAAATGTTTTAAACCTTATTTTGTAGACTGGTAGTAGAAATTACTATATAAAGTACCTATATAATTACGAAATTAATATAGTAAGCAATTATTAATTGAATATTCAGAATTTTGCATTATTACAATGTTTTATTAAGATATTGTAGGAAAATGGCACAGTTTTCAAATGCGTTCAAACGAAGATGATGAAAAACAGGTTGTCACGTAACTTACACAGTCGTTTTGTAACTTAAACGGCTAATCTTATTATTTCCTTTAGGTACAGTCAGGGAAATTTTATGTTTTAGAAGGTTTTCATACTTCCAGGCAATGGACAACATCTCAATTTCCAGTAGATACGAAGAACTGTACTATATATTATGGACCGATATCAACTTTTTTTATTTACTAATAAAATGAATGAAGCTATTAGTTACCTACATATATTAATTAACATTGTTAATTTAAAACGTTATCAACCGCAAATAAATTAATGAATGAGTTACTTGAAACTGGAACTGTTAAAAACATAATTTGTTATAGCTGTTTCCTTTTAATACCTATGTTTCATTTATTTTGTAAAGCATTAATCTAATTTTTACTTTTTTTTAATTTTAACAAAGAAAAAGGTGAGCTCACATAATATAACATATAGGCAATTCAAGTATCCGTTGCCACTTGCCCACTACAAATACCCCTCTATAAATACCAAAAAATGTAAGTAAAATACTCACTTACTAAAGACGAATAGGTATAAACCAGAATTGGGCAAAAAATAATTGGCTCGGTGTTATTGGAGGAGTTACGTCACCGGCGGTCATCGACCCTGGCGAACTGAGTTTCCCTGCTACTTGGAAATCAATTTATAATAAGAGATAATCACATTATTCTAGATTTTATAATAATCTAGGCATAGTAGTTGAGATCTATCGCCGTTACTTACCCGAAACGAATTATTTATTACATGTTGTATTATTTTTCTTTTGCGTATTTTACTGTCTATTGCGTATCTTATTACCACAATAATAAATTATTGTGCTTCTAATTTCAATCCAAATTTAAACTTAGATACTTAAGGTACGATATAATGTCTTCTTAGTACAATCAATAAAAATAGTATCATGTACTTAGTCTGGCCATAAATACTGTTACAATTAAAAATAAACAAAATATTACATTTGAATTTGGAATCTGTCATTTTTATATGATTGTTCATTGTGTTTTCTCATTTTGGCGCCAATACATTGTACAATATTTTGCGATATTAATATGGAGTGGGGTGATAAAGAGAACCGAATCGCTGTGATTGCATTACACAAAGTAGGTATGGAGCCAAATGCAATTTTTAAAACTTTCCATATGCTTGGTATTAGTAAAATGTTTGTGTACCGGGCCATTAATAGGTACAATGAGACCTCCTCTGTTTGTGACAGAAAAAGATCTGGCCGTCCACGTAGTGTTCGTACGAAAAAGGTGGTCAAAGCAGTAAGGGAAAAAATTCGAAGAAATCCTGTCCGAACGCAAAAGATTTTATCTCGGGAGGTGAAGATAGCACCTACAACCATGTCGCGTATTTTAAAAGATGACTTAGGACTTGTAGCCTATAAGAGACGTACTGGTCATTTCTTAACTGATAATTTAAAAAAGAATAGGGTACTAAAATCGAAACAACTACTGAAGCAATACGCAAAGGGAGGTCACAGAAAAATTTTGTTTACGGATGAGATTTTTTTTACAATTGAGCAACATTTTAACAAACAAAATGACCGTATTAATGCTCAAAGCTCTAAGGAAGCTTCCTAATTAGTCGACAGAGTGCAACGTGGGCACTATCCGTCTTCAGTGATGGTTTGGTGGGGTATTTGCTATGAAGGAGTGACTGAGCCATACTTTTGTGAAAAAGGTATCAAAACATCGGCACAAGTGTATCAAGATACCATTCTTGAGAAGGTAGTGAGCCCCTTAACAACACCATGTTCAATAACCAAGAATGGTCCTTCCAGCAAGACTCGGCGCCGGGTCATAAAGCTCGGTCTACGCAGTCTTGGTTGGAAACGAACGTTTCGGACTTCATCAGAGCTGAAGACTGGCCGTCGCCTAGTCCCGATCTTAATCCGCTAGATTATGATTTATGGTCAGTTTTAGAGAGTACGGCTTGCTCTAAACGCCATGATAATTTGGGAGTCCCTAAAACAATCCGTACGATTGGCAGTGAAGAATTTGCCCATGGAAAGAGTGCGTGCTTCTATTGATAACTGGCCTCAATGTTTAAAGGACTGTATTGCAGCCAATGGAGACCACTTCGAATAAGCTTTTTATATTTTAAATTGTTTTATATTTATGTATTAAACTAACACACTGTAAAAGTAATAAATGTTATTTGCAATAGAATTTTTTTTTCATTGTTTCAGTATTTATGGCAAGACCAGGTATATAATATAAGGAATCGAAGCTTTACCACCCTCATTACGTCAGACCTATAACACGAGGGGGTTATAAGATTGACGTGTCTGTCTATGAGTCAGTCCGTGGCATCGTAGCTCTCAAACGGATAAACCTATTTTGATCTAGTTCTATTTTTGTTTAAAATCTGACATGATCGAAAGTGTTTTTAGCTATAATTAATCATCATCAGCTTGCTCACTGCTTGGCAATTCGGGGGTTAATTCAATTTTTTATTTTTTTATATAACTTCTTCCGTTCTGAGCTTTCTAAGCAGTATGCACATACAAAATCTAATTATCTATATGTCGAAGGATAAATTTAAATACCTAGGATTATTGCAAAGAGCCGGATTATTTGATTCTGGGATAAAATTTCGCCATTTACCTCACCATTTTCAGGATCTTCGCAAAAAAGTCGACTGTACTATGATAATAGTAAAAAGTCTGACGTTATATACGTCGTGCTCGCTTCATATAGGTTTTTAACTATACCTTGCTGATTTTTGACCAACCTGAATAAAGGTGCTCTAAACGCACTCTTTGCAACAGCCAACCAGTACTCAAGTTTCCCACATTCCTAGTACAGTCGGGTTTTTTGCGAATATCTTGAGAATTGTTTGAGGATGGCGAAGTTTTATCTCAGAACCTCAACTCTCGTATTTAAAGTAGACTTTCATTTTACTTTGATTGTATTATAAGTGAAGCGACCTGTTATCATAAACTGACTTTGTGAAGTTTCGACCAATCAGGACGCGTTTCACGCCGGTTTAAAGTTTACGAGAATACCGGTTAGGCAGTTTTAGCGTATCGGGACTTGATTGTAATTGTATTATTACAGGTTTTATTTGGCAGAATTGACCCTCTGATTAAAAAAATCCGGCTGCTATTCGGTTAATCGGTATCCTAGAATATAATAATTATTTTACAATTATCCTACGACATATATTCTAAGTATATCATTTTTTTTCTCCACTCACTACCGAGCTTATACATATTAGCAACTATATCTACATAGGGTCTGTACTTTCTATGTAGAGATAGCCAACTACCTCTATATCACCGTCTCTACGTAGAGACTAGAGACGTAATTGGTGTGTGGGCCGTGGGACGACTTGTGTTTGCTCGGAGCGTTTACCTCGTAAACGTCTTATCTGTGCTGAACAGTGTCGTCTTATTGAAAACGATCATAACCTAATATCTATATAATACAATAGCTCCCCACATCGACTTCGGTGACTTGCTACTTTTAAGATTTTATCTATCAAATCAACTTTAGATTATCTTGTTTTCGCGCGTTTATCTCTTGATAGCGACCAGCCCCGGCTTCGCGCGGGTGCAATCAATGTAATTAAAACATATGAAACCTTCCTCTTAAATCACTCTATCTATTGCTGGAAATTGCATTAAAATCCGTTAAGTAGTTTAAAATATCTAATCGACCGGACAGCGTAAGCGATTTAATTTGATACTATGTATATGTAAAGAAGATACCAACTATGGTTGGTATAATGATATAACGATAATAAATGTTTACTAAAACAAAACTACATAGGTACCTACTACCAACCTATATCGTGGATTATCGCGGTGTACTATAATTTTAATTTTTGCAATGTTTTAAAAATGTAATTTCAGTCCTCCCATGACACCACGCTTTCTGTAAAGGATTGAAACATCGAGAAATCTAACATGATCATAAATAAACATCGATGAAAACTGTAAAATTTGTTTTAAGACATATAACATTTTGTAATTCCACACTATGTAATTCGATCGAATGCATTAAATTCGCATGATAAACGATTACGATCGATTCACGATCTGCTAAATGCTAATATTATGATACCATGTATTCCAGTAATAATTTTCATTGATACACAATTATTTATGATGTAACGTCGATTCATAACATTAATTACGAATCATAAAATTTAGTGATTCATGTTTAGGTAGTCATACAATGCTGTATGAGTACCTAAACATTTAACAACACAACATTTAACATATTTAAACAATTAATCATTATCACAAGCATCTAGTATGGACTACGGAGTTATAGGAACCCCACGCCTCTGGTATCTACTTTAAAATAGATAGTTTGATTTCGAAATTAAACTGATTTGCTGTGTATTATCAAATAGAGCTAATAGGTAATAGTAGATTGTTAGCCTAGGGTTGAAAAGAATCAATTCCCGAGGTAGTTAGACTATATACGGACGGCTATAGTCCGAGTAGGAATTGTTTCTTTTACCCGTGGCAAACACTCTACTTTTCATTTAGAATATGAGGAAAATAATACTAGTTGTTTATCTAAACTATTTATTGATAATAATATATTAGTAGTGCCTATTTAAAATTAATAGTCAAATTAGGACAATTCGTGAAATTAAAAGTTACATTTTTGTTTGGAATATTTATGTTGTTTGATATGTTTTGAGAAATTTCGCTGTTCTGGATCTCTGTAAAAGTAGGAGACTCTGGTATTTTAGCCTCTGCTAAAACAGTGTCCGGTATACTGCTCACAGTTTGGTAAATTCAAATATGTTGCTATCTGCTTCGGAATACCTGAGATTTTATTTTTACCGATCACTTGTTTATAGCATTTTCCCTTCTGATAGTTGAGAAAAAAGCGGTGCGTTTTTACATCACTAGGTCTCATTTTTTGATATTTCTTTACTATTTGTGTAAAATCTTCTTTTACTATAAACGAGCGCTCAATATCTTCTTCTTCAGTCTTTGTTTTAGTCAGTTTTACTAATAATAAATCGCCTTGACTTTCAATGTCGTTAATTGTCAAATTTGTGAGTTCACTGCTTCTGCAAGCGCCGCTTATACCGAGTATCAATACGACCTGTGAAAAACATGTAATTATTTTAGTATTTGTGTAATAAATACGTTCATATTTAGAATAAATCCATAAATACTTAAGTAAACTTACCTTCACTGCCAAATATATCTCGTCAGGAGCATCATTAAAAAAAATCCACCTCATGAGATGTGAAAACTTTAGATTTCTTACTCTTGAACCCCTGCGACTGTCTTTTCAAAAATGCTGTTAAATTATGAAATTTTTTCAAATCTACATTGTGTTTTACATTAAGTGCACTCTTGAGCATTGAATATCGGCTCCATACCGTTGAAGGCTGTAATTTGCTACACAGTCCATAAAAATATGTAAGAAATACACTTTCTGAAAACGATTTTTTATTCTTGTCTTCTCGCCACTTCATAAAATCATTGTATGTGTTTATATATCTTTCTTTTGATATTTTTGGCAAAAGATTTTCTATGACACAATTTGCCTCGTCTGTAATTGAATCTGGTGTCAATATTTCGCTTGAACTCATTTTTAATATTCAATTCAAATCTTAGCACAAAAGTCCGTCACAGATACATACATAACAGATTTTAGTATCCCGCCAATTTGTGTTGACTTTTTAAATTTTAAATATGGAACTTGCCGCTCGCCGCGTAATTGTCGCGGCACTCGCGGCTTATTCCGCTCAAAGAGGTTTGCGCTAAATTCACACTGGCTGTTTAGAAAGTCATGTCATTTTTTAATAGTTTTTTTTTTACATAAAACTCTTCACAGCTGACAGCAGTTTTATTTTTGAAGTTTTGAAGTTTTTCCGGCCCTCGGGCCGGAATGAATTTGTATGAGTTTTTCCCTCCCTATGTAAGGAAAGCAGCATCTTCCACCCAATAATCAGATCAAAACAACACTACTTTCCGAGTATGAGAAATGAAAAATATATAATTATTGGAATTGAAATATATGTATTTTATAATTTCATATATTATATCCATTGGTTACGTAGCTCTGGGTTTTAATCAATAGTAATTTTGAAATTTATTTACATATTTGAATATAGATAGAAATAATTAAACAATAAAATCGTTTTCAAATTCTTGGTAAAGTGTAATCCTATGAACACAGGCGTAGCTAGTTTCAAATAGCCTTTTGTGTGCTGAATATAATATGCAAAGGGGCGTTTCCCGTCGAGTTTATTGAAAATTTAATCAAAATTATGCAAAACTCTACCTGTATTAACGCGTAGTCTTTACTTATATTATAAAAAGGAAAGATTTGTTTGTATGTTTGTTTGTTTGTATTGAATAGGCTCTGAAAGTACCGGACTTTTGTTCGAAATTTGACAAAGAAATTACTTTTGTGTTCTTAATGAAATACGTATGTTGTTTTCATGTTTTCTTACAAACAAATGTGAAAATAGTAGCTTTATAAAAAACCTAACTAAAATGTCATATCAACATCTCAATAACAAGATAATGTCTAAATGGCTAAATGTCTGATAGCTATAATTGAGCCTTAAGAATCGTCCAGGGGAAAATATTACAAACAAGCTTACAATGTAATTTTTATATAAAACTAATTATTATGAATTATTTAATGACAATGTTTAAAAGGTGTTTGTAGGGAATTTGTTTTTTTTTATCTACAAGACAAGATGTAACCGTAAGGACATTGTAAATGGCAGGTAATTATCGTTTATTACTTGGTGTGAGCAAAATATTTTCAAAGTGAATACTTTAATTGTTCATATACATTATAGATCATCGCACATGATATCCTGCTTATATTATAAATGTGAAGATTTTGAGGATGGATGTATAGATGAATGGATGGATGCAAAAATTACTGAACCATCGATATCGATGAAATTTGGTTCAGTAGTACTGTTTATCCCGAAAAAGTACAGTGAAATCTTTTTTTTGCAACGAACACTTCTACACCGGCGGAGACGCGGTAAAAAGCTAGTGCTCTACAAATAGTAGGTAAGATTGGCATAAAAAAATATTAATCTAGTATCTACCAATTCTATCTTATTCTTAAGCATTAATCCTATGTTACAAAGAAAATATTTAACTTTGTGTAAATGGAAATTAAATCTTTTGTTACATTTACGGTTTCAAGTAGGTATGAAACAATATATTACTTATAATATTTTAATGAACCTTAAAAAGGGCCAGGAAAAATATCCAAAGCATCAGTATCTCAAATGACACGTCCACTGTAAAAAATGTACTAATATTCTATAAGCCGTTACCGTAATGAGAGATTCGTGAAAAAATTACGGTACAATAATGATCTCAGAGCAGCGGGGTCAAAGAACTGACATAGATCGTATCTAAATCATTGCAATGTTTGGATCAGTAAAAAATTGATGATAAAACCCATTCAAATAGTTGTGATTGAGACTTTTTCAGGTTCTTTAAAGTTTTATGCTTGTCAATGAGTACCTATTCAAAGAGTAGGCACAGATAAGGAAATAGTTACAACGGAGTGGGTACGAATATTTTACAAATTGCAAGATATGGCCCACGACAATCTCAAGCATAAAGTCTGTCTATCACAGCTATATAACCCAGGAAACGTAAATTTTGCCGGAATAAAATTGTAGTAGTGAAAGTAATCCAACTAGGTATATAAACTAAGTACCTAATTAAAAGTAGTAATTTCAATTTACATTTAAAATCGTCCAGCGGTTATTGTATCAAATACTCCTTACCAAACTCACATCTATGCAAACTTTTGTAAAATCTTTGTATTTAATGAGAGTAAGATTTCTCAACATAATCATTTAGGTAAAAGATCTAAACTGTAAACCCTAAATATAAGATGATTGAGTGCTAGCCTCGATCATCAAGTAGCTCACAATGTCAAATGACTTAAGTCCACATTCACAAATTACAAAATGCTTAAAAGAAATCCTTGACCTGCGCCGGGTTTAATATTTTGCAAATATATTCAACGCGCTATATTATTATGTTAATATCAACTCGTACCGATATGAAAAACCGAGTATTTCAAGTGTCAATATATAGAAAAGTGTTGTATATTTTTCTGTTTTAAACCATTTAACCGATAACTATATGATTTCGCTACGAAATTCGCTAGAATTTTTTATTCGAATTTTAGTGTGTGCTAAGTGGAATTATGCGAAAGCACCTTTTATTATTTACGAAATTGTTAACATTGTGTAAAGGCCTAGCTCGCAGTCTCTGAAAAAAAAAATTATATAAATATCCTACTACTATTATAAATGTGTATGTTTGTGAAGATGTATGGATGTTTGTTACTCTTTCACACAAAATTTTCTGAACAGTTGATGAAATTATGTATGGTAGTAGCTTAGGCTCTGGATTAAATATAAGCTACTTTTTATCCCGAAAAGGACAGTGTGACCTTATAAAAGTATTTACTATTTAAAACTTTTAATTTAACACTAACGGCCGAATACTGAAACACTAATCAATATTACGAGCCCTCCTATTCACAGGCTGTCGCTGTCTCTGCTAACCGAAATGATAAGGACAGCATGTGACTTGAGCGTCACTTAATATAACTATCGCTCCAGTATTCGGCTATAAAAGATTTGACGTTGCTTTCATTAGTTACTTTTAAACTAGCATTCAACAAATGTGAAAAACCAAAGTTTTATTTCTATTGAAAAAAAAAACGGTGGAAGCAACTAAATAAGCGGAACTTAATCTAACTCATTAACTAGTTTAAACTCCTATTGTTGCTCTTAATAGCGTCAGATTTTCAACTGAACCGTTTTTCCGTTAAAAGTGACCATCCATTGCCGCCAAGACAATAGAATCGCCGCGAGCAGCGAGGGGTTAAGATGAAGTTCATTTGGCTGGTCATACTATTGGAAAAAATTTTAAATAGTATTTTATTTGTATTGCTTTTTTTGTTCTTAGGGTTCCGTACCCAAAGGGTAAGAACGGGGCACTATTACTGGGACTTCGCTGTTTGTCTGTCACCTGGCTGTATCTCACGAACCGTGATAGCTAGAATATTCACAGATGATATTAGTAAATATACCGGATTGATTAGAAAGACAAATAAGTTCTCTTATTGCTTAAATTAAACCTTTATCAATGTAAAGATAGACAAAACAAATTTTTTTTTTTGCTTTATCGAAATCGAAATTGTCTTCATGTCTCAATCGAAATTGAAATAATTTTTTTTAATCCGTGGGAGAGCCACGCTCATTGCACGTCAGACGTCACGAATGGGCCAACTAGACAGGATAAATATCACGGCCTCACATAAAACCGGCGTGAAATAACGCTTGCGTTGTGTTTCGCAGAGTGAGTGAGGTTGCCGAAGGCCCAAGGGTCCTTAAAATTAACCTAACCTAACCTAACCCAGGTTAGGTTAGGTTAATTTTAAGGACCAGGAACGCAAGTGCGCAACACCAGAAGAGTCACAAGTGTAACTCCTCATGGGCGGCGTAATCGCTTACCATCAGGTGATCCGTCTGTTCGTTTCCTAGCCCATTACATAAAAAAAGAATAAAAAAAGGAAATCTGAATCAAAATTGTAATCGCCAAAAGCGAATATTTGACAAGCATTTAGATCAGTTTAGCAGTAATTAAACAAGAATATCGTAACCGAACCATTCCATAAACAATCGGGAATGTTCGAAAATGGCTTAATGAAATACGTATTGCGTAGATTATATCTAACGGTCTGTGTGTGGTGAGCCTAATTGCGAGCTATATGCCACTAATTAAACCCTTAGGGCCCACACACACGAGCGACTGTAGGTAAGCCTTTGTTTTTGAACCCGAGCTACCATTTATGACTTATTGAGCGATGAGTAACTAACTGCTTATCATTAAATAATCTCTACAAGGTCATAATGACTGTTTTAACTTTAATAAAATCAACATTTACCAAATGTAGGTAGATATAATGTATTATTCTCTATCTAGAATCTTGATCAGTAGGTAATATAAATTACAACTTTTTTAATTGGCAACAAAAAGCACCAAGAAATCAAGCAGGTAGGTACCTAATTATCACACAAAAACTACTGCAAGTCGTCCGTCTGTAGCACGCCTAAGTTTCCCCGCTGATGGACCGTCCACGGAAAGATTCTGCAATATTATGCAGTGCTGCTTAACGCGACGCCGCACGCTTCTTTGAATTCATGTAATAAACCGAGTATATTTTTGTGTAATAAAAGTTATATTTTCCATCTCTATAATAAGAAGAGCGCGTCGTGTCGCGTCTCGTTGTGAACTGACCTTTAGCGATCGCGTATTAAACGGTCCTCTCTCTCTCTCTTATGTGTTCGACGCTAACGCCGTCGTTTGTATACTAATATTTCGACACTAGGTACAGAGTAATTAATGTAAAATTACAGTGCCTTTACAGTTACCTCGGAGTTTATATGAGTGATCCTTATGTCGATGGCATAAAGGTCCTGTCAGAGGTAAAATAACTCTGAACGTACTGTAGTGAAAGATAGAGCATTTCATGAAATTATACATATTAATTATGTAAAGGACCATGCAAAAAACTGTATGGGCAGTGTCCCCCACCCTCCAACAGATTTCAAACCTATCTCAGTTAATAGATCTTGCCACGCTGATAATTATTTAGTACGGCGACATTCACTCAGGAGTGGGGTTTTGACAGAAATTGACAGATACGAGATAAATGTCACGCACTGTTGACACATACAATAATTACTATGTATTTTGGTAAAATGTACGGTTCTCGCTGATTATTTTTTATTAAAGACTAAACTCACGCAAATACAACCGCAAAAAATGTAAAAAACGTGCTGAATAATATAATTTTTATAAGATCTATATTACCATGTTTGATATAGAAATAATATATTATTGACATTATCGCCATCGTTCTCTTAAGTATCTCCAAGCTAATGAATAATTCTAAATATGTACAGCGATCTTGAACTGGTTCGACTTTGACTGAATAATTTCATACTTTATAAAGTCTTGTTTCCATCAACATAACCTACTTTTAAAATCGTTTCCATCAACACTTGTAATTAAAAATATCGATTGTACCTACCTAACATTTTTTACACATGGTTGCTAGACGGCAAATTTATCCCCTTATTGTTAGCTTTTTTTTAATGGCGTTACGGCTTAAAACCATTAGCCAGTGTCAAGTTAAAAAGGCGGTAAAATATAATTCTCGTTTAAGTTTACAACGCCGTATTTCTAAATCGTCAAGTCCAAAGTCTAGTCAAAGTCCAAATAAATGGTCAGTGCAGTCAATGAGTCAAGTCAGTCGATTCAGTAAAGTGGGTAGAAGCTTTACTGAAAGTTCCTAGGGAGTTTTGGAGGGAACACAAAATGGCACGTCTTATAAAGTTGTACTCGTACCACTTGCCGACTTGCTTGACACTTGTTGCACATTAATGAATATTAAATGCTTAATATTATACCAATATTACACATTAAGAACCGAAATAACACAAATTTATGGAAGAAATACAAAAAAAAACACACATTGAATTCCCGGAAAAGCTCCCATTGATAGCTTTATTAGCTAATCTGTGTCTACGTCGCTTTGGTCACGTGACGTTTAAAAAGTCTGACACAGACATAAATATTGATTAACTAATCAGAAATTTTAATATTTTTAGAAACTCGAGGTCGCTCTGCCGTCAAAATTCGCCCATAATAATTCATGTAACTTTTTAGTTAGGACATTATAAGGGTATTTGCCTCTTAAATAGAAAAAATAAAGAAAATGTAGGTAAAAGTTGTGACAGATTGGCAAACGCCAACGTGTAAAAAAAATGTATCTATCTCTCTTTATTAATCTGAGGTATCTATCAAACGCACGGCACGGTGTGTAAAGGTCTCCACAGACGAGAGGCCGATCGTTTCAGTTAGAACTGACGTCAGTTCGGCCTGAACGGATTCGAGCACATACACGGAGAAAATCGCATCCGACCGAACTGACGTCAGTTCGGCCCTTAGATTAATAACGCCTAGATAGTCTTGAAACAAACGCATCTATATTAAACTGGTATTAAGGAATATACTAAGGATTATCTTAATACTGGCAATACTTTAAATTCTATTATTCAATAAATAAAAAATATGAATATTAATATTATTCAATAAATAAAAAAATCAGAAAATATTATAAAACTTTGTCTTAGTTGCAACTATTAGTTAGCCATGAAATTTTTTAAATAAATTTATTTTTACTAGTAACACTTTCAAAATTCACAATAGGGCAGCAAGATGGCGATCTAATATATTATGATTTTATTTTAAAATGTTTTAAATATTTGACTTAATACATGTCAAATTGTTCGGACATAACATTTCATACTTACATAAGAAATGTTATGTCCGAAGCTTTTTTTATTCTTTTCCGATGCATTGTGATATCTAATAACGACACAAACCGTCACAATGTTTTTAATAGTCGGATATGTATGCACTGACGGGTCGTTCGAACAAACTGAGCCGATATGGCTCAGAATAATTTACTTCACTTTTCATGCGCGTACCTGGTTTCTAGGCGTTTTAATCTAAGGTTCGGCCTGAACGGATTCGAGCACATACACGGAAACGCGTGTTTTTAGGGTTCCGCTCTCCTAGATTCTGTAATAACTTTATGACAATAACTTTTGTAGTAATTCAATGAAAACCTATTGCGCGTTGATAGTTACGGAACCCTCCTTAGACATGTCGTGACATGCTCTTGGTCAGTTTAGGCTATTATTTTATTTATTAATTGTATTTTTCTGCAATTGTAATCACGCTATCGACGAAACCGAATTATTGTGTCATACATTTTTCCAGTAATATGTTATAGAAATCATTTCTCTTTGTTTTATAGTCTTTAGATTTTATAAACCATAGTGGCTTTAAAGTTTTAATTACTTCAATAAACTCTAATAAATTTCTTATGACCACGTGCCATTTTTAGGGTTCCGTACCCAAAGGGTAAAAGTGGGACCCTATTACTGAGACTTTGCTGTTCGTCCGTCTGTCGCCAGGCTGTATCTTAACCTTCTTATACCGTGATAGCTCGACACTTAAAATTTTCGCAAATGTATGATGTAGGTATTTCTATTGCTGTTATAACAACAAATACTAAAAACAGAATAAAATAAAAATTTGAGGCTCACACACAACAAACGTAATTTTTTCCGTTTTGTACGGAACTCATCTTGCCGACTCGCACTTGACCGGTTTTATTTTACACTCGAATTTTATTACCGTTTAGTCCAATTTTATTGCCGTTAAGTCCATCCGTACAGGTCAGAATTTATGTTGCCAACTTAGTTTTTTTACAAAGTTTTACTACTAAATTTTGTATTTTATTTTTCCTTAGTAGGAATTTAGTTGTGAGTGGTGATTTGTATAAAATAGCTAGACAGTAATCATAATATGCAAAATGGCTTGCTTCTATGTGCTATTATGACCTTATAATAATAGCACATAGTAGCACGCGTCCGTAAGTCGCTTAAAACTACCGATTTAATTTCTATATATTATGTAATATTTCCTACTATATTTTTTTTTTAATTTAACGGTTAAATATTAAACCTGAAAATGTATGTATGTTTGTAAACACAAAATCCCTAAAAATACTTTTAGGGATTCCTAAGTTTAGTAGCTTTTTTATAGTTATCGGTACTCTTTTAGTAGTTTTTTGTAGAAAACGACGCGAGTTTAATAGTTTCGCAAAAACAGAGTAGGCAACACTGGAACGAATAGCTTCAGTCCATACGGCCGACTGATGCGATCTCGAAATTGCACACAGACGATACGATTTTGCCTCCGTTCAGGCCGAACTGAAGGAAAACCGGACCGTGTATGGGGCCACTTAATAATCTGAGGTAGTGTATGTTGCATTCTCCTCCGTTCGCACAATTCTCGTAAAGCTGTACTGAAAGTTTTTGCTTCACGTCCTACTACTATTACAAATTAATGTAAAAGTTTGTGAGGAGGGATGGATGGATGTTTGTTACTCTTTCACGCAAAAACTACTCAACAGATTTTGATGAAAATTGGTATGTTAGTAGTTTAGACTCTGGATTTAAACAAAGGCTACTTTTTATCTCGAAAAAATACAGTGTTCCAGTGGGACACTTTATTTACGCGAGCGGAGCCGCGAGCAAAAGCTTAATAAGGGGTTACATAATACATACTTATACTAGGCTTCATTATTTATTCCGAGAAAATCATTAACGTTCCGAACCTCTTTAAGGTTAATACTCAAATAAGCCTTTTGAAAGCTATTTAACTTCTGAATGGAAGTACAAACGCTTAGCAATGAAACTAAATACCAAGGACGCGACACTGATTAAGATCATGCGAGTCTCGTTTGTGCGGTCCATGTGACAGTTGTAATGTGTTGCCAGGCATCAGGATTGGAAATTATTTGCCTTGCAGGAAAGTTCTATAAATTAAGATAAGGAAATGTAATCTTATTAATTATAAATTACGAGGAAGTCTGTGAAGAGTATCAGAATGTTATAAACAGCATTTACCTAACTAAAACTTTTTGGCATGGTCTTTATTTACGAAAAAAATATATACCTAATTTCAGTTTTAGATCAACCAAAGATCAAAATTAATACTTTAAGTTTAAACTTTATGTTGTCAGTAAATGTTATTAATTATAATGTTTTCTAGCTACTCGCAAGTGATAATACATACAAATATCGCAAAGTTAAAACAAATTGCCTGTAGCAAGGAATCTAATTTAAAAAGAATTATCCACGAGGAACATTAAAAAGCTACATTCAGGGAAATACTACCTTACTGGCAACACCGGTTACACAAAGATACGCAGCACAATGGAACCGGTAGATAAATAAATAAATGCAAAACGCGGTTTAAATGACCCCCTCAGCAGCTGGTGCGTCAAGGCGAGCCGCATTTAGGCGGCGGTGCAGGCAAATCCGTTTTTTACAGTGCACTAGTCACTTGGACCTTGTTAACTTCACAAAATCGGGAAATATTGTCAACTTTGCTTGTGAAGGTAATTTATCTGTAATTAGTTTATTTGGAAAAGAGCTCTTTTGGATCCTAGGTAGACGAGGTTCCTACTATGTAGTTAATAAATATTTTTACCAGCACGCTTTGTTAAGTCTTTTCAGACTAGTTTTTGGTTTGTTTTGTAATGCTCACCGCTTTTTAATTTAATTTTAGACTAAATAAATTTTCTCTTTCTTTCTTTTTTAACCATGAAATGCGTGCTATCGTTTGTTTATTAAGCTCCCCAGTGCCACCCATTCTGGAAAAATTTCGGCCGAAATAAAGGCAATATAACCTTGCCAGCTACAAAAAACATTTTCGCTCCACAAAAATTGAAACTCGTTCAATATCAGAATCGCTTTACACTTAATTGATTATGATAATTAATTTATCAAACCGGATCCCGGAGATAAAATGTTACGGCCTCTCGCTGTCGTATTAATCCCAAAAGCTATTGACAAGCGAATAATTATAAGGACTTCACAGTCATACTATGTAGCTTATATTTTATAATATATTATAAAAAAGACAATTGCTTCGTAACTCATGAATTCCTAGTGTTGTTTCTACTTTATTAAAACTAGCTGTCACGACACACGTTCTATTTTAACTATGACCCGGAATAAAAAATAACTTCATCTACAACTACACCTACACCTACTAACCTACTGGGGCCAACCGTTTTTTTTTAATTAAACCAATCAGGGAAACTGAGCGCAACTACAAATATTTGACAGTCAAGTGACGAATTGAACACAGTGAACTGTTAGTATGGGAAAATTCAATAGTCATTTTTAGTATTTTCCCCATTTTTTTTCCAATAATTCTCACCGTTTAAACCTTCCATGAACTTCCACAATTATTTCAAGAACTTCCAAAATAATTCAAATCGGTCCAGCCGTTCTCGAGTTATAGCGAGACATTGGAATTGCAATCCATTTTTATATATAGGTTCGGTAAAATCAATCACGGATATTTTGGGCATATGATCTACTGCTAATGTATAGACGTTTAGGAACAAAAATAATTGTCATACTCGAAAAAAAATGTTCATCTATATGGGCGAGTTTGCGTTGAGCAGAGATTTTCCCATACATAGATGATGGTTTTGCTTCGAGTATGACAATTTATTTTTTGCCCAAACGTCTTTATAATATATATACTATACTGGCTGATGCCCGCCAATTCGTTTTGCGTAGAACTAACGGAAACGGAACCGTATTTTTTAAACGGAACCTTTTTTTAAGATGAAATAACCTATGTTATTAACCTTACAACTAAAGCTATCTGCCAGTGAAAGTCCCGTGAAAATCGGTCCAGCCGTTTAATTGATTAGCCGGAACAAACAGACAGACAAAAATTTTAAAAATGGATCTTTTACAATACGGTATAGCTTTTCACTTAATACATATGAAAGTATATACGGTAATATACTTTTATATGCATAATGTGAAAAGCTGTTAATTTAAAAATTACAAACAGACGCTTCAATTTTATTTACTTGTATTGAAGAGAAGATCGTATGTGTGCGCTTTAGTTAAAATATATCATCATCAATCTTTAAAATATCGAATTATGAACAAAATTCGAATACAACAGACTAGATGGGAAAGTCTTTGCCTACGACTACTTTGCCCTATCTGACCATATTATTTTTGCAATGCACCCGCCACCCGTAGGTAAATGTAACTTTTCAAGCTGTGTTGTTTCATAAAAAGTGACGCTGAAACCCCTTTATAGTTAATCCTAAGATTTAATAGCCATACCTAATGCATGTTCCCCCTAATTGAAAATTACATCGATTACAAACTAATAATAGTTACACGTACTACGTAGGCCACTTTTCCCACAGGATACACCTGTCCCTGTGTCCTTGTGTCCATAATTACACTCATATACCTGTAGTATAATATAGCCCATGGGCTGTGCTATTGGCATCCACACTCCACGCTACGCCTACAGGCGTTCGCATATAAATTGCACTCAAACTTTGCAAAAGACGCTTAATGATTTTGTAATTCGTCCCGCGTATGTCAATTTTAATGTTTTTTTGATTATATGTAATTTGACTGTATACTTTAAAATAATTTGCAAGTTTATGATAAAGCGAGGGGTTTTTGAAATATCAGAAAAGATCAGCTGATTTCCAAATAATACTTATAAAAGACTAAATGTTTCTCGCGACTTCGTACGCGCAAGAGGAAACATCACGCGAACCGAACCTATGGCCTATGTGATATATCCTTCCCTGAGGCCTATTCTGTATCAAAACAATCAAATCTTTCCTCTTTATATTATTAGTATAGACAAAAGAGTATAGAGTATAGGCTATCTAAGACGACTAAGGATAATTATTATTATTATTCTTTTATTCCCCATTAGGTAAAGCTTCTTCGTGAAGCTTCATAAAAAGTGAAACATCTTCGCCAAATAAACTAGCAATATATAGTATATTTAATAATAATAAGTCCTGATAGTTATATAAACCTTACCAAAACTAGTAAAAAATATAATATACTCAAGCTGATTTCATTGTGACGCCTTGTTACGGAATCTGATTTATATTTAGATTTTAAACTATAACTAAAATTAGATACTGAAATACATAAAGTAAACAATAACAAATTTAAACCGAATCTCGTTATGTAACACGATCAGCATAATGCAGATATATTATGTTTTTGTATTAGTGAGCATCATAGCCAGTCCAGGCTAGTGCCGCCGCTCCGCCCGCGCGCTAACGGTATCGGATCGCCCTTGCGGCCTGCGGATTTTGCGAGAACTAAACGCATGTCTTTTGTTGAGATTAGTGCCAAATTAATATGTTTATTTTTTATACTTTTAATAGACACATTCTTAAAAATATATAAATTTAATTAAGCATTAAGTTTTAAGATTGTATTGTTGATTATCGTTATAAATTACCCTTTTTATTTAATCTTATTAAACGTAAGTGATCTAAAAGTTAGTTTATTAAAAGGTTCATACTTTAATTCAAATAAAAGGTAGTATTGGATCAAATTATACTATTAAGAAAAACAAACTACAAGCTTGAATTGTCGTTGAATATTACTATTTACTTAGTTGTAGATAAAATTGGCCTAGCACTGTGATATGTGAGGTGATTCATAATTATTTTATTTTTTTTGCCTTGTATACCTAATATGGAAACTGACGTGCTTTTAACAAAAACACAAACTGACCCGACAATCCCTTATTTGTCTACTGTCTGTACATTGTCTGTAGAACAATAAAATGACTAAGGCAGATATAAAAGCTGGCGTAATGCGTGATGTTTTACTTCTTCGTCGTTGTGATTTGTTAGATTGTTTTCTGATATTTGGGTAGATCACGCTTACTTGTTGTATGACGTCCCTACTCACTGTTTATATAGTTAGCCGACTTTATTCTAAGGTCATATACAGTAGGTATACACCTATTATACACTTTTAGACACTTCTGCTATTGGTACCTCAAGTTGTACATATATAAACTTAAATTACAATTGAATATGTCTACTGTATTTTGAACCATTATTGAGTTTACAAAAGGTTATAAAATCATATATAAAACCCTAATAAGAATAGCGTAAAGTCTCAGAATGTGGCACGTATGCTGTAAGTTGTAATGCAGTTCGGCGGCGGAGAATGTAAGCCCCGCCCCCCGACCAATGAGATAAGCGTGAGTGTTAGATAACGCGCACTAAAAACAATTAACACTTTTTCCAAAGATTTTAGAAACCACTCTTTCACGCGCTTGTACACCGCGATAACTTTAAAAGGCTCGATAGCTTTTAAATTTCGTGACTTCTCGTTTTAAAACATAAAAGAGTTTGTGTTTACAGCTTTATCGACTATCGTTTTACGTTGTTTTCCCGATGGATACCGCATTTGCTCTGTGAAGAGCAAAAAGCGGCTCGCGTTACTTGGTGCGTCAGAACTCTCGAAAGATTCCACGCAGGATCATCAAATGCTGTATACAACATCGTATCAGGTGACGAATCCTGGATATACGCGTACGAACCCGAAACAAAAAAACCGTCACGAGTTTGGGTGTTCGAAAATGAGTTAAAGCCAACAAAAATTGTTCGTTCACGGAGTGTTGCAAAAAATGGTGGCCACGTTTGTCTCCAAAACCGGCCATGTTGCGACTATTCCTCTTGAGGGACAAAGAACGGTTAATGCAGAATGGTATGCTAACATTTGTTTGCCACAGGTCGTTTCTGAACTCCGTAAAGAGAACTGCAACCGCCACATCATCCTCCATCACGACAATGCGAGTTCTCACACCGCGCACAGAACAAAAGAGTTTTTAGAGCAAGAAATCATAGAATTATTTGACCGTCTGCCGTACAACCTAAGCCCTAATGATTTCTATACTTTCCCTAAAATAAAGAATAAATTGCGTGGTCAGAGATTTTCATCACCTGGAGAAGCTGTGGACGCCTACAAAACGGCCATTTTGGAGACCCCAACTTCCGAATGGAATGGTTGCTTCAATGATTGGTTCCATCGTATGGAAAAATGTGTCAAATTTCGCGGAGAATACTTCGAAAAGCAATAAATACATTTTTAAATAGTAATGTTGTGTCATTTCCTTGATTCCCGAAATTTTCAGTGCCGCCCTCGTATATCTTTTAAAAATGCAATAAGTGGATATTATACACCGCGCCGTGTAGAAGCGATGCTTTTATAAAGAGTTTTCCATCAAGGAGTTTAAAAGCTTTTCATAATATTGCACAATGATCCACAGGCTTTTCAGTAACGCGACTCCAGTGAGCTGAACGGGACTTTCATTCGCGACTTTAGTTCATTCATCCGCGAACGTTCTTGCGGGACCGAGTGATTATTATTTATAGCCGGGAAGACTGTTACGACATGAAGATTGTTCTGGAATCATCTCTTAATATTTTCAGCACGAGAAAAACCTGTACGTAATAAATAGATACGTCGTATGCATGATTCAAAATTGAATAGTAAGGTAATAATATATAATAAATAAATAGTAAGGTATAGGCAAATATTCAGATTAATTTTAATACAAAAAAAGTCCAAAAAGCACTCTTAAATAGGTATAAAGTTTTTTTCAATTTTTTATTTAGAATAAGCTTTATAGTAAGCCGTACTAGCCGTTGCCCGCGGCTCCGGCCGCGTAATTACAGTAGGTAGCCCACGGGAATACTATACTTTTTCGGGATAAAAAGTACCCTATGTTTTAATCCAGAGCCTAAGTTACTACCATATCAAATTTCATCCAAAACCGTTCTGTAGTTTTTGCGTGAAAGAGTAACAAACATCCATCCATCCATCCTCGCAAACTATCACATTTATAATATTAGAAGGATGTTACATTTAGCATCGAGTTAACGCCGACCTTTTACATTTTATTTAACTAACTACATTTATACTTTATCCACAACTTTTAGGGCTCGTTTCATAATCTACTGATAAGTGTCAGATCAGATAGCTTACTTGCATCTTCTGTCGCTTGATATAAAGTAAGTAGCGACGAAACATTCGAATAAGCTATTCGACGTTAGGCGATTGTGAAACAGCCCCCTAGTGTAAAAACTAAAACTTAAGTAAACAATACCAAGAAATAAAAACAATGTGCGTATTCAATTAGAATACGTGAAAACTCCCACAGGCCAATTAACCTTTGTAACTAAAGTAAAAAGTTCTTCCATAATCCCCTTATAGTGTAGGCCTCGCTCAATTTTACTAATGAACATTGTTGATATTTATACTGACCTTTAAACGTTGTCCAAAATATTGTATTCTGTTGTGATACTTTAAATAAAATATGTTTAAACTTAAATAAAATTTGTTCTTTTTTTATCCCGTATTTTATCAGATACTTTTCAAACATCACATAACAGAAAATGACGACATAGACTAATTAGTTGACTGGAAATATACTTAATATGAATAGGAGGGTTTAAGTCTTGCATCAGCATGTTTATGGGAAATTTCGCCTACTACTGTTTCTGGAGCAGGGCAGTCCCAAATCTTGAAGATAGCACCCCGGTCCCATCCGCAAAAGCTGCAAAATATTTGGGGAGACCTCAATATTTTGTGGCTCCTCGCACCTCCCTATTTACTATTATTTTTCATTCATCTGACTAACGTATGTTCTCGATTGTTCCAGGATACTATCAGCCGGCAGGACCGCTGATAAAAGAGGGTGAGGAGCGTGCCCTCGCCAGATATCACCCGCCGCACTACCATCCGCCGCATCCGCCGGTAAGTTGGTCTTTCAACTATAGGTACTATTATAAATGTATACAAAAAGATGTACCACTGATTGAGGATAACGAAGAACGCCAGCAGAAGTGAATCTTCGACATTTTTGTTTCAATCTGATTGGCCCGGCTAGTAGAGATTCTCAGGAGCTTGGAGATCCTTCACGTCTTCTTTAATGTCGTTCGCGGGCCGCGAACACACATAGGGTATATTTGGTGTACATAGAGGTATGTACACCAAAAGCGAGAGTGATGTAAGCTTCCCTTGCAATCTTACAAGTTCAGCAGAAAATGGACTATATTTACATTGCTGCTTGCAAATACAACCCCTTCTACCTAGACTTTTACAACACACAACACCTACAATCTATTGGCGAAGGCTGATTTTTATGAAATAGAACTGTTTTGCAGTCCAACCAAACAGTTGAACAGAAAGCATCTAAAAATAAACACACCGGCATATTTAGCGGAACACAAAAAAAAGGTCCATAATTAAAAAAATATGGTTTTATTTTAAAATCTACTTACTACACTTCTTTTGTTATTTAAAGTTTCATTTGTTTTACTTAAAATGAGATCACATTAAGAACAGATTTTGCGAGTAAAGGCTATTTGTGAAAACCATCCATGGTTACATGGATGGTTTTCACAAATAGTCTTTATGTCCATGGTTACATGAAAAGTTCAAAAATGTACCATACATTTTTGAACTTTTCATGTAACCATGGAACCACTTTTCATGGAAAAGTGAAAATTAATATTAAAATAACAATTAATTAAATTATAAAAATGGTGATTAATATCGCGTATTTCCTCCACGTGCTCTTATTAAAGTTTCTACCCGTCTAGGCATACTGGGAATGATGTTATCGATGGTCTCCTGGGATAGTCTCCGCCATTCCTCAACTACGGCGATTCGCAGTTCACCCACGTTGACAGGAGCTGGAATTCTGGACTTAACTTTTCTTTTCAGCAAGTCCCAAACGTGCTCTATTGGGTTCATATCCGGTGATCTCGCCGGCCACTCCATAACAGTGATATTCATATCATTAAGATAAGCTTGAGTTACCCGAGCGGTATGCGGCCGAGCATTATCCTGCATAAAAACAAAATCGTCACCGATATATGGGGCAAACGGTACGACATTTTCTTCTCAAATATGGCGTGTGTGGCCTAATATATAATATATAAAACTTCTCTGATATGGCGGTCTGCAGTCAGACTCCCTCTGTCAATCACTACCAAGTCTGTGCGAGCTCCCAAACAAATGCCCGCCCAAACCATTATTGATCCACCACCGTATGCAACTGTAGTTTCAAAATTTGTCTGAATGTATCGTTCTCCTTTGCGTCTGTATATTCTTTGCCTGCCGTAAATTTGATTTAAGAGAATTCTGCACTCATTACTAAACAATACCTTACTCCATTGGTCCGTGTTCCAAAGTCGATGTTCCTGAGCAAAAGTTAACCTGTTTCTACGATAATTTACCTCGAGCCTTGGAGCCTTGGCGGGCACAAATGAACCCAAACCAGCTTCTTCGAACCTTCTTCGTACCGTACGCTCACTTACGGTTACACCCCGCACTGCTTCTAACTCATGTCGGGCTTGGACGGCCGTCAAACGGAGGTTCCTACGTACACGAAGCCGAATGAAACGATCATCCCTACTCGAAGTGCGTCTTTTTTTGCCTTGTCCTGCTCTTCTCACATAAGTACCGGTCTCCCTGAACCGTTGGATACTGCGATGGATCGTTAAAACTGGTCGACGAAGATCTCTGGATATCACTCTGTAGGTTTGACCATTGCTTCGCATTTCGAGTGCCCTGGCAATCTCCGTTGGGGCTAAGTCAGGCATAATTCAGTCCTCAACTCCAAAAAGATACGCGATTAAAAAAAAACTAACAAACAATAGTATTTCAATGAAATTTTAAATCAAACTCAGAAGGAAGAAATACTCGAAGTTCGCTCCAGATAAGGTGTATTTGAATAAAATTAAAACAATTGCATAAAATGTGATGTTCAGATGTTATCTTAATTTGAAAATATTTCTTTTTAAATTAAAATGACGTATAAACCAGCCAGCAACCTTATATGATACTGATATCAAACCTTTATTTTATGTTCCGCTAAATATGCCGGTGTGTGTATTTGACAGTCAAGTGACACTGGCTCCGGAGGCCTGAATTTACACTACCTACGGAACGAACATCAAAAGTTTGACAGATAGAAATTTTCCAATATTTCTTACCATTCAAACCATTCCTGAACTAACCTAATTATTTCAAGATCAAAATTAGCCAAATCGGTCTGTTGTTTTCGCTGTTTTCGAGTTTTAACGAGACATAGGCACTGCAATCCATTTTTATGTATAAATCTTGGTGTTATTCAATTGTACAATTCCAGGTGCTGCAGCAGTACGGCGCACCCTACTACCCGGCGGAGCTGTGCTACGGCCGCTACTACCGCCCGCCAGGCTACCACATGACGCCGCCGCCGCCCGACACGCCGGTAACGATCGTCATCATGATACAAGACGGCTCAGGCCTCTCCAGTCTCATGTGTGAGGCGAAAACACCAAACAAAGTACTCCAAAGGCAGGCACAGACCTCTCAATGTGAGATGCTTACCTAAAGGACGATGGAAAAGGACAAACATAGAAATCTTACAATCCTATTATCTGGTAGTCCGTTAGTTCATATGCGATCCATTGAGTCCTGCTTAAATCTCTTATTCTATTACTAACTGCTACAGCGGAGCTTAGGCAATATTGCCTAAGCTCCGCTGTAGATATATATCTATCCTCCTTGATCTTAAGATCTTTGGTACTTAAATACTTTATTACTCATAGTGTATTCACCTTACAATGTAACATTTCAGATGGTGAGCGTGGGCAGCGAGCCGTACCCCCCACAGTACTATGGCTCCCCGCCCTGCTACCAGCACTCGCCGCAGAGGATACCTTACATGGGTAAGTTTACAGATTCGTACCTCAATAGTATGCTCCGATAATATTATATAGGGTAGTAGTTAAATACCAGGTATTACACAGGTATTATACAGGTTAAATAGGACACGAGGTAGTGCCCATTACATCCCGACAAATTACTTCTGAAAGAAAACAATGGAGTCTGGCTTCTTTCGCGTCATTCAAATGAAGTCTGTCGGGATTTAATGAACACCACAGAGTACATTGTTACATACTGAAATATAGACGAAACTTGAGCCCAAAATTTGTAATAGCACGCTAGCGCTGCCTGAGTTTAAGACGCAGAACTAAAAGCTATTGTCCATAATAATTATTATTATAGGTCACACTTTAACAGCCTCCGTGGTCTAGTGGTTTAGAGCTTGGCTCTCGATTCGGAGGTCGTGGGTTCGATTCCCGCATTGGAACAACAAAAAATCTTGTTTCCAAGTTTGGTTAGGACAATGCAGGCTGATCACCCGATTGTCTGACAAGAAAGATGATCCATGCGTCGGATGGGCATGTAAAAAGTCGGACCTGCGCCTGATATCTCACCAGTCGTGTCGGTTATTCGTCCCACTGGGTTACGAGAGTAAAGGAAGAGAGAGTGCTCTTGTGTACTGCGCACACACTTGGGCACTATAAAAAAACTCCTGCGTAGCTGGCCTGTTTTCAATTAAACCGGCCACCGTCACTGAAATCAGTGTGGGGAGCTATTATTATAGGTATTAGAGGTTATACTCTATACTATTACTTAGTATAGAGTATAACCTCAGGGATTAGTACTTCATATATGAGTATAACTGCAATATATTTACAAACCAGGGTATAATCTACGAAGCAACCAATATTTTAAGTCTATAAGGATAAAAGTCAATTAAAGAATGTAAATCTTTTTATGATTTATTTTTAAGAAGCGATTTATGGGTTTACAATAATTGTTAGTTTGCTTTTCACCTTTATATTATCGCTACAGTCCATTTTCACACACAAAATTTAATGCACTTCACACACAAATTAATTAATAATTTTACCTAAACTAACTAGCCTAGTTTAGCCTAAAGTAAATAATTATATAAAGTAAGCACTTAGCACATAAGTCTAAAATTATTCCTAAAGGGTAATCTAAATATTAAATTACACACACTAGAAAGTACGAAGTCTCTGTATTTCACAAATTAGCGCTGTACGGGATCCGGAGGAGAAAGGAGGGCTCAAGTCACGGATCATCGCAGACCTGATACCTTTAAGGAATTTTTAAAGCAATACGGAGCAACAAAACAATCTAGCAAAAGCCATAAAATCTGCATTCGTTTCCGTTAAAATATGCATCAATCTAGGGTCAATTTATTTAGATATTCGAAATTGGAAACGAAAATGTTTTTTGGACCATAAATTGGTTCAGAATTAAATTTCGAATGTGATTTTGGCAGTATATGTTATAGGGAAATTCCTTAATGTGAAATAACTAATAGGTGTATGTAGCGAAAGTTTTTAAGAATTTACCTTAGCATGCAGGTTGTTAAGTTACTGAAATTCATAACTACGAATTCTTAAAAATTTCCTTTATTTACTGTTCCTTAGTAAGTATTATTATAAATATTGTGTACGTGTTACATGAATGAAGTAGAAGCATTCTTGTAATAAGTAATAACACTTAATAAAATGAAAAAGTGATCAGGCTACAGAATATCCGTAAACAAGCTGAGAAAGTGTGCTTGTCAAAGTTATCGTTTCATAATTGGTTCTGACATCCCATAAATATGTAGCATACCTACTTTAGTTTTTGTTGCCAAGGCGTGCTATGTTATGTGTTAAGTGGCCCTTTCGTACTTTATTGAACACGTTTTTATCTACATGTTAACGATAATTATATTTCAGTAAAAACCCTTTATTGACTATTATCCCTAAGTGTTTAATAATGGGACATCGTCATATTATAGCGGTTATTCGAGGAAGGAGCTACAGAAACAGCCTAAAATAGCCTTCCAGTAAATGCTTCAACACCAAACAGAAACTATTTCGTAGTAAACAGACTATAAAACTTATCAGTTTTAAACATCAATATTGTTAATTATTTTAATATTGAAAAAATCATTTATAGGGCTTGATTTCTTCGTTAATAAAAAGTTTGAAAGAATAACTATTAATTGGGATTTTAAAAATAAAAAGCAATTTCATTTTCCGAAAGCAGCTCCTTCATGGAACTCTTTCTGTACCCGATAACTTTGCTTAAAATATTTTAGTACAATTGTAAATATTTTAGTGCTTTTAAATTGTACGAAAAATTAAAAAGCAAATAATTTAATGATTCCAGCAGTTCGTTCTGTAAAATAAATTGTTACGTCGAAGCGTCAATTACATTTCTATGAATTAATTTAATTATTTGTTCTTTCCAGAATACCGTGGATGTCCGTGCCCGTTAAATGCGTGTCCAAAAAACGTCCTTATTGGGCCCGCTACTGGTAAAGCCCCTGCCAGTGGCGGCCCGGATGTGCCATCAGTCCTCGCGCCGCCCGGGGGCGCCTTCCGACCGAAGGTGTGGGCCGGCGCTCATGACTCCGCTGCTGATACGCACGGCAGCGGGAAGGTAAGCATCATAAATGACCCATTTATAAAAAAATATGGTCCTAATATACTCAGAAGCTATAGTCTTTTTCTATGTACAGGATCCACCGTTAGAGGGGGAACCCCCGACAGCAGCCGACGCGCCTCACCCGTGTCCGCTACCAGCTATCGGGGGAGCATCACCCAAACGCGAGATGTACGACGTTCGGGAAAATCTACGTTTAAACGCTAACATCCCCGGACCGACTGAGGCAATAGGACCGCCTTCACCCGCCAGAGGAGCCTGTGCGCCGCAGCCACCAACCATCCCTCGGCGGGCGCGTCTGGGGAAAGCTATGGCAAGGCGCTCGCTAGCCGGAGACGACACCGGTCTGCTCATATCAGTTCCTGTTCCACCTTCCTCCAACACCAGCGACGATGACGTCCTCGCGATATCACCGCCCGTCTGCGCTCCCATCGATCTATCGTCGTCAGATGAAAGATCCACACCCTTAGTTGATATAAAGAAGGAAAACGAAGGACCAACTATCACAACGTCGAGGAAAACGGATGCGCAAGCACTAAAGGAACACAATAGTACAACGACGTTATCGGATAACATAAATTGCACAGATATAAGTAAACCAGTTAAGCGAAGACATTCAAGACCAAAATTAGAAATTGATATGAAAGATGCGCTTCTTTTAGATGAAGATGTTTGTAAAACGAATGGTATTGGAGAACATGTCAAATTACAGAAACGACGAAAGGTCTCCGGTGACCAAACTGATATTCGAATAGAAACTAATATTAAGGAACAAAAGAAAAAGGTTACGCAAACTACTAAAAAATCCCAAAGAAAATTATCCACAGAAAAGAGAGCGCACAAAAGAAAATCAGATTCAAGTTTAGATGAACCCGTAATGAAAAAAGTATTAAATGATAATATAAACGAAGACAACCGAGTGAATAATATTTCCGCTATAACTACATTTAATACAAATCCAAAACACAAGAGCGCTATACTATTAGACAATCTTTTAAAGAAAAATGGTGTAGATCGGACGGATTCAAATGGACAACTATCCGAAACCAATATAAATCCAGCAGAACTCTTCTTAACCCCCAGTGAGAATTTATCAGATAAGAATGAATCAAAGAAAAACTTAAATATAAATAACAATATTGTTGAAAATAAAACGACTGTAAACAGTGTAAGGCCTAAAACTATTGCTGCTGTAAGTCAACTAATAGGAAAGAAGTTAGCATACAAAAATGCATGTAAAGTTGATTCAAAAGTTACGAATAAACCAAAGACGGTTTTAACACCAGCCAGTATACCAAAAGAAAATGTTAATCAGTTAAAAGTAAACAATGAGAATAGTATGGAAAACAAGTGCTTAGAATTGTCAACAGAAAATAAATGTCCAGAAATAGATTCTAATAAAGTATATAATAAAAATGATGATATTTCAAAGCCAATACAACAAAACAAAGGTGTAAAACAGAAAATCGCAGTGGATAAAACAGAAAATGACCAGAAACATGTTATCAATAGGAGTAAGGAACAAAGTCAAAATACAAACACAGTAGATGGTGAAAATCTTTCAGTTAGTAGTAAAGATAGTAAAACACCTGTTAAATGCAAACAAACAAATGATAAAGCAAATGGTGAATTAAAGGGAAAGAACGTTGAAAAACTAGTTAAGCTTCTAGCGTCAAAAAGGCAAAGCAGAGAGGATTCAGTGCCAACTAAAGATATTGAAGTAGATGTAAGTAACGATAGGGATAATGTTTCAGAGAGAAATAGTGTTAAATCAGTCGACAAGAACGGTGAAACCAAGGCAAAGAATGTTGAAAAGGTTGTTAAGTTGCTAGTGTCTAAGAAGACGGCGATTAAGAGTGATGAAGCGTCGCTAGTGGTGGAGGATGCGTGTTCAACGCCGGTGCGCAGTCGGCGACGGCGGAACGGCGTGCGGCGCGGACGCAGGCCGGTTATAGCGACGCTGCCGGACCCGAACGACCGTGCGCCGCCCAGGTGGAGCAACGGATGGACGTGGGACGGCGAACATTACCTATCCAAAGTCTACCTCAATGTAAGTTGCTATTTATTCACTCGTCTGCTCAGATGAATATTAAAATCCCATTCACAGATTCGTTTATTCGAGCAACTACTGATGATTATTTAACGTTACTGACGACAGCTGATGATTATTTGGAAGATCTCCTAATTGGACAGATATGATAACCATAAGCCATAATTAGAGAATTTGACCTTCTGTGCATCTTTACAAAAATTTTTTGCTTTAAACATACAATTCTTGTTTTAATTAACCTTCAAAAGTTTCACGACAACGTATCATTCTAGAACGATTCACGCCTCGACCGCACCGCGCGTTGCTACAGCCGCATGTCGCACGCCAGCGGCGACCGCGTGTCCCGCGGCGACTGCGTGCTGTTGCGGGCGAGCCAGGCGCGCGCGCAGCCGTTTGTGGCGCGCGTAGCCAGCCTCTGGGAAAACCCTGATGATGGTGAGCAACTTCCTGCTTCGCCGGCAGCATGTTACAGCCAATTTATTACATAGTTCAAGATTTTACAAATCTTATGTTTACTATAAAGGTCAGGCTCTTATTGACCAGACTCATGACACTTCAATAAAAAATAAATAACCTGCCAGAGCAATCCGCCAGAAAGCTAAAATAATAACCGCTCAAATAGTGAATGTTGTATGCGATGAACTATCTCGAAAGACGCGCGATGACCCATATTCATAAATTATTGAATAACATTTTATTTATTTATTTATTGTAGGTATATTGCCTGTTCGACCGGTCAATCGTCTAGTTATAATTTTTTTTGCTTTTTGATTTTCACTACCCATGTTTGTTGTATTTAAACTACTTTTTGCCACATTTCAGGCGAGATGATGATGTCGCTAGTATGGTACTACCGGCCGGAGCACACGGAGCGCGGCCGCGTGCCGGCCGACGCGCCAGACGAGGTGTTCGCGTCCCGCCACCGTGACGCCAATTCCGTCGCCTGCATCGAGGACAAGTGTTATGTGCTCACCTTTAACGAGTACTGCCGGTGAGTTCGCCTGCCGAAAGGTTACCTAAAGCCTGACCAGGTATATGAATATAAATAAATTGAAAACAGCAACAGAACGGATAGATGGGATGTGATCTCCAAGTTTCAACATTAGTAACATTCAAGTTCACATTGCAGTTTCAACGAAATGTCGAGATTTTTTTATATTTCTAGTCAGTCTATTAGTTTTTCCGTTCTGACATTGCTAGCTTAGTTTTAGCTCAGTAGTATTATATAAATATTGCAAATTTATATAAAAAGATGTGATGCTTTGTAATCTGCTTAACACGAACCAAAGTTCAATAAGATTTATTTTCCAGGTACAAAAAACGCCTAAAAGCGATGGAGGAGGGCATCACGGTGACGTCATCCATAGTGCCGGCCCTCCCGCCCAGCGAGGTGATGCCCGCGCTCCAACCGAACGACACCAAGCTCCCGCCATCCGTGTCCCCGGAGCTAGTGCTGTTCTGCCGGAAAATATACGACTTCAGGTCTAAGAAGATACAAGTGCCCAACAAGTGAACTATTTTACCGTACCACTGGTGCATACTTTATCGTGTCAGCGAGCGGGTTTTTCGAGCACGAAAGTTGGTTAAGCCTGGGTTTTTGAAGATTATTGATGTAGTTTCATCGAGTCATATTAGTACAAAGCGTTCCCCGATTCCTCTAGATGTGTTCGCACGTAACCGGTCTCGCTTCACATATGACGTAGGGTTTTGTAATTCATTTGCAGTTTTATATTCGCCTTGGTTTCGAGATGATAAATTTACAAAGGATGCCTTTTAAAGTTTAAGTAGTTTTAAGGGAAAATTTTAATGCATAATGTGTATAGAGATTTTGTTTTGCGTAGTTGCCACACCTTGTATTGCCTTCGTAGAGGCGTATGTGTGTAGATCGCCTTATTTCCTTGTGTCAATCTTTACTGTAGCCTCTTACGTTACGGAGTATTCGATTGTTTAACAAAAATATCAATAAAGTATTAAAGTTATATCAGCCCGTCGTTACATAGGCGCTAATGTAGTGTTACTACTGAAACCGCATTTATAATTACAATTATTTATATTTTTAATATTATTTTATGATCTACCGATTTTGTAGATTGAATATCTTGAACAGAAACATTGTTGGGAGCGCCCTTTAAAATAATACGATTAGCTGTGTCTTTCAACTTGTAATGATTTTTCTGTCCCAGGTAATAAACTCTTTAATTTAAATCACTCGTGTGTATTAATATCATTTTTCGTGCCTAGTTTACAATTATGAGAATTTTATTATAATTTTTAATTATGTAGCTATCGAATTTTATGGGAAATTTAGGGAACATGTAAAACGATTGATTTTATTATTATAATTTCTATTTTGTAGTTCCTAATAAAAGACTTCCTTTCATCACAAATTACGTAGATACTTACATGTGTTTTCAATCAACAACTTTTGTATGTTGAATTCTAAATGTAACGTCTTGTAGTGTAAACGCTTGTAGTGAGCATGGCCTCTTTATTTAAGTGTTGACTACTTACTTTGACTCTTAATAGTTTTAATATAAATATTGGCTTTGGGTGGTCGCTTGCGCCCTCTTGGACACGGGATAGAACTTTAATATTAAATAAATATTTCAAGTAAAAATCTTCGTAACAGAGGTCGCTAGTAGAGCCACTCCAGTTGTGCCAACGTGACAGTGGGTATACGACAAATATCTCAGGGCAAATTTTATGGGAGCCCAATGAAATAAAGAAGAGAATGTACGTCATATAATATGTCAAAATATTTTAAATGGAGTTTTCCGGGGAATTCAAAGGTTGACGTTGTGATTTTGTATGTTTTTCATAAATTTGTGTTATTTCGGTTCTTAATGTGTAATATTGGTAGAATATTAACCAATAAATATTCGTTAACGTGCACAAGTCTGGGCAAGTGGTACAACTTCAAAAAACTTGCTATTTTGTTTTATCTCCAAAACTTAATACAAGTGGTATACTGAATCGACTGACTTAACTCAATGACTACACTGACTATTTATTTGGACTTTAAATAGACTTTAGACTTGACGATTTGGGAATACGGTGTTGAAAATTGAAACGAAAATTCTATTTCCCGCCTTTTTAACTTTACACTGGCAAATGGTTTGAAGCCGACGCCATTTAATTAATTAAAAAAAATAAACTACCGTCAATGGAACTGTCTTCTGTGTGCATTTTACATTTTAGTAACTAATTAAAAATTTATTGTTTTAAGCTTTTTATTATTACTGATATGTAACGAGAAACATTATATTGTAAGGCGCTATTCTAGAAGGATATTTGTCGTAGAGCCTCTTCGTAATTGGACCTTGTAAGTTAATATTTGTCTTTTTTCTACAATTTTCGTGGTAGGTATTCTTATTATTGCCACCAAAAATTAGGAAAACAAAAAGTTTATATTTTTGTTTATCTTCATTACTTGTCTTTGAAGACTGATACAAAGTAGAGTCAAATTAATTTCTTTATAACATCAATATTTGATTCAAAAAATAAACAAATGGGATCATTGTAACATATTTTAAAGTAATATTAGCGTAGATGTAATGAGTGTTGCATGGAAAACGATGTATTGTACAACCCGCACATCCTTTATTATTATTACGCGCCAAATCTAAGCAGTGTAATGTTTGTTTGAGCAGTAGAGAAAAGAGTTAAAAATCTATATTGCGCAAGTATATTTAAGTTATAATATTATGTATTTCGTTTTACAATAGATCTCGCAATCACTCATGCCAACGGCGGAATTACTAAATTAAATACATGCTCGTGATTGGCCAATACAGTGGCATGTGCTGAATTATGACGTCATCAAAATTGCGTCGTAGACAGGCTGTGAATGGTGGCGCGGTCTTAGCATTTAGTTAAACAAAAAAATAATTTTCAAAAGACTTCAAATCTTTCGGAGTAATTCTAAAACGCAGTTATATAAAGTAAGATTGTATTTACAATAGAAGTTAGAGTATGCTTTGTTTTGCGTTGTATATTTGGTACGTTACCATTCTTTTGCGCGAAAATTATAATATATTTATCGTTATATTTCCGACTCGGAGAATTAAAAGGGCATTTAAAAACTTGCAAATCTTTCCGACGTCTCGGTGTACCTAATACCTATCTGGCTGTTTCTATTTGTTTCTGCTTTTGTTTATTGTTTATAAGTTGTAAATATTCTTCGATTGTTTGTAAAATTTAATATATTATATGTTAATAAAATCTTTCCAGTGAGATTATATAAATAATTTTGCATTGAAAATAGCGAGAGAAGACTTGTGGACCACGCTTTAGAAATTGTACTTTACTAAATAAGAAAAGCCCAAAAAAATAAAATTTACAAAATCACGAAGGCTCCCAATGTTTGATATAAAAGGCATTACGCGTATCTTCTTTTTGCACAAGATAAAGTTACCTTATTAATATGCTAAAGCTGAGACGGTACATAGCTACTTATCAATTGTAGGTCGGTATTGACGTCCCAGAATTAGGTACGTGTTTAAATTTAAATTCTCTACCTTAACGCCTAAGTATCTGACTAAACAATGTTAATATATGTTTGGCAACAGCAAAAAACAAGTAACACTGGTTCAAAGTCTCTTTTTATAACATTTCCTACTTATCATCACAATCTCACTGGTGTCTATTCCAAAGCTGTTTTCTCTATTTCTTTATCTTTGCTTGATGCCAAAAAACTAGCTGCAGTATGTAATTTTACTATTCTGTAATATTTATCTTTTCTTTTTAAGTTACTCGAGTGTCAGTGGAATGAGCATTAAAAATGTTCACAAGATTATTTTGCAACTTAGTAGGTTGCAAAAAATTTTTAATACAATGTCTCTGGTGATTTTTCTAAAGCATACTCCACTGGCATTCTTTATAACTCATTATTATTAGTTATTTATAACATAAAATGAGTAAATTCCATAATAATAGTAATATTACTATAAGTAAGCTCTCCCTTGCTTGTAGATGGAAAGTAATTAAAGAATGTTACCTGATATTCTGCAGTTGCAAACTTTCTAATAGTCAATAATATTTTTTAGAATTAGGTTTACTAATAAGAAAAAAAACTTGTTTTTATTATTTATTTGTTTCAATGGAAATTATATAGGTATATTTTTATTATTGTAACCTACATAGTTATGTTGGCTGTAATTTAATATTGATGTAAAATTAATATATGTATTTTTATTTCCATCTTTGTTTTACTTTGTTTTACTCATCGAGTGCGTAATTTGCTTACTTTTGCCAGCGGCTCCGCTCGCGTAAATTAAGTATCCCACGGTAGCACCGTACTTTTAACGGATAACAAGTGGCCTATGTTTTATCCAGAGCCTCAGTAGGCACGTTGCCTAAAATTTTTTTTTCGTCTATTCAATATTAGACTACATGTTAATAACCAATCTAGAACCCATTTTCGTATATCTTAAAAAATAACGAAGATACAAACAATTTAAATTTACAATATGAAAGAGAGCGATATATCGGCATGTGACGTCACGAGTTGCACCCGCCATACATTTGTCATTACAAAATGTATGGCGGTAGCTACTTGTGACGTAACAAATCGTTTCGCGAGAAAGAGATGGGCAATATTTTTTATTTGTTCATAATTTTTAATCGCGTTAATCTAAATACCCATTACTTTTAGATTTATGTATCTTTAAACCACAATTTTAAAATTTAATTTATAAAAGTGTGATATTCCACACTAGGCAACATCCATAGGGATGTTGCCTAGTGTGGAATATCACACTTGTATGGTAATAGTACCACCACACCAAATTTCATCAAAATCTGTTCAGTAGTTTTTGCGTGAAAGAGTAACATACATCCATCCATCCTCACAACCTTTAACATTTACAATAGTAGTATAATCACCACACATGCTTGAGGTCGCTACTAAAGAATAGAAAGTAATATAAATAGAATTGTAATATGTGAGAAGTAGAGCGGTTAAGTGCGTGATTGATGACACGCAGCGCACATAAAAAATTCATACCTTTACCTGCCTAAGGTAAGTTACACCCGTAAGAGTGCACCTGACAGGTTTGCCTGCTTAGTTGCAGTTACACTCACGTGTATGACTAGCATTAGGCAACTGTCATCTTTGAAAATTTAATAATCAGATCAGATCTTGCTTGCAGGGGCTCTAAAAAGGCCACTTTAGGTGTTCCATATATTTTTTTCAACTCATATTATGTGCGCCAATTTACGCATTTCTATTGAAAACTGTTAAAATTATGAAATCAGACGAATCATTTAAAAAAATATATGAAACATAATATGAAACACCTAAAGTTTTTTAGACCCCCACAACGGCTAAACCGATTTTTAATTTTTGTACTTAGATTCGAAGTACATTTCAACTCAAATATGGACATACTTTTTATGCACGGTTCCCGTTGGATGAATAGAAACTAAAAAAAATGTTGAATGCAATGTTTTTATTACAGGCATTTAAACATGATAACATACAAAATTATAGTATTGCGCTATATTACAATGTAAAAATTTAATTTCAGATCGAAAAAAAACCTACCAATTTCTCTACTTAAATATTTAGCTATTTGATTACTTTGTTATACTTTAATGTTATGGTGTCTTTCTCAGTTGCTTGCCGTTGGAAAATAGTAATGTATTATATATACCAACTTACTTAACATTCTATTTCCCCAACCATACAACTATGATCTAACCATACTAGATCATAACTGTTAAGTAACTGTTAAGCAATCTGTAAATACAGTATAGCATATACTCCAGCTTATGAAAATGAATATGTAGGGCATATCTGCTATTGGTAGCCTACCACACAGAAGCTACTTAAATATACCCAAAACATCTTGTATAGATATTGTCGTACTTACTATTATAATAATTTATCACAGATTGACATGAACAATGCCACATCTATATGTATGGACAATAATAAAGAAATCTATACATAATTCTCTAAAAATTAATAATAATATCTATGGTCGCTTCACACCACGTCAATCTGGTCCCGTGCTAAGTATCCAAAGAACTTGTGTTACGGGTACCAGACAACGGAAATATATTTAATACTTTTTATAGTATAATTATATTTCTGATTTTTATTATATAATACACACATTTAATCACATTCATGACCCAGGAACACAAAACTTTTTTTGTTCCCTGGCGGGATTCGAACTCGCGACCTCCGGCTTAAGCGCCACTGAGGTCGTATTCCTAATGGGATACCGACATACTTGCACATTAGTAGGCATCTAAATTCTAAAGAAACTCATATACATAGAAATATGTTTATTATTTAACATCTTTACAATTAAATATTTTAAAGAACTTCACATATTAGGCAAAATTCCAACAGTTTTAAAATATCCAAAACACCATTTTCGCGCTCTCAAAGTAATAGTGAGAATACTCAAACCAATCTCTCATACTATTTAAAACCAAGCTACAAACCTGCCTGTGATTTTTAAGTCAATAGTCTTTACTACCACTACTTCTACCCAAGCACTTAAAATTTTTACTCATGTTTTTCCTATATATTTTGCTCGTTTTCAAATTTTTTGTTGTCAAATTAGGAATGTATTTTTTTTTTTAACTTTACGAATTCATATTTTTAGTAATTAACATCTCGTATTGGAAGAGTGTTTTGAAGAGATGTGAATTGCTAATTGGAAGCATGAAGGAATGGAAAAATTTAAATAAAATCTTGTGATGGCAAAACATAATTTCAACTTTTATAAAATAAAAACTTTTATAATATAACTGTATAGTTATTCTCTCTTACTAATAAAATTATTTACACAGCGGATAAGCATTAAATGTTGCTGTCTCTGTCTGATATGTTGGAAAAATCATTTGACAGACAACAGCAACATTGAATATCTTATTCATAATCCCCCTTACTAATAAAAAGATTTACACAATGGATAACTTGAACAATGTTACTGTCTTTGTCTGATGCGTTGGAAAAGTCACTTAACAGACAAAGACAGCAACATTGTATAAGTTATCCATTGTGTAAATATTTTTATTAGTAAGGGTATGTAAATATTTTTTTAAGTAATGGGATAATTTATCTAAAATAAATAATGATTACTAAAGCCTATAATAATTTTGAGTACATCATGTTTTGGACAAAGTTTTTAACAATTCAAATTAGTACCTTATAACATTCTAAAAACATATTAAGTTCTATAAAACATTCTGATAATTTGATTCTACTACTGTTTCATATTATTGCTAATATTAAAATGCAATTGATAGGTACATTTAATATATTTGAAAGTTGACTCAAGGTCTTCAGACATAAAGGACATTTTTTAAATAATTAACTGTCTTTCACGTGGGGGCTCCACATGAAAGTACAAATCTTATTTTACCACAGAAATAGTTCAATATGGTCTTAGTCACTAAACAATCTCAGTATATAATATGACAAAACCTAAAAACCTATCTATACTATAAAAATTAAACTTTGCTTCTCTGTTAAAGTAGCTACAAGAATTTGGATTCTTCGAAAACAAGAATAATTCATAAGCATTCAATCACACAATGTAAATATAAAAACTTTATACAAAGCAAAGCCTTAGTCTAATCTTCAATACCTATAAGGCTTGAAATAACATTTACTATTATTTTATATGTATTATATATTTATTTTATATGTATTAGTCATAGTGGGTAAAACGAAGCATTTTTATTCTATTATTGAAAATCATCTTTGATGACCTATTTCAATGTTTTGCCTTACTAGGAGTTCTTGCCTATAATAAGTGTAATGTTGATGAGACAGTACAGTCATAATTATATGGGGTATTTACACAGGTGACCAAAGCCTTTTGCCACATGCACACATACCACAAAAAGTTTACCGAGTTGGCAAGTGCAAATCCTGCATCATGCTCAAATCATATCAGAAAAGTTTTATTACAATTTACTGGCAAATGCTACAAGTCAAACAGCATATTTTACATTAAAGTGATAAAATAATAAATGCATTTTATTTACCCACCTGGACCATACTAAAATTGGTACCAAGTTAACAACATTTATGGATATATTTGTGTCATAATAACAGTATATTAGAAGTTACAACAACTATTGGTTTTCTTGGCTGTCTTGTAAAATGCTTTACTGTGCATAGACAACGAGTCTGACTTGGCCACAAGATCATCTAATTTCTCCCCTCTTTCTAAAACTGCCTTTATTGTGTCATGCAAAATAATTTTTGTCTCATCAAGATCATTTTGTATTTTCGTTAAGGCATCTGCTTCTTTAGGATTTTGATATTTAGCCAAATACTGAGGAAGAATCGGAAAGTCAATTGTTGTCTCATTCGCAGTTGCCCAGTTAGCTGCTGGCACTTGCGCAGTAAAGTCGTCCAGGAATTTTGTTATTAACGTGTGGGCTACACGATTAGGATATTCGTGGTCTGATATCAGAACTCCAGCCAAGCTGTCAGCTCTTACATATACGTGAAGCATATACTCTCCCTCTTTCACCGATTGCCTAGAAGCTTGTTGAGTTCTTTCCACCATAGTTTTGCTAACGAAAGTCATAAATTCTTGCACAGAACTTCGCTGGAAAAAACTGAAACTTTGTAAGTCGTAGGCAGCTTTCAGAATGGTACCACTGTTTACTCCTTTGTAGAGAACTCCAATTGCATATAGTCTCACCATTTTTGTAAGTTACTTTTGTCTCTTTAAAAGAAACAATACTGAATAGTATTGTATGTAGAAATGCAAAAGCTTCGAAAAAAGATACAAGATGAGCACTTCTATTGATTACAACAATCAGTAAACGGACACACTTTATTTTCTTGATTTATAAACTCTACCTTTTTTCATTGGTAGGATATTACACATAAATTTCAATTTCTCTTTGCAAAGTTTTATGAAAATTTATAAAATAGCCACGAGCCAATTTTGGGCGAGTCGACAATCGAATTTTATTTCACATACCACTTTCGTCAAAACTCAAATGTCATTTGTCACAAATTTATTGACGTGACAACGTCTTATAATGCGATGGAGCCGGCTGCACGCACGACAAAACATGAATCATGCGGCGTTACCTCGCTCTGAGGCGTTCCATTTTCTTATGACGTTGTCACGTTCAACTATCGTCAGTAAACCGACTGTACAGACAACCGATTTAATGACGTGACAACGTCTTATAATTCGATGGAGCCGGCTGCCCGCACGAAAAAACATGACTCATGCGGCGTTACCTTGCTCTGAGGCGTTCCATTTTCTTATGACGTTGTCACGTTCAACTATCGTTAGCAAACCGCCTTTACAGACAACAGATTTTTTTTTATAATGGTGGCTTTTAACATTTGCCAGTGCCAAGTTAAAAAGGTGGAAATTAAATTCTAGATAAATTTTCAACACCGAATTTCTAAATCATCAAGTCTAAAGTCTAGTCTAAATTAAAATAAATATTCAGTGCAGTCAATGAGTCAAGTCAGTCGATTCAGTAAAGTGGTATAAGCTTTACTAAAAGTTCCTAGGGAGTTTAGAAGGGAACACAAAATAGCACGCTTTTTGAAGTTGTACCACTTGCCCACACTTGTGCATATTAACGAATATTAATGGTTAATATTCTGTCAATATTAAACAGTAAGGATTGAAATAACTCGGAGGGTATACAAAAACAACAACGTCGGGAGTTTTTCCGGGTAATACAATGTGTAACGTTGTTTTTGTATGTGTTCCGTAAATTAGGTAGAATATTAACTATTAGATATTCGTTGACTTCACAAGAGGAAGGTTGACTTGCATAAGTGTGGGCAAGTGGTACAACTACAAATATTTGTCTCTCTAAAACCCCTAGGAAGTTTCAGTAAAGCGTCTACCACTTATACCACTTTACTGAATCGACTGACTTGACTTATTGACTGCATTAACGATTTATGTGGACTTTGACTAGACTTTGGACTTGACGACTTAGAAAAACGGTGTTGAAAGCTTTTAGGTAATTCTTTTCCGCCTTTTTAACTTGACACTGGTAATTGCCTTCCGCCATATATTTAAAAAAAATTAGAATCGACGCGATTTTCAGTTTTGATTGCTTATGATTGTTGTCATTATTAGTAAACCATTTTTTAGTAGTAGTACATTATCATCTATGATGTAGTATACCTTTCATAAATCAATGGTACAATACATAACTTTCAGTAGTAGTACATAACATCTATGTACATAATTATCATCTATGGTTGTCGTTTCAGTAGTAGTACTTATCATCTATGGTTGTCATGGTCCATGGATTGTTGTTGTTGAATGCGAAAAGTGGAAACTGCAAATTCAGCACAATAATTTTTAAATCGAAGTTAAAAATTATTCAATTTTTGTATTTATAAGTACAAACAAAAATTATAAAGAAAAGTGCAATACTTGACAGATATAACCAAATTATAATGACTGAGAGTACAGAAAAAGTTGAAAATATGTGTGATGCTCGTCGTAGAATCCTAAACATAGCTGTGTCAACTGTTTTACTTGAAACTGGGTTTGATGCTGCCGATAAAGTCTCTCTCGAAACACTTACTGAAATTATACAATGTTGTATGTATTTGTTGTTTTGTTGTTTGTTTTTTGTTCATTTATTTTGAGTGAAAATATTACATAGGATTTTGTTTTAGTTATAACAGAAGTTGGCAATTCAGCTAGAGGTTACTGTGAACTAGCTGGACGTGTAGAGCCAGTGCTTGGAGATGTTTCTATGGCTCTAATTAATATGGGTATGAGTAAAAAAATGTTTATTTTGAAACAACACGTTAAACATCAATCACTTATTTACTTTACTTAATTCTATCTGAATTATTATCGTAAGTGGACAATCATTTGACTGTATTTTCTCATAAAATTTTTAGGAATAAGTATGCAAGGGATAGAGCAATATGCCGCAAGACCCAGCAGGCACATCATTCAGCCTCCACAACAGGCTTCAGTGCCAAGAACACCCTCTATGTTGTCAGCGGGATCTAAAGCTAAACCAGCTCCGCATATACCGTTTCATCTCCCACCACTTCCTGATCCTCATGCTTACATTAGAACACCGGTATGTTATGAATATGTCTAAGGTAAGATGCGGTCAGAGGAAAAACCTTTTTTTTTGCTCTGTGACAAAAGGAACATATATATGACTCCTACTCCCTAGACTATGTTACCCTATCTGGCTATATCTATTTAAACATAATATTCCACATTCAAATCAGAGTGCCTCCAGATCAATGTAAAATCAATGTAAATAATAATAGCAGATTTACTGTGACTATTTGATGCCATTTCAACCAGAAAAGGAGTTTTGTGTATATTAATATCATTTCTTTCTTTTTATTTTGGATCAATGTTACATAAAATATTCTCGTAAGCCCTATACCTTAGTAGAAACAAAAACTTTGTAGGAGTTAAAACCAAGACCTCTAAGAAGCCAAGTTGAAAATATCATAAAATATTAGCGATATTTTTAAATATAATAATTTGAATTAAAAAATCCTTTTTTGTCATTTAGCACAATATTCGAATTCATGTATCCGAGCTTGTAACACTAACAAAATTATATTGTCAACGTCAAATTATCAATCTTTCCCGCCAAGATGGTTCAAACATGAAGATGAGATGAGTGATTTATTAATTTTAAAATATCTCTGCATAGTAATTTATAAAACAATAAACTTACTTATTTAATAGTCAAATACCAAATGCTCTTTTAAAAGAACTTAATTTTAGCAAAAATATGTTCCATACAGTATTATCTATTGCCCCTGTAAATATGAGTACCTACAGTTGGAAACCTATAATGTGTAGAAATCATATTGAAGTGCTCAGCATTATAGACTACAAATTATTTGTTCTTCTGTAGAAATTGATCTTCGGTCTTACGAGGATATACTAATAGGGTATTCGCATAAAACATAAAATTGACTTAATATACTGCAAAAAAAAAGGAAAGCAAAACATTTTTCAGTATCTGTTGAAAAATGAGCAAGATATGAGGGGTCAATGTTTTATTGTATCTCTTTCTAGCAAAACTAAATTTTGTATAAACTTTCTATGCAAGGTAAACTGTCTACTTTAAATATTCATATTATTGTTATTTTCAATCGTGTAGTACAATTGTTATTTTCAATTGTACTACACGGTTTATTAAACAAGATAAATGTATTTAAATAAATAATAAAAACATGTATATACTGTTGTAATACAAGTAAGGACTATGATAAATACTCTTAAAAAATGTTTTATTTATATAAATCCTTTCTTTTTTCAGACTCATAAGCAACCAGTCACTGAATATGAAGCTATAAGAGAAAAGGCAGCAACACAGAAAAGAGATATAGAAAGAGCATTAACAAAATTTCTCTCTAAAACAAGTGAAACACATAATTTATTTAACACAGAAGATAACCAAGTTTATCCTTGTAAGTATTGAATTAAATATGTGTATTTGTACTAATAATAAAGCATGAAAAAATATAGCTTTTTAACCTTTCAATAAAAAAAAAGTACCTAGATAGTGTTCTAAAGTGAAATTCACATTAATTTAGATAGATCTATAAGCATGAAGCCATTAAAATGCTATCATAAATTTGCAAATTTATGTTAAAATTTTGACAGCTACACAGCAAGAATGATTAGAAGTGTTTTATTGTTTCAGTGATTGCTTGTAAACCCACATTCCCGGCTTACTTGCCTGCCCTTCTACCTACTGACCAAGTATTTGACTTTGATGAACTGGAATACCACTTCCAAGTTGCAAATAGAACAGAAGATATGCCTGCTGATAAAAAAGGTAAATATGTCTTGTTTCATAACATGCCTTTTACTTACTAAGATGTCCACTGGTTATTTGAAATCTTATTATCTGATAGTATTTTTTATTACAATTGACAACACACACTATCCTAGAAAGTTTATGTTAACTACCATATTGATCCTCATTTGGCTAATGTAGAGATATAATAATGGCCCCATGCTCAGTATCCGACAAGCTTATGTTACAGGGACCAGACAAAAATATTATGATTAATACTCTTATACTATGTATATATATTTATGATTTTTATTATATTATAAACTTTTTGTTCCCTTGGCGGGTTGCTATCCTGTGACCTCCAGCTTGACACAGATCTTGTTTAAGCTTCGAGTCCTAAAAGAGTTAGGAAGCGGTTGTTAATGTTAAGGAGACAACTGCTTCCTAACTCTGTTAAACTAAATGTAAAAAAAACACTATAATGCCATCAATTTAAATGTAACTTATTTACTAAGCAATAAAGAAAATATTATTTAAAGACACATTCATTTTGTATTTTTTTTGTTTACATTTAGATTATATTGGATTTGAACAATTTGATTAATAGTAGATGGTTATCAATTATGGTATACAATAATGACTCAATTACACCTTTCTTTTCAGAAAACTCTGATAACGAAGGAGATAATGGAGGTGACAATGAAAATGCAAATAATTCACAATCTGAGACACAAGATGCTCCCTCAGGCTCCAGTCCGGATAGGAATAAGGCTGGGGGATAGTTGTAATATTTTAGGAGTCTAAGCTTAAATAAAGATTATATTTTATTCATACCTTTTTTCACTTTATTTATTTTGTTAATATATAGGGAGACATAATATACAAACATAGTGAATTTATTTAAATTAGCTAGCTTGTTACTGAACAATGAATGGTGCTCTACACGGAGTTATGCACTCTTGTTATGTACTTATATTGATATTACATGATTGGTTTATTATTGGTACTTATTTGATGTTTTCATGACTTGGTTCGTACCAACAGATATAATTTTATCCCTATGAAACATACATTTTTTCAGGATAGTAGTAGCTTATATTAAAATCTAGGCTAAACTATATGTGTGCCAATTTGATAGATAAATAATAGCCATCCATAAATACAAAAAAAATAATTAAATGTTTTATTATTTAATCTTACAATAAAAAAAATCACTTCAATAATGCAGAATTGATAACTGGCATAGCCTTAATACCATCCCTGTTAACCACTGTCACTTGGAAATTGGGGAGGCTGACAAACAGACGTCTGTGGACTTCTTGGACACACTTCTTGAGGATTTCATAGGCTTCTTCCTCTGTTGCATCTGCAAACAAGAGTTTTTTTATATCTTTACCATACACCAAGTTTTTACAGGTTAAGTAAATGACAAACATAATTATATCAGTGTCAATACCTTTTTTATGATAGCGATCCATTATACTTAAACTCAAATAACCACCAAAGCCATGTGCACAGAAAGGCACTTTAACACTTGATGCCAGGTAATCCATGAAATAAAGTTCAGGACCATTCTCCTTGTCGTAACCACCCATCAATAAGTTCACAAAGTATGGGGACTGAAAAATACGTAAGTAGATTATTCAATACATATTCCAGTCTTGACTACAAGTAAAAAACGAAATCTGCAAGTTACAAGTAATCATTTTTTTGCTTTTATGCAACACCTTCACATTAATTATAGTAATAACAAAAAAAATATAGGCAATTACTAAAATCTTAAAACTTACTCATAGACTGTTTTACAAATGTATATTTTTTGGTCCATAACCTACTTACACTACTTCTTAGATATTCAGCGAGGTTGCGACGAGTAAAGTTCGCGGCAGCGGAAGGTCCCAGCTCGTAGCCATTGCGCATTTTATACAATTGAATGTTCTTAGCGATGTACTCGGCAAACTGTGTCGTGTCCCCTAAATCTCCTATGATTCCCATTACTAGCCTATCAGATATTTTATAAATTTTTTCTTCATCTGCAAGTATTAATACCAGGGCATTATTTTAAGTGTTTCGCAAAACAACTTTAGGTGTTAGTTTACGTATTAAAACTAAAAGAGTTGTTGTGTACAACTGTAGTCTGTAACCAATTTACTTACCATCTTTCATGACCATAATACTGTGGCTAGTCGTCTGATCAGCTGCAATCATGACGAAATCATTGCACTGGATTCCCAGTAAACACTGTAAATTTATGTTAGACATATTTTGGGAATAACTTTAAATTACAAGAATTATTGCAAAACTAGCGGCTGGATCACAAATGACATAGCATTTCACAAATGTCAGCTTTAACCTAAAAGTTGTCAAATCATTTCACAGATGAAATAAAATTTATGCTGACGCTGAGATCCTAAAAGCATTTCATAGGTACCTACCTATATATACCTATGAAATGAAAATAGTCCGTTTTAATATAATATTGGATATCGTTATCGGCCGCGTGATGTGAAAACGCTCTTATGCTTGAAAATTGGAATAATAACTATAAAATTTTATTTCAACTACAATTGACAAGTGGGAATGGGCTTCATTTTGACGTTTAAACTTTTTAAAACAACAATTTAAAAAGTTCTTATGTCAAAATTTTGAAATTTTAAATTTTGACGTTTGAACTTTTTATAAATATATAAATGCATCTGCTTATAACCATTTGCCAGTGTCAAGTTAAAAAGGCGGGAAATGGAACTTTACTTTCAATTTTCAACACCGTATTCCTAAATCGTCAAGTCTAAAGTCTAGTCAAAGTCCAAATAAATAGTCAGTGCAGTCCATGAGTCATGTCAGTTGATTCAGTAAAGTTGTAGAAGCTTTACTGAAAGTTCCTAGGGAGTATTGGCGGAACACAAAATAGCACGTTTTTAGAAGTTGTACTACTTGCCCACATTTGTACACGTTAATGAATATTTAATGGTTAATATTCTACCAATATTACACATTAAGAACCGAAATGACACAAATTAATGAAAATACAAAATGCACAACGTCACCTATTGAACTCCCCGGCAAAACTGACGTTGGAACTTGAATGAAGGCATGAAGGCCATTCCCACTTGTCAGTTGAAGTTCTTAATAGAGCAGCAGGACCTATAATATGGCGGCGACCGCGACATGAGGATCACTCTCATAGAAACTCCGAGGTAAAATAAGTCTGAACGGACATTAATAGCGGTTTCAGAATCTAAAATCTCCGGGCAGGGTAGTTGAATGAATCCGAAAACAAAGGGATACCCTCGCATGTAAATATGATTCAGTGAGTGTTCGAATTGTTCTAAAGTTTTCTTATGTTTATAATTGCACCAGCAGAGTGCACTAGGTTCACTGTTGAGTGTTGACTCAGGAGAAGGACTACCTACCTACTCGGTGATAGGCGGCATATTATTTATACGTAGACAGTAGTAATGGAAATTAATGCTATTTTTCATTAATTTCATTAGCATGCTAATTTTCATGTCTTAGCATGCTACGTGCTATTGCTATGCTATTTGCTAAAATCGATTTTTAATGATCATAAATAGCTGTGTTTTGTGAAATGCTATAAATGTTTTTTAATTACGTCGCGTCGCCTATTAAGCATTAACATACATTTTTTTTTAAGATTAGCGATTTCCGGTCTGCGCTAAAGTAAGATGCAAATTGCAAAGCATATTATATTATTTCTTAACACGTTAAAATCAAATTTTATATCTTTATGCACTAAAATATAATCTATATTTACACAAATACACACACACAGTTTCAAATTAAAGTAGGTTGATTTGGTCACACGATCGATGTTAATCGCGCAAAAAACGCAATTATTTCACCTGACTAAAAAAACTGACCTACGACCTAAACGACAAAATACGAAAACATTAATAAAAAAAACAGCTATTGAATAATGGACCCTAAACGCATGCAATTAACTTTATTTTGAAAAATTAGACGGCCGTGCCGGTAATGTATTTTCTCTTCTCACTCGCTCGTATTAATTCGTTAAACATCGCGGCAAATTATTTCGCATCGAATGATTTTAGCATTAGCAAAATAGCAAATAGCAATAGTTTAAAGTACGATAGCTGACACTCGCTCGTATTAATTCGTGGAACATCGCGGCATCGTGAATTCTCGGGTCGCGTCGCTCGTCGAGTCAAAATTATTTCGCATCGAATGATTTTTATTTTTAGCAACTAAGATTAATTTAATGATTGCTAATGGCATTTAGCAATTAATTATTATTGCGAATGCTAATTATACCAACACTAGTAGACAGAGAATAGAATAGACGAGCTGCTAAAATAATAATAATTATAAGAGTAAGAAAATGCGAATGTAAAATCTGTAGGTGTGAGCAGGACGAAAGAACTTTTTTTTGTCTCTTTTTGCGTATCGTTTTATTTTTGTTTGCCACCGGTGTGCGTCGGTGGCAGACACTTTTCGTGTGAAAATATTTTTGTGTTTAGTCGCGTCTATTCGTTTTGAAATCGTGATATTTATTGTTGTAATCGCAGCAATTAGTTTGTAATTATGGTGAATTGCAAAGCCGTAGTGAGCGAAAGGAAGCAAATATAACCTTTCACCGGTAAGTTGCATTTTTGATTAGACCCTGTATGTAAATCTAAATATACATACAGGGTATAAAACTATAATCTATTTTCTATTAGTATTATTCACATTTTCATCGAATTTAAAGTTTTTAAATGATAAAATCGCAATAAATAAATGGTATTATCCTACAAAAGTGCGTATGACATTGATGTATATAGAAGCGTATTCATACTCTTTGACATGTTGATATGGTTGGATTATACACATTCAGGGATACCAGCTTCTCACTATTTTTACCACAAATAATAACAAATGCACGCCTATTATTTTGGTTTATCTGATACATCTATTACTTTAATATGTGATTTATATATATTTATTTTATTGAGGAATCAGTGCATGGAAATTTTAATCTACTCTTTTGGTCATTAAAAGACGTTGTTCCTAGCTGTAAATTATAATTACTATATTTTAAAGCCCATATGGCCAAAAGTCAACAATTGCTTACTATACATTAGTATAGCACTATCTATGCACCTTCAAGAGAACTACTGGAAAATTACTAATAGAATATACTTTCTTTTAGCTTTCCTCGTGAACTACTATATAGAAGTAAATGGATTGAGTGTACAGGTCGTGTTAACTGGCAACCAACTATGCACTCTCGAATGTGTTCAAGACATTTTAAGTCAAATTCCTTCCAACCGAGCAAAAATAAAACTTATATGAACATTAAGCCATGTTCTGTTCCAACTCTTCACATAGAAGTAAGATAATTAAAATATTATTTTTTATACCTTCAGTGAATAAAATAGTAAACCTTTTATAACATCATTGAAGGGAACTTTAAATTGTTGCCGTAATAGGCAATATTCTTTAAAACCGATATTAATATGTTCATGTTGTACAATAACAGACATCAATATTTGTTGCAATACCTGGTTAGTTTTAACAAAGGGTTTTGACTAGTCATATTCTGTGATTTTGATTGTTTTCAATTATTCTAGACTCAATCACCCCATATTTATCAAATGTTCCTCATTACAGATTCAACATCAACAAAACCAAACTGTTGATCAAGAGAGTACCTCTAAATGTGAATCTTACGCTACGAGCATAAAAACAAAGGAACTATCGGTATTTACCCCTTTTTTACTATAAATAATATTTAATCAATTGGTATATAACTTTGCTATTACAATATGTTCTTAGTATTACATACACATCTAAAACAAGTACTAATATAATACTATTTAAGATATTTTACGAGAATATTACATATCATTAAAGTGATAAATTTTTAAAAATATTTTTTGTTTTTCAGCTTGGTGGTTCCTCAACAACTTGACCCGTCGAAGTTGCTATGAAGATAGAAATTGAAAGCACTTCAGTTAGTAGATTTTTTTTGTATGATGTTTAACAATAATAACAATTAAAGGGAAATTACTTCGTTTATGGGAAATTATTTTCGAGTCTCACTTCACAAGGTATACACAATACTAGTATATTATAACTGTACATGTTTCTTCAATGAGTGACCTTTTTGAGGTTTTGTGTGTAGTTTAACAAGGACTTTTTTTATTCCAGGCTTAAGAGACACAATCAGCATTGATGAGTGAAATAACGCCGCGAAAGCAAAAGCTAATAAAAAAACTAGCGAAAAAAACAATTATAGGCGAAAATAGAAAAAAAAAATTGCCGCATTAAGATCCAAGACATGGCGTTTACAGAAAAAAACCGCTGAGCTAACTAATGTTATTGAAGAATTGAAAACTTGTTCTTTGATTAACCAAGAAACTGCTGATTTGTTGTCATCAATAGACGTCACGAACAGGGATTTTTTAAAAAAGGTTTTATGTAAAGAATCAACACAACGCAAATATAAGAGTTACGAAAATTTGCCTTAAGCCTGCATTATATTAGTCCTAAAGCTTATAATTTTGTAAGAGAAACCTTTAACAGTTGTTTGCCTCACCCGCGTACGCTGTCACGATGGTACCAGTGCATCGATGGAGAACCCGGTTTTTCCAAAGAATCCATAAACGCAATCAAAATGTTGCATGAAATTAAAAAAAAAAAAAAAAAATCACACAAAACTTATTGTGCCCTTAGTTTTGACGAAATGGCAATCAGAAAAGGCTTAGATTTTGATGGTATAAATTGTATAGGATACGTTAATTTTGGCAATAATGTTGATAACGATCAACTAGCTAAGATGCACTGACTTTTATGCTAACATGTGTGAATGGGTCTTGGAAAATTCCTTTGGGGTATTTTTTGATTGACGGAATAAGTGCAGAACAAAAAGCTAATTTGGTTACTACTTGTATAAATTTATTATGCGAAGATTGTGGAATCGATATTATTTCCCTTACTTTTGATGGTTGTCCTACAAATTTTGCCATGGCGAAAGTTTTAGGTTGGTACTTGGGAGATGAAAATATTGATCCTTGTTTCACTGTCGGCAATAACAAGATAGCTATATTTCCAGACCCATCTCATATGCTGAAATTAATAAGAAATACTTTGGGAGAAAAGGGGCCAATTATTAATCCACAAGGTCAGATAGTATCCTGGGAACATATAAAATCTCTGGTTGAGCTCCAAGATAATGAAGGGTTGCATTTAGGAAATAAATTAAATAAAGCACATATAAATTTTTGCAAACAGATAATGAAAGTCAAGTTGGCTGCACAAATCATGAGTGATTCTGTTGCAAATGCTATTGAATTTTGTTGTACAGAACTCAAAATTAGCACTTTTAAGAACTCTGCTGGAACTGTTGATTTTATTAGAAAAATTAATAATCTCTTTGATGTAATGAATTCAAGAAATTTAAAAGCATACGCTTATAAAAAAACCCCTTTCGAACGATAATTTTTTTGAAATAAAGCCTTTCTTAGAAGAAATGATTATATACCTTAAACATTTGAAATTAGGAAATAAGAACGTAATGTGTTGTAATAGAAAAACAGGATTTTTGGGATTTTTGATTTGCATTAAAAGTATATTTTTTTTATACGAATCTTTAGTTGATAATAATAATCTTCAATTTCTGAGCACCTACAAATTAAGTCAGGACCATTTAGAATATTTTTTCAGTTCTATTAGGGCCAAAGGTGGATTCAACAATAACCCCTCAGCAAGACAATTTAAATCGGCTTTCAAAAGAATGTTAGTACATGGCGAAATAAAACATATAACGTCAGGAAATTGTATTCCTTTACAACATATTAACATATTAACTCTAACAAAACCTGTGGAAGCAATAAATAGATCATCAGATAAAAGTAGATTAACAGATAACTTAGATGTCAATACCAGAGAAACGGATTTTTTTTAAATGAAAGATCACGATTATTTATGCGATCCAAGTATTTTGACTGAATTTTCGAAACACATAATTACATACATTGCTGGATTTATTGTAAGCAAGTTGAAAGAAGAGCTTAAGTGTGAAGAATGCGTATCCGCTATCATTTCAAATACAAAATACCCAAGCCTTCAATTAAAAAAAGATAAAGGAGGACTTTGCTATCCCACGTTTGATGTGATTAAAATTTGTGAACTTTGTGAAATAATATTTCGCAAAAATCGAGGCATTAACAAGAAAAATATTTTAATTACCCTTACACAAGAGTGTTTGAATTGTTGTTTGGGATTAAGATTATTCTCTCGCGAACCTCATTTTTCTAGCAAATCGTTTATCGACTGTCATTATTCGCTGTTGATTAAGGCTGTAATAATAAAATATTTAAAAGTTCGTATTCATCAGGCAACTCGAAAACTATCCGAAAAAACTGATAACGTAAGAGTATTCTATAATAAACTAATTCTATTTAAAGGCCAGTAGCAACAAACGGTCAATATGGTGCTAACACACACACGCACACACTCCGCACACACCACTCTTGGTATTAAATGTTTAATTCCGAGGCAGGCCTCTCCTCTTTAGTTCTGATGAGTGATGACACAGGGCAAACTATTATCACTATTATTACATATTATACATTTATGTTATATCCGGTTTTATTATATTGTATAGTTTGTAATAACATTATTAATTAAGAAACTCCAAGTTTGTATACAAAACACGTATGTTCCATACACATGCTGAATGCTGATTTTTTTATGCTGAATATTTCAGATCGACACAACCACATTTTAGGATCATACAGCTTAGGACAATTTTTAAACAAAGGATATCAAAGGAAATTGTGCATAGCCAACACAATTTTATATTAATTATATAAGAATATTATATTTAAGGATCTTAAATTCACTATTTATGCGGCTGGGCTTATTTTGTATGTGCTGTGCTTAATGGTAGCTATTTTTGTTATAACTCAGCGCGACAATAAACTATTAAATAAAAATTGGTTTTGTTTTCACTTAGATGTGATATTGTTATTGTATATTTACTATAGTAAATATGGAAAAAATATATCGGTGTGTTTTACCTTCCTTTTAACACATAATTTTCTCACGTTAGTTTATAGACATTCCAGGTCGAATCACATATAATATGCAACAAGGTTATTCGTGATTGGGAAGATAATTGAAATTGTCAATCTTGACACCAGGGTTTATCTGTTTGATCATAATTTATAAAGGGTTAGATAAACCCTGGTGTCAAGATTGCCAGTTTTAATTGTCTTCACAGTCACGGATAATCTGGTTTCAATTATTATTTTAAGTGTTTCAGGCTGGAATGTCAATATCAACTAACATAAGAAATATCTTATAATTATTATGTAACGATCGTAAACGAGCAGCGCACAGTCTGATGCTATACAATAATTTTACACCCGCAACACCAGAGATTGTTACAAGTGCGTTCCAGATCCTTAAAATCCTCAAGCCTCTTTGGGCTCCGGCATCCTCACTAACTCGTCAAAACACAATGCAAGCGTGGCTCCAGCAGTCGGATCCGGTAATTTCTGGTAAGTCAAACATCCTAAATATAAGGTTGTTCTAAATCAATTAGGTACGAATATTTTGGTCATATAACCTACTACTTATGTCAAGACGTTTAGGCTGAAAAATAATTGAAAGATTCGAAAAAAAAATTTAATGAAATAACATTACGCTCTTTACGGCGCTGTTAAGGTCATTCAGCTCCCTCTTGAAATCACCTGTTTCTGTGAGGTTAATGACGTCAGCGCCTCAAAGAACGCAATGTATTTTATAAAGTATGTACAATTCCTTTTTATGATCCATTATAGTTTTGCCTAAACGTCTTTACATAAACAATAGATCATATGCTCAAATTATCCGTAATAGATTTTGAACAACCTTAAGAGCCCCCGAGACGATCAAACGGTTTGACTCAAACACGTAAATTTTGGTTTTGAGTTAAACCAATTTTATCGTTTACAAAGTAAAATGTAAAAAAATAAAATGGTTTGAACGGTTTGTCAAACATGTACGGATTTAAAGCTCATTTAATGGAATTACTTAACTTTGTTTTGTTGGACAGTGAAGTGAACTGTTTGATAAACCGATCAAACCGACGTCAAACGGTTGCATCAAACACGTAAGGTTTGAGTCAAACCGTGTGATCGTCTCGCGGGCCCTTAATATAGTCCGTTCATAGATAATTTACAATTTGGCAAAATAGAGTATAACGCGGTGACAGGAGAAACTAAAAACATTTTCGACTGTGTCATCTTTTAGCCATAATAAATTTTAATGGTATATTTAATTTAAATATATTCAAATATAATAAATAAATTTATTATAATGCCATTTCAATCTAATATGGATAGAAGAAGTAAAAAAATTTATTAGTTCTACCTGTCACCGCGTCATACTCTTTTTTACCAAGCTGTATCTCAGAGTTTCTCTGTGCATGATCCTTAAATTATCGGCATAAAAGGTCGCAAAATATCTGAACGGACTGCTGTAAATACTAAGTACATTATTTTACCCCCAAAATGGGGGAAAATTTTCCTTGTAGCAATACTATTCGTAATATACATAGTTACAAAGTATGTATATGACATTTTTTCTTTCGCGTTGTATACGCTATTAGCTCCTCTATACCTATACTCTCTCTACGTATTTATTGAATTCAAATTTAAAAAAGAAGGAAATGTCTAATCGATATTTATTGACATTTGTGATTTGACACCTATTTTGAAAATGTACATTGTTGTATGTAGGTAGTAATTAACTAATTAACTTGTATCTGTATGAGGTACCCATGAAGTCATTGCACGAGTCATTCCCTGCACTGTACGCCATCAACTTTTCACTGAACATCTGCTCCATCACTCTGACGTTGGCAACTCCTATTACAGGGGAGGCTATGCCAAAAGAAGAAGAAGAAAGTAGTAATTTTTAACATCAATGGTTTTAAACTGAAACTAAATACCTAATGTAACTTGTTACAAATTACAAAATTAAAAATAACAGAAAATTTATGAAGTGTATAAATATGTTAAAATCAAATAAATATGTTTAAAAAAGTTGCTGTTGGTATTTCTGGTGGAGTAGATAGTGCTGTTGCAGCACTGTTATTAAAAAGAGCTAGTAAGATAACCTCTTCTCTATTTTGCACTATAATACATAAACCTCAGATTATATAAATAGAGATTTCAACTACAAATTTTAGATTATCAAGTCGAAGGTGTGTTTATGAGAAACTGGGACAGTAACTATGAGTCTGGATTATGTTCTGACGAAAAGGATTTTGAAGATGCTTCATTCGTTTGCCGTAAGCTCGACATTCCCTTGCATCGAGTGTATTTCATAAAAGAGTACTGGAATGAAGTATTTGCTGTACTGATTAAGGAATATGAGACTGGCCTAACGCCTAATCCTGACATATTATGCAATAGATATATTAAATTTGATAGCTTCTTTGAACATTGCAGGAAAAATTTAGATGTTGATGCAATAGCAACAGGGCATTATGCAAATACCTCTTTTGGTCCATATCTAGAACATTACATGGATGACCAAGGTATTCCATAATTTAGTTGCAAAATATTTAGAAAATTGAAAATAACAATGCATGTTGAAAATAACAATGGTAATGTTTTGTCTATATTTAAAAATTTGCTTTCTTTGACGATTGCAGAAGCAAAACTACTCCAACCCCTAGACTTGTACAAAGATCAAACATTTTTCCTGTCTCAAGTTAAACAATTTTCACTTAGAAAATGTATGTTTCCCTTGGCAACTCTATTCAAAAGTCAAGTGAGAGAAATAGCTCGAAAAGAAGGATTGGTAAAGGTAGCTGATAAAAGAGATAGCACAGGAATATGCTTTATAGGGAAGAATAAATTTAAAAATTTCATTGAAGATGTAAGTGTCAATTTCCAAAGGTTTACGCTAGGTTTAGGTTTTTATAAGTACGCTGTAGTGAATAGGGTTTATTATTTTATAAAAATACTAGCTTTTGTCTGCATCTCCACTCGCATAAAGAAAGCATAACAAGGGTTCTTTTCAGGTTAAAAAGTAGTGTATGTTTTAATCCAGAGCCAGAGAAAAAATTGGTATTGTAGTAGTTTACTATACCAATTTTTTCAAAACCTGTTCAGTAGTTTTGGCATGAAAGAGTAACAAACATCCGTCCTTCCATCCACCCTTACATCTATCTTCACAAACTTTCACATTTATAGTAGTAGTAGGATGTCTGTTTAGTATAAATTTTTTTTCAGTTTATTCAAACTAGAAAAGGGCAATTCATTGATATTGAAAATGGAAAAGTAGTTGGAGAGCACAGTGGTATACATAAATGGACAGTCGGACAGAGATGTTGCCTTAAAGATTGGAAAGATGCTTATTTTGTGTTTAAAAAAGATTTGACTACAAATAATATTTATGTAGTGAGTATCTTAGTTTCTATGTTTTTACCCAACTACGGCAAAGCCAAAAGGAAGAGTAGTAGTAGTAGGAAGATTTTGGCAGTCCATGATGATGAATTATAGCTAAGAACACACACACAAGTTCGGTACAGTCTATGTCATATGGCACTGTCTGTATCTATCTTGGGGTATAATTCTAGAAACTTCTCTAGGCCTTCAGCTCAGCTCATACCTAGAGGCTAGACGCGACTCATCTCGGTGTGAACTGACGCTTACATGCCATTGGTGGGTGCAACCACGGTTTTAACTTGATCAATGTTTACATATGCATTTCTGGATTTCTATCTGAATGATTCTTGTTTCGGCCTTTTTAGATCCCTTTTTTTATCTTTGCTACTTTAGTAACTTTTTCTCGACTACGGCAAAGCGAAAACGAAGGGTAATGATTTTGGCAGTCTTTGTATTAATGTGTGTATGTATGTTTGTTCCACTGTAGCGTCTAAAGTACTGTACTGATTTTAATAAATGAGGTCAATAGATTCTTAATAATGGCATGGGTAACATAGGCTATATGATTACTACAGCAACTACATGTCAGGTTAACTTTTTATATTTATTACAAACATTCCAGTTTCTTTTTGTGATTACTAATAGTACAATTTAAAAAAATTTTTTACAGGTTCCTGGAACGAAACATGCTGCCTTATGGAACAACATTTGCTTTACAGACACTCCTCATTGGATTTGTCAAACACCTTTAGAATTAAAGAAAAACTATGTGCTTTATTGCTATTTTAGATTTCAACACACAAAGCCTTTAGTGTCATGTAGAGTTGTAACTAACTCCGAAGGTCTTACTATATTACTTGATACACCTTTAAGGGCATTGACGGAAGGTCAATATGCAGTGTTTTATATAGACGGCGAATGTATCGGCAGTGCTAAGATGAAAAGCATTTGTCACAATATGAATTTCTAAGTTGTAATGTAAATAAATTAACTTACAATAGTTACTGTTCCTTGCTAGTGTTTTTTAATTGTTTTACTTGCCCTTTTTTTTATAAAATTAATTTAAAATAAAAATAAATTTAATTACATAATATTTATAAAATAAATACATAATATATTATAACCCGGTTACGATATCTGTGGGTCTGGCGTCGATGACGTCACGTCGGCGCTCTGGCACGCTGCGCAAAACGAGCATCACTATGATATTATTGTAGTTATACAATTATTATGAACTACATTTTTTTATCGGCAACGAAAGTGCTAACCGTACTGACGCGACGCGGCGAGCGCGGGTAGGTTAAAGGAGAAGGGGGAGGGCTTCACATTCCAGCGAGGTCCACAGATATTGTAACCGAGTTATAATAGGTAATTAATGTAAGATTTAAATATGTGATGTCTATATACCGTTATTCTGCGAGCTAATGTAAATCGCATCTACTAAAGATGTGCATAGTCGGACCAGAACTGTACCCACCTATTTCTTTTTAATGCAAACAACTGTTTGTATAAATATCTTTGCCTAAAGTTATTTATTATTTAAAAAAACGGCATTTGTCTTATGTCAAATTTTCTTATATCAGTTTGACACATGGCACTTGGCAGCCGTGTTGATTGTTGAAGAAGAAGAACAAGAATTTTCATTTTTCTTGTTTGAAAATTAAAAATACCTAATAAATAAATATTTTTAGTATCAATTATCAAACACCTGAAACAAATAAGATTGTAGAGTTTAATAATGCCAATCAGATTAACAGCTTCATCGTAAACTTTTCTACATTGAATAATAAGCTGAAGTAGTATCGTATAAAAATGTCTATACCTCCAGTTAATTTTTCCGTGCCTCCGCCACATTTGGGAGTTCCACCACCAATCGGACCTGCTGCGGGGCCATCGTGGGACGATCCATCCATTCCACATCCCATTTATAACCATGCTCCCCCATTTCCGCCGCAAAACGTTCCCCCAGAATTTTCACATCCCTACTTGCCTCCCGTTTCATTAAATGTCCCTCCTCCAACCCACTATCCACCTCCAGCACCTACCTTTGCACGCCATGGGCCACATAGTTATCCTTATCCAGATGCACATTATCAAAGTCCAGCACATTCCCATGATAAACATACACCTAAAAATGCTTCAACAAAATCTGGGACTGAGAGCTTTGACCCGAGCAGTAGAAGCTTACATAGAAGCTTACAAAGGAGATATTCACCTGCAGAGAGAAGTTATGAGAGAGACAGAAGCTATGAAAGAGAGAGGCGAGCCAAGGAACATAGACATAGAGACTATTATAAGTCTAGCCGTAGTCCAAGTACTAGTCGTAGATATAGTAGAAGTCCTTCTAGACATAGTAATAGAGAGAAAGGTGAAGCATATTATAGAGAGAGATATTATAGAGATAGAGAGAAGTACTATGAAGATAGGAGGAGAAATGAATATGAAAGAAGGAGAAGTCCATCTCATTTCAGTGATCATAGGAGGAGTCACAGCAGGAGTTATTATAGGAAGCACTACAGATCTCCTGAGCGGAGACCCTCTCGGCATCCAGAACCCCACTACTCACAAAGCCGACATAGATCACCCGCCTCCAGATCAGAAACCCAGAAACCTATGACTGATAGAGAAAAAATCTTAGAGGATTATAAGTATGTATTTTTATTAATAATTATTATCTTTTCCTATTGTAATTTAAATTTCAAAGTGACTACAAAACAATATTTTAGTTACATTTTATATAAATATTTCCTTTTTTCGTATGGTTATTTTTATGTTAAAAAAAGGTTTTGATTAATTCTACCTTTAAATAATGTTACAGGAAAAACTACTGTAAGACATCTGAAGACTTTATAAGAAAAATGGAGAAATGGTCAAAGGAATACAATTCAGATGAGGAAGAAGTAAGCACCTTATTCAATGTATATATATGTTACGGCTCGATCCCGAAGTGCGGCTACATCTACTTTTAGCCGGTTACACTAGGTGTAAACATTTACTCTTGGTTAAATCTAGTATAAGCCGTATAGTAGTATAAGTAAGCCGTATAATCTAGTATAATCTAGTATGTTTTTCGGGTAAAACTAGTTCTAGCTGGTATCATACCGGCCAGTGCTAGGTCCAACCAAACTCTAGTGGCTGTTACTAGGTTTACTCAATATTGTGCCGACTACAACTAGATCCAACCAATCCCTGGTGGCTATTACTAGGAGTAACCTATAAAGGTTGATAGGTGGAAGTGGAAGTTGTTCTACTAGGTTTGCTACAAGTGCGTCTGTTTTGTACAATGGCACGATGCGCAGGGCGGTGAAACTCTCATACATGTACAACTTTACAGAGAACAGAGACATCTCAACATGACTATCCGGTACTAACAGTTAGAAAATTTTTGTATAGCCACAACAGATGACACTAAGCGGCTTTCACATGGTACCATCAAAGACACCATGCGTTTTTATAAGAAGCTCGCGAACATTTTATATTGCGGTGACCATATCCTACAATTATATGGAAATATGGTCATTCTGAATCAATGGTAGATGTCTATGACTTTTGTTAATAACATAATTTCTGTCTTTATTTCGGTTCAATAAAAATTATCAGGCAGTACTACTTCCACCTGGCGGGTTTAATAGTAACTAAAACGGTACAACGCCATCTACATACGATATCCCGAAACTTAGCAAGACTTAGTTCCAATTTTAGAGTTGCGCATCTATACTAGTATATATCTGTATAACCTATGACGATGCGTATAAAACATCGACTCAAGCCGAAGGGCGAACGCGGGTGTACGCGGGGTTGCGGGTGGCTGGGGCGCGTGATTCGCGCGAGCTAGTCGCCTGTTACACGTTTGCACTTGTTTGCCTCTTGTTTTATTCAACAGGGATTGGTTGGATCTAGTTGCAGCGGGCACGATATTGGCTAAACCTAGTATCAGCCACTAGGGTTTGGTTGGACGTAGGACTAGCCGGGATGATACCAGCTAGAACTAGTTCATTCTAGTACCGAAATCAATCGGCTTATACTAGATTTACTAGGCTAAAACTAGATGTAGCTGCACTTCGGGTTTTAGCCGTAACATATACAATAAATTTAATCAAATTGTACCTATGATTAAAGTGAATATGTTGTCTTCAAATCTGCTTTTATGCTATTAAAAATAGATAAATAATAATCCAATTACTAATTTTATTGCAGAATCCAAAAATGTGGTACAGAAGTTCCCCTGCAGAACTTTATTATAAAGCAATAGCAGGTGGTGTACAACAAACTAGTAAATTGGAGAAAATTTGTGAGAAGTTCTACAAGACATTAATTGAAAGAGGCAGGAATGCTAGACCAGAAAAAGACGAACTACCTCCACTGAAGTTGAAAAGTAAAGTGTGCAAACATGGAAGTGAGATTTTTTAATATTTCTACTTTGTATTCCCTTTATTAAAATGTTTACATATTCTTTTTTGATGTAAAGGGTATATATAATCCGAAGTTAGTCCCGTTGTCACCAAGTAGTGACCTGATGGTGGCATCCATGAGGAATCGAGGAAACTCCTCGAAATTTATATGGACACATAGTGATTTCAACTTTTTCTAAAATAATCCTACCAAAAAGTAAGATTTTGCACCAATGTATTCCCTGGATCTAAAAGTACTGAACAGAACTCCTGACTCCTTATAGATACATATTTAGGGATTTCGGCGCTGTTGAAATAACAGCAAGCATAAGCCACTTTGTCAATTAAAGTTATCATTATCACCCATATTATATAGACTATAGACCTTGTGTTTTTAGGCTTCTTTTGTTATTTTTCTTTTATCTTTTGTTTTTTTTTCTATTCTTATTCCATAGGTAAGGCGCAAAGCCATTACTCGATTGCGCCTTAAATTTCTTATCAGTGTCTGTTGTTTGTTTTTATGTAGTGAAGTCACTCATTGGCCCTTGCAGAATACTAGTGCAGCAAGCTTGCATGCCCCCTATAGCTGAGCTAGGGTCAATTTTTGGCATTGCATAACATACATAGTATAAATAATAATGTGCCTAATTTTAGTTTATTCTTTTTTTATTTCATTTTGATGTGTGTTGTGTGATGATAAAATAAACGTTTTCTATTCTATTCTATCATCACCACCATCATCACACCATACATCACCACTTAATGATGATATAATAGGTACTTGTCATAGTATTTTACACCAACACGGATATCTTTGAACATTACTCTGCAGTTTATGGACCGATTTTCAAAATTATTTTTTTAATGTAAAGGGTATAATCCGAAGTTAGCCCCGTTGTCATCAAAGTGGTGTTTTCACCCCGTTGTCACCTTATGATGGCATCCATGAGGAATCGAGGGAACTCCTCGAAATTTATACATATAGTAATTTTGACTTTTTCTGAAGTAACCCAAGCATATGCTACCAAAAAGTAAGATTCTGCACCAAGGTATACCCTGGATCCAAAAGCACGGAACAGAACTCCTCAGTCTTTAAAGATACGCGTTTGGAAATTTCGAAATTGTTTAAAGAACTGTAAGCATATGCCATTATGTAACTTACAGTAATTATCGTCATCATAATCTTATATACAATACCCAATGGAATCTTGGCGCGTATTCAATTATACTTTTAATAGTTTATTTTAAAAGTTATTAAAATGTGTTAATAATAATATAACAACTATGATTAAAAAGGGAAAAATGATTATTTTTAAACAAAAAAGTACTTTACTTTACTTCCAAAGTAAAAATGCACAAAAAAGTATGAAATAAATCTTATTTTCTAAATAATTCCCCTTTTATAGAATATATTCGGCTAAAATTTTAACGATCTCTCTACACAATCTTCATAATTTTGAATACATAGCATAGCAAAAAATTGAATACAAGCATAAACTCTATAAAATAATGATTTTTCAGGATATTGTTTGATTACAAAACTACACATAAAATCCTAATTATTTTTACTTTTATCAAGTTATAATACCTAATTATTTCTTAATATATTTAAAAAACAAAATTTTTAGCATGTACCCAATTGATTAATGTTTCCTTAGCTTGTTTGTGGCATTTCATTTTACATTATGATTATGATTACGATTGTGGGTTTTTCTTGCATATTAAGTTAACTAAAATAGTTTTAATTTTCAGTGGACGACAAGAGTTCATCATCGTCTTCGTCAGAGAGTGATGGATGTATTGACGACGAAGGTCTACAGGGGTATACAGATAGAATCATGCTAGAGCTTCAACGTAAACAAAGTCATCCAAGAAGACTGCACCCAGAACTATGGTAGTGAATATGTAATAGTTATGGCTTGGGTGAAGACAGAAATAAGATTATAATATTGTGGTTATTGCTTAAAAATTATGCGGCGCGACGCGACATTTCTCACTGTCTCCCGCTAGTAAAATATTATCAGCAAATCTGTTGGCGCAGCCAGAATCAAGTAGTTTACAAAATTGAAAACTTTGCTTTGAGCAATAACCACTATATGATTTAAAGAAATTAAATCCGAGATTAATCCAGAACATCAGTCTCATTTATTGTTTATGTAAATAATTATTATTTACGGTAAGATGGGCCAGGGGGCTTTGGGATAAGAGGAGCATACTTTATATTTCTCTCTGGGGTAAGATGAACATATTTTTTGGATGCCACTGATCTGGGTTTCATAAGTTATAATCTCTATTTGCATAGAATATGGTAAACATTGATTGTATAATAATTAATCTATTAAACAAGATATACTATATTTTTTTTAGAATTTATTCCATAAGCAGGTTGACCATTGTCATTATTTGTTTGTATTATAATATTATGATATCTGACATATTATCATTGACAATTGTATTGCGACTGTATGTCGTAATTATAATACAAATAAATTATTATGCCACTCTACCTGCTTCTAAATTAGATAGTACATTATGTAAAATTATATGATGTAAATAATAAATATATTTAATTAGATTTTAATCGGTAACTTTAGGTTTAACAACACGGGCGAAATGAACGGTGGTCCGCTGTGCCGGTGCAGCGCGCGCGCGCGTCGGCATGGCATACGTCACGGCGTGTACGCGGGGGAAACCACTTGGGGAACTTTCCCCAAGTGCGTGCCTACGAAGAGTAATATTGGCAGCCTGTATCACTATCGGTGAGTGAACTGCATAATTATGCTTCATTCATTCTATTGTAATTGGCGCAACATGATGGGTTTACTTACTAATAAAAATAAAAAAACAACAGATAAGCTATTCAATGTCCTTGTCTAATAACGTCGGAAAAGTCGCTTGACAGACAGACAGCAATATTGAATAGCTTATCTGTTGTGTAAATTTTTTTATTAGTATGGTGGTTGAAGTGAGAGTGCGGAACGAGCTTGGAATGACCGACTGAACATGACGTATTTACAAATATTTTATTTTTCAGGAAAGGAAGAAAGTCTTAAGTTCTTAGTTTTTTATGATTCTGTTAGATGCATACAAAATATCCTCTTCCCTCCCTTCTTGTACCTCGTTCTCATTCAATCCTGTTACTGAGGACGATGTTAAGAAGCATTTAAAGGCTATAACATCTACTGCTGTGGGCAATGATAACCTCAGTCCGCGTATGATACCTCGTCCTTCCTGAACTCTTGCCAGTTCTCACACATGTCTTCAATTATTCTTTGGCAACGAGTTCCTTTCCTTCAGCATGGAAACGTGCTGATGTTATTCCACTACCCAAAATCTCTAATCCCTCTTCTTTATCCCATTACAGACTAATCTCCATATTATCATAACTTTCCAAAGTACTTGAACACATTGTCCACACGCAGCTTTGTCACTTATTAAACTCTAATAATTTGCTTTCACCTTTTCAATCCAGCTTCCATTCTGGTCACAGTACTGTCACAGCGCTGCTAAAAGTCATAGATGACCTACGCCTAGCCTTGGAAAATAAGTGTGTCTCCATCCTAGTGTTACTTGACTTTAGCAGTGCTTTCAATTCTGTAGACTTTGACATCTTCCTTTCTGTCCTTCGCTCCCTTAACATATCCTCCTCGGCCATAAACTGGTTCGATTCATATCTTCGGGGACGTTCGCAGCGAGTTCGCTCTGATGAGGCTACCTCAGACTGGTGTGATCTTGATGCGGGGGTACCCCAGGGTGGTGTTCTTTCTCCACTTCTCTTCTCAATTTTTATAAACACTATCACCTTAATAATCAAATCTAACTTCCATCTTTACGCAGACGACCTGCAGATCTATCGCCATTCATATATTCATGAATTAAATTCTGCAGTTACCGATATCAACTCTGATCTACAACGAATAGCGAACTGGGCAAAATCTGTCGGTCTGTTGGTCAATCCTAGCAAATCGCAAGCTATGATCATAAGTAGCAGATACATGACTCAACGCTTAGATAATGTGCCTAGAGTTATATATGATGGTACCATTATTAATTACACAGACTCTGCTAAAAACTTAGGTATAATTCTAGACAGTAATCTCTCCTGGGTATGTCAGGTGAGTGAAGTGAGCAGAAAGGTTCACTACTCGCTGCACACGTTGAAGTGCCTCCAAAACTTTTTGCCTATAAACACCAAAATTTTCCTTGTCCAGACACTCATCTTCCCTATCCTTGACTATGCCGATTCCTGCTACTTAGACGCTACCGAGGAGCTGTTAACTAAACTGGAACGTTTACAGAATATCTGTATTAGTTTTGTGTTTGGTCTAAGAAAGTTCGACCATGTTTCAGCCTTTCGATCGAAACTCAAGTGGCTCCCTATCCGCCTTCGGCGCAACTCCCATAAACTCTGTTTACTCTACAACATTTTGCATAATCCTCGCTCTCCTCGTTATCTTCTTGATCGATTCAATTTTTCTCGACCCCTCGATATTCCTTGCAGGTCCACTGTCAGGACAAATCTTTCTCTCCCCTCCCATCGCTCCAACTTCTACTCCTACTCATTCACTGTTCATGCAGTTAGATTGTGGAACTCTCTTCCTCACACCATTCGCGACAGTCCCAACATCGATGGATTTAAAAGACGCTTGAAAGAGCATTACCTCAAATCTGAATCCATATAGATACCGTTATTATGTATACATATAGTATTTATATATTATAGTTATAATAATATATTAGTATTTATATATATTAACTAGCTATCATTTTTAATTTATTTATTTAGCTTATTTACTATATTTTATTATAGATATAAATATTTGAATTTTTATTTCTACAATTATTGTAGAAATAATATTGTGCACGTCCTAACTGCTAAATTTCATACCATTTCTCTCCGTAGGGCTGCTGGAAGAAATTTCTAATTAGAAATAAGCAGTCCTTTGTGTCATATTTCTTTGTTAATTGTATTGTCATAATTTTCTGTGTGTACAATAAATTGTTAAATAAATAAATAAATATATCATACTAATTACCTTTTGCCCGCGGCTTCGCCAACGGTAATTGGGTTTTACATGATTTCTGTATAATTTATGACACTCACAAATAATTTAGCTTTCTATTAGTAAAAGATTTTTTTAAATCGGTTCAGTCAATCCAGAGATAACCGCTTACAACCTCACAAAGTACCTAACTTTACTTTACCTCATTATATTAGTATTAGTAAACATAAAGTATAAACTTTAATCTGTTTTAACGGGAATAATCTTTCCTTAGCAAATGACAGCTATCGTGACTAGCGCAATCCGGTTAGTGGATTGCACTGATTGTATTTTAACACATTTACTAAAGTATCCATTTATTTATATTAAATTACAATACATTAACATTACGTTTCAGGATAACAGTATCACCGCCGACCAATTTCCTGATCAAAGCGCCGACCATCATAGCTCACGACGAACATGAGTTTCTATTTTCTGGCTTCTCAATGTTCTCTCACTACAAACTGGCCAAGCTGCCCAAGTGTAAAGTGATCAGATTCAATATAGAGTACACTATTTTGTATGTAGAAGAACCCGCACCTCAGAACTTCACTATACACGAGCTCGACATGTTTGGTGAGTATGCTTAATATATAAGATTAGATGGGGTAATAGGAACATCTTACTGTGGATGCAATTTTTTTGTTGAGTAATGTAATTATGCATTATTAGTATAAAAATATACCGTAAATTGAAGTAGTTTGATAATAGGCGTCCACTATGTCATAAGAACTATAAATAGTATCTGTGTATGATATCGAACTTCGGCACAATCCACGTTGGTTCTACCAGTAACGTTTAGACTTGCAATGCAATTTGACATTTTAAAAATGATTTTGTGCTAAACATATTACAAACCATGGGTTAAATTAAATTTATATAAATAGTCATTCCATTATTGGTGTATTCCAGAGGAGTACTTGTTCACGGAGTTGCTGGAGCTAATAGATTTGGACCTGGGCAAATCTACGGACACTACGTGCTCACAGTTCCACTTCATGCCGCGGTTCGTGAGGTTTCTGCCGGAGGGTGGTTGTGAGGCTAGTGCTATTTTATTTTCTATTAAAAACTGCATAGAAACTCATATTCTAGGAATAAAACATTATTTAAGGTAACTTATGTCATTTATGTCATTTTACTGACTGATATTATAAATGAAAGTTTGAGGTCCGATGGGGTAAAAGGAACATAATTTATTTCTCTCTCTCTCTCTCTCTCTGGGGACAAGAGGAACATAGTTCTTTCCTCTTGGGGGTAAGAGTATACATTAGTATGGTCCTCTTGCTCCACATTCCATAGATCATCTTACACCATCTCTGTCTAATTTGTAGGTGCTGTCGATGTGCGAGGTACTGAAGTACCTGATCAGCGAGAGCGGGCCGCTAATCCCGCGAGACACACTGCCCCGAGTGCACGAGATGGACCACTACAGCTGGCAGAAATTCGTGGATAGAATCAAAGGTACTCAGCAATTCATCCGCCATTTTGAAGTCGTTTGGATTGTTGCGAGATTTCGAGACATAAGTTTTCATTGTTCCTGGGTCATGGATGTGTATTAAATATGTGTATAATATAATAAAAATCTTAAAAATATGTATAGTATAAAAGATTAAAATATACTTCCATATTTTAATCTTTTATACTATATTTAAATTGGAGTATAAAGTTATTTTCTTTTTCTATAGCTCAGCAGTTTCGTACTAGTTTTACGAAAAAAATGTTACTTGGCGTGTGAAATATATGCCTCTATACTATTTATATTTATATACTAAGAAAAATAATTATTGTTTTTGTTTTTCGTAACGTGAAAGCGACATCTATCATTTATATGTTAGCATATTTCGTTTCCAAACAAACTGGTTATTAATTTCATTACGTAATTGACATCTCAAATAATAGATGTCGCTTTTCCGCAAACCGCCACTAGAGCAATATATTGAACAATAGGTACATAAGGTAAAAGGTTATATATTTAATCAATTATCTTTTATCCCCCGAGTTTGATGTATAATATTATTGCTTTTTTTGTTTCTATGTTCCTACAGTACAACTTACAATATATATTTGTTGTAGCCTCGTATTTTAATTACCAGTCAGTAAATGTATAGCGACTTGCCGATCTCCTTTTAACGAACTGGTTAAATATTAATTACGAGCTTAGTAAACGTATTCACGTACGGCTGAGTAAACACGGCACACTAAACGTGTGTATTTTTAGGGTTCCGTAGATAGTTAAATACTCTTTAGGAAAATTATTTTGAGCGAAATCGGACAATACATTTTGTAGTCATTTGAATAAAACCTATTGTGTGTTGATAGTTATGGAACCCTCATTGGACATGTCCTGACATGCTCTTGGTTTGGTTATTTTTTTAATAAGGTCAGATGGGGTTAGAGGAACATACTTTTTATATGTCAATGTCCCTATTTCCCATAGAAAATTCTTACCCTCTAGTCAGACTATATTTAATATTTATGTGCAGGCATGATAGTCACATACCCTGGCAAGAAGTCGTACTCGGTGCGCGTCAATGTCCCTCTTTCCCCGTAGAAAATTCTTACCCTCTAGTCGAAACTATATTTAGTACTTATGTGCAGGCATGATAGTCACATACCCCGGCAAGAAGCCGTGTTCGGTGCGCGTGGACCAAGTGGACCGCAGTCCACCGACCACCGACAAATCCGCGGACGAGGCCAAGTCTTACTATCCGGAGATCGTGCACTTCGGCATACGGCCGCCGCAGCTGAGCTATGCTGGTAACCCTGAGTAAGTGAACTCAATACATACATATTACATACTATACTTCGTGCGTCGTATGATGATATGGGTGACAGTTCTTATATTCCTTGCTACGCAAACTTCTTACAAGAAAACAAAAAAAAGCAAACGAAATAAATTATATTCCATTGACAAAAAATAATATTTTCTTTAATTACAAATAAAACTGCTATTATTCTTATTATTAACTCTGATATCTTATGATAACTGTGAAATATAAATATGAAATTAAATTAAGAAAATATGTCATAAAAATAGCAGATGCATGGAACGGAACTTCTGTCAATAGAGATTGACACTGTTGAATCGACATCAAATCTATGAATAGGAGCAGCCATCTTGTGATCGTATTGTAACTCGAAAATGTCAGTACGAGTGCATCTGCCTTGTATGCGATTTGTCTTTTCGTTGCATCCGCTTTGAGTTTTTGTTGATTTTGACTTTTGTTATTGTTTTTTGTTGAGTTTTTTGTTATTGTTTTTGTTGAGTTTTTTGTTTTTGTTAAGTTTTTGTTAAGTTCTTTGTTTGTTATTATTGTTTTTGTTCGGATCTAACAATGCCGAAAAAAACAAAAAAGACTTTTTTAAACTCACAAAGTCGGGGTGACTCGATTGAGGGTCTATTTTGAACGAGAACGTACAAACGGAGGCCCGATCATTTCAATCGACAAAGTCGTAGACCGAGTTGCGGCAGCACTGGACATCGGAACAGCTACCGTTTCCCGAATAACCAAAGAAAAATTTGGTGAAACGGGTAGGGAAGACAAAAAGTTGTCGACTCCAAAGAAGCGCAGGCGTAAAGCTTTCGTTACAGACATTGACAGTTTTGATGTAGAAGCAAAACGCAATCACATTTACGGATTCTATGAGAAAAATGAATACCCCACGTTAATGAAACTAAATAAATCGTTAAAAGAGGCTGGATTTTACACTGGCGGTGTTACCTCGCTACGGCAAATATTAATTAAATAAAGTGGGATTTAGATGGAAGAAAGTAAAAAAAGAAAAATAATAATGGAAAGAGGAGATATCGCACTTGCACGAGTAACATTTTTAGAATCGGCAAAGGATATAAAAAACTGGAGCAATGTCATATTTCTGGACGAAACTTGGCTAAACGCAAATCACACAGTCAGTAAAATGTGGACTAATGACACCGCTGACAGCTCTACCAAAGTGCCAGAGGGAAAAGGTGAGCGACTTATAATATGCCATGCCGGGAATGAAAACGGGTTTATACCAAATGCCCTTCTAGCATTTAAGTCAAAAAAAAACTGGAGACTACCACGAAGAAATGAATGCTGACAAATTTGAAGAATGGTTCGCAAATTTATTAAATAATTTAAGCGAGCCAAGTATAATAATAATGGACAATGCAAAATATCATTCCCGGCAGCTCAATAAGCCACCAACGGCACAAAATAATAAAGCCACACTGGTAGAGTGGTTGCAAAGAAATAATATCCAAACTGATATGACGATGCTTAAAGAAAAATTGGTCAAATGAATGAAATTGAACAAACCTCCGATGCCCACCTACAAGCTCGACGAAATGGTTAAGGAACGTGGGCATCGAGTACTAAGATTACCACCATACCACTGTCAGTACAATGCTATAGAATTAATTTGGGCTCAAATAAAAGATACGTACTAAAGATATAAAAGGTTAGGTATGAAATGATATTATAAATGCATAACACGTTTATCGATTTTTTCTTTTTTTATAAGGTTACGCAGCGAAAAACAACATGGCCCCACCGTTTACGGCAAATAAAATTTTAAAGTTGCTGGAGGAAGCCTGTGAACATGTAACTCCAGATAATTGGAAGAAAATAATAGAAAAAACACAAAGGACGATTATTGAAGACTGGAACAAATATATCCGCATAGACCGAATTCGCGACCAACAATTGATTATTGCCGTCGGAGAAGATTCCGATACCGAAACGAGCTCGCAATCTTCGAGTTCCGACTGCAGTGAATAAGAAAATAAACGATTTTAATAGTTATTATTCTTTTATTATTATTTATTTACAAATTACCCATTTCTTAGCAATTTAATTCACAAATCTAAAATCGATAATTCCGATTTCATTTCCTTTACGAACTAATTCGATATTTTAAACAATCAATTAATTTTCGTTAGGTAACTTCACTACGATTGTCAATTATTATCTGTCACGCATATCTTAGAACGCATATAGTATAATAAGTAATAACATACAGATATGTCAAATTCACAAAAAAATCGCGTACCCGACCGAAAAGTAAAATTATTCGGTTAGTGCTTACAAAGCCGAGACTAATTTAACATCTCATTTTAAACAGATGTGATGTGATCTTTTCGATCGGGTACTGTACACTATACGATAAAATATAAAGATATTGTAAGGAAACTGCGAAATATTTCGTTGAATAATACCCGGTTTTTTGAGGTGAATTGGTGAATAGCGCTTTTGATTCGCTAACGCTTTTGCGTTAACTAATCAAAAGCACGCCATATAGATAAACTATCGATAAATTCACCTCAGAAACCGAGCAAAAATCGCTATTTCATGAATTAATGGCGCCATTAAACTGTGTGTCGTTTATATTTCTTTGAGGAAAGTGTAAACTTATGTGCCGTAAAGTCTGTACATAATTTAAAGAAGTTGGAACATTACATTTTAAATTATAACAAGCTAGTGTTATAACTTATGAAGCTTTAATTCATTAAAGTCTGATCTAGTACTTCCACAACATCTATGTCAACCATCAATAATTAATACTCATTTTCTATATATTCCTGATCCTAACGTTGTGCCGCAATCCACACTGTCTTTCTTTGAGCCTCATATATTTAGCTCATCGTCATTCAGCTTTACGACTATTACTGATGGAGATTTGATAAATTTTTTAAAATCGCTTCATTCTAACGCGCTAGGAATTGACGGTATCTCCTTGGATATGCTACTCATGGCCTGCCGTGTTCCTTCTTGTCTCTGCATAATTACTTTTTTAATTAATAAATCTTTAACTACTCATTCGTTTCCTAAATTATGGCAGCGTGCTATTGTTAAGCCCCTAGCTAAAAAAGACATTGTGACTGAGCTGAGGGACTTAAGACCTATTAGCATCTTACCATGCATGTCAAAGTTTCTGGAAAGGGTGGTATGCATGCAAATATCTTCCTACTTAAAAATAAACAACATTTTACCTACAGTCCAGTCAGGTTTCCGCAAGCGTAATGGCAAGACAACCGCTCTTATTGATGTTATCGATAACATTTTATGTGCACAAGATACCGGTGAGGGATCTATATTAGTATTCCTCGATTACTCACGTGCGTTTGACTCCACTTTCCAAATTAAAATATTATGGTTTTGACGAAAACGCAATCGCCTGGTTCTCGAGTTACATGAACAACCGTACTCAAATTGTTAAAGTAGAAAACAATGAGGGCATCCTATCGCGATCTGACCCGTGCGATGTAGATAGGGGCGTGCCTCAGGGTTCTGTCATTGGACCGTCAATGTTCGGTTTGTACGGTGCAGATGTTACACAACATATAAAACATTGTAAACATCACATCTAGGCAGACGACATTCAGCTGTATATCTCGTTTAAACTCCCATATTTAAATGAAGCATTAAATTAACCTAACGAAGACCTAGCGCGGATATCACAGTGGTCTGATGACAATGCCTTAGTGTTAAACTCTGCAAAAACCAAGTACATGGTATTAGGCACTACACATCAAGTGCAAAAAATTTGTAATGCTGAGCCATATAATAGCTATTAAGGTACAGAAAATTGAAAGGGTCAGGGAAGCAAAAAATTTAGGAATATTAATGGACGAAGGATTAAGATTTGAGAATCATGTGATTGCGACCGTTAGGAATTGTTTCTATAGGTTAAAACTCTTATATAAAATTAGAAATTTCTTGTCTAAGGATTTGCGTGTAAAGCTTTGTGAATCCCTAGTCTTATCGAAATTAAATTATGCGGATGCAGTTATAGGCCCCTGCTTGCTGTCTAGGTCAAAAAAACTCATCCAGAGGGTGCAAAATGCATGCGCCAGATTCTGTTGTTCCATCCCCCCTCGCGCACGTAACGCCGTACATCAACAGTTTACGCTGGCTGCGAATGGATTACCGTAGGCAATTGCATTTTGCTACTCTTTTGTTTGGCGTAGTCAATTTTAAAATTCCATCTTATCTTTACGGTTACAGTGGGCAAGACAAAAACAGCTAAATATGACCACCAGGGGGTCGAGCTACCTAATGATCTCACAGCTACATCATACCGCTGCGTTTAGGGGAAGTTTCAGACATGTCGCCAGCAAAATTTGGAATAATCGGCCTCCACCGTTTCGTGCTCTGAAGATTGTTTGTAATTTTAAAAATAAATATAAACTGTATTTACTAAAAACTCAACTTTGCGACGTAATATAATATTGAATAGATTGCAATTTTAAAAGAAAATTTAAAAAAATGCGATAAATTGGGTTCTCTGTAGGTATTAAATATTATTGTGTGTTGCCGTAAAAATTGTAATTTATTATATTATTATTAAATTATATTTATAAGAGACTGCTGTAGTTTGCTCGCCCCCTGCCCGGAAACAAGGGGTCCACGTAAGACCAGGGACGACTTTCCCATGTCGTCATAACCTGAGTGGATCTCCGATTCTGCGCGTTTTGGGTGTTGCACCGCCGTAATTCTTTTTTTAATTTTATATGTTTGTTATTAATTGTCATACATATACATAAGTTTTGAAACAAATAAACGGCTTTGTTATTCTTATTTATACTTTAGTTGTAAGTAGGTATATTTTCTTTGCTTGTTTCATTTTCATGCTAATAGTAATTGTACCATTGTTATCTATGTGTATACTTTGGTGGTGTAATGTCAAAAGTGGCAGAATAAAGATTTATTTATTTATTTATTTAAAGGTACCAAAAAGCGTGGCGGTATTACGTAAAATATCGTCATCTAATAGCCAACATGGCTAAACCGTCGTACGAGGAGCGGCAAAAGCTTGCCGCCAAAGAGGCCAAGTTGCAAGAAATGCGGACACAGAGCAAAATGAAGAGAGATGTGACTGTCGCTATATCGTCTGAGGGCTTCCACACCACGGGCCTGATGTGCGATGTGGTGCAGGTTGGCTTATTACCTTAGGGAGCATGCCCATACTACGTGATCAGTTTTTAGCCATTTTTTAACCTCATAACCCCCCCTAGTGGCCATTCGTAATATATGCCGAGACCCTCTCCTTTTTACGTAGTAATAATTTTAATTACTATTTAATTTCCTAGATGTTGACTACTTGACAACTTAATATCTTTCCGCTTTTTTTTTAAATTTACATACTTGCTCCAGTAGCCTTATTTAATGCTTTTTGACGTGTACACTTTTTCATGTGTAGAGATGGTGCATAACGGTACGTATATAATTTCCTCTAGTCTCCACGCACCCGTCTCGGTCGGTTTCGTTGTCGGTTTCCGGCTACTTACCGCCTTCCACGTGCGGCATATGGCGCTAGTGTCGCGGATTAGAGACGGTTGCTACTTGCGCGCCTGACTTTCTTCATTATGGCGTCGTTGTCGTCGTGAACACTTATCGGCAAAAACTTTTATTACGTAAATTTTGCTTACTGCTACAACTTAATACAATTTAATTTAAAAGGAGCGTAAAATAGTAAAAAGTGTGAAATCATATTTAGTAATTAACAATAAATAACCGCGATTGAATATTTTCTTTGTCGAGCACTTGTTCAAAATTACTTCGCGGTAAAAAGTGTAGCATCTCCTTCCACTGGAAGACGAAACCATGAGCGAGTCAAGGGATCCGCTCCGCGTAAGGGGAAGCCTTCCCGTTCGAGATAATTTACGGGACAGTTCATCAACATCCGTCATCTTTGAAGCATGAAGTAGATTTGTTCCCGCCACGTGAATAATGTAAACATTTATAGCAACAAGTTTCGTACCTGACTAACTTAATTACGTGTAGTTATAGTGATACTCGAGTGCGCGGGTAGCAGAACGTCCCGGGCGGTAGTTTTAAATTTATCTGATCTGTCCACTACGGTGAAAGATCCTTTGTATCCGAAATCGAATGACGAGCATTATAAAAAAGTTTTTTTGATTTAAAGCTTCAAGAGTAGCGACTGGTATTGTATTCGTAGATAATATTATAAATATGCATAGAAGTATGCTACTGTCCTAGGCTTTATCGAGATGAACGTTGACGAGCTTAGGCGTTTCGCCCCATCGGCTACTGACTCGTCGTACAGGTCGTCTCGCCTCTTTTTAACGGAACGTAGTTTGGGGGAGATAAACTACATCCCATGCCTTCCCGAAATAGTATTTTTTAATAATAATAAACAGTCCGCCATTTTTTTTCGATGTTACAACAAATCCAAACCAAACGCTGGAAACAACCACCTAATAAATGTTCAAACTAAGATCAAACGCGATAAATCAACCGCGAGCAAAAGAACGGTCAGATATCACGAATGACTGGCCCAAATTTCGAGGAGACTGTCTGGTTCGATATCTGCGTGTTTGGAAAAAGTAATAAGCACCGAATCACATTTATGTATGGTGTGGTTATGGTAGAAGAGAAATAAGTTTTGTCTACATAAAAATAGACATACCATGACAGTTATTATGGACAGTTTTGTCAATCTATCGTTTTGTCTATTCTTCCATAGAAATAAACAATTTCTATGTGGTAATTATGCGTGCTGGATAGTTTCTAGCGTTTCTCCTAGCCCAGGGGTCGACAACCTGCAGCTCGCGAGCCACATGCGGCTTTTTGAATGTGGAGCTGCGGCTCTTTAGTACTATACTCAAAAAATATTTGTTAAAAAAAAACAATTTAAAATGTTTCTGAATCCATGAACGACTTAGCCACTTGAAATCGCTTTCCCCGCAGACAGAGGCGGCGTTAGGCGTAGACGACGTGGGCCACAATCGGATGTTTCTATGTAGGTTTTAATGCGCTTTCGACGCAAGACAGTTAGGCCTCTTTATCAGTTCTTATGAATAAATAGATTAGTTTTTTATCAAAAATGTATATTCAAGCTAAAGTAAGGCCAACCAGACGAGATAAAGAATGTAAACAAATTTTCAGGGGTTCAAAGCATTTTTATTTGAATAAATTATTATAAAGTTCGAATTTTAATCGCTGTCGTCTGTACTAGACAAAGATGATTCGTCGGAAGAGTCCACTCGGACTCTTCCGACTGAGCTGTGTTTATGATAAATCAACAACTAAGCACTCACAATAACAGCAAAAATCAAAAATAAAACTAACCGAAACGGAACAATAATAACAAAAAACCAAGTAAATACGGAGACGAAAAAATATGTCACTTCGAACGCAATCCAAACAGGAATGAACTTGTTCACAATTGTTTGGCGGACCAAATGTTGTCAACTGCGGAACTGGCCGCTTTCCTGTACCACGAAACGCACTACGACAGCTGTCGTCGACCAACTGACGTAATTATTGCATACGAGTGATAAGGACAGATATAATATTAACTCACTTTCATAATGCAACTCAGTAGCGGTCCGTTTATTTACGTTTTTTATCTCGTCTCGTTGGCCTTACTTTAGTACTATTTATTGGAAAAAAATTGTAGCTCTTCAAAAACTTTTTAAAATTTTATAAATTGTAGTTTTTGACTATTTCGATTCAAAAGGTTGCCGACCTCTGTTCTAGCCTATCAGTCTGTCGACCATTTGACCAAGCAGGTAGCGCTACCATCGCCATGATGAAGCTACTCGGTTGGAAGGTAAACAGGGAGAAGTGTGCTGGCTAATAAGTGGAAACGATGGTATAGTTTTAAGTAAATTTCGTTAAGAAAACCGTTTCTTAAGGAAGTGGCTCAATATTTAGCTCATCTTCCCCAAGTCCAAGGCCTTATTATTGCATCGATATTTGTGCGCAAGCCTGTGATTGCCATTTTTAAGCGCATGTGAAGATTTGTCTTCAAAATTCCTAGTCAAAAGAAAAACCAATTAATCCGCCTATTTGGAATGCCTCGGTATTGATCTAATATTAGGTCCTTACATATGAAATTGGCATTTTGTCGTACTGGCCACTTTGATCTCAAATATATCTTTGGTTAGGAATTCCAATTTCAAATTTATACCGCTATTTATTCCTGCATTTGTGTTTCGAAAATCGTAATTAATTTTTTTTTCCTCTTTTGGTTTTTCTTTGGGTCACTCTGTTTACAAAATTGAAAACTTGAAATATCGTATTATTTTCGAGTACGAGTTCCACCATGGCACCAGTACTGCAGAAACGGCTCGAAGGATTAATGATGTGTATGGCGGCGGTGTCGCAAAAGAAAACACAGTGCGTTTTTGGTTCCAACGTTTTCGTTCTGGAAATTTCAACCTGCAGAACAAGCCCCGTTTACGGCCGGAGAACAAAGTTTATAATGAAGAATTAAAGGTTAATGCGGAAGCGGATCCATCGCAAACCACGTCCGAGTTAGCTGCAGGCTGCGGTGTTAGTGATAAAACTGTGTTAATCCACTTGAAGCAAATTGGGAAGGTGAAAAAGCTTGAAAGGTGGAAAGTACCTCATGAATTGAGTGCAGCAAACCGACAAACGCGCGTCGACTGCTGAGTTACAACCGCAGCTTACAACTGCAGCTTACAACCGGCACTATAATGAAGGGATTTTAAATCGAATCATTACCTGTGATGAAAAGTGGATCCTGTACGATAATCGGAAACGCTCATCGCAATTGCTGAACCATGGCGAACCAGCCAAAGCCTGTCCCAAATAAAAATTTACTCAAAAAAAAAATGAAACCGAGGTTGGTCATTCGCTCTAAGCCACTGCTGCTTCAGGACAACGCTAGACCACACATTGCACAACAGACAGCTACCAAATTAAAGGAGCTTCAATTGGAGTGTCTAAGATTTTATTGATTCCTGTCCGAATGTTTTTTTAGTAAAGGAATCAATGAACTACCTATGAGATGGCAAAAGTGCGTAGATAGAAACGGTATATACTTTGATTAAATAAATATATTATGTTTAAAAAAAATTGACTTCATGTTCCTCCTTTACAAAACGCCAATTTCATATGTAATGACCTAATATTTATAAGTAAATGCACCAGACGAACAAAACCTGTATCAAATATCGAGACTCGTAGCAGTACTGCTTTTATTAGCATCCGGCCGTCGAGTACACGATCTCACACTATTGTGCGTAGCCCCGGCAAAATGATATTTGAGAACGATACTTTGATTTTTTGTGGCCCTGTTTTGTCGTCCCGTCCGTCTCAAATACGCGACACTAGCGCCATATGCCGCACGTGGAAGGTAGGAGGTAAGTAGCCAGAAATCGACAAAAAGATAGGTGCTCGACTCAAGATGGATTCCAGATACCGCAAGTAAATATATGTAAGGCTCGCACACATGTGTTCGATTTTCAACTCTGTTGTTTAAGTCCAGATATCTATTTTCAATGCCCTGAATTTTCTCCGGCCTTCTTGATTCCGGACAACATAATACTATCCTTCAACTTTCCATCTTTTGGTACAATTTTACTATGACTGTATGTTTAAACGTATTATTATGTATATGTAATATGTAAGTGTGAACATAATAATAAGAATGTTCTATTTAATTTTCAGCACGCAATGCTTATCCCGGTTTTAGTGCGTCATTTACGTTTCCACAAATCTCTGGATGGCTTAGAGGAGAAAATAGGCTACATTTTCAAGCAGCGGTCCTTACTTCAAACAGCTTTCACCCATCCTTCGTATAGAGAGACGTTCGGTACTAATCCGGACCACGCTAGGAACAGTTTGACTAACTGTGGGATAAGACAACCGGAGTATGGAGATAGAAGGATACATTATACGAGGAAGAAGGGTAAGATAATTATATTTTGTTAAGTTTTAAATACAAAGTCGTGTCCAGTCGTAACGGTATCAAAGCAGTTGTTTTGACCGAAAGTACATTTAGGGCCTGTTTCACAATCACCTAATTAGTGACGAATAGCTTAACAGGAAGTTTTGTCGCTGCTTACTTTGTACGGAGCGACAGAGACAAAACTTCCGTATAAGCTATTTGTCACTTATTAGGTGATTGTAAAGCAGGCCCTTAATGTAGTATTTCAAATTTATTACTATTCAATGAGCAAAATATAATTTATATTCCATATTATATCGCTATGTTTTTCGATTAATAAAAAAACACACTACCTATACAGTGTTAATTATCTAATAAAAATAAACGTGTCCTATAAAATCAGTGATTACTATTCACCTAATAAGTAGTAACTCATTCATAAAGTCTTCTTTTAGTGAAGTTAAATGATATAAGAGAAACAATTTCCTCTTACCCCTTAGACCATCTTACCTCACGTACATATTTTCATTTTCCAGGTATCGTGACCTTAATCAACATAATGTCTCGCTTCGGCAAGATAAGCGAGACAGAGTCGGAGATAAAACATAACGAGCGACTAGAATTTCTGGGTGATGCGGTGGTGGAGTTCATATCCTCGATACACTTATTCCGAATGTTCCCCGGCCTGGCTGAGGGGGGCTTGGCCACGTATAGAGCGTCCATAGTGCAGAACCAACATCTGGCGCAGTTGGCCAAGGTCAGTGTGAGTGAGTGTGGTCAGTATGACCCTATGGTCATATTATATTCTATAGAGAATAGTTGTTACCACCAACGAACTGCGACACAATATGCGGTTTACTGTATAATAATTGTAACACCTATTGTGACCATATTTTTACCAAATAAACATCATTTCATTTCAATGTTCCACAATATTACATACGCAACGACAGTATGCCATATGTATGAATGAAAAGTTTCGTAACTTACAGAAAAGTAACATGATTAACGTTTTCTGAAATATCACGCAACGTATGGACACCTTTTTGTAATTTACGCCGCGAGCTTAACACGAATTTTGCATATTTTATGAAGCTCTTTATTTGAAGCTCCCGCGCCGCCCCGCATCGAAAACAGCTGCACGAGTAGACTTTAACAGATGCGCGGGCGCCCCTCGGTATCGCCGCGCATATATGAATGAAAGTTAATTATTAAATAGAATTATCTCGTCAGAATTGAAGGCCACATGTGTTTGAAACGAGAATTGAATGTTGATTATTCCCCTTGTATATTTAGCTTTTCTTGGGGAACATGCTGTGTAATGTATTGTATATTATGTGCACAGAACATTGGCCTGGAGCAGTACATGCTGTACGCGCATGGCTCGGACCTGTGCCGCGAGGTCGTCATGCGGCACGCAATGGCCAACTGCTTCGAGGCGCTGATGGGAGCGCTGTTTCTGGACGGCGGGCTGGAGGTAAATATGATTTTTCGTTATGTAGTCAGATGGTCTATGGTGAAACAGAGCTGTCAAACAAAAAAATCTTTCTGCTACATAAGAGAGAAAAATAAAGTTTGCTCCGCTTAACTCATCTGACCTTGGTTAACTAATTGCCTGTCGTTAAACGATTACCGCCGACTATGGACACCCAAAAACTGAGAACGTGTCAAATATGCGTAAGAGTGTGCGCACGTACGTACGTGTGTACGTGCGTGCGTGTGTACTCGCTCTTTTACATGCGCATATTTTGTTTTTGTATCTATGTTTTTATCTTCATCTATTAACAAAGAAAAATCGACTTGAATACCCAGTCAAGTAGACACTGCTACTTCTCGGTTCGCTTTATAATATTTTGATGTTCCGCATTCATCACTATTTTTAAAAATATTGTTCAGGTAACGGACCGTGTATTCAGCCTGGCTCTCTGGCACAACGAGGACGATTTACTTGACGTGTGGAGCCGCGAGCGACCGCACCCGCTACAGGAGCAGGAGCCCCTGGGAGACAGACACTATATCAAGGACTTTGAGTTTCTACAACGGCTGACCAAATTCGAGGACTCTATAGGTACCAGAAAACCAAACAAATTTTTATATTTTTACTGCTTATTTATTTATACTTTAATATTTATAAGAACAGATGTTACCCGCGACAAAAATAAATCTCCTGAGAACCGTATATTTTTCTGCCATTAAAAGTAGCCTATATGTTAATCCAGAGTCTAAACTACTACCATATCAAATTTTATTAAATCCGTTCAGTAGTTTTTGCGTGAAAGAGTAACAAACATCCATACTTTCGCGTTTATAACATTAAGGAAGGGTTCTATAAACATAATTAAATCACAAGTTAGTAATTGGTATGCCTGGGGGGGTACTATGAAGTCTTGTAGCAGTATTACTTTAACATTACTTTTCAATTCATATATTAATTCATATAAGCAAACATGATCTCTATTTATATAGACAAAAAGATATTTTTAATTTGCGCGAAATCTAAAAGTAATGTTAAAGTAATACTGCTACAAGACCTCATAATACCCCTCCTGGTGTAAATATACTACCTTGCGTGTTTTAATGGCGTCTAAGGGTGTCCACACTCCACGTCTCTCCACTCCGTCACACGTCTCACAGGACGCAACGGACACAAAATAAGCAACGTCAATGTTGTGACGAGAAGTTTTTTATAGTTATGTTATTTTATTATACGAAATTTTCATAAAATTGATAATGTGATGTAATTATTTTTGTAATATTTTCAGGTGTACAATTCAAGCACATTCGCCTCCTAGCGCGCGCGTTCACCGACCGTTCCGTGGGTTTCACCCACCTGACAATGGGCTCGAACCAGCGGCTTGAGTTCCTGGGTGACACCGTGCTGCAGCTGGTGGTGTCGGACCGCCTTTACCGACACTTCCCCGACCACCACGAGGGACACCTGTCGGTGAGTGTCTGCCGCCTGACCATGGGTAAAGTTAAATGTCCTTCTGAGATCACGGCTATCATCATATCATATAAAGTATCAGAAACGTCGATAAAACTTCGGAAATACTAAAGAACCGCAATAAAATTCCTAAAACTTATTTTTCGAGTAATAAGTAAAATAACAGTCCCGTTGAATTAATAAAAATGTGTTACTAAGTACACAATTGTTAATATATACTATTGTAATCTTATGCTATTTCTATATCAAGTGAAGTTGCCCGTAAAAAAAATTGTACCACTTTTTACGAAAATGATTAAAACGGAGGAGTATTAAAGGACACTGGCGAATCCTGCCTGATTTTCTATCAAGAGCGGCCAAGTGTCACAATATGTGGTTTTATACTACTTAAAAAGTTATTATATAAAAAAAATATTATATTTTTAGGACTTGGGAATAAAAAGTTATGAATTAAGAATATCAGAGAATTCATATGCAAAATAGGTAATCGTTGTCATAATATCTGTATAAGTATACAGATATGAATGAATAATGAAAAAATGATTATACAAGTGTATATTCAATGGTTGGGCGGGAATTAGTAGCGGAAAAGTTCAATAACACATGCGGCGTCGGCCATCGCACACGCACTCTCCGCGACGCTTGCAATATATTGCAGTCGTGTATCTTCGCATTTCTTCGGTTTGCATCGGAGAGGAAAGGGAGGGAAAATACTGCTTATCTATTAATATTATGAGATGCCATTCATAGTGGCGTTCGACGCTCATAGATGGCGCTACCATTTCCCCCCGGCCTTAAAGGGTTGCCTTTAAAAAATATAAAAATAATAATAATTTAGCTGTGTTAGGTGTGTCCATTATCGCATAACCTATCCATAGATTAAGACAGCGGTATTATTAATTAACTAAAGCGAAGTAATAACAACTAATCTTATTATCTAGATCCCAAACTAAAGGAGATCCACTACATGATCATGACGCGGTAGAAGATAAGGACGCTTATAGTTGTACGGTTCGTCCGAATTCGACAGACGACCACCAACGCGTATTACGCCGTGCTGATCAAGGAACGGCTTAAGTTTAAGAAGCGCGGGAGAACAAGATTTATTATTTTTCAAATTTTCAATATCGTTACTAAAGTAAACCGTCTGTACGGCTCGCAATAATCTATACTCCGCAAATTCAAGATCGGAACTTGAAATAAAAGT